>JAEIGP010000676.1:2960000-3570833 GCA_018904095.1 Zaprionus ghesquierei
CTGTCAATCATTTGAGCTAATTTCTCTACCAGCTCTGTGGCCAGCGGGTATCCACTGTGGGTACTCTGGGTGCTCCTTCTTCTTGGCCTCGGCCTCGAAGTCGACTCCTGTCGATGGCTTCCAATGAAGATTAATTTGATTTTGAAAGCATCGCGCTGAATTTAAGTGGAATTCGACGCGTTGTGCGAAAACTAAGACAGAAAATGTTTTAAAGAACCGAAACTTGGCTTGAGGAGCTCAGAAATGGGAACACCCTAGTCCCTAGTCCCTATGCTCGCTCCCTCGCTGAGCATGAACTCAATTTGCCAACAACATTTACACTTGTCTCTCTTTGTTTCTCTTTCTGCTCCGAGGCGCATTCTCCCCTAGGGTGAGCGATGCGTTCCGATTGTCTCCGATCTCCCGCACGTTGATCGTAATCGGAGTAGCATGCAAATTGATCCCCTTAATTTGTTAACAAGCACCTCAGTTACCTTAGCTTAGTTGTTTATGACCAAGGTCAGAGCGATGCGTTGCGGTGGCCTACACTAGAAAAAAACTGTACAAAACATATTAAATCTTACTTAGCATGTGACGTCACAAATTGCAAGATTCCGTTCAAGAAGTTTTGTACAAATTAGTATAAATATATGATATATTTTAAATTTATTTCAACCGCTAGGTCCCTCTATGGTTAAATATGTCAAAATAGTAGCTACATTTCTATTTTTTATATTTTTTTATTATTATTACAAATTATTTGTAGATCTCAGTAAAAATATAATAAAATTTCTTAGTAGAAATATATTTTAATTTATTTAAATTGTGTTTTAGTTCCATCAAATCAAATCCATTAAATCAAAATATTACTTACAAATGTATACAAATGTTAAATATTTTTATATTTATAAATATATATTTTAAAGTATTCTTCGATCTTGTCAGAAATATATTATAATTTATAATAAATTTAATTTTACCTCTAGTGTCCTAGAAAATATTATATATCTTGAATAATATATTGAAAAATATTTAAATATTGGCTCTTTATTTTTTTAAATAAAATCTTAAATATTTTCCTTTTATTATTATATATTATCAGATCTCAGATCTTAAGTCGGCTGTGACGTCACAAGCTCAAACTGCAGCTGCGTAACCTGCTACAGAGCTCATTCAAACCCTTCTCTGAGACCTAAGGAGAAACAACGAGAGCGAGAGCGAGAGAGAGCGAGATAGAGCTGCAAAGACAGAGAGACAGAGGAAGAGCAGAGAAAGAGAAAAACGAATGAAATCGAAGACGAACCAATCAAGATTGAAAAAGCGCCGCAGCAGCCGTCGAAGCATCAATCAAATCAATTATTATCGACAATGGGAGAGAGGTTCGTGGAAATTATAGAGGGACTGGTGGCCCGAGAAGCGGGGAGGGGGGGCCAAAATGAACCGTTGTTTTGTTGCCTGCCTCTCTTGGCCGCCATTAATAAGCAGCTTTGGCGGCTTTGGCGGCTTTGGCGGCTCTGGCATTTGCCAGATGATTGGTAAATTGAGTTGGAAGACAATTGGAATGTAAATGGCTTCAATAGGTAGCCCAAAATGGCGACTGTGTCACGACAGGCCAGGAAGAGCGAGGCCAAATTACAGGGTAGATAACAGCCACACACACACACACACACCTCAGGCAGACATGACGGAAAGGGGATAGGGAACAGGGAGTGGGGCTTGGGGTCAAGATCATCAGATGAAAACTGTCGCGGCAAATCCAAACAAACAGTTCATCATCAAAAGCTGCGACAATTAAGCAATGCCAGCGCGAAATGAAATTCAAATGAAAAATGAATGAGCGAGTGAAGAGAATTCAGCGTGTAGGCGCCGCAAAGGGAGGCACAGGGGGAGGAGAGGTTGACCGACCGATTATATGGAAGAAAGAAGCCGCCGCTGATGAGTTTCGTTGCAACTGCGGAAAGATAAATTGACGCGTTGATGTAGGCAAATGCACAAAGATACAAACATCTCAAGCTCGCTCTCTCACTCTCTTTCTCCCTCTCTCTCTCTCTCTCTTTGGCGGCGACATAAATCATTGTGATTGACAGCTGCTTGGAAGGAGGTAGAGAAAGAGAGAGAGAGAGAGAGAGTGAGCGCAGGAGCGGGTCAGTCCGGGCGAGGCCTGGCTGCACTACCCGCAACTAAACTCATTTAAATTCCACTTCCAATTGTCCAAAACTTGTGAATTAAGCACAGGTCCGGGTAGCTAGGCTATAACGGGCTAGCAAATACCCTTAAAGACATGTAAAAATTAGGGAATATATAATAAGAATTAAAAACCTTTTAATTTAGACTTCCTCTCGAGTACTTTCTAGTACTAAAATTTTATGCCCTAGTAGTCAGCAAGACTGAAAAAAGGAAAAGACTGAGAACATGTCGGTTTAGCAGATTTGAAAACGTTTAACTTATTAAACCGCTACAAATTGAAATATTTCTCGATAGTAAATATCGAACATATTATCGAACGAATATTTGCCCATTTTATGCAAATTTTGTAATGTTTAATATATATTTTTATATATAATATAAATGAAAAAAATAATTTAAACACAGTTTCTTATTATACTCATTTAAAAATATTTATTAACTTTAAGTTGTACATATTTTAAATAATTTATAAATTTTTTTTATTTATTTTATTATTACTATTATTATTAAATATGGTAATTAAAGTTATTTTTATCAGCACGGAAATAAATATTGTCTCAAAAATATAAAGTTATATTAAATGAAATTAAAAACAAAGAAAATAATTAAATATTAATATAAAACAATTTAACTAAATAATTGTACAAGTTTACAAATTATCGAATTAATATATTTTAATTAATATTTAAATATGATAATATCTGTTAGTATGCAAATTTATCCAAGTTTAAACATATTATTTATTCCGTAATGTAAGTAAAAGTTATTTTAAATTAGCTCAAACTGTATTTGTTAGTATATATCTATATATGCTATCGATATTCTATGAATTTCTATGTCATTTCTTAATATTAGTTTTAAAATTTATATTATTCTGATTATATTTCCTTTTAAAATGAGTAAAGCCCAACCGGCACCCCATATACCCCATAACAGGCTACGCTAAGTGCAGAGTATCTCACGCACTAATTACAGGGTGCCTGGCGCAGCGCACAACATTGGACACAGATCAATCATATAACGGGAATGTGCTGTACGCGTCGCATAACATTTGGTCAGTTCGGTTCGGTCAGTTCGCTGCCCGCAATGGATAATTGAAACAAATGTGCAGCTGCTGGAAATTATTTCATCAACATCAACGCAAGTTTCCAAATGTGCCGCAATTAACAACAACTACAACAACTACAACAACAACAACAACAACGCGTAGCAGCAACAGTTTGTATGCAACAGAAGAGTCGTCCACAAATTGTGAATAATTTCGTGTTGTCTCATCAATATAAATAAAATATTTATTAACAATCCGCTAAGAGCCATAAATCGGCCAACAGCAGCGGCCGCCGAGGTTCGATAAGTCTCCCAGGGGTGTAGACCCGACCGGGGCCCCCGAGTTCAGGTACCCACAGGACCCTCTGACCGGACCGCACGACCGGACCCCCTGCAGTGCGGGCGGCGGGCTGGGCATATTAATTGTGAGCTTGTTCGACTTCGGCTTGCCTCGACTTGGCTTGACTCTCAACTGCTCCGTGTTGTTGCCTGGTGTCTGGCCAAATTGCTGCTATTTATGTCGGTAACTACCGTATAAACTTTGCAACAACAACAAGTAACAGCGACGGGAGCAGCAGCAGCAGCAACTGCAACTACAACAAAACGCATGCAAAAGAGAGACACAAACACACACGGCAAACGCTGAAATCAATATGTTGGCTAATAAATTGTCCCAGAATATTCATTAAATTAAAAAGTAACAAAAACGTGCAGCAAGTTCGTCGAGCAGCGACAGGAGCGGTCGCACAGCAGTGCAGTGAATTGGGCGCCGCAACAGGTGGCGAGAAGTAAGAGCTTAGTAACATTTAAGAATTGCACTCTAAATGGCATTTACTTATTGGCGTACATGTAGATGGATATATAAAGATATATTATCTAATTATTCTATTTCACTTATCATAAGATAAATGGTTACAGAAATGAAGTTTTTTATTTAAGAAAATAAGATAACTTTCACTTTATATATTTAATTGTTGAAAGTAGAAACTATTTAAAAATTTGTAAGCATTTGGTATGAATTTAAAAATCTTAGACAGATTAGTCATGTTATTTAATAAGTATTATGCTCACAATTAAATTACACTTAACATGTAATTTTACGCCATTTATTGGCTATAAACATTGTTTGACATGCCTTGTTTTCATTGCTATAGCTGCACACAAGAGGTGACTTGCAAAAATTCCATTCATAGCTAGTTTTACAAAGCATGACTCTGCAGTGTGAAATGAAATTGTCTGATCTCCTTATCTAATTTGGTTTTTCTGCGACTGTCCCAATCATTGGCAACAAATGTGGGCTCAGCTAATAAATTAGTTTGGTCTTTTACCTCAGAGTACTTACTTAAAATTCTTATAAGCTTTAAAATAAATATTCAAAGATTTAATTATATTTATATTATATTTATTTGCTTGCATAATTATCTTGTTTTTACCTAAATTAAAAGATACTATTCTTAATATTATAATAAGTACATTATAAAATTTAATAATTTTTGTATACAAATAATTTTAAAAAATAAATAAATAAATCAATTACCTTATTATAGGTATATGCTGCACTACATTAGATATGTGATCTATTTTGTAAAGCATCTTTATATTAATAACCAATCTATTATTATTTAAAAATTCCCCTCACTTCGCTCCTGTCGAACGAAGCGCGCGAAAATTTATTTTTAATTACGCAGCCCAAAACATGGCACAAACAGCGGCCACAACATTCTGATCGCGATGTCGATGCAGATATTCCTCTATAGGTAGATATTCCCCTATACTTGCGATCTGAACGAGGTTTGTGCTCGGTTGGAGATGTGCGACATGCTCCACAGTACGTTGTGGCACACCGTTGGAATGCTGCAACCACGACGAGACTTCACCAGTTTCAGCTTCGACTGCAGCGACACCGCTGACTCTGCTGACTTGGCTGACTTGGCTGACCGAGCATTGCAAAATTATGACATGAACATGAACGAAGTCCACATAATGATGTTATACAATACGCCATCTTAGCGTAAACAAGGCAAAATGCCGCGCCAGAGTCGCCACAAGAGTCGCAACTGGCGCTTGCCATGACCTGTAAATGATGAGAGGTGGGGTATAATGAGTAGTGAGTAGAAAGGATTGTATATATATAGGGTCACATGCTTATTGACAAAGTTATTCGATTTTCTTAAAATTTTAAATATACCAAATTTGATAAATACTTGATTATTAAAAAATATAAATAGTTACCATAGCAAAGATGTTAGCAAATTCGATGAATATTCAAGCACAATAAGCTTGGTTATAAAAAAATTATTTCACTCAACTCAGTATCTATAGAAGCTGCACTATAAAGATTTACCAAAAGTTTAGATGACTATCGTGGCTGTAGTCATGGCAAATTTGATGCGAATCCAAGCATAAATAGCTAAGGTATAGAAAGAATATCTTATGTACATATCTCAGTATCCATTAAAGCTATATTACGAAAATTTGCCAAAATGTTAGATAATTATTTAAGCTGAAGTCAATAAAAATTTTATAATCATTTTAACATAAAAGTTATAAGTAGAACGAAAACCTTACAAAGCTCAGTTTCTATAAAAGCTAGACTCAAAAGATTTAACACACTATAAGATGGTACATGTTTCTGAAGCAATATTTCATGACATGGAATTTAAAGCTTAAATAGCTGAATTATAGAAAGAACATCGCAGTCTCACTATTATGTATATCATATCTTGGATTCCATAAGAACTACACTATGAAGATTTACCAAAAGTTTAGATAGTTATCGTGACTCTAGCCTTAGCAAATTTGATGAGAAAATCTTGGTAGAAAGAATGGGTATCCCCAAGTCAAACACGCACGGCTGCTGCCTCGTTGACTTGTTGCAACCGCCAATGGGAATGGGCAGATGGCAGACGGTAGGATGGGGAAATGACGGGGTTGGGGGGATGCCGTCAAGAAGGTATGGGATGCCAGACATGTGTAGAACTCGTGCTGTTGTTGCCGTGCCATTTGATGCTTTGCAGTTGTTGTTCTTCTTGTTGTTGTTGCCCAGAAGCTGTTGGCACTGCAACGCCGCTGCGGGAACTTTGACATGGGGCCAGTGAGACAGGAGAGACAGTGGGACAGCGGGACAGTGGGACGGGCAACTGCGACAATGCGATGCTGTGAAAATTTGTTTTGCATTCAAAAGCAACAAGAAATAAACGTAAATTTATGGTTTGCCTTGTAAAAATGTGTCGATGAGTTTGTGATTTACGATCTTTCAATGGAGTCGGGTTTATATATTATATATATATATTACCCACCTTGCCCCTGTCCCACCTTCTTCCTCTTCACCTTTGTCATGCTCCCCTTTCAGATGTGTTTTTGGTTTTGTGGAATGTAACCCACTTTGCCGTCCGGGGTTTCCGCCTTGGCGACATAGAAACCGAAAGTTATGCGTGTATGTGGGCGTGTGGGTGGCTCCGACAGGTGTACGGGCCATACGTAATGCCGTGTTCTTGGCTGCTATTAGGCTAAATATAGCAATTACAGAGCCAATTGCAATCAAAATGCCATTGAAAATGCATTCAATGCAGATGCAAAAGTAGAGGGAGGGCGCACGCACACGCTGCCTGTATGCGTGTGCGTGTGCGTGTAAATGGCCGGAGAAGGAAGGCGGAGGGGGGAAGCGCAGCTAAGAGCAGCAACAACTTTTGTTGTCATTTTACAAATCAACGCAATAAAACGTAGGGTCTAAGCAAGCTTGATGGCACACTGAGGGGCGAAGGAGGTTGAGAGAGAGAGAGAGGGAGAGGGAGAGGGAGGGAGAGGTAACAATGGCAACAATAACAGAGGCAGTGTAACCTTCACATAGAAAATCGCTGACTAAGAAAATTATGGAGGAACGCATGAGCTATGTTTATATGTGTGTGTGTGTGTGTGTGTGTATATTTATAGGTATGTGCTTATGCGTCTCTGTATGTATTTCTTTACATATTATTATTTTGTCTTGTTTATTTTATAATTTTATTATGTTTGTAGGTTCTTGCTTATTTAATTATTCTTTTTATACAAATTAATTTTTTGTTGAAATTTTTAAATATTTTTTTAATACCTATTTATTTTATAAATATTTCTGAACATATAAATATTTAATTAATTTATTGAATTGAATTTCATTTTTTATATCGATTTCTTGTTGAATTGAATTTGTTTTAATTATCGATTTTCTAAATTTTTTCTGTACATGTTATTATTTAATTAAATTTGTTTTGTCACTTATTTATTTATTCTTCTTTAATTTCGTTTTTTTTTATTTTATTAATCTATTTATTTTTTAATTTTTGTGTTGTTACATTTTCACTTTCTTAATCTCTTCTTTTATTTCATTTTATTTTTTTTTTTTTTTAATTATTTAATTCTTACTTTTTTTATGAATATTCCTATAGATATACCAGTATATGTTTTGGATATTTTATTTTTAATACTTATTTCTTGTAAAATTATTTTTATACATATTATTATAATTATTAAAAGTGAATGCTTGTTTATTTCTCAAATATGTTAACTTCATTTTGGAGTTGTAAAACACAAAACATTCAAACTGCCTAAGAGTCCCAAATAAAGTAAGTTAATAACTCATAAAAGAAACTTGAGAAAAGTATTTCCAATATTAAGTATTTCCAAATTAACGTCTCATTAAGTTTAAAAACAAATCAGATGAACAGGCTGAAAGAGCGTTGGAAATATCTTACGAAAACGACTACAAAGTACTTACATATATAGTATATTCTGAAAGTGAGAACAGAAACCCACACAAAGTGCCCTACAAACAATACCCTACAAGCAGTCACAATTGCCACATGGTGTCACATAGTAATTCTTTTGGTTGTGGCCATGGCGACAATTCTAGCAGTTGCCGCTGCAGCGAACGTGCAACAAACTGGAAATGGAACTGTGCGACGGCGGCGGCCAGTGGCGAACTTTCACTCAAAATGCACTCAATGCGTGAGTGAGTGGCTGAGTGAGTGACTCTAACTGGCCACTGGAATATGGGAGGAGACAGCAGCATACACTAACACACTTGCAGTGTAGTAGAAAGAATCTCGGCTACACAGGCACAAAGCGTAGCCCAGAGCAACAAAAAAAAAAAAAAAAGAAAACAAAAAACGGGCAAAGGAGAAGGAGAAGGAGAAGAAGAAGCAGAAGCAACCACAAAATTTATGAAACACAAAAGTGGAGGAAAAGAAGCTAAAATGTTGCCCACAGTACCGGCAATGGCGACGGCGACGGTGATTTGCAGTGGCGCAGAAGGAAAGAGTGGAAGGGGGAAGGGGGAGCCGTGGGGTAGAGAATTATGACGACAGGGCAAACAGCAGACGGCGCAGACAGGCAAAGAAGATGGCGATGGCTTTGCCTGCAGGCGCAAGCAGGATAATAAATAATTGCGCCGCCGCATCGCACTGGCAACATAATTTCTGTGCCTGTGCCCCCTGTCCCCTGTCAATGTGCGGCTCCTACTTCTTCTTCTCCTGCTGCTGCTCCTTCATCCTGACCTGACCTGTTGTTGCACGTCTTTTGTGCCTATTGTCGATGCAATGCACTTGTGCAGCATGTGTTGGAAGCGCCGTGGAAGAAGTTAATCCCGGCTAAGCAGCGGATGAGGCAACGCCCGCTCTGGAGACGCACTTCTGACATTGACATTGATGCGCCTTGAGCCGTTGCACAGCTGCAGCGGCCTGGGAAAATTGCGCAGAGACTTAGGCAAGGTCAAGCGAAAGTGCCAAGTGGGGGAAGGGGGAAGGGGGGAGTGGAGGATAGCAGCCAGAGGATCTGCAACTGCAACTGCAACTGGCAACTGGCAACTGGCAACTGTTGCCTAGCCGATCCCGTTCTCTCTCTCTCGATCTTGTCCAGGCATTGCGTGTTTCTTGTAATTACCCACACGATCGCTGGGGCGATCAGTCGAACGGGCAATCGGGCAAATGGTCGATCGGTAGTTCAGGCCATATGCAGCCAACGTTCCCAACGGAACGATCGATCGATCGATCGTTGGTCCGATCGTTAGTTCGTTCGATTGATCTGCAGCATTTGATCGTGACATTTGATGGACATTTGCCGCCGCTGCCGTTTCCATTTGGGCCGAAAAGCTGCACCCAGCGCTTTGTTGTAATGTTGCGATCCCCGTCCTCCTCTCCCCCTGCGCCTATGCCTTACGGCCTGTAAAATTGTTGCTACTGGCCTCGCGCTAATCAAATACAAGTTGCAATTCGAGTTCCACTTTGAGTTGTTGTTGCTATTGTGGCTGCAGTTGTTGTTGTTGTTGTTGCCTTTGCTGCTTTTGTCGTTGTCAGTCAGTCAGCCATTCATTAGAATCTCAATTCTCCGGCTGACAGCTCTACAAATTGTTATTGACAACGCAATTGTGAAAATCAGAAGCCATTTAATATTTAAATGAGACAATTTGTTGTACTGGTTATACCGGGTAGAAAAACACGTAGCATCCTTTGAGATTTGGTAAATATTCTTTTCAATATTTTTCTATACATCGTTTTTGATTTGTAAACATTTTCAACAATTAGATTTAATGAAATGTTTAATAATTCATTTGAACAATGCATTTCAATGTTGAAAAATAATTGGTTAAGCTGTTCATTCATTTACTTATTTATTTAATTATTTATTTTATTTTTATTTACTTCTTTATTTATTTAATTATTTTTTATTTATTTGTTAATTAGTTCATTAATTTACTTATAATTTTATTTATATATTATCTGTTTTATTATTTTATTTATTTAATTAATTGATTAGTTCTTAATTTATTTAGTTCTTTTTTATTTATTTATTTATTTACTTTTCATATATTTTATTTATTATTAATATTTTATTTTTTTATTTATGTATTTAATTCTTTATTATTTCATTTATTTATATTTTTGATTATTTCTTAATTCATTTATTTATATTTTTTTTTGTTTTACATTTGTTTATTTATCGTTTAAAAGAACGGTCGACCCTAAGATAATTAAATAATAAGACAGCATAATGTAGAATTTAAATTTAATTTCAAAGATTATATGCTATAAAAAGTTTTTTACATTAAAAAATATATTTAATTAATTATAGTTTCAAATTATAATTTTATAGGAGTTCATTAATATTTATTTTATTAGCTCTTCTTTATTGAACATTTTAAATTTGCACTCACATATTCCCTAAAGCAAATTAAATCTACATACGTTAAGCCCGTTAAGGCTTTAAGATGTAGCATGTTGAAATACAAATTAATCGCTCTTCTTTATCATAGCTTTAATCTCAACTTGTCCGTTAGTTAAAAAATTTACACATGCAGATCGCAGAACGCGGCACGCACAGAGCCTTCGTTCATATGTAGATATATTCATGCATTAACACGAGTGTGTTATATGCACTCATTTAAATCATATCTATTAATCATCAGAGTCTTTCGTTTCGTTCGCAGTTTTCATTTCAATTACCCATATTAATGTACAATATAATAACTACACGGATTATAAACACGACGATTAGCACGTTCAGCCTACGCTATGTGAGGTGTAAAAATCTTAAATTCGAAAGCTTTGCTTTGCTTCGGAAAAGCTTTCGTGCGAGCATCGTAAAACATGCGTAAAGAGAGAAAGAGCAAAGAGAAATACATATACAACGCACATAACAGCCGTGGGAGCTTTCAATGTGTGTGTCGCGATTGTTAATCGATAACATGCGTGCTGCCTGCGACAAACGTGTGTTAAGTTGGCTGCGCTTATCAAGTTGCTTATACTTTAAAAAAGAAACGGTATGCTCGGCATGTAGAAGACTTATATTTAAGATGTGAAGTTCTGATTTGAATAATACATAGCTAGTTCTATCACCTCTTCCATCGATTAAAAGTATAAGCACGCGATTTTGGAAATTATAGTGTTGTTCCTTATCTACAGATTGCATAAAATCAACAACTTTAAACATGTCTAATTTCAATAACAAAATTCCCCTAAAAAATTATTGATTTTTAGTTAAGCAAAAATAGGTAGAAAGGGAGAATTAGAAGCCCTAATGTGAGTGTTATTGTGCCTACTTTATTCGCCAGAATTTACAACAGTTTTTTAAAGCTCAGGGAAAGGTTTTTTTCTGTCGAATAGTTGAGGTAGATTCATATTTAAATCTTTACTTTATAAAATTGTTGTGACTTAACAGAGATTGAAGCTATTTAATTGTTACTACTAAACTATTATAATAAAGTAATTTACAACGATAGTAAAAATTGTAGTACACATTAAAAATAAATACACAAATTAAAATGCACATAATAATCATGCGTGAAATAAATTAAATATGCATGTACACAAATCATAAAATCAGTGGCCAAAACACATAAAAAGCCATAAAAAACTCTATAATCATCATAAAAAATGTTTATATTTCATTCTGTATTTATTATTATATTTTGTCTGTTTAATAAAAATGTAAAAAAAACTTCACAATTTGCGAAAACCTCCACACAACCCCAAACGGGAAAGAAAGAGGAGACTTCGCTAGGCCCCGGCGAGATTCGAACTCACGATCTCCTGTTTACTAGACAGGCGCTTTAACCAACTAAGCCACGGCGCCCACATGTCAGCCGCGCGCCAACGACCCTGTTTGAGAATCGCTCGAGTTAGCAAGTTCAATTTAGTTATTGGAAAATTGTGTTAAAATTGTGCAGCTATCTTGCTTGAGAGTGATAATGAAAATTAATTAAATTGAAAAATTAAATGGGTTTAATTTTAGAATTGCCTGCGAGAAAGGAATACACATGCATATATATGTACATATATAAATATATGTATGCAACTACACATAGTAGTCTCTATATAGTGATTATAAAGTTAGTACATTTATCTGTGTGCGAGTGTGTATGTCTGTGTATATCTGAGTGCGTGTGTGTGTGTGCAGTTGTGCAAAGTAATAATTTTTGAAATTTGGCTCAGGCTGCAATTTCTCGCCATGTTTTGCATATTATCAGCTAATTTCGCCTTTCAGATAAGCCGGCAGCCTCGTTGCCTTGCCAAGAGTGTAATTTATGCCTCGCCATTGCTGCCTTACGTTGGTTGTATGTAGCTGTTGCATATACCCTGTAATCGCTAAACTGTGTCTGGGTGTGATGTAGGCTGAGCTATTATTGTAAAATTAAAAATTTTTTTAGAAAAATTGTATTGTTAAACAACGAGGAAAAATGGTATTTGATTGTACGATTTTTAAATAAATATATATAATAAATATAATATATAATTTAAAAAATATATCTGTATTATCATTATGTATTTTAAAAGACTATATAAAAGATCATCAAGTACAGTTATTGATAATCTTTCTCCAATTCTCCGGAACAAATTTTGGGCTTTTTTCCACAGTTTAATTACAAAAAAAAAAAATATAAAAAATAAAATAAGCATTTAAAATGTTTTTTTAAATATCTCATTAATGTCTTTTATAATTTTTTAAATATTTTTTTTATTTTTAGTAAATTTATTTGTTTAAGTTTAAATTAAATTTTTTTTTATTATTTAATTATTTTAATTGTTTAAAATATAGTTGAAATTCCTTGAGTTGTAGTTATAGGTAAATCAAAGAAGGTACATCAATGAACAAATAATTTTATAAATTAATAAATAATTATGTAAATAAATAAAATTAAAAACATATAAAATCGAAAAACTGCCTTCTTGTTTTTACAGCATATCTACTCGTTGTGCCATCACTCTCCCAACACTCTCGCTCCTTTCTTTTTGTTCTTTTGCTACAAATATTTATGCAAATTGCGCTCAGCTGTTGTTGCTGATGTTGCTGTTGTTGTTGTTGCCATATTTTTTTATTGTCGTTGTTTTCCATGCATTTTCAAATATAATTGCGAGTGCTTTTCTGGCATTTCATTCGAAGTTGAAGAGTTTGCGCTTTCGCGATTTAATCGCATTTAATTGCCACGGCTCGCAAGTTAAGCCACAAAGCGGATTATTGCATGGCCACAGAGGTTGCGAGAGAGTGGGGGAGAGTGAAGGGGGTGGGGGGATAAGCACAAGGCAAGGGCTAGCCGGTGGGGGAGCAGCTGCATGCATAATTGCATCCAATGGCAAAGTATGTATGTAATGAGTGAGTCGCACGTTCCCTTCTTAGCTTCACCCCCCCCTCCTATCCCCATAAGATTTGCCTACATTACATTTTGTTGTTGCAACTTCGCTTCGATATGTTGCACCTGCCCCATTTAGCGCATGTCCTGCACCCTATCGCGCTTGTCTTTCTGCGCTCTGCGCTCCACTTGTCTTCTTTCACTGTTTATGACGTGCAACCCCAGGGGTTGCCAGGATATACTGTACTAGATCATTTTCGCCATATCTGCACGGCGGATGCCTTGCAAAAATTAATGACGTTATTTTCGCATTAGGAAGCAGCCATGACACGAGCACTCACCGAGCATTTTACCTAATTGCCCTAATTATAGTATTCAATTCTAGACCGAAGCCCCCGATAACCCCAAAAAAAAAAAAAAAAACAAAAAAAGACTGCCCGATCTTACTCCCATGCTCGCGCCACAACCCTCACCCTTCCAGTGCGGCGATTAACCATGTCAGATACGCAAGGTAGCGCGGCAGTTGCAGCGCCTCCAGCGACTCAACTTGCAATTTTTAGTAGCGATTATGCTAATTGCACCGCACAGCAAAACGAAGCGATCCCATCTTCGGAGAGGGTAGCAAGCGAGGAGGAGAGGGAGCATAGGGAGCATAGGGCCGTGTTTCGTATATTTCGTACACGATGTAATATCTTCTTTAATTGCACGGCTTGTGCAGTAGATAGAAGATGAGATATGATACGATACGATATGATATCATATGAGATGATATGTATGAGAGATAAGCGAATAGAAAGTTGCGGCACAATTGAAAAGTAAAGGAGCTGATTTATATATATGTATGATTGTTAAAGAAATGAATTGCTATATATACTTTAGTACATGAATGTTAAAGGTATAGAGCATCTGATAAAATGTATGTTATATATACTAGTAGCTTAACATTTTTTTATAAATCAACGTAGAATATTGCTAAAAACATATCAAGTTTTTGCATCTTCAAATCTAATTGTGTTATTCTAGTGTTCCTCAAATGTTATCCCAAAATAAAGCTTACATTTTAAATAATCAATATTAAATTTAATTTTAATTTGAAATAAAATAAAAAAGCTTTTGTCTATTCGTTTAATTTAAATTTTTTTTTTCAATTTCTCTTCTTATAGTCGAAGGTGAATAAATAATTTATTTATATACTCTGTAAATGTTCTGTCTAAAATGTTATAAGAAAAGATTCTGAAAATAAAACATTTTTTCAAAGAGTAATTTGAAAGTATTTAATAACAATTATTTAGTATAAAATTGAAATAGCAGGACCCAATGAAGAAATATATTTTTTCGCATAATGGTTTGTATGACAAAGAATGGAGCAAAAGGACGAGCGAGTAAAAGGGCTACCAAGGTATACCGAAACTTTCTCCTTTAGCAGAAAAAGTACCCCCATATATCGAGGGCAATTAACGCAAAAAAAATTGTACATGTTTTCTGGGGTTTCTTCATCTTGTTTTTTTGGCCAAGAGGTGCACACAGTGTGAAATTAGCATATCGAATTGCATAGCCAGCGCTGTTGCAAAATATAGAGTATACTAGTATGCACTAAATATTCAAATTTAACAAAGACCCTGTAAGACCCACATACATACATTTTTGGGCGATGGGGGGGCCAAGATGTAAAACCGAAAAGCGTTAAATTTACGAGAAAACGGGCAGAAAAACGCTCGATGTTTATGGACAAACATGGCGTCGCCAGCGGATTGGCCTACTGCACTCGGGGCTAGCAGACTTGCGCCCTCCCTCGGCCAACACCATACTCCCTCTCCCTCTCCCTCTCACTCTAGCTCTCTCCCTTTCTCTCTGTCTCTCTAGAGGCAGTGAGGCCATTTCGCATGCGCGCGCATTTAAATGCACTTCCGTTTTTTCGCAAATTATTATTTATGTGTGTGTGCGAGTGTGTGTGTGTTTGTAAGGGGCGTCTTTGGCTTTTTACGTTGTTGCAGCTCTTGCCATAAATTCATAACTTTGTGGAAAATCATAAAAACTGAATTTATGGCTTAATTATATACATATAGATGAGAGAGTAAAGCGGCAACTTGGCCACTCTTTTGGCCAGGCCAAAACCAGCAGCTGTAGCCGAAGTGGAAGCCGAAGCCGCACAGAGCTGCGCTGCATTTCTTGTACTTCATTTCACGCTGATGATTAACTGTCGCACACACTCACACTCATACACTCACACTCATAACACCCATTCGAAGTTATTCACTGTCGACTCGCTCTGAACTTTTCGCCTGCATTTATGCTTAAATGCGCTGCAATTGCACCTAAAATGCACACGCTGCACGCGATGATGGAAAACTTCATCTATTTTCATTTTTTCATGCCCTACAGCTGGGTCATGTTGGCTAACAGGGTATGACCGAAACGGGCAGTATTTTGTGATTTAGTGGTTAATTAATATAAGATCATTTTTATGCTTTGATTATCCTTGGTAAACAGGGTATCTTTAAGTCAACTACATGTAAAAAATGTACAGCAATTCAATGTTTTAATTTCTTTATGTATTTATATTTTTTATTTAGTATTTATTTATAAGCTTATTAATTTATTTTATTTGTTTATTCATTTATTTTTTATGCTAATATGTTTTTATTTCTTTGATTAATTATTTGTTTATTTCTTTATGTATTTATTTTTTATTTTTTTGTATGTATTTATTTATTTGTTTATTAATTATTTAATTCTTTACTTATTTATTTATTAGTTAATTTATTTATTAAGCTTTATATTTATTTATTTATTTATACACTAATTTTTTATTTATGTATTTAATGCATTAATTTATTTATGTATGAATTTATTTATTTATTTATTTTTGTATATGTTTATTAATATACTTTTTACTTATTATTAATTTATTATTAATTTATGAATTAATTATTGAATGTATTTATTTATTTATTCCATTATTAATTTATTATTTATTTATGCATGAATAAATGAATGTATTTATTTATTTGGTCATTTATTTGTTTATTTATTTATGTATTTATGAATTTATTTCTTTATTTTTTTAATTTCATTAATTTAAATATTTATTTATTTTTATTTATTTATATATTTAATTATTTATTTTTTATTTATTTATTATTTTTTTTATTTAGTTTATTAATCAATTTGTTATTACTTTATTGGTTAGTTGTCCTATCAAAATTTTTATGATATTTAAGATAAGAAAATACAGGGTATCTTTTGGTGAAACACTTTCTCTTACAAACACTGAAAGCTTACTTTGTTTTGCTTGCGCTCGAATACTTAAGTGCTCGATTTATTGATTTGCTTGATTTATTGCCTACTCATTATGGATAATTTTAAATATTTAACAAAGAAGCAACAGGCCTAGAAAATATTTAAAAATTAGTTTCGAAAACACGAGCTAAAACCTTAGCGCGCGTTTCCCACGAGGATTGAAAGCAGGAGATGCTATCACATGGAAGCTTGGTTTGTTTTGCTTGCTGCGACACACACATATACACACTTGCACACACATATAGAGACTGCCATTGGATGCAGGCACCTGGCCAGACAGCTTGTCTATAAAAGAGCGCAAGCCCAGGCGCGAAATTCCTTGCATAAAGCCAATTAAATTAAGAAATCTGATGCAGTGCCGATGATTCTTTTGCCTCAGCTAAGTCCGTCGCAGCATCTTCTCTTCTCTCTCCCTCTGTCTCTCTCTCTCTTTCTCTCTCTGGAAACGTGAATCACATGAGCTGAGTTGAGCTAAGGGCCAGACCAAGCCGGGCCGGCATTGGCAATTGGTATTTTACAACAAACCTCGCGCGCTCGCGTCGAGCTTATTTAACATAAATCGAATGTGGCTACTGGAAATACACGTACGACCTTATCTGCCTGCCAGCCTGCGGCACTGCGTCCACTGAATCCGAAGGCAGTCGTCCGCCTCTACTTCTTCTTCATCTTGTGGCGATTTTCATTGAGTAAAAAGCAACAAGAAGACCAAACGACCTTTACAAGTCGCAGACAGCGCAGACAAATCACGACCCGAAGAGGGCAACTGTCATTTCCTCCTGCCGAAACTCCTCCCCCGCCTCTGATGCACCTACCCATTCGCTGACTCAGCTAATAAGCCAAAACAACTAACGTTGAGGAGACCACGACAACAACAACAACAACAACAACAGCAAGTTGGCATAATAAATAAAAGCCAAGTAGCTGCCTCAGAGTCTGCCTGCTCCGAAACTGGCCAATTCGCCATGTGCGACACGTTCATGCGTATAGAGTTTTCATGATCTACTGCAATAACAAGGAAACCAAGTACAACTCTCTCCCTCTCTCATTTACAGGTATTTCCTTGAGCAGCTACATATATGTACATATATATTGATCCAATCTCAAGTGCACGCCGCACGCTATTGGCAAATTATTGTAAAAAAAAACCTTTCACACTCCTTATCAAAACCATGCGGGAATTTGTGTTTTTATTGCGACCTCATTTAACGCAAAAGTTCAAGTTTTTCAAAGAAATACCGACTCTGATTAAAGCTAAATTTGTTTCTAAATGCAGCTGCAGCAGCGCCCTAATGAGCATGATAAATAGGACTAGGTAAATTGAAGTTTCACGTTCTTAAGTTTCATATGAAGCAGATATGCTAAGTCTAGCTACGCTATCTTGGAAACTTGCAGATTTATTTCTATAGGCAGCCAAACTCACATAAAGTTAGCACCAACTCTTCGTGTAAAGTCCACGCATAAACTATGCTACAACTGCTACGTTGGCCAAAGGAGGCTGTGTGCTCCGTTCCGTTCCGTTCCGCTCTGCTCTGCTCTGTGATTTTCACAAGTTGATATCGCAAACACAAAATGTTAATGAGCAATTTCGAGATGGTGCGAAGTGATTTCATTATTTAAACTTTTTTCAGCCTCTTGTTGCTACAGCAGCACTGTTGCCAGTGTTGTCTCTGTCTCCGTCTCTGTCTCCGTCTCTGTCTGTGTCTGTGGGATACACAGACTCTCTGGGTCGAGTCGTTGTGGTGTTACTTACTTGACTTGAACGTGTTTGCTTGTATTGAGGCTCTTTCTGGGGTTTTTCTTTCTTTTATTATTACGCCCCGGTTCATTGGGTAATGAAAGCGAAATAATTTTAATTGGGCTGTTTGCCACTTCTTCTGCTGCTACCCCAACTTCTTGCAACTTGCGAGAGCAGCTTGGAGCCCCAAATTAATTATTTCCTGTCAAATTAGTTTTTGAAATTTCGGCATAAATTACGACTCGACATTTGCCAGATATGAATATGCAACAGTTACCGAAACAGCAACAGGCACACAGACGGAGAGACAGGCAGACAGACAGACAGACAGACAGACGGACAGACAAAGCGACAGCCACTTGTCAGTTGCACCAGGTCGAAAGTGTCACCTGTCGCGTAGCTGTTGCAGCTCCTCACTCAGAGTGCAGTCTGCCGTCTTCTGCATTTACTTCAAAACATTGTTCCGCCGCATAAATTACGGACGGAAGGACGGACGGACGGACGGACGGACGGACGAGGGGGGACGTTGATCAATTGGGTCGCGTTTGATGATTAAAACATAAATTGCAATGGATGCGAAATTGCAACGAACCCTTCACATGATATTACGCTAGTCCCCGCAGTGGATCCACATGCATTCCGTGTCTATATAGGGTAGTTAAGGGGTGACTTGGCGCGCAGTTAAATTACACTTAATTAAACAACGAGCCATTAGCGTGTTTTTCGTTTAAAACTGAAAAGACACGTTCCACGTGGATGTCTCTTGAGCGGATGATACCTAACCTACATATAAATATATCCTTATCCCATGGCAGGCAGCAATTTCAAACGGTTTATCTTCTAACCCTTGACAGCTAGCAACTTTCAAACCCGAGTATGCCGGGATAACAAAAGTTTGTAGAACCGCCTTCAGAGTACAAACTATGTATAAATAACTCTATGTACATTTATTGTCCTAGCTTAGACCAGACTCCTTTCTTTCCGCCATTTTGTTAACTTAATCCAAACTCTCTTCCTTCCCTTTCCATCTTTTCCCTTCCCTTCCCCATTTCCGCAACTAGCTCTGGGATAATAGCGTCAAAAGTTGTATTAAATCAGGCCCTAGTCGAAAATGCTGCTACAGCTGTTGATGTACCTAATCTTTATAGCATTGAGAGCGGAAAACGTCGGCGGTTTCTGTAGTGTGTCTCGGGTCACACTGCGCATACCCAGGGAGAACGATATTGGTCTATTCTTTGGTAAGCAGGAAAATCTTCAAGAGCCCTAGCTTAACTGAATCACCCTGTTAGATATAACCCTCTCAAATAAGAGATCGCCCAGGGCTGAGATGGTGGAATTTAGCGTTACCTCGGAAGGTGTTTGCACCCTGAACACATCACGCGGGGAGCAGGTGCAAGCGGGGAATATCTTTGGCGGTGACTTTGGTTCCATTGAGCCGGGCAACAGCATGACAGTGTCGCTGGTGTGGCCCACTGTGGTGAGTTTAGACATACTGTGATGAATACGCCATCAATATGACACAGGCCTCCCTTTGTGCAGTCACTTTACAATCGTGTCGGCAGTTGTCCCATTACCGTGAGTACCGTTAACCACGAGAACGTGGCCAACAGGAGTCAGCAGACATTGTATTTCGATACCCGCTTCGAGACCTTGGATCCGGGCAATCATTCGTTGTGTAAGCGCAAGGATTTTGTCAACTGCAGAAACTGGGATCAGAACTATTTTAAGAATTGTACGCCCCTTGATTGCGAGGAACTTTACTTTGGCAAGCGAAGTTTCTACAATTATACATCGGAACAATGCGAACCGGTTCCGGTGTGCTTTGGTCAAAATGTCGTCTATGATTTTTTTGCCAACGAATGTATCGATAAGAATAATTTTATAATGGACGAGGACATCGAAATGATTAAACAGGGCAAATACGATGAAAACTTCTTGGTTTTGCACGAGCATCTATCGGGGAAAATGGTAAGCATTAATACGTGCGCCATCTATCGTTTTAAATGCGAACTAGTGTGGTGCAGCCAACTTCACTGAGTTCACCCAAGTAGCATTGTATACGAACTTGCTTTAGTTCACAAAATGATTCACCATAGACAGTTGGCGCCGTGGCTTAGTTGGTTAAAGCGCCTGTCTAGTAAACAGGAGATCGTGAGTTCGAATCTCGCCGGGGCCTACTTGGACAGAGGAAACTCTGTCCTGTTGTATGTAGTTTTTTTGTTCTGCTACTACCTACCTGCTGTTAATATTTTTTTTTTTTTTCAAACTTTACAGATGAATAGTAAACATGCCCAAAATCAGAATAAGCCTGTGGTCAATACGGTACACAAGAAATATAGATATCAGCATCACGATGCTAAAACTGACTGTGGTCCTGAGACCAAGCTTTCGTTGGTTGATTTTAACAATTGCTTTCAACATCTCAATGATCCAAATTCAGGGACGTCTCTTAAAAGTGCTATTAAACATTCTAAGGACGAAAAAACCTTACGAAAAAAGTCAACGTCATCAATTTTAAAAAGCTTCTACTACGAATGGTACTTGCCGCTGAAAGCTGAAAGCGAATTAGATAATGAAAATGAACTGGGGAAAACTAACGAGGAAGATGCGAAAAATGAAATTATTCGAACAGCAGCAGTATCGACAGGGTCAAACTCTCTACTGCACAGGCTTGCCCTCTTGACTTTTTTTGAGTGGATCGCTCTGTTATTGGAGGTGCTACTCATTGTGAGTTAATCGTTCATCCATTAGGTATATAAACATCATATTGAATGGAACTTTTTAATCGGATATTGTTTCAGATCTTATTGGTCATTCTATTACAGCTCTCTCTCACCATTATGGCTTATGCGATTATTTGCCTACTTCTGTACGGACTAATGGAGCTTATAGCAAGGATAAAGCCGAGTCCTGAAGTAACCCAGAACATGACTCCACGAAATGACTCACAACAAACATGTGATCTTATGACTTCAGCAAGTTTAATGTCACATTTAAAATGAATGCAGTGTCTAATAATGAAACGAGCGAAATGAAAAGAAATAAAAACCCTTGTAATTTAATTAATTTATTGTTAAATCAGCCCACCAAATTTTATAAAGAGCGTCCATTAATATCCACATCGAATAAGAGAGAACATAATGTAATAGGGCAAGTTTGAAATTTAACTGTGACACTGTTACCATTTCAGTCACAAGAAGAAAAAGTAACTTAATGAATATTCTTTTAATTTAACATACAAGAGAATCCTGTAACTTTAACATAATGTAACAGTGCAAATTTGAAATTTAACTGTGACACTGTTACCATTTCAGTCACAAGAAAAAGTAACTTAATGAATACTCTTTTAAGAGATATGGCCGCTAAGGCAGTATTTTATGTACATGTTTTGCAACTCAGAAATTGAATATTAAATATGTTTATGTATCTGGAAATAAATAGTTATGCATATATTGGGTTGCCCAAAAAGCAAGCTTTTTTAACGGCTTGTGACTCTGTAATTGCATTCTTTCTTCTGTCAGTTATCAGCTGTTACTTTTAGCTTGCTTTAGAAAAAAAGTGCTTTTAAGGCTTCATCTCCATACACATTTCGTAACTTTTTAGCAACCTGCTCCGCGTTTTTTCCTTTACGGAAATAATAAAGTAAAATATGACGAAAATGCTCCTTTGTGGGCTCCATATTAAAATTGACGCCAACCAAACAAATGTAAACAAAATTTCGCGCATTTTTTTCTAAAGCAAGCTAAAAGTAACAGCTGATAACTGACAGAAAGAAGAATGCAATTAGAGTCACAAGCCGTTGAAAAAATTTGTCAACGCCGACTATATGAAAAATTCGTAATTACTTTTTGGGCAACCCAATACATACAGGTTATAGAGCAGTTATGTATAAACACAAACTTAAAGAATCTTATATAGTCTAGACTCTAGAGTAAATGCATTTAAACAAAAACGGTACATATAAACAAGATGCATATCAAGAGAGAAAAACAGATATCCCGTATGCATGATCGTTATCTCTGATAAAAAAAAATATATATACATATATAATACACTTTATAGTCAACAAGGCAAATTACAAATTGTCTAGGTAAAGGTACTAGCTACTGTACTGTAGTACCCTATTTATCAAATAACTCATTACATGACTATATTTTGTGCGTGGCTAATTTACGGCCATGTCCGATAGTCAGCAGGGTATTTTCATCGCTCCAAACGGCATCTGTCAAGCGTGAATGGGTCTTCTCGTGGCTGTAGATGATCTTATGTTCTGTCGTTACCATGGCTATTTTAACGCCAGCAGGCAGGTTGCCCATTACAGCCAAATGCTTTCCATTGATCTGTAGCTGCGACACATGAGAGTCAGAAAAGTATTTATCGGTCTGTTGGATCTTGCCAGGCACACGAATGTCTAAGCTATGCACATTTCCATCGTAGTCACCCAGGTAGATATAATTGTCGCCATTTAACTCCGTCGGCTCTGCCCAAGCGCTGCAGGTGAAACTAAGCAGATGCGATTTATCGTCATAGAGGCACGTGGATGAGGGAGCCGTAGCGCGTATATCCCAGAGACGTGCACAACCACCGCGATCGCAGGTAACGATTTGGGGAGAACTTGTACAGGATGTGGCCAAGCCAGTTAGCTTGTTGGTATGAGCAACACGTGCACGGTACGTGCTGCACAGATCTGCGCCAGAGAGATCCCACACATTTAGTGTATTATCAAGGCAGGTGGAGGCCGCTTGCTTTGGCTGCGACTTGAACACAGATAGCTGATTGATGGGCGCCTTGTGGGCTGCCTCTTCGCCGATGAGAAACAGACAGTATGGCTCCTTAGCATTTCGGACGGTTGAATAAGTCGACCAGGCCTGCAGCCGGGTATCACCCAATGCCACGAGCAGCACATTGTTCTCTGCATATCGTAGAATGTTAACGGTATATTCACATTGTAGCTTAAAGTCCGCATTGTCTACGGCCATGTGCGCTGTCTGATTGTAGCCGAAGAGCATGCCCCACCACTGTCCACCTTCCCGATTGTTTGTGGCCAACGCAAAATGATTCAATTCATTCATGGTTATGCTATCAAAGCAATCGTGCAGGTGTGGAGTTAGATTCTCAAGGCGCGCATTCATGTCGGCCACATTAAGATTGGGATAGTCCACATTGTCGGCCAGTTCCTTAGCCGGGGGCGGCTGGTGCGATGCGGGTGTGCAATATGTTACAGAGTTACGCTGGGGAAACATAATTAATCTCTCGTATTCTAAACAATCCACAAAATCTAAGAACGAAATGGAATGCGCGTTAACGCGTGCCGGTAACAAGTTTAACATTATTAATTAATTTAACATACAAGAGAATCCTGTGACTTTAACATAATGTAACAGTGCTTGTTTGAAATTAAACTGTGACACTGATATTTTTTCAGTCACAATAAGGGAAAATTACTTTTAAGTACTTGTACATAAGTCACAGGTTTGTATGTTAACGCTCACCTCTGTAAGGGAAGCACTGGTTTTTAATACAAGAATTCAATACAAACAATTTAGAATTCGGATAATACCAAAATCATGTGGTCGCCAGATGAGCTATTATTTCGCAATTTTGCAGACCTTAAGAGCGTTAAGTTCGATGATGAGAATGTTCCCACAATTACATCCCGCGAACAGGTGAGTAATCAATATTTACCGATGAGCAATAAATGAGCAACAAGAGATAAGGAATAACAAAAGAAAACCCCAATGATTTTCAGCAAAAAACCGAAGAGTCTGTGGAAAAATGTTTCGACCGCTTTGAGAAAAACCAATTCCTAAATCCGCGTCTCATGCAACTACACCGGCATGAACACCACAAATATCTGGACACCATGCTGCGCAATCTGCCGACCCATTACCAATGCCTGGACAGCAGTCGTCCATGGTGCGTCTATTGGATACTGCAGTCGGCACAATTGTTGAACTTCACCTTTGACACAGAAACGCTTGAGAGCGTCGTACAATTTCTGAGCAAGTAGGTCTGCCCCAGAAGATTGTCTTACTTGGTTTTTTTGTTTATATGTATGGCTTCCGCTATGCTTGCAGATGTCGCGCACCGACGGGTGGCTTTGGCGGCGGACCCGGACAATATGCGCACTTGGCTCCAACATACGCTGCCGTCAACAGTCTCTGCATCATAGGCACAGTGCAGGCATATCGAGCCATCGATAGAGATTCACTTATTAAATTCCTGCTCAGTGTGCGCGAAGCGGACGGTTCTTTCCGACTGCACGTGGATGGCGAAACAGATGTGCGCGGTGCATATTGTGCTATCTCTGTTGCCAAGCTCATCAACGTACCCGAGCCGGTGTTAAAGGAACTATTTGCCGGCACGGGCCACTGGATTGCCAGCTGTCAAACGTATGAGGGTGGATTCGGTGGTGCACCAGACTTGGAAGCCCACGGTGGCTACACGTTTTGTGGCATCGCCGGTCTCGCGCTGCTCAATGAGGCAGACAAATGCGACAAGAAGGCGCTGCTACAGTGGACACTGCGACGCCAAATGAGCTACGAAGGCGGCTTTCAGGGTCGTACCAACAAGCTAGTCGATGGATGCTATTCATTCTGGGTAGGCGCTACCATTCCTATCACCCAAGCAACACTAGTCGGCTCTGACAAGGGCATGGACCAGACGTTCTTTGATATTGAAGCACTACAGGAATACATCTTACTATGTTGTCAAAAATCAAACGGAGGCCTAATTGACAAGCCCGGAAAGTAGGTGGACCCCCTTTTAATTGAATCTCGATTGCTCACGTACGTTTTTTTTTTATAGACCACAAGATCTTTATCACACCTGCTACACACTGAGCGGCGTCTCTATTGCACAGCATTCACAGTCGGCGCAAAATCCTCAGGTGCTTGGCGACATCACTAACGAACTATTACCCACCCATCCGCTCTTTAATGTACCACCGAAATGTGTTGCTGCAGCGCTATCATATTTTACAAATAACTCGGAACAAGAAGCAGGTAGCGGGCAGTAAGAAAGGACGAAGAGACGAGCTTTAACTGCCAGACCATGTAAATACTTACATAGACGTAAAAAAATAGATGACAACATGTACACAATTTGTATACTTTCCGAACTAAATTTTCTTAATGTTTAAATCAAAAAGAATTCGCCTTCAATTGGTAAAATAAATATTTATAAAATGTCACAGACATCTAAAACGAAAGACACCGCCAAAATCACAAGAGCAAGGAGGAGTAACTCTGTTAAGCCATATTAACAGCGCTGCTCTGTTAACTCGAATTCAAGTCTACATGGTTCGTCCATGCATTGTGAATGTGATCGATTACAGAAATCACGACGTACGTATGTTAGTTGCATGATTGTGAATGGCAACGCTTACAGAAAATGGCAATCGAATTATTTATTTTCAAAATACCTGTTGCATGCTGCAACTTAAAATTTACATGTTTTCCAGCCACAGACACCTAAAACAAAAAACACCAGCGGGAGGAATAGATCGGCGTGAATACATTGGTCATCTCGTCGATGAATATTATACTTCAACCAACGTTGGTAAGCCGTTTGACCGACAGAAAGAAGCCGGCTACCTGATTGTACAGATAATAATACGACTTAATTACAGAGGCTCTGGAGCAGGTTACCGCCAACTTAGCGAACTTTGCCTACGATCCCATAAATTGGCCTCATCTACACGAGGCAGATGCTTTGGACGTCTTTGTAGCATCAGTGGACAATCCAAATCCAAATATACAACTACACGCAGTTGCAGCGTTGTGTAATATTTGTCTGGGTAAGATTATTGTTATCTGCAGATGCATTTTAAGTAACTTTCCAATAATTTGCAGATCAAAACGCAGCTAAATTCATAATCGAACACATAGCCATAATAAGAGGCTTATTTCTGCGTACAGAACTCTCAGAAATTGTGCTTCATAGTCTGGCACTGCACTACCAAATCCTGAGTGCAGGACGAGGTACTAAGAAACAGCTAATAACACCGGAATTTCTAAAGCGCGTGCAGCACTGGCGACAGGAATCTAACGACCAACGTGTTGTGAAGCTTTGTCAAGTGACACTCGAAGATTTCGGTAGTCGCACTGAAGTTACTCAGCTTGAAAACAATGATACGCCAACTACGTCGTCAAATGTGCAGCCAAGCTCAGAGCAAACTGCAGCAGGTGCAAGTAGTGAAACGATTCACTCAACAGGATCTTGAGAAGTTTGCTCAATTCACAGGAGACTTTAACCACATACACAGTACGGATGTGCCCGTTGCAGAGCGTCGAGTCCATGGTGCATTGCTTAATGCAGTTGTAGCTGGCATTATTGGCACCAAGTTGCCAGGACCGGGGACCGTAGTGCTAGAACAGAATTTCAAATTTCTGAAACCGTGTCGCATAGAAACTGATACCTTGGTGACGGTCCGTCTTTTGCAATCTCGCAAAATATCTACTGTGGAGTACGAGTGTCGGCAACACAATGATGTGGTCTTTGCCGGCAAAGCCAAGTTGTTGACACGCCAAGAAACAAGTTAGTTAATGACAATAAATTCAATGTTATTTATAATTTTGTGCGTATTTATTGTCTACTTTTTGGAAGCACGTTTGCCCTCGCCCTTCTTGGGTGCCGCCTTGCCGCGCAACTTGCGCAGACGTTTCATTTCCTCCTTAAAGTCCTGATGTTCATCACGAAACAGGCCATAATCCCTCAAATTTTTCATAAGCAAATGCGTTTCCACGTGCCGAGGATACCAATTGACAACGTAGTCACGTTTCTGTATGGGCTCCTCCGCGAACATGCGAACCACCTGTATAGAGAATTTTTTAGTACAAATAATTTAATTTTAAATGCGATTTCAGTGTTTGCCAACCTTCATGGACTTGTCGTTTGTTGTGCGCGCCACCTCGCCAAATATGCGATTTGATAGGTAATTCATGCGGCTCGCATATTGCGTACCGAGCTTAATTAAATCGGCGTATTTGTAGGACGACATTTTAGTCAATCCTTGTTAAAATAAATAAATTTAATAGTAAAACCACACAAATTGGGGTTATGTCACAGTCGCAACACACAAAACAGCTGATTAGAAATAACAACAAGTTATCGATTAATTTGGTTCTGTTATGTCTTATGCGATAATAATTTATCACGATATCAACTTTTCAAATTCGATCGTAATTTGCTTACGATAATAGAATAAATTTGAACTAAAGCAAATGTTAAGCGACGAAACGTTTATTAAAGCTATAAATTATAACTTCAACTTATACTTATTCAGACTTGACCCATACGACTTTATGTTAGCATAGATCAAATTTGTGATTTCAATTTCTGTTACGGTTGCTCGTAAAAATTACGGTAACTTTAAATGGTAAATTGATTTTAATACAGAAATTTAATTAATACGTCAATATATATAAAACACGACTTTACATTCGTCAAATCAACTTTTATTACTAAATGACAACTAAAAGTAACATTACTTGGAATAACAAAATCTTAGCGTCAATTTAACTCTGAAATTATGCACATTGAACCTACATCGTGACCACAATACTATCTATTATCTTTTAAACCGTTTCAATGTTGCCTCTGCCCTTTCTTCTGGTCTCGACACCGGCAGCCACATCCACCACATCATTGCCTATAAAGGAAGTTTCCTCTGAACTCTGCACCGTTAAGACTTCCCTGCCAAGCGACACGCCGCCATTGATTTGGCTCAATAATGCATTCGTAGGTAATAGGGACGGTTCCCTTGGTGATCCGCTATGCGCCGATATCTGATCGTAATGCAGAACCCGAGACGGAGTATGGGAGCGTGAGGATGGAGATGGATTGGCTAAGCCGCTGCGCGAGTGCGGACTGTTGTTGCGTGAGTGCTGAAAATCTTCTAAAGGTATTTCCTCAGATCTGCAACCAAGCAAAATTAGTTTTCTGCATTTGAATCAAGCGTAAAGGTATATACCGAGGTCTTGGCATACGTGGACTACCCTCACGGGAGCGATTAGCAGAATTTCGC
Source organism: Zaprionus ghesquierei (assembly GCA_018904095.1). Classification (NCBI taxonomy): domain Eukaryota; kingdom Metazoa; phylum Arthropoda; class Insecta; order Diptera; family Drosophilidae; genus Zaprionus; species Zaprionus ghesquierei. Next base: position 2,988,375 of record JAEIGP010000676.1, read on the forward strand.
GCCTGTGAGTTCTCTCTGGACTGCGAAGAGCTGTGACTGCCGCCACTGACACTAGGTGAACGATCCCGATCGGCAGTCATGTCTGGGCGCAGCGTAGATGGTGTGCTCGAGCCGGTGGCATTGGGGCTGCGACGTCGTGAGCGACCAGCGCTTTCATTGCGAATGCTGGAATATATTGTAAATTGAACTCAAATATCCAATTAGATTGCCAACTGTAATTACCCTTCCAGTGAGCGATTCTGCGCCATCTGTGTGCGACTAATGCCGGCGCTGCTATTGTTGCTACGCAGGACTGCAGCAAATCCAGGCACTCGATTCGCTTGTATATTAACCCCCTTCTGGACCAGGCGACACTGTGCGCTGTTGAGTTGTGCCGCTCCCGTGCCACATACCGGATACATTGGTGAATCCAATTGGCCAGGAATCTCAATGAGCTGTGCTATCTGGTACATCTTTTTCTGTCGCGCCTTGCTGCGTCCCTTAGTCAGTCGCTGCTTGGCAGCCATGCAGCGTATATGATCGTCGAACAGAAATTTGGCAGAGAGGAGTGGTGTACGGTTATGTGTGACGCCGCCGCGATGCACAGTAATATGCAGGCAACGCGAGTCATCCTTATCGCCCTGCACTTCGACATCCTGCAAGAAGCCCACAAACTTGGCCACACCCCAGCCCAAGAGCTTGGCATCAGGCTCCACGAGTATCAGCTGGAGTGCATCGATGACCAAAAATCGTCGCTGCTTTGCATTATCCTTGGACACAACGGTGCAGGCTATAAGGTCGCTATTATCTGCAAAAGAATTGAAGAGTCAGTGATAATCCTCTTAGACAAAGCTTGCAAACTCACTTAGATCGAGCACATTCTCCACCTGCACCAGATTAACCACATTCGTTAGCGGCAGCAACGATTCCTTCTCGTTCAAGAACTTTTGGCATGTGCGACGCAACAGGAAATATACACGTATCGCACGTCGGGCCTTTTCCACTTCGCCACAGGGCAGACGACGTGTAAAACCGATGCCTGTCAAGGGCGTTCCCGTCGGAGGTAGCAAAATGGTTGAGTCCATGCACAGAAACTCCACATTCAATTGCGCCTTGCGCATCTCATTGTATTCATCCTCAAATAGATCCAGAAAAATGTCCTCCGACTTGTAGAAGTTACGCAGCACAACCATCGATTGGTTACGAGCACTGAACAACAAAGATTGCTGCGTGCTCGTTATACAGGATGCTTCATCGGCAACTGGCTTGGTGAAGGTCAATAGAAGCTCCAATGCAATCTCAACCGTAATTAGGCGAATGCGACAGGCTACAAAAATAGATAGTTTAAGAAATAGCTTTGCGGTTTCCGATTGATCATTCATGTAGCTTACATGGTTGACTGGACTGCGTTATGATATTGAGCAGATGCTCGATTATAGCCGTTTTGTAGCTCAACGAGCCGTTCATCGACTTGGCCAGCACTTGCTCGAACCATTCATTTTTAATACCTATAGGAACATGATAGAATAATATTAAATGAATCGAGTTGAATGGAGATTGCAATCATATTAGTATGGGAAGTGATTCAGTTACATACCATCTGGTACAGGTACAGGGTGCCGTTATGTACACACATTGTTATTGTTGTAAAGCATATTTTAAGACCACACACACAAACACAAACAAAGCATTCAAATGATCAAGAAGATGAGAGAGATGAGAGAAGCAAAGTTAGCTTAGTACCGAACCGATCTGATGAGAGGAGGCATTGATATACATGGGTTACTGGACTCACCTCGATTGTGAGACATAGCATAGATGAGACAAAGCGACAACAATGCCAGATAATCGTTATCTGTGCAATCGAGTGCCTGCAGCACAGTGTCCAGAAACGGTTTGGCCAGCTCTGTGAAGCCGACATGAGGCGATGAGGTTGTCTGCTGCAACCGTTGTTTCTCCTCGTCGGTTATGTTGTATAGCTTGGTGGCCGCCGTCTCGGCAATGCTTTCCATGTGTCTACTCGATGTCGTAGAGGATGTCGTCGCTAGCGCTGACTCTACGCCACTGTCTTCGCTCTGTCCTTCCCCCGAAGGGCTGCTTGTTGTGTGACCAACAACGGTATCCAGCGCCTGTTCCAAACTCTCGTGTGGTTCACCAAAACTAGGCACCACCACCTCACGATGTTCCACATACGAGTTGAGTATCTCAGCGGCGCCCTCTTTAAACACGCTGTGGTCACCGTTTAAAATAACCCATGCCAGTGCATGCACCAGAGGAGCATGTGTCACCACCAGAAAGACCAGTGACAATAGATAAAGCGCCACAATGGAACTAACGCGCGGATTATGCATCTCTTGTATATCAATATCCACATTGCGATTCAATACAGCCGCCAGATTTTGTGTGACTACCGCTAGCGATGGCGGCGGCGGAGCCGGTGTCAATGAAAATATATACAAAGGTACAAACAGCTTGTGCAGCAGATGCTCAGTGAGCACAGCGTTCAGGTCCTTGATGTCCAGCAGCAAAATGTCGCTCAAGTAGTGCAAGTGATCCAAGTGTTCTGCAACCAAATTCGAGAGTTTCTGATTCGATTGGTGGCTACAAAGGACAATGTTTCAATACTTAATTAGTTTCTAACATAATATTGAATTTGTCCAACGAACTTACTCAATATCTGTGCGCACACAGGTATCCAGCTCCAGTATATGCTTCCCAATAAACCACACCAAGTTGCTGAAATAGGGCGCAGCGGTTCTACAAAGAAAATATATTTTAATGCCATAATATATATTCAGTGGACTCCACACTAACTTATCTCTTATAAATCGCAGCATGCTGGCATTCTGCACCTTGTAGACATTCAAGGAAATCGTACGCACAGCAATGCGAACCATAGACTCGGGATGATTGAAGAATTTAATGGCCTCCGTGTAGAGAGGAAAGTCATTCGTATGCTGTTAGGATAAAAGATTCATTGAGTTCATTAACAATGATTAATTACAATATTGTCATTGCGCACTTACTTCATTGTAGAAAAAGTGTATGGTATGTGTGTTTAGCTTGAGACTCAGCGTCTTCAAGAAGAGTATGTAATAGCCCATGACATCCTCATCGGAGAAGTCAAACTTGTGCACCATAATAGAGTTCACATGGTTATTACTTAGCAGGTAATCTAGGCAATAAGAATAAATTGTGAGTTGAAAATAATTACATCGAAAAAAATAAATCACTGATTCTAATAGGATAGAGCCACGGTCTACGCCGAAACTGAGACAGTGGCCTTATCGCTAATTGTAGGCGCCAATTACGTGGACCTGAGTGTACATACACAGGGACGTCTCGTTTCTAATGTTCTCGAAGAGAATGTTGAGGGTCTGCAACAATTGCACGCAAACAAAACTGGAACCTCCGCTCTTCTGACGCATAATATGCAGGAAGTATGATAGCATGTTCTTTTCCAAGAAGAAACTGAAGCACAAGAAGTCAAAGAATGACATAGGTAGACCGTAGAAATAAGCATAAGGCATACTCACTCGAACACCAAGAGAGTCATGTTGATCTCCCCAGATGAGAATCTCCGCAATGCATCGCAGAGATTCAACCAGCAGTCCGCGGTTGCTCTCCGAAACTGTTGTGTTCTTCTCCAAAATGCTGTACAGGTACTTTAGGTGCTCCAGCGAGAGTCGATTTTTGGGGCGTCCGCCCCAAGGGCCGCCGAACCAGCTTCGACTGCGAAACATTGTGCCAGATGCGGGTCAAGTGTTATTTTAAACACCCGAGCTCAACTTGAATAGGTTAACTCAACGCTAATTATAGAGTTGCATTAGTAATGCCGTTATTCCAACCAATTATTAACAGAGTTCACAACAATCACAGCACAAAAGACTTTCCACAACGTCATTGGTATGCGGATGGAAGATTGATACTGGAAATTTAGTATTGCCACACTAGATAATGCGATGTGAGTGATAATTATATGATGTTAAGTCCAATAGGATGAAATCAATTTGGTAATTTTGCAAAATAAAAAAATAATTTCGTTTCTTATAAACGATTCTGCTTCTTCCGTTTTGGAGAACGACGAAATCAGGTGTCAAAATCAGCTGTTCTTTATTTTGTGTGGTCACACCGGTGTGGAATGCAATTGGTTACACTGGCGGTCACACCAGGCCAACCATCTGGCGCCCACAAAAATAAAAACAACATGAATTTTACATATTTTTTCGATTTTATTCCCAGAATTTAAAAAACCTGACACAGTCATTTGTACTAACTATTATTCTGATTAAAATTAATGGAATATGAACCAGAACTGGGATCCTGTTGCATTTGAAAATTCGATGTTGATAATCCAAAAGGCTTCAATATCATGTCACCTAAGTTCTTTAGACTTGACAGCATTTCGGCTTTAAGTTTCTCATTGCGGGCATTGATCAAGGGCGGTAGACGCACCTGAGCCTCACGTGCCTCCTGCTGTCCTGGATCGATCTCATAGACACTTTTATAATCCGCCAACGCTTCATCTAGTTTGTCGTCCTGTTCGTAGAGCTTTGCGCGCCTGTGTTAAAGATGAAACGACAACGATCAAGCATTGAGTTTAATAAGCTAGAAGAAGGCTTTCACTTACCTTAATAAGGCACGTAAATACTCTGGGTAGAGTTCAATTGCTTTGGTGCAGTCATCAATTGCCAATTTTATCGACTCTAGCTTTATTTTGGCAGCAGCCCGGTTCCCAAAGAGCACAGCACGCTCCTTACTGTATTTGGACGGGCACACATTCAAGGCATCTGTATACACCTTAACGGCTTTTTCCGCTTCCTCGTTTTTAAAGAGGTCATTTCCTTCCAGCTTCAGTTTGTCCGCCTTCTCTTTGTTTGCTTCTAGTTCTTGAGGGCTTAAATCTTTCTCAAGTTCTAGCAGCTCCTCAAGACTTAACTCGCCATCGGGCTGTAAAACTTCCTTAGGTTCTTTATCAGCCTCGCCGTCACCATCGGCTCCTTTATTATCACCACCAATTGCACCACTCGCTTCATTGTCATCCAGGCGCAGGGTGCTATTCTTTTCTATAATGTCATCAATTAACTTATCGTTTTCTGGTGAATTTGTTTTGACTTTTTGTAGATTAGGGCTAATATCACTCAATGCATCCTGAAATTCTTCCTCGCTGCTGGATTTGTCCGTCATTTTGTAGCCTTTTTACTCGAAACTTCTTTAAAATGATTTGTGTTATTGTGCCTAGATTAATTCTTTTATTTTGTTAGAGTGTGGCCACACTTAGGAAAAGCTTACGATTTGCTTCCTTCCCGCTAGTGATGGGTGTTGTTTAAATATTGTATAAGAATGTAATTTTTAAAGTTCGCTCGATTCGACTAGCGTCTTCTATTAAAAAAGGTAAAAAAAATAGTTAATTCGTGTTAGTCACTGTGTCTACAACGATGTTTTGTGTCGTTTATAGACTTGCAAAGTTCGGTCACACTTATTAACAACAACAGAATGGTCGGCGCGGGGCAACTGAAATATCCAACTCATTTGGATATCAGCGCCTTTACACTTAGTGAATATGTGCCCGCTAAGCCCTTGGAGAGCAATCTGGAAGTGATCTTTACCACAGAAAAGCTGGTAAGAGTGATGTGGCCATGTCTCTGTATGTATTGATAACGTGCTCATTTTAGGCTTTAAGTGCGCCATGTGGTCAGCTAGGCTGTGGTGACTCGCTAAAATTTCCATTTGTGCGCGCAAATTATGCACCCACTGCTGTTCCCATAATTGAGGCCAAACAGCTTGTGGCTGCCGATGCAGCCACCGAAACAAAACGCGTAGTGGAGCTGACGCTAAACATCACTGCATTTGGCGATCTTCAATTGGAACCAGGTGACACAGTGGCAGTCCTGCCCAGCAACGATTCGACGATTGTAGCGCAACTTTTGCAGCGCCTAGACTTGACACAGCAGGCGGACAGCGCATGCCATGTAGGATTGACTCTAAACTGTGCCAAGAAAAGCGCCAAAGTGCCAGCTCACATACCTCCAGCGACAACACCGCGAATGATTTTCACATATTGTCTGTCCCTGCATGCTGTGCCCCAGAAACAGTTCCTAAGCGCCCTTGCTTGTTGCACCAGTGATGCCGGCGAGCGCACCTTTCTGGCTAGTCTCTCCTCGAAACAGGGTGCCGGGCATTACCAAAAGTTAATCTTGGAGCATGGCCTGAACGTGTTGGATTTGCTGGAACTTTGTAGCAGCTGCAGGCCTACGCTAGCTCTGCTAGTGGAGCATCTGCCACGCCTGCTGCCTCGTCCCTATTCCATGGCCAACAGCCCGCTAGAGAACGCACGGCAATTGCGCCTCATTTACTCCATTCGTCCTGGCATACCAGGAGTAACAACCGGCATGCTAGAGACCAAAATCCAAGAACACAAAGCAAAAGCAGTAGAACAGCCTATCGAATTGATTATCTACCCACGCCTGCAAAACGTATTCCGCTACACCGCGGAGCAGCTGGACGGCAATCAAATTCTCATCGCTGTCGGCACAGGCGTGGCGCCCTTTCTAAGCTTCCTCGAGCATAAGCAACGCAGTGCGTCTAGTGACCGGCCGAAGGGTCACACATGGTTGTACGTGGGCGCCAAGACGCCGCAGGCGATACTCAAACAGCCGCAGCTGCAGGCCTGGCAAGCAGACACTGTGCTGCAACGTTTACGCATGTGTTATTCACGTTCCACATCCGCGCCCGCAAATGCACCCAAGTATGTGCAGCAACTGCTGGAAGAGGATGCCGAGCAGCTGGTCGAATTGCTGTTGCAGCCATGCAGCGTACTATATGTATGCGCCGATGGCGCCAAGATATCCAAATCCATTGACGAGGGGCTGCGTCGTTGTCTACAGCGGGCACTGCAACTGGACGAGACGGAGGCTACGCAGCGGCTGAAGGAACTGCGTGTGCAGGGCAAATATCGTGAAGATGTTTGGCTTTAGTATGCTTGGCGTCTATAAGGCGTAATCTATACATAGAATATATAAAGGATATAGCATACTATATAGTTACTAGCTTACTTATCTTTCCAAACTGTTTTCTCATTTGTTTTGTAAAAAAATATAAAGAAAACATACAAAATTTTAACTTTCTTTCGTTGCACAGTGGGCAAAATAGCTCAGCTAGTGGGTATTTTAAGATATACTTACATAACCTCACGATATCAAGGGAAACCCCCACAAATCATACTCGTGCTGGGCAATAATATAAATATCAAGTGCTTTTGGTCGAATAAGTAAATAACGATATATTTAACAACACAAAATAAAAATGACAGTGCAAACTAAAATAATACATACAGAGTTGTGTGCGTATAAAAACTGCGGGCGTGTGTGCATCGTGTCTATAGTTTAAAATTAAATATATATAATATTTATTTCATTTTTATTATATATCTAATATATGTATATATAATATGCATACTCATCTCTCTCTCAATCTCCTAACCGACAAATAAATGTTGCGAAAAATTAAATTATATATATATATATGTATATATATATATATGTATATCGTAATCGTAATTGTAAATAATATATAGTGTTTAAGCATTGTGTATGAATTTTTTTGACTTAGCTGTGTCTGTGCGCAAAAAGAAATTGAACTTGGCCAAAAAAAAAATAGGAAAAGAAAGGAAATACACACACTGAAAATAATCGGAATATACTCTTTAACCCTCTTCAAGTTGTTGGATAAAAGACATTTTCGTTAATTCCGTTTTGCAATACTTATGCTTTATGTATTTACGTGTGTTGTATATGTATGCATAATATGTAAGTATTTAACTACATTTAATTGAAATAGCGCCAATTGTCTCTGTACCATCAAATCATCTTCCACTGCTCTATATATATATATATATATATATATATATATAGTATATACCTAAAAGTTACGAATACAACTGATTAAGGACTTATCAAAAATTCTCGCTGGATGACATACAGTTCTTTATAGTTCATAGTTAATAATTCTTGTTTTTCTTTTTTTACAATTTGCAATCAAAAATTGCGTATAAAAATTTATGCTACCATTTAAAGAATTAAGTTTCGTTTCGTTAATTGTAATCATTGCCTTTTCTTCTCTTTTCTTGCTCTCTTTCGCTCTCTCTTTAAATGCGCTTGCGATTATGTATTTTCGGGTATGTCTCCGTTCGGTTTGATGCCAGGAAAAACTCTGGCTCAGAATACTTTTTGTCCTATCATATCTATGCAGTATCCCAATTAAATTTGCGTTCGTTGCTTTGTTTAAGCGATAAAAAGGAAACAACTTAATTGTGTAAAATAAGCTCACTAAATGTTGCAAAAAATGCATTACGTTACGTTATGTTTTTTTCCCGTGTAATGCAAGCGATGGACATAAAATTTTACGATATCAATACATAAAAACTTGTATTCTCAATAGTTCGAATAGTTTCGCTTGCAATTTTTGGGATTTCTTTAAAATAGAACTTTTAAAATTTAACTATGCAGCAATAATCGATGGTTTCTACCTAATATCGCATAACTGAAATTGGGAGAGGAAAACGAGTAAAGAGACTACGCTCACTACAAAGCTACTAATAAAATTACTAAATAATATTTTATGTATTTAAAATTTCCTCATTCTCAATTTTATATGTATGATAACAAGTAAAGAACAAAGCTACAAAGGCATCAATTATTCAATTCAATCTCTCTCTCCCTTTCTCTTTTCACTCTTTCGCTCGAGTTTTGTTTCATATATTTTTCTAAGTTGAGACTAGTCGAATGTTTTTTGGGAAAGAGCCGATAAACTTTTTTAACTAAACCCGAACCGAAGGCCAAAAAGTAATCTTGAAAAAAAACTACTATACTATATCTTTATCTTTCCCTCCCTTTTGCTTGTATTTGTATTGTATTTGGCAACTGCGTGAACTACTTTTAGTTTAGTTTTTTTGTGCCTTGTCTTCTCTTTGTTGTCCTCTACATATACCCTATAAAGTTCTATCAGTTTTGACACAATTAACAGCGCTATTGTTCAATTAGTATTAAGAATATGTATTTATAATTGTATGTATATAGATAGTTTAGATAGATTTGTGCGCAATGTTATATGGCAGTAAATTTCGGAACATTTCATAGCACGGGCGACGGGGATTCTACTTCAATTTTGAACTGGAATTGGAATTGTAATTTGGGTTTAAGTAATTCTTTTGTACTAATTTAAAATGGAATACAGAGGTTTATCATTTCTTTTGATAGGATATAGAAGTGTTTGATCTCTCTAGGTTTATGTTTAGTAATACGTATTGTTGGGGGAATCTTTACATTGTTGTTGTTATTCTTTTTCTCTTTTTCGTTGTTGTTGTGTCAGTAACTGCAGCTAGCTAGTCCTAATGGCACTTGTTACACTCATTTCCACTCGCCTTATCTCATATCGTATTTCTTTCATTACTATATTAATCATCTTTCCTTTTGTTTTGTGTTTTTGGTAATTTACAACAAATATTGCATGTTTAAACTTGTTCTTTTTTTTTTTTAGTTGTTGCACTTAGAGACTACGACGAATTTTATGTAGAATTGCATAATGCAGCTTTGATAAAATCGCTTAAATCACATTTATGTATATTTATATATGTACTACGTAAACATTTATCCAACTAATTATCGACTTATACTTGCGCGCGCGTGCGTGTGTGTGTGTGTGCGATGAAACATAATAAAACTATGTATTGTATGCCGTAGTTATCGTTATCGTTAATCGTAAGTGTAAACTTTTATCGTAATTGTTATCATATCGTATGCCCCACTCGGCATACGCACACGCAGCCAGTCGTCAATAAGTGTGTGTGTACATATACATGTATGTATCGTACCTATCGTATTTATATATATCGTATCGTCTCAGGCAAAATGATAATAGTAAGCGAAACAGTGGAACAAACAACGCTGGAAAGAAACATCGATCTCGAGATTCTCTGTGTCCTTCTCTCTTCTTCCTCTTATTGCTTCATTCCTGTTTATGTTTTGGCTTCCCGTGTCGCCCTGTGCTGCAATTAAAAAAAAAAATAGTTGTAATTAGCGATGCGACTTTGTTTTCAAGTTGCACTTATCGATAACAGAGTGGCTGACTCAGCAGTATTTTAGGGTCACAAGTGGATTGTTGAGAATGTTTGTTTTTGTTTTGCCCTGACTTTATTGTTTATTTTTAAAATAGAAATACATATAATACAAGCTAATTATGCTAGCTAACACAACACGGGGAGATACCCCATGGTGACTCACCAGTTTGAGATTTACGATAATAGTTATGAAATAAAGATAACAGTTAGACAAACAGGGGTCTGTGCGCACATAAGTGCCTTTGTACTCGGCTGACAGATACCCTACATTAGAGTTAAAGATATTTTTGAATAAAATATTGGAAATATAAACAAATAGAAAACAGATGTAGCTATTAAGTTGGTAAAGTCGACCCAAACTTATTCCTTAATGGTTGTCATAATTACCTCAATTGCTAACTATGTTTTATTCACTGCCATAACATTTTATAGCGCATGGTCTTCTTATCAGTACGCAAGGTTGTGCCCGATATTGAGAAAACATTCTGTGATTTAGCTTGAGCCCCAAATTGTGCTTTTACCGTGCAAACAAAATGAGCTTTCAAAAAACAGACCTGCTTCTGCTTCTCCATTGTGATTCATGGCATATCCTGAACGAATTTACAAGCTTCTCACTTGTGTAGCACCTTCTCTCACTCTCGATTTATGGTAAATATTTGCACTGAAGTCTGCACAAACAGAATCGATAGCCTGGCCAATGAACGGATTAAGTCAATAAGCCATACATGCAAAACTACCTATGTAGGTGTATGTATCGGTGTGTGTGTGTGTGTGTGTTTGTGTACGATGTACATACACTTGAACTTTATCTCAATTAACATTTTAACCTTTATTAATTGCGATAAGCTTTGCATAATTCCACTGTGGCCAATCACACAGGCACACACACAGACCGACACTCTCTCTCTCTCTCTCTCTCTCTCTCTCTCTCTCTCTACCTCTATCCCTCTCTTGTATTAGTACAATTAATACAGCTAAACTTGTAGTGAATAGTGTTGAAAAATGCCGAACAACATTCGACACTCAAGTTGAAGCGAACAATCGCTCCGCTTGTCTTATCACTTGTCGCTGTTTATCAATGTGATTACGCTGGACGGGACAGCTGATTAGCAGAAAAAAACAGAAATTTAACTAAACACACACACACTCAAGGCATTTATTGCAGAAGGAAGAGGAAGCACAGAGAATTCAATTATGCAGCTTGTTTTATGGCTCACTTTGCGCGCTTATCTGCCCACATCATTTCTCTCTCTTATTGCTCTCTTTTTTTTGCCAAATCTCTTTCTCCATAATTACAGGCATATTTAGCTTCCTTCTTGCAGCGTTACCTACATAGTATATTATTATTATTATATATTTTTTCTGTAGGCCAACAGGTTTTGTTTCGCATACAAAACACAAAACTTGCTTTGTTTTTGTTTCTCTGCTTCTGCTCTTCTTCTTTCCTCGTCTGCCTCTCTTGTTGCTTTTGTTATTGTTATTATTATTGCGCTGGAGAGCACACAGCCAATTATCGGCGCATTAATTGTTTATATGTATGCATGTGTGTGCGCGTGTGTGTGTAAGTTTTCGTATGTTGTTTTTATCGGCATGTGAAGCGCCCGCGACAAAGTCACGCTTCAATTTCAATGAGAATCCCATATGCCACGAATGTCGTATGTTGAGAGTCCCGTCCCATTGTTGCTGTTGGATTCCGAGTTATACAAGTGTATTTATAGCTTAGCTCGATAAGACAGATGCGCTTTTCCCCCTAGCACATTTTCCGCAACCCTTTTCCACAGACGGAAGCGACGCACTACGAATTGTGAGAACGAATTCTCTCATTCTCAAGCATTCACAATTTGGAAATACCTTGATGATCGTAAACGTATCGTAACATTTGCATTCACAATTGCCAAGCAATTGCAGCTTTGCTAGCGCACGTACCATCCACACATAGGGTCGCAGGCATTTCACAATAAAATGCACACATGCCAAAAAAAAACAGACAGACAGATATTATATGTTTACATATGCATATGACACCCTTTCCGCAGCTCTTTATTACAGGGTATAAACACAGTTATGCCGGCAATTATCCGTAGCTTTTCTTCATGCAAATGAGTCCAACAAACGACAGCTGATTTGCGCGTCTTGAAAAAAACCAGCACCATGCTCTAGTTTGGAGTGCGAAAGTGCCTAGATCCACACACACACACACATGCTCACACATACTGCAGCATTGCAGACCGATTTGAAAGCTCATTGACTGGTGCTGCTGCCTATGTATTGTGTCATGTGGAGTGCATGTGGAACATGTTGAATAAGTTCACGCAGGGAAACAATGCAATTGCAGTGTGTGATGAATATGTCCCACACACATATACACACGCTCTTTGTGCAATATCCTACGTAACACGCTGCTATCAAAAATCCAGAAAATGTTATTATAATTATTCAGTTGGGCATTATTTGCGTGATGTCTCACAAAAATGTAACAACGCCAAAGGGGCGCTTCGGCGGGAGGGGGTTGGACGGTTGGGTCGGTCACTTGCTCACTTGCCATGTTTGTTATGATAAACGAGCTCGCAACACGAAGTTCCCCCTTGCCCCGACATTAACAGAAAATACTCGCATACAGCGTGTATGAATCATCCGACACTAAATTCCGCGTATCAGCAACACACACCAACGCAACAGCAACAACAACTACAGGCATGAGACTCATGTGGTTCAATAAACGAAACAAAGTCAAAACAGAAAGAGAAAAACCAAAACGTAAAACCTTTTGCGCGCAAGGTGAAATTGAAATTGGGGGAAGGCGGCGCACGTCAGCGTCGACGATCCATTTGAAAATCGAACGCACAATGAAAACAAACGAAGAGGGAGTGGGAGGGGAAATAAGAGGAAGCGTAGGTTTAGTCATTGCACAGTTTAGTATGTTTTGTTGTTGTTTTCTTTTGGGCGTTTGCCTGGCCACACTACTCAGCTAATGTGTACATACATACATGTGTGCGTGTGTAAGGAAGGCTGCCTGCCGTTCAATGTCGTTTGCAAAAAGAGAGCCGCAAGCACACGCAATACATTGCAAACATGCATGTGTGCGTGTGTGAGTGAGTAGGGCCTTTCACAAGGCCTGCCTGCTTACGCACACGCATAAAACTGAATTTGTACTTTGGCCCCAGCGTTGCCACTCCCAGTGTAGTGCAGCCGGCGAAAAAAAGGGGCAGCCTTTTGCTGCTGCAACTGCAACGCTGCAAGAAAACTGGAAATGCACCAACACAACGCAACAGACAGCAGAATGTGAGCAGGCATATTTATTTACATACATATGTACGTGCATATGCACGACACATGCAATTTAAATGCCCATATTGATTTCCTGAGTTAAATATTTGCAAAATGATTATTCATTGCGCTCTGCCAGCCCCAGTGCGCGCAATCGCTGCTGCCGCCGGCCGCTGTTGTCGCCGCTTCTGTTTGTTATCGTTGTCATTGTCCACTAAGACATTTGGCATACAAAAAGCTCAAAGCGCGTACCCCCATGCGACAAACATAACAAAAAATGCTACTTGCGATCCAAAAGTAACACTCCACACAAACACTCACACGTGCATATGTACATAAGCATAGTTCATATGTAAGTGCGAACATACATACATATACAACAGTTGCCTGCTGCGTTGCTTCTTTCTTTACCCTTCGGGAGTTGCGACACAAAGCGGAAAGCAAAAGTATTTGCCGCTAATATAAACAAATAAACAGCCAGAGATCCGGTAGAAAAAGTGCAAACGCACTATGAGAGTGGGAGTGAAAAAGCTAGTGAGACAGAGTAAAGTGAGAAAGCGGGAGCACCAGAGGGTGAGAGAGTGGCGTAGTGGCGCACAGTAACAGTAAGAGAAGTGAGAGCGTAAAAATAGCCCACAGTCAGCGTCGTCGTCGCCGTCTTCGTCGTTGCTACTGCACAAGCAATTAAATTCAATAAGTGGCAGGCGGTGAGTGAAGAAAAATGCAGACAAAACGAAAAGAATGAAAAGACAATAGTCGGAGAGAGGCGAGACATTACATACTTACAGCAGCAGCAACTGCAGCAAGCTAGCTACCTAACAGCAGCTCAGCAACACTGGCACACGGAGGTGTAGGAATAGACAAGCATCATTGCCAGTTGTTTTTTTTCCATACCATGCCTGGTTATCAAAATCAACTTAAATTCCGCAAAATTTATTCTAGGAATTTGATAACAAAAGCGACGTCCAGTTGTGCGGAAGACTCACGATAGCTTAAGTAGTGTACAACAACACATTTATAGTAGATGTGCCAGTATGTACATATGTATGTGCTACTGCTTGATAGGACCAACAAAATCAAAAGCAACTGATTGCATGTGTGTGTAGGTGGAGGTGTGGACGTTGTGGATGTCTGCGCCGCGCTGCGCAGTGTGTGAAGTGAAGTTAAGTTTTTTTTTTATTATTATGTATGAGTTTTTTTCTTTTCACAGCTTTTTTTACTTTTTTTTTTAGCAGACAAAGCGATATTCCAAGTCATTTCTTTGCTGTCCAACAGGAAATGCGAACGAGCGTATTAAATGGCGTTGGTTGGCTACTGCCTCACATACGTAATTGTGGCTGTAGTTGTTGTTGTTGCTTCACATTTGTATATTCCACTGTCTGTGCATAGTATGTATGCGTGTGTGTATGTGTGTGCACTAGTTTTCAATGGGCCTTGCTTCTTCAGCAACAAAATTCAGCCAAGTTGGCAAACATATGTAAGCTCAAGTCGAAGCTCTAATGCTCTAACAAAGATAAGATCGTGCCGCTTTATCAATACAAATGAAGCAATCTATGGCATTTAAAGTTTTATTTATAACAATTTTACGAGTGTAAACCACATTTTCTTACCCAATCGAGCAAATTTCCAACTAAACCACCAACTTTAACATGATTCAAATGCTAATGCATGCAGCAGCAACAGCAACGCGTGTGTGGTAAACAAAAATACACTCTATTACATACACACACACACACACACACACACGCAGACAGGGGCACACTTAACCTATAAGTAGATTGCAGACAAACTTGAACGAGACCTTGATCGAATATAATCTGTTTCACAAGTATCGGCAACTGATTAGGTCGGGGCAACTCATTAAATTTTTCTACAACGTGTTTCCAACTTCTTCCCCCTTCACTCCATGAGGAAGAAGAAAACGCTAAAGAAAGAGAGCAGCAAGATACATATAAAACATTCACAGATGAGAAAGATGGGATTGGATTGGATTGGAATGGATTGAATTGTCATTTCCATTGAATTGGTAGCTAAACCAGTTTGTTGTTTTGCAATGTTTCTCCAAACGATGTGACGACGCCTATCTTTGACGTAGAGAATTATAGTATAGGTTTGTGTACGCCAGTACCGTCAAAATTAGCAAAAGTATACAAATTGCAAAGAGAACTATATTTATCATGCTCTTATGCATTTCATTTTCTTAATTCGGAAAGAATTCAAAGAATTTCCGTTCAGTAAAATAGACATTAATCTTAGAGAGGAGAATTCCTTTTACCCATCCAATCGCAATTCAAGAAATTTTCTCTGTAATCATTTCAAGCATTATGCAGTTAATAATCGAGTGTACATTGAACTATTTATGAATATCAAGCATTTGTTATATAAAACGATTTCATGAGAAATATTTCTGATGCAACAAAGGTAGTAAACATTATAAATAAAAGAAAAGCTACTGGAAATCCCATAAAAGTTAAATGATCTCATTTCAGATAGCATTGAAAACAATGTACATGGAATATTGTATCTTAAGGATACGTCAGCACTTATTATTCTAAGTTAACTAACACTTAGCTAGATAAATTGACTATCTAACAGCTGATCTGACTTACCAATTAACGGTGTTATCGGCCAGCGATGTACAACGCATGCCAGCTGGACAGACGACAGACATGACAGACAAGATGTTGTTGCTAATCCCTCGATTCGTTACGTTTGTTCCATAGTTGTATTTGTTGTTATTGTATTTGTAGTTGTTCAGTTTATTAAACCACTAATGAAAGACTAATCAGCATTTTGTTCCAGTTTCAATTTACACACAGAAGATAGATAACCCCTTGCAGCACATAAACCGTAGATAGTATATGAACTGAAGGCAGCAGGATGATCGATCCGATCTCTCCTATTGTTCACATCACGCATAGAGCAGCCTGGCCGCACGATGATGTTGATTGCACATTAACTATACATTGCGGCGCAGCACCTTCTTGGCGGCCTTGATGTTGGGCACCAGGGCCTTGACCTCGCTGCAATCGTCAAGGAACGGATGTCGTAGCAGTTCATCTGCGGTGGCGCGTCGATCGACCTCAACCTGCAGACAACGATCGAGGAAATCCTGCAAACTGGGACTCAGCTTATCCCAGCTCTTAATATCTGGCCTGCCATTGGCAGCGATCAGGTAGAGTGCGCGCAGTGGCGTCTCATACAAATACGGTGGTTGACCATCAATCATTTCAATGGCCATAATGCCTATCGACCAGATGTCCACCTTCTTGCCATACTTCTTGCGTGTCACAACCTCGGGCGCCATCCAATATGGTGTGCCGACCATAGTCTGGCGCTTCTCGTCTCCCTCGATGTTCGCACAAAAACCAAAGTCTGTCACCTTCACCTGTCCGTCCATACCTAGGAGCACGTTGTCAGACTTGATGTCACGATGTATGATGCCCTTGGCGTGCAGGAAACTAATGGCATAGAGTACCTCGCGGCATACGCAAGCAATTTGACGCTCCTTCATGACCGTCTCGGTTACCACATCGGTGAGTGGACCACCGTCCATGTACTCCATAACAACCCAGAGCTGATCCTCTGGCTCAAGCAGATACGCATCAAGAAAATTTACCAGATTCTTGTGATTGAAATCCTTGAGTACACGTATTTCGGTGAGTATGAGATCCTTTGAGGATTGATTCTTCATCTCGATAGTCTTCACTGCGACCTGCGATTCTGTCTGCATATCGCCGGCAATAAAGACAATACCGGAGGCTCCCTTGCCCACTTCCTGCGTGGTCTTGTAACGCTCGCGAGGATCTTCAGGATTGCATATGGCGCGCAGCTCTTCATAGATCTCTGCATCAGTTTTCTGTGTACGCTTCTCTTTGGATCGACGCAATATCGTCTCCTCTGGCGCATCGCCATCTCCATTATTCACATCATTGCTTGCTGTGTTGCCCGGTGCGGGTTTAATAATGATCGTGTCGGTGTTAACCACCGGTCGTTCACTACCATCCCCTCTCAGATCTGAGACACAGGTAAATCTCTGATGTATAACGCTAGTTGGCTTTGGCTTTAGTTGTGGCTTGGGCGGTTTAACAGTTGAATGAGACGATTTCTTGGGCGGCACCGGTGGCGGTTCCAGGTCGTTGCTCTGTTTGACTGGCTTTAGGGTTTCACGGTTCATATTCGATTCCAGCTCCTTGATGACCTCGTTGAGTGCATCGAGCGGAATAACCGATTGTTGGCTACTGTCGATGCTGCTGCTTTTGCTGTTCGGAGCCGAACTACCGCATCCGCTGCTGCTTTCGGTGGCCGTTGAGCTGCCGCTGCCATCGTCATCGTCGGATTTCTCAATATCCTGTGATTTGTGTTTGTTCTTATAATTGACATAGTTATCAATCTCTTTGGACTCCTCGTGTATGACATCCTCGGTGATGAAGGGCTTGAATACCTCTTGCTCCTTCTTCTTGATCGAGTAGTTATAGTACTTGACCGCATGATATGCTGCATCGGGATTCTTATCCTGTTCGTCCCGGGTGATCTGTGTGTTCATTAAGCGCACCCATGTTACGGGCAGACCTTCCAAATCGCCGGTCTCCTGATTCCGGGATACATGAAAATGACGTTGAAAATTTGTGGGTGCACCGATTTCGGAGATTTGCTCCTTCTTTTTGAACCACTTGGCGAAACTCATGTTCGTGATGTTTTCGCCTCTTGGGCTCTTTTTCCTTTACTTTTTATAATCTGTTACTTTGTTTTGGGCTCAAAACTCGGGCTCGGCCTTTGGGTTCGATTACTCGTTCTGTTTCTGTTCCCCCTGCTATCGTGAACGTTGGAATTTTCTTCTTGAAATGCGATTAGTTGCGCTCAACTTGGGAAATTCTATTGAAGCGCGGCAGCGATTTGTTGTTACCGTAGGTAGAGCTCTACCTCATTCTCCCTCTCGCTTTGGGCTGTCACTCACTCTCACCTCCGTATGCCCCTCTCACTCTCACTCGTTTGCTTCTCACTCACAGAGGGCCAGCCGTGAGTCATAAACACACTCACACGCACGCTCTGTACTACTACTGTATATATTATGTATAAATGTGTTATTGTTGTTGTTGTTAATTGTATGTATGCGTGTGTATCTGTGTGCGTGTCTATGTTTTAACGTTCGCTCGTTCGCTTATCTCTACTCGATAGTTAAAGTTTGCTTGAGCTTTTGCTTTTGCAGACACAATGGAAATACAAAATCTTTGCCATTTTGTGCGCAGCGTAGAATTTTCACTTTTTATTGCCTACTCACTTGCTTAATTAATGCAATTATTTCTACTACTTTTTAATTCATGCAGTGTAATCACAATTTTTCAATTACCACACTCACACACACGAACACGAACGAAACAACGCTCGCATCGCACACGCACACATTTTTCTTCCTCTTCTTCTTGTGGAACGAGACAACGGGCACAAAAGGAGTGGCCGGAGCAGCGTCTTGTTCTTTCCCTTGTCGCTGTTGTTGCCGTTGTGTTGTGATTAATTTGCGTTTGCCGCAAATACTTCTTTGTTCCTAGGCATTCCTTTGTCTGCTCTTAGGTTTTGTACACATTTGATTTTGTTTTATTTTTATTTCTATTTAATTGGCTACAGCTGAAACTTTGCGTTTTAAGTTTACAACTTCTTTTAACTTTTCTCCTTTACTGCAAGTCGCGCTGCACTCGGCCGTACTGCTGTCGCACTCGCACGCACACACACGAACAAGTGACTGTGTGACCGTAGGCTGCAAGTGGAAAAACCCAGCAGATGATCAAACAAACAAATACTAACTATATTGTGCAGTATATTTTAAAAAAAGTATCTTTTACCAATTTTGTATCTCAGCTTAAAGTTTTAGTTTATTATTTTAATATTATTAAGGAAAATATTCTGAGAATAAGTTTAAAAGGCTATTATTAGGTTTTTATATATATTTCAGTATTTAAAAGAATATTTAAATACTAGGCAATTCAAAATGTTATTTTGGTTAGAAAACAAATAAAAATTTCAATGTTTTATTGTATATAACAATATTTTTGCTATCACAATAATTGTAAATGAGTAAGTTGCAATTTATTTTTGAATTTGTGGCGTATAAAATGTAACTATATTATTATTAATATATTCTTCGGTGTGGCCAGCTGGCAAAATTTAAGCAAAGCATCGATACTTAACCAATCTGGATGCGTTCAGCAGCGATACCAATACAAAAACTCGACGGTAACGTTTATTTGTAGCGATATGTCAACCTGTACGTGGAATACAACGATTCATAAGTTACAAGTTGTTGCATTTGCTGATCGCAGAAATTTCGAACTTAAGAACTGATGTTTAACGAATCCTCATCATAGTCCAAATAGTCGATATTGTGATTAGACGAATTAATGTTGCTCCGCGGACGTATTAACATTCGCGATGCTTTCACCGAATATTCATTGTGCCAGTTGTCCCACATAATACCATTGTGTCCATTTAAATTGGATCTGGCCTCCTGGCAACGATCAAACCACCAGCCACCGCAACCATCATTGTTACTACCCTCGTAGGCCGTGAAATCCATGCGATTGTGATATGCCAGGGCATCGCTAGCTGTGCTCAATTCATTGAGTTTGCCAATCACCAACTGGTAGTAATAACTTTCGCTATCCAGTCGGAATAAGCCATATTCGGCCCAGGTGTGAACACCCGCGTGATCCTCTAGTTCGATACGTAGCTCGTAATCATCGCGATAGACGATACGATGTATAAATTCCAATCCAAACCAAAAGTTCTCGTCAAGATTACCGAAACCTGCGCGATACTCGTCCCAGTTGCGTTTAAAGCTGAAAGTTTCACGGATTTGTTCAGAATCAGTGACATTGTCGATGATACTGCGCTTCTGTATCACTGTCCAGGCAGGACCATCTGTGGCAAATACGCAATATCGTTCATTGAAATCGCGATGCACTTCGTTCCACTCGGGCTCCACAAACCTGTAGACACCATCTATACGCTGTTGCTCGTCCAGCTCAAAACAATCGGCCTTTGCAGGCTGCGCGGTGTGCACTTTATATAATGGAAAAATAGGTGAGTACTATGGGGAACTAAAGTGTTGTCTCAACCTACTGATTTCTACTACTTTCTGCGTTAAGGAGCTGTTCGGTATTTTCGCTTCCTCTACTACTGTCATTTGCTGCAAATCTGTGATCTCTTTTGCGCCTGCTGCCTGTTGCAGTAGCAGCAGCTGCTCAAGGTTTGAGCGTATTTGTTGCAAACTTCCTAGGGGCTTCAGGCTGAGTAGCAATTGATTTACATGCTCTTCCATGCGATTGAGTGTTCTATTGCTATTGCTCTCCCACCAACTGATGGTCAGCTCTGGCACGTAAGCCAGATGCCCCAACTTGCTGAGCACATTGCTGAGCCGTGACTCAATCCACATTAGCCTGCGCTCTTGCTGTGCCTGTGCACGTTGGATCTGCGTTAATTTGCGTTCCACTTTGGATTCCAAGTTCACTCTCACGCTCTCGCTGGCTAAGCAGGCTCTTACCAGGCTCGCTTGGAGTGCAATTACAATTACAATTGATATCTAAGTGGGGAGACGGAGCGAATGAGTCCATTTAGAGTTGCCACACTGTGCGCCTTACCTGCATCTTGTTGTTCCTTACTCTACGCCTTATAAAGTGAAACTGAATTGAAACTTGGAGCTGGTGCTTCAATAAATACCACGCACTATTCCCAACATGTGTTGCAAATTAACAAAAACTGTTTGATAATTTATGGTTTTTTTCCTTCTGGATTTTTTTATGTTTTTTAATTATTTGTACGAATATATTTTTTTTTTTTTTTTTTTTTGTCCTTAGTTTTTGCATATACACATTTCATTTCATCAAAAAATTAACGACTTTTACATATATGTAAAGTTGTGAGGTTGCTTCTTTTTTTTAATTAATATTTAGAATAATAAAAACACAAAAGCAAGTTTACATTAATATTATATAAGAAAATTAAAATAGCATATAAACATTTCGCATGAATTACAAAATTCTTTTGTGTAGATGTGTGTGTTTTTGTGTTGCTGTGTGTTTGTTGTTGTTTACCAAAAAGTTAAGATTAATTTGTAAATTTAAATGTCTAGAATTAACAACTAGAGAAATAGAAATGAAAGCGCCTAAATAACTAAATACATGAATTCATTTCAGGCGACGCGCTTGATTTCTTTGTTTTTTTTTTTCCTTTTGTTTCTGCTAGGTCTATATATAATGTTTGCCAGTTTTAATCATTTACATATTTCTATATATTAATAAATTGAATAAACAGGGTCAGCAGGCGTAGTTATTATGAAAAACGGCAAAAATTTACAGTTGTTGTTGTTGGAGTAGGTGCGCATTCACAACGAAAATCAAAAAATCGAAGATAAACATTACATTATTTTGCGATCGTTTGATCTATATATATATAACTAGCATATTATATAATAATAATGTATATAATATATATATTTATATATTTAAAACGTTGCACATTTTCGACTTGTAGTCCAAAGTGTGCTTACAGTTTTAGCGCGTGTTGTATGTGTGTGAGTGTTTGTGTGTGTGTTCTATAGTAGCGTTATTATCATTATATATTTATCATTAACATTATCCATTACTTTCATACATACATATCTTCGATTAACTGCTAAAGCTCTGCCAACTCGACGCCGACCTCCAGCTTTTCTCTCTTTTTCTCTATTTACATTTTTGAATATCTCATGAATTTGTTGTGTCTGTTTGTGTGTGTGTTTTGAGTGTATTCCTTCTTTTTGCATCTTGTTTTAAAACTAAATAACTTAGAAATTGCTTAAAAAATATGCTGCAATGCTTCGTTCTTCTTTTCTGTTCTCCTCTCTCTTTTGTTGAGTTCTTCCAAACAAAATCGTTTAAAACAAGTTAAAATTGATCGCATTAACCGATTTAAAAAAAATAACTGACGAATTCTAAAAAAAATCAAATTAATGATTTCACACATGATCTTAACAACTTTGGATTAGTTAACTGGTTTCTCTTTTCGCTCTCTTTCCCTCATTCTCTCTTCTAACTCTCTCGGCAGCTGCTCTGCTCTTGTTGTGCTCTTCTCCCGGCTCTTCCCCCCACTCAGACTCTCTTGCGTACGCGTTCGTGCCGCACTCCAGCATTGCGCTTCCATTCGGGATCATTGGGATCGTCGTCTACAAAGGGATCCTCCTCGGCCAGCTCCTCTTCGTCGAGTCCCTCTTGCTCGCCCAAATAGGCATTAATGCTCGCGTTGTAGAGATTCGCATTGCCCGCGCCACCAACGCTGTGGATCGGTAATTTATCATCATCATCTTGCGGTGCCAAATGGTGATGATAATCATCGTCCTCTTCTAGCAGCAGCACATCCTCTACGTCCTCCTCATCATCCTCGGCATCTTCTTCTTCTGGCTCATAGTCAACGCCATCGTCATAGTAATCCTGCTGCTCTTTACCGCTGCCATTAAGCTTTGATCCTCCCTTAGCAGCACCGCCTGCTCCTGCTGCACGCTGCGTATTCTTCCCCCCATTGAGTCTCGTTGTTGTTGCTACCAATTTTCCGGCCTTTGTTTTGCTGCTACGTCGACTGCCCGTATTGGATGTGACTGCATGGCCATCGCCCCCATTGGATGATACAGATTTGCTCTTGGTACGCTTAGTGGGCGCCTGTACGTGTACATGCATCAACTGCTGTCGCGGCTCCGTTTTCATCTCCTCCAGCATGTGTTGATAGACCTCATCAGATAGCGGAAACTTGAGCTCCTCAAACGGAGGTGGGTCCATTGGAAACTGTAGAACGTGAAAGAGATTTATCTAATTATTTATTCCTTTCCCACCTCATCCTTCCCAAAATTACCTCTCTTGTATCTGGTGTTGCACTGCGTCGCTCGTTCTCCTTCAATTTGCTGGACGTGGTACGACGACGCTCCTGACGCTTGCCGATTGTTGGTGCAACATCGCTGGGTATGGCGCCATCATTACTGACCCCATCAAGCGGATGCAACTGCTGCTGCTGCATTGTCTGTGCCAGCGGCGAGGGTATATTCTCGTTATCCACCGCAGGTCCTGCCAAATGCAGCGTGGAGCCAGCCGGCGCAGGCGAAGCTGGATCTGGTGTATTGGCGCCACTCGACTCGGCACGACTGTCGGCACGTCGATTGGCACGCGAACGATTGGTCCACGAAAGCTTAAGGAATGTCTCGAAGCGCCGTCGTTCCTCAATTAACGCACGCTGATGCCGCACAAGATACGCCTCATCCGAGGTGTCCTCAAGGTCATCTTCAGTGGGAGCGGGAGGAGGAGTTGCCTCTTGCGGCGTTACAGCAGGCTCAGTTTTATTGTTGTTGATCTTCTCGTGCAGCTGCAGTTTGGGTCGCTTGCTAGGCGGCTGCTCGCCAGCTTCACTCAGCGCCTGATCCTTTGCTTTGTCAGGAGGAGCTGCAGCGCCGCTCTCTTCGCTAATGTGAATTAAAGGAATGCGATGATTGTTTTTTTTAGTTTTGCCATTGATGGGTGGCGCCAATTTCAGTGCGGGCGGTGCCGGCGGTGGCTCCTCTTGCTGCTTCTCCTTATCTTTGTCTTTCTGTGGCTTAACAGATCCCTTCAACTTATCTTTCTCTGGCTTAGCGGATCCCTTCTCCTTGTCTTTCTCTGCCTTTAGAGACTCCTGCTTCTCTTCATTCTCGGGCTGTTGTTGTCCATGTGGTAACCCATTGTTAAGTTTTGCTGGCTTCTCTGTCGGCGGCAACTCCTTTGTCTTAGACGAATTAATCTCTGGCTGTGCTTTCTTCTTATCCAGCTGCTTTAAACCGTTGACTTTGCCTGCAGCCGCCGTTCCCTTCTCCTTTTCTTTCTCCTTAACAGCGCAATTGTTGTTCAGGTTTAATTTCAGCTTGGCATCGGTTGTTGGTGATGTTTTGCCTACTGCTTCTGCTCCTTCTCCTCCTGCAGCTGCTCCTTTTCCTTCTTTTGCTGCTGCAGCTACTTTTCTTACTTCTGCTCCTCTTTCTTCTGCTGCTGCTCCTACAGAAAGATCGGCTATTGCTCCTTTTCCTGCTACGGCTGCCTTTTCTTCCCCCTTTGCCTGCTCCTTTTCTCCTAGCGTAGCACACCCATTGCTCAGCTTCTCTACCGTCTTGTTGGGCGATTCACTTGTCGCCGCACGTTGCTTCTTCTCGTTTTCGTTGTCCACAATGCGCCACCTGCCAGGATACAATCAAATTAAGTATGGGAATATATATAATATATATATATTACTCACTTTGGTGTTGGTATCTCCTTGTAGGGCAGTATCTCCACACGCGTTTGTGCCGCAATGCTGTAGGGTATCACGATGTTGTCAATGTCATAGATCATACGACTGCGACGCTCTGATAAGCTGCTAGAGGGGGGTGCAAAAAGGGGGGCGTATTATTCTAACTGATAACTATTCGAGATTTAAGTTCGACTCACCGATCGTTGCGTTGTCCGTGTGTTTCCGAGGAATTGCGTCGACTTTGTTGCTGTAGCTGCGGTTCCCACTGGGAATCGCTGGCATCGCCAGCAATGGGTTGCTGATTACTGTTGCTGTTGTTGTTGTTGTTGCTGTGTGCATGTTGTGGCTGTTGTTGATGTTGTTGTTGTTGTGTGGAGGCAGATTTGCGTGACTTTTTGGCGCCGTTGCCATTGCCGGAGATCAATGAGGGATTATTTAGCTGTTGCTGCTGCTGGCCGAAATCGGGAAACGGAGACTTGGAACTACCGTTCCCACTCGTCTTGGCCGACGACTGACGTTGTTGCTTTTTGGCCACTAAAGACAGCGGCGTCCACAGCAGGTTGGGAGGCGGGTTGAGGTAAAGGTGTAAACGTAGGCAGGGAAGAGCGCACACACAGAGAGAGAAAAGACGAAGAGAAACGAAAACAAATTTGCAAATCAAAACAAATGTTGTTCGTTATATTGAGGAGTGTGTGTGTTTGTGTGTGTATGTTGGAGCGTGCGTGTGTATGCGTGTGGATGTGACGTAGAGTCGTGTGTGTTCGTGTGCGTGCGTCGAATTGTGTGGCAAATTCAAAAACAGGGCGAAAATGAAAAGAGAAAAAAAGAAAAGAAAAAAGAAGAAGATGCAAATTGTTGTTGTTTTATGTTAATAATCAATTATCGAATTTGTCAATGTTTACAATAATTTACTGTTGGCCACAAGTGGCGTTGCAGTGGGCGTAGAAGAAGTAGAAGAAGTTGTAGCAGTACCAGTACCATTTCCGCTATCCACTCCAACGATGCTGCCACCGACGCCGCCGCTTTGTAATCTTGATTCCTTGTTGTTATTGTTATTGTTGTTATTATTATTGTTGTTTATATTACTGTTGTTGTTATTATTGTTGTTGGTGCTGCTGGTGTTGGCTGTGGCTGTGGCTGTGGCTGCAGCATTTGTTGCATTTGCATTGCTCGTGCTTCGATTGCTTTTGTTGTTGTTATTGCGCTCCTTGCGTCGCACATAACGACGTTTGCCCGTCTCGCCAACACGTCGTCCGGCGGCGCCACCAACACCGCCACCACCGCCGCCGCCACACGCCGCCAATGTTTCACGTTCCGCCTTCCAGACGCTCTTCACAATCGCCTTGGCCTGGCTGCGCATAACACGATATTGCCAATCGGGCTGACGACTGATTGCTTCCAGGTGTATGGATTGACAAACATCTGAAAGAAGAAGGTGAGGGAAATGATAAGAATCGAAAGTCTCTATCCCCTTTGGCAGGCATTTCCTAACCCTACTGCCTCTCCTCTTTCTCTACTCACCGTCTGTAAAACTGAGCACCGGATGATAGCTTGCATCCAGCAATGCCACACGATTCTGTGGCATTAGCGTTTCGGGCAATTCGCGCGGCGCCGTCGGATCCGGCCGGCCGGTGCAAAGCGTGCATGGTACCTGCGGCCATTGGCAGCCGCATTTAATGTTACTCGGTCGTGCCGCCTTCTTCGATATTGTATGCATATTGATTGTCTGGAAGAGTTTCCGTTTACGAAACTCGGACAACACCAGCGGACGCGTGCGACTGCACAGCCAGTCGACGGGCGTGCCATCCTCTGTTAGCTCTACCGGTTGCTGCATCTGTTGTTGTTGTCCCGCTGCCGTCTGCTCTTTGTAGCCATTCTTGGGCGTCGGCGTTGGTTCGAGCAGCACATCACCCTTGGAACGGCACAGATCATTGTACACATCATTATGTTGGCGTATTTTCATCTCCAGATCCGCCACTTGTGTACACAGCCAGGACCAGCGTAGCGCTATGGCCGCACGATCTCTCGAGTAGCGCCACACAGCTCGTCGGGTTCTACAAAGAGAGGCAAAATCATTTAGGAATATTATTTGATCTTATGTAAGGGGGTACCTACATAGAGAAACTTAATTTTTCTTACTCTCTTAAATTATTAAATTATAAACTATATATCTATATATGAAATAGGGTTGTATGACATTAGAGTAAAATTAAAGCAAATTAACAAGAGAATAGATAAATTAACTAATCTTATGTAATCTCTTCAAATATTAAAGTATCATATTTATATATATATCTAGTAGATCTATTTGCATATATGGCATAAAAGCTAAAAAAAAAAATCCCTAAGATCATGAATTATTTTCCCAAAAAAATTCTCAAAATCTCAAAATTATTAAAATATATATTATAAATCTAGCTTTAAAAATATAATTGAGGCACCTAATATCTTATAGAATTTCAATATATATATTATTAAAACAAGAGATTTTAAATTGAAGTTAAATTCTATATATCTAAATTCGATTTGAGCTTAATTTTTTCTTTTTAACTTATCCAAATTCTACAGAAAATATAATATTTTCAATAAGATTAGATAGATCTCCGGTATTTTGTTTAAACATAAGTACAAAGAATAATGCACTTACTTAGATCACTTGATATAGTTTATTGACATAAATATGCCTAGAAAATCTGCTAATATTCCAAAGATCTATATAAATATTTGAATAATATAAATTTAGAAAATTAAAAAGTTTATTTGCATAAATATGTGTAGGCATTTCTACAAAAGTCTGCTAATAACCTAAAGATCTAAACAGATATTATAGTTAATTTTTGAATATGATAATATCACAGCTGACCTACATTCATCAATGCATCGTATCGTATATACAAAGTACTTATCTATAACGCCCTCTTATAATCTTTTGCCTACTCTATTTGATACTATGCATGCTCATGATGACGCATTATTTACAGTTCCGATTTGAATCTAAGTAACATAGTCAAAGTATATAAATGTATATATCTTCTATCTATATAGTCCTCAAGCCAGTCATATTATAAACTTATATAGATTCGAAGGGAGCAAGCATATTGAAGTTTCTACATTCATTCTGGAATTGATAACTTACATCGGCAATGACATTTGCTGGGAATTATTATAGTTGACCATCTCGTCAGCCGACTCGCCGCCCGAACTCGACTCCGTGGCATCCGAATCGATGGCATTCTGCACTTCACGGAGTTCCGTGTGCAACAAACCGGCTACGTGCGTCAACTCGCTGGTCACATAGTTATCATAGTTGGGCACAATTTCATCAGGACGTGTGGCTAGAGCAATGGCATCGCTGCCTGCCGTCGTTGTTGCTCGTGTCGTCGTCGCTGTTGTCGTTGTGCTGCCCGCTTCGATTGCCTGTTGTTGCTGCTGTTGTTGTTGTTGTTTGCGCGCTCTTTTGCCTGGCTGTGCTCCATTGCTATACCAAGATGAGGACGATGCCAACGATGCAGAGCCACTACCTATGGTATGGCATATCTGTTGCTTACGCGCCGCCGTCTCAATGTGCCGCAGGACATTGCTCATTTGGCTGGCGGGCAATGGATTCTTTGTCTGTTCCTCCCAAAAGCTACTACCGGGTCGTCCAGAGACAATCGAGAGCACAGTATCCTCCTGCTCTGTCAGCTTGGTACTACGCACCGGTGCTGCCTTGTGCGATGTGCGTGCCGACCATTCCAGTATGCCAGCAATCTCTTCGCTCGCATGACGACACATTTGTCGCACCTGAAACTTGCGCATGCGACGCAACAGAAAATCTGCCTTCCTTGCCAGCACTTGCTGCTGTTGCTCCAGCTCGGCATGACTCTCCTGCCATGGGCGCTGTTTGCTGCCACCCGCGCAATGTTCCTTTGACGGCGACATGGCCAACAGTTGACCTGCTGTTGTCGCTGCTCCAACTGCAGCTTCCGCACCGCTGCTGCCGTTTGTGGCATTTGCTGCCACTCCAGCTGCAGCTGCAGCTGCTGCTGCTGCCTCCTCCTCGTTGTTGAGGAAACACACCTCGTTAAAGAAATTGAAATCACAGATCGTTTGCACAGTGTTGCCATCTAGGGTTTTCAGCGCTGTCAGCACCTCATCAATATCGGGATCCTCTAGGACGGCGCCCGTGGCGCCATCCTTGAGAAAATTAATAGAGCTCGCGGTACTTTGTGGCGTTAATAGCGTTCCAGATTGCCGAGCAGCGGCGGCGTCAGCGGCGGCAGCTGAACTCTGCGGTGTGGCGAGTATATCTGGATGCTGCAGCTGCTCCTGCACATGTTGCAGCTGTTGCTGCTGCTGCGCATTGCTGGGTGCTGTTGCTGCTGCTATCGCTGCATTGGCGGCTTCCAACTCCGCTGCGCTTATGTCCACAATGGGTGGCAGCACAACGCTTGGGCTTCCATCAAGTTGACTGAGACGTTCTGTGGGGAAGATGGCAGAGATAGAAGGTGATAATTGCATGTAGAACGATTTGTAAAGCGATTGAATAAATTAAT
This sequence comes from Zaprionus ghesquierei, assembly GCA_018904095.1. Lineage (NCBI taxonomy): Eukaryota > Metazoa > Arthropoda > Insecta > Diptera > Drosophilidae > Zaprionus > Zaprionus ghesquierei. The sequence continues at coordinate 3,017,547 of JAEIGP010000676.1, forward strand.
TAGTTCTAATTTAAATATATATAATAAACATTTAATTCTTATTTATTTAAATACCTATATTATACTAATTCTTTCTTAATTAATTTAAATAAACTCATTTGAATTATTTTTTTATTTTAGTAAAATATTATTTTATTTAAATGTATTTAAATTTGTTCAATTTAAATAATATATGATTTTATTATTTCTTATTTTATGTAAATAATATATTATTTTATAAAATTTATTTAAATTTTTTTTATTTAAAAAATATATTACTTTATTTAAATTTTTTAATTTTTTTAAACTTAAATATTTTAAATTTTTAAAATGTTTTTTTTTTTTAATTTAAATAATATATTTTTTATTTTAATTTTTATTTTGTCTAAATATCACATTATTTTATTTAAATTCTTATTAAAATAATATATTTTTTTTATTTTATTAAAATTTATATTTTTTTTAAAGTTATTTAAATTCTCAATTAATTAAAACAATTTATTATTTTATATTATTTATTTCGGATTCTTATTTAAGTTAAAAAATACATATATTTTTTGATTTCTAATATATTTTAGTTCCTATTTAATTAAAATAATATATGTATCAATTAAATTCAAATAATTTTAAATTCAAATATTAAAAAATGCTCTCTGTTAATTAACCGAAAACTGTTAGCAGCTCAATGTTAGCTACATTTAGAAAATTTTACAAAAAACAAACAAAAATGATGAAACAGTTTCGCTTGGGGTCTTTGAATAACTGAATTTTGCTGCCTAAAATTTTCTCACAAGAAAACATGTCAAATTATACACGAAATTTTCTCAAGAAAACTAAATAAAGCTCTTTGTGCAACTGCAACACGAAGAAATGTGCAAGATTTGGGGGCAAAGTGCGGACCGCGAAGGAAAGAAAGAAGACATCTCTGAGAGCTCTAGGACTTACCCTCAATACTATCATGGATTTCCGCAGCATCCTCGCTATGCTCTTGCACTGTGCTACCTAGGCTGGCCGCGAGTTGTTCCACCTTCTCTTCCAATGGGCATTGTGACTGCGCTGCTGCTGCTGCTGCTGGCGGCGAAGACGTTAGCGATGTTAAGACAGCTGCAACTGCTGCTGCTTCCGCTGCTGCTGCTCCTCCTCCTCCACTCATTTCTGCCTCTGTCATAGGCTCGGACATAGGTGCTAGCTCAACTGGATCCACTGTGGAGTTGCTGCTGCTGCTGCTGCTATTATTGGGTACGACTGATGTGGCCGCTGCTGCTGTTGCTTCTGTGGCGGGCTGTTCCTTGCTTAGACTTACATCGGGCAGGGTTTTACGTAGACAAATCTCAGCTGTGATTGCCTCCTCAAAGTCGCTGGTTAAATTCGCCAGCAGCTCTGCGGTTGAGTTGTCCTTGCAGTTGTTGTTGTGCTCGTCAGCAACAGCAGGGGAAGGAGGAGGTGGAGCATCAGCAGCAGCAGTGCCGGTGACAAGGGGGGCGGGGGCGGCGGCAGGAGCTGCTGCTGCTGCTGTTACGTTGCCACTGCTGCTGGAAGCTCCTGCTGTGCTGCTGCCGTCGTTGCTTGTATGAGTTGCTGCTGCGCTCAGCCCCATTTGATCATCACTTGGTTTAACTTCGCTGCTTCTGTTTCCGAAGTCGCTGCTGACGCTGCTGCTGCTGTTATGTATGTTGTTGTTGTTGTTGGCTTTACGCTTGTTATTCAACTGCTGCAGCACACTGGGCGAGCTAGTTCGTTGCGCAGAGTCCTTGGAGCGTGTAATACGTGTCGATGGAGCTGCTGGCACTGCTACCCCCACGGCTGAACTAACTGCTGCCGCTGTCGTATTCGTAGAAGTTGTTGTCGTAACACTTGCTGGCTTCTTGGCCGTATCACTGCCACTGCCACTGTCAGCGCTGCTGCTGCTACTGCTGCTGCCACTATTGGCTGGCTCCAGTTTGCGCACAGACTGTCGCGTGCCTGTGGCTGGTGAGGCGCTGCTAGTTAGTTTCTCCTTAGGACTCAATGGCTCCGCTGTGAGCGCTGGTGCCATACTTAAGCGGCGCTACTGCCAGGCTCTGGCTGCATTACAGGCACAGATCTCTCTCAGATTAGCCACTGTAGACCGTTCGACCGGTTCACTTCACTTCAGTATCCTTTTTATTGAGATTTCGCGATGATCGCTTCAAATGAGAAGAAATAATTTGCAAATTCAAATTTGAGTTAATTTATTTTAAAAACTTGACACCGAACAGAGGCTCACTTTGTTTTTGTACATTTCATACACAGAAGAGCACAGGAAATACAAGATTCTCTCGAACACACACACACACACACATTTACAAAACTTGGCACGTTTCCTTTGGCCTACTGTTGAGAGAAGCTAGCGTTGGAAGAGAGTCGGTAAAATTATCTTAAACTTACATACATTCATAAATAAAACATTGCACTAACTCTCTCAGTACAATAACTAAATCTGCTGCGTTTATTTTGGCTGCCTCTTCTTTCAGATTTGCCGCCTTATCCACTCTGCCCCTTCGTCGCGACGCCTATAGGAAGTTTTTTCCGGTACCGCGTGCGTGTATATGTGTCGCATACAAACACAAACACAGACACGCACACATAAGCACCCAGCCAGCCTACCGAACGCGCCCTATGCGTGCCGTATGCGAGAGTAGAGCAGAGTGCGCGCGCTATTGCTATTGCTCATTCACAATGATGCGCAATAAAAAAAAAACTGTATAGAACTGCGGTGTCGGTCAGACAGACAGAACGTTCAGCGAATGCAAATTGAAAACTACTGACGAAATCATTTGCTGCGCGGTTGAAAATCAACATTTGTGGCATGCATCAATCGCAGCAAATATTGTGTAAATATTGCAGTGCGTGGCCGTGGCTATTTTAACATTTCATGTTTTCTTTTTTTTTTATGTAATTTCGTTTATTGAATTTTTCATCATTGGCAATTAAGTACCTCGCGCGCCTTAACAATATGTGCGCGCACACAGAACGAACACACAAACAAATAACACACACACACGCTCAATCAGACATTCTTACATACTGGGACAGAGCCATGCATAAGCCTATTGGTTACATGTATTTGTGTTATGTACATAGCTTGGATCAAGCGTACATATGCCCAGCACTATTTTAAGTTATTTACACAATAATTCCTTTTTGTTCGCTGAAACACATTGTATTGGCAAGGGGTATTGCAAACGCCTTAAAATTACGGAATATATTAAACAGTTTCGCTTTTATCGCGAATCACAGTGTACATGTATATACATATATATATACACATACATGTGTTTTCCGTTTTAACGAAAAAGTAGTAGAAAACGTTTTCAGCGCGAAAGTAACCAAACTGTGCACTACACACATACACACACAAGCACACACCGACATGCAGAAGCAGAAGCACGCAAGAGCAAGAATTTGTAATTGCTTAAAGTTTTTTTTACTACTTTTATACGCACAATTTCAGACGCTAGCACAACGCACGCATTTATTAAATCAGACGATTTCTACTACAGCGGCGTTGCTTGCGCTTGGTATATTTATCGTTCTTATTTCACGAAATTTTTTACTCATTTATATTTTTTTCATATGCTGCCTGCTACGCTTTTGGCAAAACGACGTGTATTCGGAGCTGTACTCGTTTCTGTGCTGCCAGACCAAAGTACGTAGTGAGGGCATGTGGTTGTCCCGCTCGCACATATGGTGATATAAAGGCAATTTCTCATCAGTGTTGCAATGCGTGTAAGTGAGATGCCGTCTCAAATGGTTACTTTTAATCGTTACTCGCTACCAAATGGCAGCCCCGCAATGTGAATACACGTTACTACACAAAATGCAACTCTGGCCACCAATAAGTATTTCATTTGTTTTTGTTCTGAAATGTAAAAAGTATGAAATAAACAAGAGATATTTATTTAAATCTTATGGGATTTAAATTTAATTACTGCTGAAAACTAATGAAGAATGTGTCCTAACGCAATTTTTAATATTAATAATAGTCATTTGGTAATTTATATTGCATTTATAAATGTATTGTATATTCTAGATCTGCCTACAAAAGACACCAAACCCTGCATGCAAATATGTTCCTACCAGCTTGTGCCAATTAATCTCTGTATGTGTATGGATATGTAGCTAAGGTCTTTTATGTGTGTTGCTCAATTTGCAATAATGCGAGTGTAATAAAATAATAAATCTGATTTTAATTTGTTTAAAAAAACACACATTGACTAGAGCCAGGGATTCTCTAGTCTTCGTTACCGAAGATTCAAACTACTTTCTGATGTCGAACCCATTGAAAGAGTAGTTAGGAATCTCCTTGGTTTCCGAAAATACAACTTTATCAATAACAGAGCTGGGACTACCTTTCGTCGTTAGCCATGATTTCCTGCAACAGTCAATTTGACATATGTAGTTAAACCACAAGGTATTTTAGACACAACTTGCTTTACATTTGGTTTAGCGGATCGAGCGGTGCTTCCAGTTGGCCTAGAACCGTGCCTTTTTCGCTGTTCCTGCACCAACCACGCACTCCCAGATAATTGGCTTGCTTCTCAGTGTACTAAAATACAATACGCATACAATGTATGTACCAAAATATAAACTATTGTATTCTGCTGCACCGAAATAATTCCTGAAATTTATCACACAAAGCAAGACTTACCTTGCGAAAGAAGACACCTAAAATTAAAGAGAACATTTTTGATTTGTAAATTGTATCTTTTTCGCAATGCTAATGCGTTTGCCTAAATACCTTGCACTCGTCCAAAGGCCTCGAAATCGCAGGCGTATAATTTTACATCGGGGTCAGCCATTGTATCTTGGAAAATTTGAAAAAATATCAGCAGGAGGACTATGTAAATGTCTCCTTTGACAACAAATTCGGATTTATATGAAAATAACATAACGACCGACTAACAGAGTTGCCAATTGACATAAATTTACCTCAATATCAATAAACTTTTACAAGTTGCGATTAAATACTCATTAGTATTTTCAAAAAATAATTTTAAAAGTAGGTAAGCACATGATAAAATTACATAAAAACACTTATAACAAGAAAAGACAGAATATTTGCATTTAAATTAATAAGAAATACCTAAAAAAGTATTTTCTTCCATACTAAATCTGGCAGTATTAATACCAACTCATATGACATTCCGATTTGCTCGCGACGTGGCAACGCTAGGCTAGGTGCTAGAGCTGCGAATCATAGAGAAAACAATATCGTTTAACTACACTTTCGCATGTAGTTAATTTATTTATTTATACTAAATATTGAGGCTCGTCAAGTTAGCGTTGCATGGCTTAGTCTATTTTCACTAATGGTTAGTTTAAATAACAAAATACTATAAAAATCAAATGTAAATTCTGTAGAAAGTCATCTCTAGTGAGCAGCGGCCCCACGATTTACTCGTCCTTATAGCCAGCCTGTTTTTTGGCCGCCTGAAGGGTGTTGTGCATGAGCATGGCCACAGTCATTGGACCAACGCCACCGGGAACAGGTGTTATGTGTCCGGCCACTTGGCGAACACCTGCAAATTAAAAATGTATATGAATGTTATTGATATATGTTTTTGTTTTTAAGCAAATATTTTCGCACACGCACCTTCGAAGTCGACGTCGCCAACTAGGCGAGTTTTGCCAGTCTGCTCATCCTTGATGCGATTAATACCCACATCGATGACACAAGCACCCGGCTTAACCATATCCTTGGTTATCAGTCCCGGCTTGCCGACAGCCACAACAATAATATCGGCTTGGCTGCAAAACTTGGCCAACTCCTTGGGCGGTGTATAGCGATGGCAAATGGTCACCGTGGCATCCAGTGCTTGTGTCTCATTCTTGCCATCCGAACTGAGTAAAATAGCCATGGGTAGGCTGACATTCTTTGAGCGTCCCACAACAACAGCATTGCGTCCAAATGTTTCAATGTTATAGTGCTTCAGCATGGCCTTAACGCCCAACGGCGTGGCTGGGACAATGCCCGCCATGTCGAGGGCCAGGCGTCCCATATTGATCTCATTGAAGCCATCCACATCTTTGTCCACGCAAATGGCATCACAAATCGTACGCTCATGGATATGTGCTGGCAGCGGCAACTGCACCAGAATTCCGCTTACGTTCTCATTCTCGTTCTGCTCGTCGATCAGTTGCAACAGCTCCTCCTGCGTCGTGGATTTGGGCAGGAATTTTGTCTCACTGCTAATGCCAATTTCGCGGCATGCTTTCATCTTATTCTTGACATATGTCTCGCTAGCTGGATCGTCGCCTACAATGATGGCAATCAAGTGGGGAGCACGATTTCCGGCGGCGACAAACTTCTCAAGCTCCTTGCGCAAATCGCATAGGGTATCTTTGGCGAGACCAGCGCCATCGATGAGTTGGGCCATGTTACTGTAGGATTAAGAAAGGAAATGCAATAAATAAGATGGCACATGGTGTAATTTGGACAATGCTTGGAAAGAATACACTTAGAAAAAAATCTTGTATAAAACGTATGCCTCGAATTTCATAATACTTGTATGTATCATATACGGCATATGTGATATAGAACTATAAATATAATTTCCTTTTTGATAACCTTTAAGCAAAGGGGGAAGTACAGCGCAGCATTCGCACGGTAGTTCCCCCCGTTTAATGCGCGATGAATCACATGTAGTTCCCCTTCAGCTCACATACACACACACATACATGCCCACATTGTGATTCCCCAAATGCAATTATATAGTAAAAATTGATTTATTTGTTAGGAAAATACAAGAAAATTTGTTTAGTAAAAATGTTTCCGATTTTAATGAATATATTTTTTTATATTTATATATGTAAATAAAGATCTCTGCTTCTTATAATGAACCTAATCCTGGATATTCAGCAATCCCATTGCCTGCAAGGTACGCGCAAACGATTTGGACTCATCAGTACTCGATTTGTGATGTATATAGTTGAGCATGCCCTCGGAACTGGACCAAAGGAAGACAAGTTGATTCATTGCCGACTTCTCGGCCAGCTCCTTCCAGCGCGGTAACTTGGGATCCTGGGCACTGGGTTCATTGAGAAACGCGACGAGTTTGTCGAATTTCGTCTTATTCTTTAACAGTTTGTCCAACTGACCCGTGACATCATCATCTATTGCATCAGTAGATTGCGGCGACATCGTCTCCTCGCTGGCTAAATCATCTTCGTTTGTTTTGAAATCCATTTCAACCTCCTCCGTTTTAATTTCCATGGGCGGCAAGCCATCAGGATTACTGTCTTCGTCGTCCTCGGCCGACGATGAGTCTGCCTCCTCTTTGACATTCACGGGTATCCATGTCATGGCCAGTTCACCCTTATCCGGGTGTACCGCCTCAAGCAGACGTACACAACGATCATTGGACATGGTCCGTGCCAGCTCTAGCGGCGTACGACGTGCCGCATTTTGTGCCATTAGAATATCCGTTAAATCTTGTGCATCCAATATCAGCACAATAAGCTCCACATTTTGCTCTAATACGGCCATATGCAGAGCATTGTTACCATCCTTGGTGTTAGCTACATTGACAGCACTGCGATCGTGATTGATTAGCTTCTTGGCCACATCGTATTTGTTCTGCCGTATGGCCATGTGCAGCGGCGTCAGCCCATCATCGTTTTTCAACGACAAATCCAACTTCACTGCAGGTACACCGTTTAGGAAACTCTCGATGCAATGGATGTGCTCATCCTTGACCGCTAAATGTAACGCTGTGTTTCCTATGTGATTCTGTTGACTTGGACTGCAGCCGAGGGCCAACAGCGGACGTATATAGTGCGCACGATTCTGTTGGCATGCCACATGCAGTCCACTATCTCCCTCTGCATTCTGTACACTATTCGCCAGCTCCTGCAGCTTGAAGTAGTTCATCACCTGAAACGTTTTGATCGCCAGCTTTAGATTATCCTTGCGCTGACTGATGACCTCGTGCAGCAGAGTGTCATTGTTGTCGTTCTTCAGCGCATGCTCTGTAAACAATTTCTCAACTTGTTGGCGTGATGACTCAAAGAGTTTAGGATTATCGCCAGCTTCTCGCATGTCTTTGAAAATCTTAAAGATTTCACCTAAATACGTGCTGGTCAGATTGCGACCCATCGGTACCGCGGAACCTATGCCTAAGCCACTAACTACTGAGTCCGCTTGTCCATGTCCATCTGGCTCGAGTGCACCCATATCGGGTACACAGATTTTCTCCAACTCTGCTGAGCTTTGTTCTATGAACTTGCGGAATGTCTCCGAATTGACCAACTGATCCAAGTGAAAATCTCTACCAAATTCCTGACTAATGGTCTGATCATGCTGGGATACATTCGGCACACCGCCCATTTGTTGCGCCACTGTCTTGGGCAGCTCCAGGGAATTGTGTATGCTGCCGCCGCCGCTGCTGCTGCTGCTATTGGATGTCAGGGTCGAGCAGGTACGTCTACGTTTGCGCGAAACAATGGCATCGCGTGGCTTATAGCGGAAAGGCAATGGTGGAAATGAGCGCTCATCGTCTGATGGACGTATTAGCTCAATGGAAACGGGTACCTCGCGTTCCACATCCTTATCCTTGTACGGAGGCGTCTGACAAACAATCGCATATTGATGATGCACATCGGATTCGCGGAATTTCGCATATGATTCCCAAACGGTTTCACCATCATCGTTCTCCTCAAAGAAACGCACTTTGATGTTCTTCTTGCTGACCTTTTCCACCAGTAAGATGAGCTCATCGTTGCCCGCAACGCTTCCTGTGGGTTTGCTTAAACGCACAATACGCAATTCGCCCGTTTGTGCGGATTTGCGATTATTTATCGGGTTACTAAAGACAGGCGCTGCGATGGGTGTCCACATGTGATTATCCTCAATTTTAAAGGCCTCAAAACATAGGCGAACCTACGAAGCACATATCGAGGGGGTTAATACACTCGTTCAGAGCTGAACACACTAAAATTTTACAAACCTGATTTAAATTCATATCTTTTGCCTCCCGCTCTGTCTCCTGATGCAGCTCCTGTACCTGCTTGGTGGACAGCTCTCGTCGTCCCATTTGAAAGACCAACCGATCTTTTTTCTTCTTGAGCAGCTCATCGAATATATATTTCTTCGCTGTGTGTATGATGCCCATATTGATGAATTGCGCCACATAGCCGCGATCCTGTGACACATGTAAGTCATGCGGATCGCATACATCGCGCTCATCCTTACGCACCACCAGCTGATGTGAATGCGGACTATCCAGATTCGTTTGGAACAAACTGCAACGTATTACCGCTGGCCCTTTGTAATTGCGCAACATTACCTCGGGAAAGGTTTTCGGTGTACGCTTCGAGTTGATGCCATTGAGTGAGCCATGTGTTCCATGCATTTCACTTTTGTAGCGGAAACGAAATTTCTCCACCGGTTGCTCGGCAATGTGTAGCACTGCGGTGTATTCATGCTTAACACCAGCTGCGCCCTCTGCGCCAACTCCGAGAGGAACACGTGCGTCGTGTATCGTTGGAAAAGCACCGGCAATCTGGGGTGCTTGTGGACTCGGTGTTGCATAGAAATGATCCACTGGCATATACATTATATTTCCAAATGCTGTATTCGCGTTGTTTCCACCGCCGACAATGTCGCCACCGACAACGTTGCTGTTGCTGCCCTCAATATCCATGCAAAGGTTGCCATTTGTTAACAGCTGATTAGCTTGCGGCTGCTGCTGCTGCTGGTGAAATGCTGGCAATGGTGAAGGTGAATTTGACAATGCTGGCAAGTTGAGGTTGGCGAATTCGTTCTGCAATACCAACGTTTCGGGCGAATGAGCGGGCGATAATGTCATCGATGTCGGTGAATTTCCACTACTATATCCACTGGTACTTGAACAATCGTTCACATAGGCCACATTCTTGCCCTGGTCAAAATCAAAATATTGACTCATTTTTTAATGCAGCTATAAAGCTCCACGTGAGCGTAAAATTATTGTCACTTCTCTTCTTCTCTTCTCCGTCTTTGTTTGCTTTGATTACTGTTCGTATGAGTATAAGTGTATACACACTTATGTATGTATGTTTGTATGGTCCGACGACGACGACGCAGTTAACGCGTACTCGATGACCGTTCCGATGCTCTTTCAAAACGAGAATGAGACGATCGTTGGCTGTTCGGACGAACTTAGCTCGTGTGATTCGTTAAAGGTACTTCCCCGATGTTTTCCGATTGGAAATTACATATGAACACATGTACATACATGCATACATGTACAGTGTATTTATCAGCTCGTTGCGCTCTCACGTCACAGTGACTCATGGGTTATTTTGATCGGAGTGTGATTTTATTTTGCAGCAGCGAGTGCGTTCGCTAGCTTCGGTATTCGTAGAATTCACATTGAGCACAAACTGTGTTTACGTTACGATTCAACATTTACATGTACATATGTATATATAGTATTAACATACACGTGTATATTTTACATATACAACATATAAACAATGCGCAAGCGACCGACTGACGTTTAACTAAAATTCTCCACCGTTCGCAGTAAAATATAAACGAATGAAATCAAGTAATCTGCTTTACTAGCACTTTAACACACACACACACATACACTACACACAAATGCAAAACTGGCGATGATAACAGGTTTAAGCTTTTAACGCAAAGCTTTTAAAGCAGCAATAGAAAAACTCGATTTTCCATTACTTATACATATATATATATGCGAGTGTCAGTATGCATGTATGTAATTTTATATTCTAATCTATTCTAACAACGCAGTCGTTTTCTCCATGTGAATCGGAAAAAAAACCGGGTTTCAAATTATTTATTCAACATATTTTGGCGTTGCCACCTTTAAACGTAGCTACCTTTGTTTCTGGCAACGCTCGCAACAGCTGTTCGCTAATTACGCACGTGCTTACATATATCTCTTGCTTTGTTTTGAATTAGAAAAGTGTGAAAAACATTTAAAGTAATAATAAGAAAAAGACGTAGCGAGCTTTTCTTTTGTGACACACAAACATTTTTCATTGCGCTTCCATTATAATGACTCACTCAGTGGACTTGATACAAGGCATTTTACTAGCCTTTTTTCCAGAAATCATATGCATCTGCTGCAAACCGATCTTCATGCGGCGTATTTGTTGCCACCGCATTGGCACAACAACAAATGAGCAGAGTTTACTTTTCCACATTTTCCATAAAGACCTAACTAAAAATTTTCACCGACTGCTTGACTTCTCGATAAATACTGCACACGTTTGCCCGAAAAAAAAACCGATAGGAATTGCATGTGTATGTGCACACAAATACATATGTACATACTTATATGCGAAATTAACCATTTAAAGTGTCATCTGCTGATGATATTTATGGATATATTATAAATCTAGGCAAACAAAGAAAATCATGCACAGAGACGCGCAGACACAAACACACACACACACATACCCATGGCGCAGACTCGCGCGAATTCTGAGCATGCTAAAGCACAATCGAAATAAATTCTAAAAATGTAATAATTTGTTATTAATATTCGACACGAGCAATCAATCGGTGACCCCTTTCTGCTATATAAAATGCACATGTTACGCCTCTGTTGCCGTGTGCGGGTGACAGCGCGTCTCACTTATCAGTTTCAGGCGGCGGGGTTTGTTTATTTTGATTAACAATTAGCGACGCGTATCGCGTCAAAAACATTTCAATAAGTATTATAAACAGTCTGGACAGGTCCTGACTTGTTTTGTGGCTGCACTATAATTTTATTTTTTTATTTATGCATATTTTTTCAGAAATTGCTTATCTACACTTTACCTTGTGCGTGACGTACTTAAACTTTGTGCACTGAAAAATTTTCCAATCGGAAAATGCAAACTTCTCCCCTTGTGGGTTCTGGACAAACTAGCGTTGGCTCTGTTCTGCACAAAACTTAAATCAAGATCGCTTGTTCCATACACGTTCCGAAAATTTCGTGTGCGCCTACAAAGAGCTTTTTATCCAATGCGACTCAAAGTTTGCTAAAAGCTGATACAGTCGCAGCCAGCAGTTAATGGACATGAGACAGTTATGCAGTTGCACGTGTGTGACAACAACAAAATAAATTTAGTTCTATTTTTAACAAAAATATTATTGTAAATTAAATGACGAAATCGGAAAGCGCGTTTACAAATCGCATCGCATTGCAGTCTGTCTGTGACGTCAAAAAATCTCCAGGGGATCGATCTGTTGATAAGTCAAGTGATTTTTCCCAACCCAACCCTACCCCTCTGCCACGCCCAATGCCTGAGCATGCTTAGTAACTGAAACTAGTTCCCAAGCAGCGAATGGAAAAATCGGTCGTATACATATGCATTATACGGCTGGCGTCACTAAATCTGATGATGCTGTTGTTCCCAGGGTAGAAGAGTATCTGCGATACTGCGATCGTTGTGAAAAACATGTTATTTTCGAAAAAGTCGCAGATAAGCAAAGGAAAGTGTGAGTGGCGTATGTATTGTAACAATGTTAATGGATGGCAACGGTGACTAAACCTTCAAATGGAATCAGGAATCTATATATATGAATTGAGTTCAACAATTGAAAATTGCCTTTTGATTGTACTTATATAAATTTAAGGGGTATTCGTATTTTGAATTTTGGTCAAATGAAAGAACTTTTTAATTCTGGGCACTCGAGTTTTTAAAAATTAATTTTATTTGCTAACCAAATTCTTAAAAAATTGATTTCTTTTATTAAATTGTCATGTAAATTAACAAAACAACATAAATTGATTTATTTCTTAAATATTATTTTTTGTTATCGTAAAAAGCGTTTATCGTAAACCAATAAACTTACCTTGTAAAACGCATTTTGAAGTTGTTTTATTTCTTTACTGTCAGCACTTGAAAGTTTTAAATTGAATTTATTTGTTGGTTAATTGATTGCTCTGAATTGCACAATTTATTTGTGTATGCACTTGTTTCACTTTTGCTCTTTTATTGTAAAATATTTAAAGTCTACTGAAACAGCGCGCTTTTATAAAGCCCGCTCTGGTATTTTCTAGCACATTCTGTGCGCACAAAACATCGATAACAAGTGGTATCGATAGCAATAAAAGCATACATATGTGGCAACACTAGCACAGAGAACGCAAAACCAAATTTACGACAAAGTGTAGCAAAACCTTGAAGAACTAAAACACGCAAAACTGATATATTTTTTAAAAACAAATCGTAGATTGACTTGCAATGCAGTAAGTGAAGACAGTGAAGTGTGCGCATATATATAGATATAAAATTTAATTTCTCTATCGTTGGCAGGTCTTACGGGGGCCCCGACCAGAACCACATTCACAAATCGGATCAACGGGCAGCAGTATTTGCACACCCTGCAACACATCCTTGGCTACTCGACAGCATGCCCTGGATGCTGGCCACGACAAATGCACCACAGCCGGGCGGCATAATGCAGTTTGGAGCAAATGCCAATGGGTACAATGTGGAGACTGAGCCGCAATGCGTCAAGTGGCAGCACAAGCGCAAATCTCTCGAACAACTTGCCTCAGGACTGTAAGTGAAGCGCAAATGCATCATAAATATATATATGTATATATATATTTTAATATTTCTCATTGTAGACCGCCCAAACAGCTGATCACGGAGGAACGCATTACGGCGCATTTCAGTGGCCTGCAAATCTCCGGAGACGCCAACGGTGTGGGTGCAGGTCGCAGTCCGGGACATCACAACAACAATAGTGTTACAGCAAATGTAAACGGTGGCCTGGCCACCGACGATATACCCTCGACAAGCACAGGAAAAACCCACCACCCAAATCCAGCCTACCAAATGGCAGCCATGGAACTGGAACAGAAACTACGCAATGCTAATCGTATTGTTATTTGTGATGAACTAAAACAGAACGTGAGTCCCGTGCCAGTTGTTGGTGCCGTACCGCCGGAGTGGTTGCTTAAATCGATTCCAAGACCATGCACCGCCTTGGTGCCATGGCAACCCTCGCCGCTTCAGCTGACCGGTGTCCACCACACACTAGCAAAGGATGCGGCCACAACACAGCATCGTTTGCGCCACTCAGGAATTCCAACGGGTGGAGTACAGGCAGCAAATGGTGGGGGTGGTGGTGTAGATCTCGCCGATTACGACGACGATCTGCAGTACTTCGAAAATAACAACACATGCAATGTGAATTTAAATAAGTCTGATGAGCAAATGGATGAAGACCTGTAGCTATAAGTTGAATGAATGTAGAGCAAGCAGGCGGAGGAGGGGGAGCATATGTTGATATGTTTTATAAGGAAAAAGTAGAGTTAGCCGCATGTCGATTTAATTTTTAATAGTTTTACAAAACGAATATTCATGTGTATGTGTTTTTCATTCAATTCACATTAAATTTAATGTTACGATAAAGCATGTTCCGTTCTTTTTATTCCATAAAAGAGAATCCAGTGTTGACAGATCAGCTTTTTTCCCGTCAAAACTGGACTTATTGCCACATGTAAGGCAGCGGTTATTGTAGCTTTTTTGTATACCGAACAGAATACTGTTACAGCTTTTTCCGTTAAAAACAGCTTCTTTTTGGCTCTCAACAGTTGGCAACACAGGCCAACACACTATAAAATATGTTTTTTGCCCGTTTCGCGTTTATCGTATTCATACAAATCAACATTCAAACTTCAAATATTTTTCTTTATCAAATTCCATTGCATAGTTTTACGTGTCGGTCAATGCAGGCAATTTTAATCTATATCGTAAATGTTAGAAAAAACGTTCATCGTGTGGAGCACTTATGCTAAACAACAGAGATGTTATTAACATATGTAAACGTAAAACTGTTAAATAAACAGCGCAGCAAATTTAGCTGCGGTGTGGCGAACGGTCACACCAGTTAGTCGCAGTTCAGTTTTCATCAGGTGCGGGTGTGTTTTGCGGACGTGTTGCGACGACGTATAAAAAACTTCGATAAGTGCTGAAAATGGGTAAAAATATAATCTCTCGCCTCATCAAATTTTGCCAAGTGTACGAACTGAATTTAGTTGAGCTGCATATGTGATGCGTTGCTCACAAATTGAGAGTGCCACTGTTTACAGATTTAATTAATTATGAGCCACATATGTATGTACGTACATAAGACATACATACATCTATGCATGCATATGTGTGCGTTCGTGTGAGTGTGTGTGTGCTGTGACGTTTGTGTGAATGTGCACGGTGCGAGCCATATGAACGTATGTATGTATGTATGTATGTATGGCCGGGTCGTTGTGTATATACTTGTACATATGTAGATTTATTGATGTGTGTGTGTGTGTACCTGGCAATATATATATTGTGTATTAATTATAATTAAAATTCATTTCAACGCGTAAGCAAAAAAGTGTGTAATTTGGAAGCGGAAAAATAATAAAGAACGGGCCTAACAGAAACGACAGTGTCGGCTTCGCCGTTCTCCGTCTCTCAATCGAGTCGCGTGGTGACGCTGCTGACGCTCTTAACACAGTACAAAAACCAAAGGCAGAGTCACCACCACAACAACAACAACAATAACAGAATGAAGAGCAAGAGCAGCGGCAATAATAACAGCGACAACAACAATGCAAATTACACAAACACAAGATTAAAGAAATATATAAAACAAAAAAAAATCTGACAAAAACTAGCTACAGAGCAAACGTAAACGTCGGTACGAAAATGCTCAAGTGCAAATTTAGAATATTTATTACAAGTTCATGGGAAAGCAATACGAAATGACAAATACGTGTGATGTACGAGTGTGTTTGTGTGTGCGTTATGCGTGCGTATGTATGTGGCTCTGTGCACTGGAGGGGCAATGTGATAAGTAAGCTTTTTTGTGTGGCAGCAGCAGCGGCAGCAGCAACGTCAACGGCAGCACAGTCGTCGTTGCCGTCGCTGTCGCAGTTGCGTTCGCCATCGTATGACAAGGAAAGTAATACGTCTAAAAGATGCAACCCACATCGACACATAATTTTATGCAAGCGACACGCAGGCAGAGCAGCAGGCAGGTAGCGAGCTCAGCGTCGCTGCGTTTGCGACTGAATACACCACAGGTTTCTTGCTTGCTTTTCGTTGACCTGTGAAATAATATCAGCACGACAGCGGCGCAGTGGCGTAGCTGCGCACACACGTGGGCCGCAGTCGAAACCCTCCAACGTATTGAAGTCGAGCCCCTGACGTAGCACAGCACAGAAGTTGGCTGGCTGGCTCGCTGGCAGGCAGGCCAGAGAATTGTGGTGAATTTTACACATAATAACAAAAGCCCAGTGTGTTGAATTCCGCTCGGCTTGCCTGTGCACGCTCTGCTTGCGCTAGCGTCGTGACGCGTCGGTGGCAGCGGCGGCGGCGACTACGGCAGCTCGGTTTCTGTTTCTGTTTCTGTCTCTGGTTTTAGTTTTAGTCTTCTTCGTCGTGTGTGGGAGTGAACAACATAAAGACGCGTGCTTTGTCTGCAGTGCGCTTAAGCGCCCGTAACTTAGCGTGCGTGTGTGAGTGAGTTTGTTCATTTTCGCTGGCTCTCAATTTGTATGAAGTAATAAACGCTGCGCTGTCTGCAATTTGTAATTTGCAATTTTAGTGCGCCTCGCGCTGTTATAGGCAAAAGAACTAAACTAAAATGAAATTCAATGAAATGAAATAAAATAACAACAACAAATAACGACTGCTGCAAGTTTTCATGCATCTTTAAGTTTTGTTTCTTTCTGATTACAGCAAGTAATTAAAAGTGAAAAGTCGCCGAGCAGTGTGTGTGAATGAATAAGCAAAGCACCGAATGAAAAACAAAAAGAACAAAAATAACAGCAACAACAACAGCAACAACAACAGCAACAACAACAGCCAGAGAGCAAGTAAAACAAACCAAACGAAAGCAGCGCTGATTAGAGCGCCCGCAAATACAAGTGCAAATATAACCGATTTTGTGGCGATGTCCACCGCCGAAACGGGGTCGTCGCCTGGCAAAAGCAACAGCAGCAGCAGCAACAACAACAATAGCAACGGCACCAGCAACATCGCTGCAGGCGGCAATGTGAATCCGAAAGGTGTGCAGCGCCGACAATTGGTAAGTAAATGAAATGAGACTCATTCTAAACACACACACATACCCAGTTACACACACAACTACAGTGAATTTGATAAGCCCTTAGAATAACGATTGGGGGCCGTTAACTGCCGACCGAGTTGACTCGACTCTATTGTCGTTGTCATTGTGATTGGCAAGCGTTAATCATCATTACGCTAATGATGATCATCATCATTAGCAATCTATATAAATAAATGCACGCTCATTTACTCGCACTGGCTGTAGAGCGCGCGTTCGCTCTCTCACTCTCCCTGAATTGAAACTCAACTCAAGTTCTACACACCCGTACGCCCGCACACAAGCTCACTCGATAGGCAGGCAACAAAGAGAGCGAGAAGGATTGATGAGCGTGCGAGAAAAGAGTGTGCAGCGGCAGCGTCGGCAGCAGCGCGCCGCTGCGCCCGTTGAGCACTGAAGCTCAACTGATGCCGCCGCATGACCAAAAGCAGTTTCTTTGCCATTTTGTCTGTGTTCGTATTTCGTTTTCAATTTGGTTTTTGGCTGTGTTTGTGTTTGTGTGAGCTGGTATCGTAGATAACAGCCGTATTTACATATGAACATACAAGCGAGTGTGTGTGCGTGTGTGCGGGAGAGCTGACGGTCACACTACATTTCTAGTGATTATTCAAGTACTTATTTCTTTGTGTGCTTTTGGGCTCTCTGCCGAATCTCTCGCATTCGCACACTGGCATTCACTTTGCTTGTGCATTTGATTAGCACCAAATTGGGACAGCGGCAGCAGCAGCAGCAGCAGCGCAGCAGCTGTTGCTGTTCGTTCCGTTGGCCAGGACAACAGCAACAATTGACGGACAGTGTGACACCCTGCGCTGCCTCTACTGTTTGTCTCTTTTGCTATCTCTCTCATGCTCATAAATGAATATATTCATGAATATTTCAGTGGCGCATATCTTAATCTCAACCACGCTGGGTGCGTGGCAGGCAGGAAACTCGCTCGCACAGTTCTGGTTCTTTGATTTCAGAGATGAGCAGATAAGAGTAGCTAAGGCGCTTAGCGCGTCCATAATGTAATGTGTACTACAAGCATTTCCGGTATATCGTTTTATGGCAAGATAAGGAAAACTTTTACTTTTCTTTGCAACGATTTGTAGTTACAATTATCGCTATCAATTATGGCAAAATGAAATTATTTTATATTAAGCAGCTATAAATTTAATATGTTTATTAGCACACATACATTTCTTACAGGTGCCCTGCCTTCCTCAATGCAATATAAATTGTGTTTATGCGCGTTTTTGCCCATTATACGATATTTTACGAGCAACAAACGTTTTTCGAAAATAAGCAGCTAGCAATATCGTAAATTTATTTTATGTTCAAATACGATCAACGTGAAACATTTGACACGCCAGCCCATAGTTGTAAATATCGTAAGTCATTGTTGAGGGACGAGTTACGATAACCACAAGATGTTGCTCTCTCGATAGGTACGAACTGCCATCTCTATGCGAAAATTAGTTTCAACTTTTGTAGCTTATGAAAAATTTATAACTAAATGACTAACCCAGTCCCGCGCACAAAGTACTCATTGGGGCTGCTCCTCTACGCACATTTATTGCAGATTGTTAGCAGTATTTGTATGTGTGCGTGTGTGTACATAGTTCCATGGGCGGCCCCATTGCTCTAAAGGGGCAACGCATGTTGTTATAGCCTGCCTGCCTGTGGTGGCAGCCGTTGGCAATTAGCACCTTAATAGAATACATTAAGCTCAGTTGTACGGCAATCTGGCAGCCGGTTAGTGTTACGCGGTGACGCCACACCAAACAACACACTCAACATGGCAAAAACAACAGCAACAACAACAACGAATCAACTTGACTGTCCCCCCACACTCACACACACACACAGACACACACATACATATGTGATACAGTGGAAGAGCGAGTGAGCTAGGCTGATGGGCACGCACTTTTTATGCTCTGTTGTCGCTTTTAAATTGTGTTTTTATTTTGTGTTTTTCTACCTGTCGATTGTCCATTGGCGTTGCCAGACATTTGGCAGCCAAAACAAGCTTTTTTCTGCCTGCCGGTTTCTCTCTCTCTCTCGAAAACAATAACAACAGCAAAACATACTAAAAATTCATTTAGAACACGCCAAACAAGTTTCTGCATTTGTGGAGCGCGATCTCAGGCCGGGCCGGGTCAGGCAAGGCGGCAAGTCGCTTAAAAAGGATATAAAACAAACACACAAGACACAAACCCATGCAACCAAATGAGGATAGGCTACAAAACGAGCCAACACACACACACACATAGGGACATATGCAGCCATTGCATAGGCAGAGAACGTTTATAGATTTTTTCGATACAAGTCCACCGCAGCTGAGATTTACAGCGAAAATAACTCAATGCAGGAGATATACACACACTCACACATGTATATGCTTCTGTGCGTGTGCGTGTGCATGTATGTGCATGTTGTTGTTGATGGAGTGGGCAGCAGAACGCAACAGTCGTTTTGGTTACCACCCGCCAGCCGGCGCTGCAATAAAGCGCACGTATGCACGCATGAGTTTGAGTGTGTGTGTGTGTGTAGCCATGCAAAGATATTCAAAGTGCAAGGCCGGTGCATGCGCACAGAAAGGAGACAGCAACAGGAGCTGCGACTGGGACAGCGACTGCGACTGCGACTGCGACGAACAATACGATTTCCTTTGCCCTTTACCCAAAGTGCACGCAAAAGTCGCCCCCAGGCGCTACGGGATGCTCTGCTCGGCTATGGTGGTTGCTTCACGTCAAGCTTTGCCGCCGAAATTGCCAGAAAAAAGTACGACCATGAGATTGAAAGCAACAGCAAAACGAAATTAGTAGCAGCAGCGAAAGCAGCAGCTCTGCGACTTGCTATTTTGAGCGTTGTGTCGCGAATGAAAACGAAATGACGAACAAGGCGAACTTTAAACGACGATGATGGGGCGAACCTCAATCGTCTGCCAAAGTCGTGCAAAGGTGCACGAGAGAGAGTATGGTGAGAGAGCGCGTGAGAGAGCGAGCGACAGCAACTGTGGGGAATTGAGTAAAAGAACGCTGCGCTGTGGTGTACGGTGCACAGAGAGTGAACATGTTAACATGTTGGTGTGTTCACACACCAAGATAATGTGATTCATTCGATGGCATCAGCCGCAGCAATAACGACTGCTACAGAGCGCGAGCAGCGCCGCCCTCTGAATATATTTTTAGGCATTTATCCGGCGTTCGGTCTCCGGGTTTAAGCATTCGCTAATGTTTTCCGTTTCTCTTTCCCTTATTTGTTATTACAGCGCGAGCGCAAGCAGCGCAAACTTTACCTTGAGGAATGGACATTGGGCGATGATGATGCAGAAGGTGCACGCGGCTTCAGTGTGGCCGAAAAGCTCGAATCCTCCAAGTTTGCGCAGGCCGGCATGGTACGCGAAATGCGAGGAAGTGATTTGACAGTGGCGTAAGTAGACCAAGTATTATATAGCATCTTTAATTTGTTTCTAATAATTCCCCCTTCTTATTGCCTGTAGCTTTCTGCAACAACATGGCTTCAATATACCGCTGCTGTTCAGGGAGAAGAGTGGCCTGGGGCTGCGCATGCCCGATCCGCAGGAGTTTACGGTAAACGATGTGCGTTTGTGCGTGGGATCACGTCGCCTGCTCGACGTGATGGATGTGAACACGCAAAAGAACCTTCAAATGACCATGAAGGAATGGCAACAATATTATGATAGTCCACAAAAGGATCGCCTGCTGAATGTCATCTCATTGGAATTCTCGCACACACGTCTCGATCATTTTGTGCAGAGTCCGGAAATTGTGCGACAAATCGATTGGGTCGATGTTGTGTGGCCAAAGCAACTGAAAGATGCACAAAAAGAGGGCACCAATCTGCTGGGCGGCATGATGTATCCCAAAGTGCAGAAATATTGCTTGATGTCGGTGAAGAATTGTTATACAGATTTTCATATCGATTTCGGTGGCACCTCCGTGTGGTATCACATACTAAAGGGTAGCAAAGTCTTTTGGCTTATACCACCCACCGATCGCAATCTTCAGCTCTATGAGAAGTGGGTACTGTCTGGCAAACAGGCTGATGTCTTTTTCGGCGATACGGTTGAGAAGTGTGCACGGGTTTATCTCACAGCAGGCAATACATTCTTTATACCCACCGGTTGGATACATGCCGTATATACGCCCACTCAATCCCTGGTCTTTGGTGGCAATTTCTTGCATTCCTTTGGCATTGTGAAGCAACTAAAGACGGCCAGTGTGGAGGATAATACGAAGGTGCCGCAAAAGTTTCGTTATCCTTTCTTTACGGAAATGCTATGGTATGTTCTGGCACGATATGTTTACACGCTCTTGGGGCATTCCCATTTGGACGGGGAACCCTCGGCAAGTGAGGCCGAAATGGCTGCACGTCCGCACACACATTTGACGCACTATGAGCTCTTTGGGCTTAAGGAGATTGTTATGTATTTGTACGATTTGCCGCCACAAAAGAAGAATGTACCCAGTTTGGTCTTGGATCCCGTGGCACTCATTAAGGATGTGCGTACGCTGGTCGAGCGGCATTGCAAGGATCAGCAGGATCAGGCTGTGACAGGCATGTCCGTGTTACGTCCCGCTTCCGAGCCTAGCCAGACCGTGTTTCAGCTCTACGATCGCACGCGGGTTAAGCAGGAAATTAAACAGGAGATTGTGCGGAAAAATGCTGAAGTTATACGCGAACAGCAGCAGCTGGAGGCAGCCAGAGAGGCTGAGTCTGAAGCAGCTGTTGCACATGGCAATCACAACAACAGCAGCAGCAGCAGCGGCGGGAATAGTAGCAACAACGGCATCAGCAACATTGGCAATATGTCCGGCAGCAATGGCAATAACAATAACAGCTATGCCGGCACAGGTGTGGAGTATAGCAATGGTATCATCAAGAAGGAGCAGCTGGAGAATGGTAACGCAAGTGCACATGGTGCTGCACCAGGTTAGTTCATGGATTTCCTTTCCTTTCTTTATATTGTTAATACATTCTATGTTCTTGCTTTACCAGAAGCCACCTTTGTGCTGCCCACGGACACGTTGAAGTATCGACCGCCCAAGAAGATGCACTTGGCAAACGCTGTGGCAGCTGCCGCCAGCAGCAGCAACAACAACAACCATAACAGCAGCAATAGTCCCACAAATGTCAGTAGCAACAACAACAACGCAGTCAGCGTAATTGCTACAAGCTCTGGCTATGTGGATGGAGGAGGTTCAACAGCCGCTAACATGGACAATTGCCCATCGCCGGGTGAAGGGCGGTGCCAAATTATCGCCACATCTAACGGGCACAGGACAACCAAGACGACGGCGCACGCGTTGCAAGAATTGTGCTGCCTGTCAGCGATCCGATTGTGGCACCTGTCCTTTTTGCATGGACATGGTCAAGTTCGGTGGTCCGGGACGTGCGAAGCAGACATGCATGATGCGACAATGTCTATCGCCCATGTTGCCCGTGACAGCGCAGTGTGTCTATTGTCATTTGGATGGTTGGCGACAGACGCCAGTGTCGCCACAAACAAAACAGCTGGCATCGCTCGATGGTCCATCCGCGCTGATGGAATGTTCTGTGTGCTATGAAATAGCTCATCCGGACTGTGCACTCTCACAGCTCGATGGCACCGAGGATGCAGCCGATGCGAAGGGCATTGTTAATGAGGATTTGCCCAATAGTTGGGAATGTCCCAGCTGTTGTCGATCGGGCAAGAACTATGACTACAAGGTCAGTATAGGATAACTATGGTCAAATATGCCCGACAACAATATTAAATATGTGTGAACGCGATTCAATGATTCTTAAAGCTAGAGACCTTAAATTTAGCATAAAGGTTTCTATATATTGTCTGCTTCAAGAGTATATATCAAACTTAAGATGCCACGCGCACTGCCTATGTCTATGCAAATCAATGACCTAACTAGAAGTAGAAGACTTTGTTGCTGAAAATTGTCCGCGCATTTGCAACAGTTTTTAAAAGTTAGGTGTAGGGTATTTTACGGTCTAGCACTCTCGGCTGTCACTTTACATGTTAATCGATTTTTCATATTCTCTTATCAATTTGCAGCCACGTCATTTTCGCGCACGCCAAAAGTCATCGGAGGTGCGACGCGTTTCCGTCTCGCATGGCAACAACGCGGGCGACCCACACGATGTGGCAGCAGGTGCTGCAGCAGGAGGAGGAGGAGGCGGAGGTGGGGGAGGAGGACCAGTGGGCGCTGGTAGTCTACTCCCACCTCCTGTGGGCCAATACAATGACTTTGTGTTTACCAGCGAATCGGAAATGGAGACAAGCAGCAGCAGCGCCATGCATACAACACACTGGAAACACGGTCTCAAGCGGCATCATCAGCTGGAGGTTAAGACGGAACGCAATAGCAATAGCTGTGACACGCCCTCGCCGGGCATATCGCCCAATGCAGGTGCGGGCCACCATCACCATCATCAGCAGTTGCTCGGCGACAAGGTGAAGCGACGCAAGAGCGACGATGGCACCAGTGTCAGCAGCAGCATGCATGAAAGCAATGATGCGCCCTGCTCCAGTGCAATGGAATGTGGTCCAGCTAATGCAGCGTCACCAGCTACAGGACATGGCGGTGGCGGCGGCGGCGGCGGCGGCGGCGGGGGCGGTAGTGGAGGAGGAGGCTCTGGTGGAGGAGGCGGTGGTGGCGGTGGCGGTGGAGGATCGCGCAAGAAGAATTCAATACGTTCACAGTTGGCGCAGCAAATGTTAAACTCATCCACACGTGTACTAAAGAAACCACAGTATGTTGTGCGTCCAGCGCCATCCTCGTCCAGCTCCTCGCTCGGTGGTGGTGCCAGCAATGGTGGCGCTAGCAATGGTCTCAACAATGGCTCCGGTCTGAATGCATCTAGTGGAGCTTTAGCTGGCGGAGCTGGTGGTTCAGCGGGCGGTGCTGGCATGGGCAGCAGTTTGGCCAGCAATGGCAATACCAATGGCCATCATCATCATCATCATCATCATCATCATCATGGCCATCATCATAATCATAGCAACAGTGGAAGTGGCGGCGGCGGCAGTGGCAGCAACAATGGACAGAATTTGGCATTGGATCCGACAGTTTTGAAGATTATTTTCCGTTATTTGCCACAAGAGACGCTCGTGACATGCTGCCATGTATGCAAGGCCTGGTCAAATGCCGCGGTGGATCCTGATCTCTGGAAGCGCATGAATTGCGCTGAGCTTAAAATATCCGCCTCCCTATTGACCGCCATAGTGCGACGACAGCCGGAGCATCTCATCTTGGACTGGACGCAGCTGGCGAAGCGTCAGCTGGCCTGGTTGGTGGCACGCCTGCCGGCACTAAAGAATCTCTCGCTTCAAAATTGTCCCATACAGGCGGTGCTGGCGCTGCACACCTGCCTCTGTCCGCCGTTGCAGATACTTGATTTGAGTTTTGTGCGTGGCCTAAACGATGCTGCCATACGGGATATATTGTCGCCGCCAAAGGATTCACGGCCGGGTCTAAGTGATTCAAAGACGCGTCTGAGGGATCTCAAGACCTTTAGGCTCGCCGGCACAGATATATCGGATGTTGCTGTGCGTTATATCATGCAATCGTTGCCACATCTTAAGCATCTGGATCTCTCTTCGTGTCAGCGCATCACCGACGCCGGAGTGGCCCAGATTGGCACATCGGCGACTGCAATAAGCCGTTTGGCTGAACTCAATTTGAGTGCATGTCGTCTGGTGTCGGAGAATTCGTTGGATCATCTATCGAAGTGCGAGAGTCTCATCTGGTTGGATTTGCGGCATGTGCCGCAAGTGAGCACACAGTCGGTTATACGTTTTGCTAGCAATTCCAAGCATGATCTGTGCGTTAAGGACATTAAGCTGGTGGAGCGCAGGCGACTCTCGTTGAGTAACAATAATTGGCATGACTGAGACGAGACGCGGCGACGTTGGCAGCGGCAGCGGCAGCGACAGCGACAGCGGGAAAGGCAGCGGGAGCGAGAACGACAGCGGCAATTGTGGACATACACTGGTTGAAGAACTACACACACACACACACTCATACAAACACACACACTTACACACACATGCACTACACTCTTGTCTTGTTTAAGTGCAGCAACTTGGTTCATATAGTTTTTGTAGCAACCCCCCGATACAATAGGCATTAAGCAGAAATAGCCCGTATACAAAACCAAAGATAATATGACGAAATCCTTTGCATTATATATGGCAGGAGAGAGAGATATATACATATATATCTACAATAGTTATTGAATTTGTTTATCAATATTTGGTTTGTTAACTTTCAAATTTGCAACTAGAGTTATGTTTCAACCTCGTATACCTCGTATATGTCTATGAAATAGAAATACTATATTGTATTTTCTAAAGATTTTTACTTTAAAATCTTCCCTATATAATTTTCTAATCTAAATCGTTTAAGATTTTTGTGTAGAAGCATAAAATAAGTTGAATTCATTGACTGTAAAAAAACGATATAGGGTATGTAGTTATATAATGTAATAGGTATTCTAATCGACCCGAAATTGCCTGTCAAACTAATGCAAAAGTTTTCTGCACAACATCGGTTCAACCGATTTTTGTAACACTCTGGACAACATACATATAGATGATATACACATACACATACATAGATATATATTTTTGTCGTTTCTTGATAGTTGATGGATGTTTAGCACATAAGTATAATAAAACATCGGTTTATCTCTAGATACGCAATACATAGGTCCCACATACATACTATATTAGCATTCCCTCCCCGACATGGATGATACATATATGTGTGTGTGTTACAATCATTAAAACAGTGTGTTATATACATACATAGATACAAACAAACATACGTACATATTGTGTAGCCCTCTAATTAAGCAACGACATACATACAGAATACAGAGATATGGTATACGCACCTATCCACAGCAGGAATTAACTTAACCTTAGCTTAGACAAGTTACAACAACAACATGAACTATAATTTTTAGTTAATAATTTTGCTTGTGTGTGTGTACAATTTTCTGCTATCAGAATTGTTTATAAATAAGCAAAAATCAACGTTTTAATTAAAATGTCTCATGCACATTCGATAAGTCTGCCCCGACGACAGTGACTACCCCCTTTTGCCTATCACCACCAACCCTCAGTAGACGCTCAAAAATCTGGCACATTTATATGGCACGCGACAATGTGAGAAATTTCGAAAATGTAGAAGGAAAAACAAAAACCGTTATATAAGCATAGTGATAAAATGGCTAAAAGAAAAAGAAAATCATATATATATATAAATCTTATACATACAGATATATATACACATACAATACATATATATTAAATATAGTTGTGTGAGCAAATAAGAATTATTCATGTACACCCTATAAAACAAAACAAAAAACATATATAAACTTATTTAATGTTTTACAAAAATAATAATAATAAATAGTGCATAATGTTTCAAAAAACGTAGAGAACTTTTATTTGGAGTACGGAGAAGGAAACCTAGACTCTTCATTTATTAATATACGATTTTTCTTACATACACGTGTATATAAAACTGAAGTGATCTTTATAATCATGGTATAATCAGTGACAATATTAAAGTTATATTAGAAAGGAAAAGAAGAAAGACTATATCGTTTAGATTATCTAAAGAAATTCTGTATAATATTGGTAAAATCAGAAACAATATTTAAGATATAGTAGAAACGAAAAAAAGAGAATCTAAATAGTCAAGTATATCTGTATAATATTGATAAAATCCGTAACAATATTAAACACATAAAGTAGAATCGAAAAGAAGACACTATAGACTTCAGTATTTTGCAGATTTGTAGTCAGGTTCATCTCCACCTCCACCTCCGCCTCCACCGCCGCCATCACCTCTGCCCCCGCTGCCATCCTTGGGCAGCTTGCGCTTCTGTATGATAGTCTACAACGGAAGAGGAGTTAAGATCAAACTTGTATAGGCAACTATCTGCCAACTATATGTATAGATATATACCTGTATCTTCTGCCACTCCCTATCGAGCTCGGCCTTCTCATTCTTCTCCGTTTTATTTTTGCGCGTCTTGCGGCCATCCTGCATCTTCACGCCATACTGGAACGCTGCCTTGGGCAACGCCTCCTTGGTGCTCATGTAGTCCGAGTACTCCTCCTGTGTATCGAAATCCCAACGACCAATGGGTCCCTTCTTGTTGCCCAAATCCATTTTTGTGTAATCAACCTCATCATCTGAATCATCAATGGCATCGTTCATCTCTTCCAGGCCGGGATAACATTCGGCATAGCCCTCCGGTTCGTTGGCAAAACGTGATGCCATTGCCTTGGAGATTTTCGGAGGTGGCGGTATGCTTGTGATCACCGGCTCTGCAGCCTCCGGTGGCGCATCACCAAAGTAAGATTGAGCTCCGTTATTCGGCTTGGACGAAGGATGATGCCGATCGCTGCGTGTTGTGCTCGGTTGATATTCGCCCACATCATCGTAGATGTTATCGCCCAGCGCTTTGGTGGAATTGTTGCCGGCGCTGCTGTTACTGGAGCTCGGAACAGATGTGGCTGCGGCCGAAGTGCTGCTGCGCACATGCTCCATTTCCTTTTCATAGAACAGGGGTTTATCCTTGTCGCGTTTCTTGTTCTTCTTGTTGCGCCCACCTGCGCGTAGATAGCTCAAGATCTGTGATAACTTATTGATTACAATGTCATTAGTGGTCAGTGTGGCAATATCCTCGCGTGCCACTGGCACCTCGAATTTGGAACGCTTAAGCGTTGTGGGTATATCCATATCCATTTCATCCTCCATATCAATGACATAGGCCATGCGTCCGGGTGCGAAGAGTTCGTTGCGTGGCACCTCCTTGGAACGACGTGCCTGTATGAGATTATAGATATTGCGTGCCAATTGACCATTGATGGCGTTGATGTCCTCTGCCTCGCGTCGCTCCGCTTCCAGTTGTTCGGCAGCTGCAGCCGCTTCGGCCAGCTTCTCGCGTGCCAGAGCCGCTGCAATTTCCTCCTCCTCAGCCTCCTTAGAATGCAGCTCGGAGCGTACCTTTTGCAACAGCGCATAATCCAGACCCTTCACCAAGTGAGTATGTTTCATGTCACCACCCAAGAACTTGGATTCCTGTATTATGCGACGCCGGCGTTCAGCTGCATCGACGCCGGATTTCATGTCGGGCGCTACGGCACGATACGCATTCGTGCTGCTGCCATGGCCAGGTGTACTGGCATTTGTATAGTCCGGATTGGCGTTGTCTCGACGCTCGCGAGCACGATCTCTGTACTTCTCCGATAGCTCTTGCAGCTTCACGTCCTCCTGCTTCTTGAGTGCAGCATAGAAATTCTTCTTTTTGCGACGTAAATCAGTTCGTTCGCTGCTGCTCTGACTTTTCTTCTTCTCGCCGCTTGCTGCGGCAGGCGTTGCAAACTGCGCGGTGGCCAGGTAACCGCTGCCACCGCCGCCAGCACCACTGCTGGTCGAAGAACCTGGCGGCGGTGCACGCGGCGTGGCCAGCAATTTGCGGAAATCATCGTTGGTTAGCCGCACCGAGGGCGGCGCTTCCATGTGAGCTTCAGACATGGGGAGCCGCTTATTTTACTTATTTTTAAAACAAAATACACACTGGGAAAAACTATATTTGTGTATAAATTTTTCTTATTCTTCGATTACTTGAACGCCTATCGATAATAGTTCGAACAGCTGTTGTTGAACAACTTAATGATGTGTTCAATTGAGTCGGTGTTGTTCACCTATGCAGCCCTGGTATTTAAAAAATTTATTTGTTCGATCTGTTAACAATTGTTTTATTTACTTATTAATTGTTTAAGTTAAATAAAATTGCAGTACAAAAACTGGACTTGTTTTTATTAATTTCTAATTGTTATTTGTAAGCTTAAAAATACACAATCATATTTGATTTTAGCTAACAGCTGTTATTAACAAAACAACAAATGTAAATGACAGCTGTGCTGGCCGCTGTTGTCAGCTCTGTTCTGCTATGGAAGTTTGACGGCAAAAATGGCTGACCTGACAACACTATGAAAAACAGCTGTCTTTGCCGGAAACTTCATACTAGACAAATAAATATAAACAAACATTAATTTGGGCATCTAAACAAGCGCACAATTTGTTAAAATGCATAACTTTCTACGTGGAATGCCCAAAGTGGAGCTGCACGCGCATCTGAACGGAAGCCTTAACATCGACAGCATTAAGGAACTTGCCGAAAAGGTTTATGGACCGCAGACAGATGAATTCGCGTCGATGTGTCAACGCTTTATAAAGTTCACTAAAGGCGCCGATCTTAACGATTGCTTTGAGAAGTTTAAATTTGTGCACGAATTGACCTCGACACGCAAAGGGCTGCATTATGCCACAGAGTTGGTAATGCGTGATTTTGCCAAGGATAATGTAATATATCTGGAACTTCGCACCACTCCCAAGTCCAATGAACACATGACCAGGCGTGAATATCTGCAGACTGTGTTAGATTCCATAAAGAATGCAAGTAAGAAGTATCCGATTAATGTGAAACTTTTGCCTTCCATTAATCGTGCTGAGTCCGTTGAAGTGGCAGAGGAAACTATAGATATTGCCTTGGATTTGTTCCAGAACGACGAGGATATTATAGTTGGCATCGATTTTAGCGGCAATCCGAATTGTGGCAAATTTAGCGATTTTAAACCCATATTGGAGAAGGCACGCAACAAAGGCCTTAAACTAGCTATACATTGTGCTGAAATTGAAAATCCCACCGAAATTAGAGAGATGCTAATGTTTGGCATGTCACGCTGTGGACACGGTACATATTTGGGGAATTCCGGAATTCAACACATGAAAGAGGAGAAAATTCCAATTGAGTGTTGCCTCACGAGTAACATTAAGTCTGGCACCGTATCGGGTATTGCTTCTCATCACCTAAAAGAAATCATTATAGCAGATGCCCCGAAGGTTGTGTGTACCGATGATTCGGGTGTGTTTGATACCACGCTAACCGATGAATTCCTCTTGGCCTGCGAAGCGTTTGGTCTATCAAAGAGTCAATGCATTTCTATGACCATGGAGGCTGTGCAGCACTCGTTTGCTACGCCACAGGAGAAACTTATGATGAAGATGAAGGTATACGCATACATTAGAATTCATAATACCACATAGAAGACGTAGATATTACGGCTACTGTAGATTATGTAAATAAAATGATGGCATTTAAATTTGGGTTTTTGTTCACAAAACTTAAAAAAATAAAAGAGATATTTCCATTTTCATCCAGAAATTACACTTCACTTATTTACAGTCAAAACTAGATATTTTTTTAAATTCCTTATTGGTACATTTTGATTTGATAAGATAACGGAGTACATATTAGAGTAGTATTCATTGCCTTCTTTTGGGTCTAAGAAAGGTTTTAAAGCAAGGCAGAAATTTTGCCTTCTAATTAATTATTTATTTTCTTAAAACAAAAAAAGACAGTTTTCAGTTTGTTTTTGAAAAAAAATTTGTCCATGCAGTTTTCTAAACCAAGTTCACTAATGCATTGTGATCTTTCAGCGCTTTCCGATAAAAAAACCCGATACTGAAAAGGCCAGATCTCGAAATTTTTAATTTAAAATAACAGAAACTATTGCTGTGTCCGCTAAAAAATGCTGTTTTTTCGCCACATAGCTTTGGGCCTTTCAGCCCACCAAATCACCAAGAAAAGTCCATCTCTAGTTGGAACTATTCGGAGAAGTTTGGCGGTGAACCCCTTTAACAGTGCACTGTTAAGGCGATGCACGCGTGCCCTATTTAAAAGCACGAAGGAAAAAATGTTAGAAGATTGTATATTTGTTGGTTTTTTTTCTAAACAACTCAAAACGTATTTTATTATTAACATATTCCAAATACAAATAAAAATATATATTATTTAGACTACGTTTGATTTTATTTTAACATGCCACATCGATGCCAAAACTAGTTGGCTCAGCTGCTGCGCTGCTCGTGACAATGTTAGGCACGCGACCATCTCAGCGCTGTTAAAATGTCGCTCTTATAAGAAAAGTTAACAGAGTTTGCAGGCAGTAATAATTCTGTTGTCCGTGCGTGTCGTCGGGCATCTGTGTCGCTCCGTTCGCCGTCTGGTGTTTCGTTTCGTTGTTTGTGTGTTCGTAAATAATAATAAAGTGTAAAACAATTACAACCAAGAATACACAAACGTAATTGTAATTGTGGGCCGCCAAAGCAATTAACCACATTATTAATATCTATGTATTTACAACTACATACATACATATACGTAGGTTGTTATTTATTTTGATATGCCAATTTCATATCAATAACAATAATAATCGAATTGCTTCTGTTTATTTGCGTGCCAAAAAGCAACGATGCAGTATCAGTTTCATCAATAACAACAACAACAACAATAAGCATCATTTCAAAAGTCAAAAAAGAGCACAGAGTGCACACAAGTGCTTTTCTTACCGCTAAAGTGCAGACGCACGTGTATTAGTGCATGTGATTGTATGGTGCGAGAGCATGTTCGAGCGCGAATGTTTATGTGATTGTTTCATGTGATTGTTACTTCTCTTTCTCTCTTACTCTATCTATACTCCCCGCCCCTGGTACCATTCCGCAACAAATAAATAATTACATTTGTTTCAACGAAAACAAAAACGAAACACAATAATAAATATTGCTAATATTTCCAAGTAAAAGTCACCGCCATTTTACAGTTATAAGGTGAGTAATCCAAAATGTAAAGTATGTTGAGAAACTGAACTG
The DNA here is from genome assembly GCA_018904095.1 of Zaprionus ghesquierei. Lineage (NCBI taxonomy): Eukaryota > Metazoa > Arthropoda > Insecta > Diptera > Drosophilidae > Zaprionus > Zaprionus ghesquierei. Next base: position 3,049,362 of record JAEIGP010000676.1, read on the forward strand.
ATGAAAGTACCGTTTTGTGCGTGCCCCTCTGTCGGTGAGCCTGTCAGTGTGTGTGGGTGTAAAAGAGCGCGCGAACATTTGTTTTTGTTTTGTTTTTTTACTTCTGCTAAATAACTTGAAATGCGGTCGTCAGAAAGTTGAAAAAAAAAAGGAAAATCATTCAAATATTTTCGCTAATGGGTAAAAATACGTTGATGCAGGCAGACGCAGCTGCAGCTTGTTGAATGCAACGCAACGCGACGCATCGCAAGTGTCGCCAGCGACGACGACGGTGACGCCAACGCTGACGCCAAGGCAGCGGAGACAGAGCCAGAGACAGACGCCCGTCCGACGGACCGACGGCGACGACAATTTAGCTCCCGTTTTCATTTCATTTTCGTCGCCCGTCGTTTTGCTTGAACCTGTCAGCGTGCACATTTTCTTTTTTCTGCTCTTGCGTTTTTGTATCTTTTCGCTTGATTGTTGCATTTTTTCGCCGTTGTTATGATTCTTGTTGTTACTTTTGTTTTTACTATACGCACACACACATACATTTATGCTCGAGTGTCAGTGCTTGCGTGTGTGCGTGCGTGTATTTGTGCATGCCTGGGTATTTGGTTGTCTTCTTTCGCTGTGTTTTGTTTGTTTCTGATACCGGTTTTGCGCTCTCTCTCCCTCCGCTCTGCTCTGCACTGACTCTTCCTGCGCTCCCTTGAATCACGCGCTGCGCTCTCTCCCGCTCTCTCTCTCTCTCTTCCTGTTGTTGTTGCTGCACAGGTAGTTGGTGCTCATAGTTTACTTTTAGATTTCTTTTCTTCGCTTCTGTGCGTGTGCGTTTGCCTTGCCGTTGTTTCTGTTACCTCTAGCTCGCTCTTCCCCTCTCACATTTTCTCTGAGCATTGTCTTAATTATGTTTTATTTGCTCTGGCGCAATTATTAATCTGATTTCTGATTTCTGGCTTTGCCTTGCCTATTAAAAGTTCATTTTTACGTTGCTTCTGCTTCGCTCGTTCGCGATTTATCTTTGTTGGTTTCTTGCCTCTCTCTTTTATTGTTTATTCTACATTTTGTATATTTTAAAAGTCGAATATATAGATATTTTTTTGCATTGTTTTTTTACGATTGTTGCCAAGGCTATTAAACTTTGTTAATGGATTTTTTAAAGCTTTTAGAAGATTTGGCAAATTCTGGTTTTTTGTTGTTGTTGACAACATGTCAAATTTCAATTATTTTCTACAGTTCTTTTGTTTTTTATTTTTCCAATTTTTGGTTATTTTTTCTTATCTGGAATCCCTCGAATAATTCGAGAAAAATCCTGCACGATCAACAGAGTTTCAGAAATTCCGATGAATATGAAATAACAAATACAATGGGCACATGAGTTCAGATTTTGTGTATAAAATTTTGCAGTATTTTTTGCAATACTTGCAATTCTTAAAGATCTTCAAGACTTCCTAATCTCGCAATTTTGGAAGTCTAAGCTTAAAATATCTGTAAATCAGTTGCCCAGCAACATGGGGTAAATAACGCCAACCTAATACGCTACAGTGGCGCCAAAAAAGATAACTGAGAGATGAAGAAGAAGAAAAAGCGCGAACAACAACAAACAACAAAGTCAATGAGAAACGAACGCAAAATGCGCAATAAATGAAAACACAACAAGAGGAATTATTTATCTTATGCATTGAGTACGCGTACTTTTGATGTATCTATCTATAGTACGCGATACCAGAACCAGAACCAGAGTCGATGTCGATGTCGAAGTCGACCTCTTGAGCTTGTGCACATAAATCTTGTCCAATTATAAGCATATTAAACACATTGTGTGTGCGTTTCGCTGAAATCTTCGCAAATGCCAAAAATAGACGCAAAATGTGCAAAAACTGAATAAATAAGCGAAAAAAATACCGCACTATTCTATAAGTACTATAAATAAACATGTTCAATTTATCTATATATACTATACTACTTTGTATTTTCTATGGAAATGGAAATTGCACATTGCGAAATTTTTCGGATACATTTTGGAAATACTGGAGAACTTATTGGAAATGAGAGGACATCCTTTGCTCTCACTCTTTACTTTGCGTGCTTAGGGCTAACGTATTATGTTTTATAATTGTATTTTATAGCATTAAGTATAGTAATATGTTTTAAAAAAGTATTAAACAGAATTTAGTATTTTAATATGTTTTAAAAAAAGGCATTTAATTGTATTAAGTATTTAAATACGTTTTGAATTGAATTTAGTATTTTAATATGATATAAAATTAATATTTATTAGTATTTACTAATTGAATAGGTAAATACTATTAAATACTTTTTTAAATCATTCAATATTATATATGTTTTTATATTAAAATAATACCTAATAGTATTTAGTATTTCAATATGCTTTTTAAAATTATTCAATTGTATTTAGTATTATTATATGTCTTAAAAATTCTCAAATAGTACTGAGTATTTTAAGATTATTTTAAAAATGTATTTTAAAGTATTTCAACATTTTTTAAATGTTTTAAGAGACTATGTACTTTTAATTTGTTATGTTCGCAGTATTTTATTTGTTATACTCACATTTCTAAAAATTTAGAGGGTACAAAAAAAATTTTTGCAAATCACCTTCGCGAGATTCTATTTTGAAATTCTATTATCGATTTTCTTGCACACTTTTCCATTTTCCCATAAATTGTACGCGGTGTGTGTGTGTGTGTTTAGCTGGCAAATGAATGCGTATTAGGTATTATATCTTATGGGTCAGCTGCGTTTTCTCATCGCTTATGTATGTACTATGATTGACCACACCCTGAGTCAGTGTTGCCCAGTAAGAAAATTGAATACACAGTGTGGAGTGTGTTATGAGTTGAAATTGAATCATCTTTAGCTCGTCGAGTTTGTCGTCAATTAATTGATTAATTTTCAAGAGTATTTGTAGCTTTTTTTGACGAAGGTTAAACAGACTGAATGAGAAACTGTTATTAGCAAAAAAAAGGCTAAGGTTTTCAGGCTAAAATATGAAATACATTTTATAGGTTTTACAAATTATATTTGTTTATTTCTGCTTTTACAATGTACATTTTTTTCTTTTCTCGATGCTGCTGCTTTAATACCTTGCCACATTAGTAGATGGGGCAGCAGCAATGTCTTTGGGGCTTGTCTTTTGTCTTGGTTGCCTTTTGCATTTGCTGTTGACTTGACCAACAAAAATGTGAAATGGCGGGATGTGGCAGGCATTAGACGGACGGACAGACGGACGGACATCTGTGCTATTTGCCGCTAACTGTACTGTGACTGTGGCGGGGATTGGGGCGTGACACTGTAGACACTTGGGCTGAGCAGCAAGGCAGGGCAGGAAGGGAGAGGGACGGAACGTTCTCTGTGCTACCTCTGCCTTTTCCTGTCTTGGCATGGGGCGCGCAGTTTTGGCGCGTGGCCAACTAAACAGTAAGAGGCAAGCCCAAAAGAGAAGCAGAAACAGAGAGAGAGAGAGAGAGAGCAAAAGGGAGACAGAGACGGAGGCACAGCAAATAAAGCAAATGTAAATAAGCAATTGTTACATGTGCGACCAGGCGATGCATATCCCGAAATCCACAATTTTTAATGAAATGCTAGCCCAATATCTTCTTCTGACTAAGTAACCTCATATATGTACGTATATTAGGGTGGCCCCAGCTTGATTTCTTTGGCAAATGCAAAGCATATACATACATATATCGCATAATATGCATAACAATCATAATATTTGCTTAACATTGACTCGAACTCATTGACTTTCTAATAAACTGATAACTATAAACTAAATTATACAAAATTATGAAATTTATGGGCATTTGTTACGGTTATTCCACTGAAATAAATGGAATAATTAGTAAAATATTCATTTATGTTTATTGTGTATTTTTCTACTCTGTTCCGCTTGCAATTTGTTTTATTTATTTATTTTTTAAATTTTATATTATTATAAAATTATTGTTTAGTTTATTTCAACTCGTAGCGTGAGTCACCCTAATGCTTAGATTTCCTATGCAAAACAGCCACTCGTCGCGTCGCTTTCAGGCATTTAGTTAACTTTTCAAAACTAAGGCAATTCATTTGGCCAAACAGCAAAGCGGACCGGATCGGATCGGCTCTCAGAGGGGATGGAATCGGGTAGGGGCGGGGGCGACTTGTCAGGTTGGGAAAGCCTCCGCTTGGAATGCGATACGCACGCGACATTGGCAAACAAACTCAACGTCTTTTCACGTCCTCTTGTCAGTCAGACGGCAAATTACGGCATTTTGTTCAATCTCTCTATCTCGCTCTTGCTCTCTTTCGCCTCCTCATTCTTTAAACTCACCTTCTCAGCATCTAGTTTTTTGTTTTTCTTTTTCTGCCATTGTCGGCGGCGGCGGCGGCATCTCTTTGAGCTGCCCCTTAACGTGCGGTGCATAGCAAAGCGACGGAAAAGCCGGAAAACTGTTTAACATTTGCCATTGTTTGTCTTTGACAGTTCCCAAAACGGAACTAGCTCACACACACACACACACACACACCCACACATGAGCAATGCATATATGTACATACGTATTACTTAGTTAGCTGCCTAGTCTAGTTTCTAGAGAGGTTTCTAGAGTCGAGTCAAAGCGAGAAAGCGAGCCAAAGACATCGAATGACACTGCAATTTCTTTTGTCTTTCGTCATTCCTCTATCCCTTCAAGTGCGCGAAATAGCAAAAAAACACAGAAAAGAGACAGGGAGAGAGAGAGAGGAGTAAGAAAGAGAAGGGTGGTTCATCCAAATTACCGGATATTGCAGATTTTGTGCTTCTTTTGCGCTTTTGCGAAATTTTTGTGAAATTTTCCTTTGAAGTTTGTCTTTTTTCGCACTTTTTGTGATGGTGTTACAACTCTGGATTGAACGAGAAATTAATGGGAAATTATTTTAAATGTAGCTGTCTGTTTAGGGCATGACTAAAAGATACTTTTGGAATGTATCTAAGCATGTGCTCATATTTGTTAGACAGGAATAGGCGAGATATTGTATACATATTTATACGCATGTTTGCCATTGTTTGTTTACACCGAGCTAAAACCTCTCCCTCCTCCCTCTCTTGCCCCTTTGAATACCTTGCAAATGCTGAAAGCTTCTACATTTTAACACTTGATTTGATATGCAAATATGAACAATGTAAACTTCACTCGAATTGAGAGTTTGAGGCGTGTGCTGAAAAGATTTATATATATATTGCATATGTTTGTTTGTATGTAAAATCAGAGAATTTATGGCATTTTCGGTGACTTCTTCGTCTCCATTTTTTATTCTTTTCTGGGTGAACAACTTTCATGTGCGCGCAATGCCAAAAAGTTGTCGTTATATACAAAATTATACTCTACTTATGAGTCAAAATTGATGGGGTAAACTGAAAAGGTTTGAGTACTTAATATGAACAATGACTATAAAATTATTTAAATATATTAGAAATTATTATTATTATATTATATTATTTATGGAACGATTGTACAGTTTAAAATGAATTTAAATTAAATTTTTCATTCTATACGTCTTGAAAATCCTCTGAAATGTTGTAGATTTTTCAAAAACTAAAAAATGATGTACAAAAAATTTTAACAAAACTTGAATTGTTATTTAGACTGCAATATAAAAATATGTTTAGTTTTGTCTTTTATTTTTATATCCTTAAAATAACTATTTATGATTTTTACAATACTCATTTCTATGTCTAAGATAAAAAAAAAATTTTAAAAAAAATAATAATAAATAATACAATAAGTAAATAATAAAGTAAATACATAATAAAATAAATAAATAAATAATAAAATAAAATAAATTGATAAATAATATAATAAAATAAATAAGTAATAAAAGAAATAAATAATAAAATAAATAAATAATACAATAAATAAATAAATAAACAGATATTAAAATAATAAAAATAAATAACTAATAACTATAAATTTTGTTAAACAATTTTCCATTTCTGTTAGGGTATGTAAGCTTTGACTATGTCCAACCAACAAATTCGATTCGCTACGGTCTCTTGTGCTTTTTGCACTTACTTTGCTTGTTTGGCAAAGTTATACACTGTTTTATATGCTGTGTGTACATTTTGGCACGTGACAATAAATTGTTGTTGTTTGCACTGTGCTGCTGTCTCGTTGTTGTTTCTGTTTTTACTTATTCTCTTTTCTGCACTTCTTTGCCCGTCTTATGTCTTAAACTTTGCTTGCAAGTTCTATGTATGTAATATATGTAATTTTGCCAAGCCAAGAAGGAAAAGTGTGTCATAAATGTCATAGTTAATATTTGCTGTTCAGTAGTTTTTGGCAACTGGCTCAAAATGCCATGAAAAAAGTGCAGGAGGGTGTATAAACATACATATAACTGACGTACACTCGAAATAATGTTGCCTTAAGTGTTGAAATTCTTGAATTTTTAATCTCGCGAATAATTAAAAATTTCTTGTGAATTTTCTAATACACATGCCGCGGTTTTTGTTTATATTATTAAAAATATATATACATTGCTCCATTGAAATTGCATTTTTCAATCAAGAGAAAAAACATATGCACATACATATGCATACATATTTTTTAAATTTAAGCATTTCCAAAGAAATTCGTAATATGATTCAGCAAAACTTTGTGTGTGTTTTTCTGAGTGTGCGACGTGTTTTAACACGTACGTTTGTGCATGTATGTGTGCATGTATTGGGCATGTTGGGTGGCGGGCGTGTGTGCGTCATATGGTTTTATAAATAAAAGCATTGCGCGCTCTGTCAACCTTGACCCGTTAGTCAATTCACTGGCTCGAGAGCAGCAACAAAACAAAAAGAAAGGAGAAAAAAAAGATGAAAACCTGAAAAACTGAAAAATGAAAAACGAAAATTTTATGAAATTGCATGGCAAGGCTTATTTATATAGCAGGAACAAGCGCCAACGTTGCACTTGTCTGCGTGTGTGTGTGCAAGCATGTTGTTCAATCCATAACCAATAAACCACAAAAGCTGCAAACATCGAAGTTCCCGTACCTTAAATTAGATTATGGCTTGGTCAAAGCAAAAGAATTTCTACAATCTGTGCTAGATTATCCAAAAAAAGAGAAAATAGAATGAGAAATCGGGGCACAGAAAAAGCCAGATCTGAGCACGTAGATACCCTACTATATGTTTACGGTGACTTGCATAAGTACATGTATTTGTTATCCAATGTAATTAATCAGTTTGCATTGCCTACTGGCATGGAAAATGTAATCGAATCATTTTGTGGCAAAAGTTGAGAAATTTTTATGTCTAGCTTGATTGAGTTTCACCACATGTGTGTGTGTGTGTGTGTGTTTTCAAGATAAGCGGCTTGCTGTTATTCGAGTATGTGCTCAGAACGATGGATTTCAATGACAACAAGTACACATACACATACACACATATGTAGATAGGTACTAAATAACGCAAATTTATTATAAAGTGTGAGATGAAGCACATCGAGTCAATTATCAGTTGTTTTTTGCAAATTATTGATAGAGTATCTATCAATTGCGGCATTATCATAAAAATAGGTTATTAATATAGTATTATAATTTAATTATTTTGATTGTTTAGGGAAATGATTTCTGTGATTAGTTGTTGATGTGAGAAACAAGCATCGAAAGCTACAGTCAAGCGTGACCGACAGTTAGTTACCCTTCTAGGGCCAGCTCACCCCTACACATATATATGTATATAATTATGTGGCTGTTGAAGGAGGAATTTGTAACTTCAATAATTTCGCAAAAAATCGAATTCAGAAATTATATTTAGCGACTAGCGGAGGCGGAGGGCGTGGCATTTAAAATTTGAAATAAACTTCTGAATTAGATAAACTACAGAAATCTCCATATCAAATATGGTGACCCTAGCTTTTATACTAGCTGAGATCAGTGTGCTCAAACAGACGGACATACGCACAGACAGACGGACATGGCTTAATTGACTAAGCTAGTGATTTTTACCAAGAATATATACACTTTGTGGGGTCTGCCATGCCTCTTTCTGTCTGTTATATAAAGTAACACAAAGTTACTATGCCCTATTTGATTATTTTTAATGGTCGAAGGGTATAAAACGTATATTTTATTTTAAAGCATGAGTATATATACTTTTAAGAAGGTGAAGTCGTAATTACCAAAGATTCATATTTCTATATATTTTATTTTTGATATTAGTTTCAGAAATATTAGAAAAGCGTTACACGTGTTGCTCAAAAGAAACCTTCCTCCATTCTCCGTGTCATATATCATCTTTAACCTCACTTAACGTATGTGTTCTTAATCGCAGCCAACCTTGACTATCGACTTACTCGTGTAGCATGTAGAGTGCACACGGAAACGTTTGGAAAAACACATTTGTAATTCCACAAATCGACATATTGCACAGCACGAAAGTTTTTGGCGAGTGCAAGAAAGCATAATACGTATTAATCTCGTGCCTTAAATCGATATGGGGCGAGGAATATGGAGGCGAAGGGGAGGCGGTAAAAACTGTCTGAAACTGTATGTGTTTCGGCGCGAGGAAAAAGTGCAACGTGCAACAATAAATTGTGCACCTTATGACGTACGAAATACAAAAGCACTCACCGAACATTTTTCATTATACTTTTTAGGTTTACTATATAGTATATATCCTCTGTTTTCCCCCACTCTTTTTTTTTTGCCTTTCAGCTTTAGTTTCTGATTGCTGTGCTGAGTTATTGTTCTTGTTGTTGCTGTTTCTGTAGTTTTTGTTGGCGTTGAAGCTGACTGCACTTGGCCTAAAGTTGATTGCATGACATTGTTCTTAGTTTTCGCTTACATATCGACCCCCCTCTAATACCCCCAAAAGCAACCCCTTGTGGATCACAATGTTTACACTGATTTCGCTGCACAATCGAAACGACCCCACCCAGTAAAACGATTGAAAAACCGCTTTACATTTTATTTCCACGCTATATATACACAGTATTTACCGATCGCTCTATATATATATTTCTGTAGGTTTTTTTTTTTCTCTATTTTCCCGCATTGAGTGCATTTGTTTTTTGGCTTTTTGTTTGCGCTTCTCTGCAATGATTAATGCTTCAGTAATAAACTTGAAAAATGCTCATTGGCGGGTGTTGAAAATCTTCGATGAGTTTTTGCCTCGTAAATGAGGCTGATCCACTGACTAAGACAAATAGATTTCTCGGCCTGCATTTAAAAATACCTAGGTGAAAAATACTAGGTTGTATTGGAATACTATACGTATTCAATTGTTACATTTTAGTCGAAATTGTTGTGAGGCAACACTTACACTTACCTAGTTTAAATAGCATGGCTTGAATCAAAAATTCGAAAAACACTTGTTGGGTATTAAGTTTAATCAGGCTTTAAATCATCAATGCGCTGAATCATTTTTATTCGATTTTATTATAGTATTCAAAACAGTTACCAAACTGCAGGGAAATCTACACAGCTCTCAGTCTAGACTCTTGCGTCTCGGTTAACACAACACGGTTGTAAAGTGCTCGGGGATCGTAAAAAGATCAAAATAATTTTGTCTTCTTGTTACCAAGGCTAACTTAAACAAATAACCTGTTTAACTGGTAAGAGAGACAGAGAGAGAGTAGAGATTTATACAGAAGATGCAGTTTAAATATCTAAATTGGCATATATTAGATATAGCATATCATTTGCAACTTTTACTTTGCTTTATTTATTTATATTTTAATTATTTATATTATTTATTTAATTTACTTTTATATTTTGTTTAATTGTTTTACTTATGATATTTTTTATCTTTTATTTGCTTATTTTATTTCTATTATTTCTTAATTTTATTTGTTGATGTTTTTTTTTATTAATTTATGTTATTTATTTTATTTATTAACTTATTATATTTATATCTTACATTAATACTTTTTATTAATATTTTTTATGTATTTATTTTATTTATTATTTTTTTAAACTTATTTTATGTTATTAAATTTATTTATTTATATATTTTATTTTATTATTTTATTTATTTATTATTTATTATTATTTATTTATTAATTTCTTTTTGGTTTTTATTTTTAATTGTTTTATTTATTTTTTTTTAATTTATTTATTTTATTTATTTATTTGTATTTAATTTATTCATTTTACATATTTTTTTATTATTCTTGCAATTTCCCCCAAGTGCATTTCCTTTGATTATATAATGCATATTCATCGATTTTCCGCTCCATGTTCCATTTCGAAGTAAAGTTCAAGTCGTTAATGTCAACCTCTTCTTCGGCGCGTTCGCTTCTAAAGTTAATGAACCGTTAAGTTCCTCGGCAACAATTTATGCAGTTCTTCTAAGAGCAATTTAGTTGTTGTCATCGATCTGACCATAAAAAAAGGAACGAACGCACATTATTGACATTAATGCGACATGATGCTGTGACAAAACTTTCAAGATGTCGATTATTATAAACGATAATGTGCTGCAACCAAGAGCTAAAAAAAAGTATAGAAAACTGCTACGTATCAGTTGCAGGGAGAAAAAAACTGTTTCCCTTGGCACTTTTGACTTGCATTTAACGCTTAAATTATAAAAGGCATAAAAAATGCTGCCAACAACGACAGCAACAAAATACAAGCAGCAACAACAAGAACAACAAATTTTCTCAACTCTTTTTGTAGCTGCCTTTCTCTTGGTTCATAGAACTTTGATAGAACTTAATTCTCGAATAAAAATTTTATTGAAATAAATTATATGAAAACTTCTTATGAAGATGCATACTTAGTAATCTACTATATACTAAATTTTTATATATAGAATTCTACAGAATATTCTCAGAATACCCTTACAACCTTTCCCTATAGCCTAGCTCTACTGTGCCTACTCTACATCAAGTTATGATAACTGTATAGAGACAGTTTGTCATAAGAAATTCGTGTCATGTGGCGCGGCGCACAGTACGCATCTCTGTGCGGAAGTGCATTCTGCACACTCCATACACACGCACACATTCTCACAATGTTGTTGTGGCCGGGGTTCAGCCTTTTTGCTGTTGGCTGCCGCTGCCACTGCCGTTTCTGGGGGTTTGTCTGGCTGCCAGTTGACAAGTCTTTTGCCACTTTGTCGGTCTTTTTGCTTATGCTTTTTAATACTCTATGTCAAAATGAATACTTGTGAGAGTATAGGTAATTGGTTATTCAGTTAGGGGACCTAACTGGTGTCAAGAACAAAAGCTTTTAATTCACAGTGAAAAGAATACAAAATAAAATATTGAAAAAAAAAAAAAAGAAATGATTTAATGACTATACAAATTTTTAGTAAAATTGATACAATTGAGAAAAATACAAAATATTAAATAAAATAAAATTAAAAAACAAATTAAGTTAAATAAACAAAATAATATAAAAAGTAAATATCCAATTAAATAAAATAAATAAATAAATAAAATAAGGAAACAAAACTAAATACTAAAAATATATTTGAAAAAAAAAAAAATAATTTAGAAAAAACAAGTCCGAGAAAAATAACAAAAGAAAAAAAGAAAATGATTAATTAAAATTAATTAAATTAATAGTTAATTAACTTACAGAAACTATGCAAAATATAGATAGTGTATTCCGAGTGCTGCCATGCACTACACTTCACAACTCATTGTTATTGCACTCTTTGCTCTCTCGCTGCAGCATTTAATTAAAGTTTGTCATGTTGTTGCTGCTACTGTTGTTGTTTTTGTTGTTGTAGTTGTAGTTGTTGCTGTCGCTTCATAAAATTGCATTTTGCGGTAGTCGGCATCGTTATTGTTATTGTCGCCGCCTAATTGAAGTGTCATTAATTTGTATGCATCAACATAATTACACATAATTATGAATAAGTCATAGGCAATTTTGTTGATTCCGAAAGAGTTTCGGGTTTCGGTTTGGATTGTATGCGCCTCCTCTTTCTCTCATCCAATCTGAATACGCATGGACAAATGACGGAAATGGTGTAAAAACAAAAAAGAAATGCAGCCAAGTTGTTGCCACAGACCCCGACACACACACACACACACACAGAGACAGAGGTGTGACCCGCTCCGTTGACCCCACTTACTTATTTAACCATTGTTTTTATGCTTGTTTTTTCTCTCTCTTTTTCGTATCTGTTTTCCGAGATTTCATGTGTTAAATTTGTTGCGTTTGCCCATTTTCTGGCTGCGCGTCAGTGATTTACATGCTTTATAGTAGGTAGCAGGCTACAGATACATTTGTATCTTGTGGATACGATTGCTACAACTATGGTTTTTTTTTTGGTTATCTTTTGGCTGCATACACAAATTGTGTATTTCAATTTATTTAAAATTTTTCCGCAGGTTTATTGAACTTCCTGTACGTGTGTTTTGTAGTTTGGGTTTTTTTTTATGATAAATTTGACTCTGTATCTGCGCTTGGTTTGCCTCTAATTCGTTTTGCTCTAGCTGTGATTAATGTCAGTTTCTAACATGTTTTTTTCTTCTTGATGTATGTATATGTATGTCTATCATATATATATATATTTTTGCAATTATATTTAAATTAGAAAGTCTTCCCAAACGTGATCAAATTTTTAGTTGATTTTTTCTTATTAAACATCTAAAATTGCCAACATCCTTTGATTATGCCTCTCTCCTGCGCTGTCTTCACTATCATTCTATCTATCCCCATCCTTTTCTATTCCCTTTTCGACATTAAAGTCACGTACAAAATTCAAAAACAGCAGAAAACCCTTCAAATTGATTTTTGTGGCCAAGTAAATAATCAAATCAGCTTGGACATTCGTTCTACCAATACATATACATACCCTTATATAGTATGTATGTGTGTATTTGTGTGTATGAGTGCCTTGTATAATATGTGAGCGGCGCCTGTCCAGGCAAAAGGTTGAGCTTTACTACTACTGCAAAAAAGCCGAAAAATCAATCTCATCAAAAGAAAAACGCCCCGAAAATTGTAGTCATTAGTTTCGGCTTGGCCAGAAGAAGCAGAGGAAGAAGAAACAGAGGAGCAAACAAAGGCAAAAAGATTGGAATTTTTTCCGTTGTAGTGGTATGTGTGGCGTAAAGTTCACGACCACGAAGCAAACTACTTAGGCAACTTAGGCAAGTCTCTATATCCCTCTCTCTCTGCCTCACTCTGTCGATGAAGTGGCATTGTTTAAAGTGTGCAATAGCGCCACAATTCCGCTGCGGCAGCTTTGTGCTCCGGCTTTAGCTTCAGCTCCGGTTTTGGCTCAGACGTCGTCGTTCTCGGTCTGCGTCTCTCTCTGTGGCCTGCCTGCCTGATGAGTCGCATCAATCAGCGCTGCCATTGTCTGAACTTGAAATCGACTTTTAAACAGACACAACTGGGACCGAGACCAAGCCCAGTCCAATCTCCTTCAGAATGGGTACCCAACCCGAACCGAACAGGCAACCGCAACATGAAAGCCTAATGATCTGCGCCAACGATTGAGTTACATGTTGCAAATCTGTGGCGATCGTTTCCCCTTCCCCTCCTCCTCTCCCCTTTCCCCCCTTTCCTAGTCAGCTTCCAACTCGTGGCTTTAACTGTCCACAGTTAATCACGAACTGGCCAAAAAGAATGCCGGATTAATGCGCAAAGGGAACCAGTTTTTTTTGTTGTTTCTTTTTTTGCGCGTGCTTTAGAGCGCCGTCTCAGAGTGGGGGAGGGGAAAGAACTGTCGTTTATTATTGTACACTGGGCAAAAAGGGATAGGGAACGTTTATTCATTAGCTTAAGACGGGTAGCTCTAGAAATTGCAGAGATGGAAGGGTATTTAAAATAAAACAAAAGCTTACGATGACTAGAAAGCCCTAAGATAGTAGAATAATGGATGAAGCATACAAAAGTATAGTATAGTATATTTTCATATATATTAATAATGATAAGACTATATAATTATAAATATACTACAATATAAAAGAACTATAAAATAATTAAATATATAATAATCACCTTAAAAAAACAAATTTTTTGTAATATTTTGAAAAATAATAAAAGTATGAAAAGACGCTATAAAAATGTTTTATGTTTTAAAATAATATTTTAAAATATAATAATAATATTTAAAGCTATATAATACATTTATAAAATAATATAAAAAAATATATATAATATTTGAAAATACAATTCAGTATAAGAAAATCCTACCTCACATTAAAAGTAAAACTGATGAAAACCTATAACAAATCTTAATAATTTTCAAAAATATTTATAAAGCCCTTAAAAAATTCAATTCAAACAAAGATCTAACCCTGAGCAAACCACATACTACAAATTTCGCATGAAATGAGCTAAACTTTCCAAGTTTTGCGATTATTAACTAACCAGGCTGCGGTTTTTTTTTATAAGGGAAGAGCATTAAAACTTCGACTTGGGCATAGTTTCTTGTGTATGTGAAACTTGTGCTTGTTTTTGTAAATCAAGTTTGCTGCAGAGCCTGAGTTGGAGTTGTACACGGAGTTGGAGCTAAGACTGGGGCTGAGGCTGCTGCTGAAGTTGTTTGGGGCGCGATGTGCGCGCGATGCGATGTTTGTTATGCAGCAGCGCGGGACGTTGGTGGCGCAACTCGTTTTTGGTCTTGAGTTTTGAGCTGAGCTGCGGCAGCGGCAGTGGCAGCGGTTGCCTGCTTGAGGCTTGGCATATTTGTTGGCCAACAACAACTGCAGCAAAACAGTCAACAAGCAAAACGTGCACAGCAAAATATGCAACTGCAAGAAGAACCGCAACAGCAGCGGCAGCAACCAAGCAACCAAGCAACAACAACAACAATTGCAACAATGGGCAGCGCCTTGGGGCGCGTCGTCATTCCGTCTAGCTATGTTTTGGTTGACTTGTTAGTCGTTTTTTTTATTTTGGGGTCGACCCGCTTGCCTTGGCTATCTGCCAATTGTTTGGCAAATTAACAGCGCAAAGGAGTTTGCACACACACACATGCATCGCCCGCAGTTGCAAGTTGATGTCGCTCCTTGTGTTGCACCAACTGTCTCTGCTGCTGCTGCCTCGGCTCCTGCTGCAGCATTGCGTGCCTGTTCTTGGCTCAAAATGTTGCCAAACATTTAAATATGCCTTTGTTTGGATTTCCAGCTCAAATGAGCTTGTCGTGGCCAAAACTTGCTGCCAGTTGCTGCCGCTGCTGCCCATCGTTCGTTCGTTGCGTTCCACGATAATCTTTGGCATGCCGGTTGCTCTTTGCTGTTGTTGTTGTTGTTTATCTTTATGCGCCCTCCGAAGGCAAAGTTTGTAAATGGGTATGATGCAAAGTTCCTTTGAAATGTGACAGAAACAAATACGGGGATTTTACATTGATAACGGAAATTGGTTAAATTTGCAAAACTAGATAGATATTATTGCAGTGTGGAAGAAGAAAATTCATTAAAGCTTAAACTGAAAATTGATAATAAATGAAATATAATTTAAAATACAATAAATTATATAATAAATCAACGATAGAAAATAAATAATAAAATAATGTAAGATAAATAATAAAATAATACTAAATATAAATAACAAAGTAATATAAAACTTAATAAATAAAATAATAATTAAAGAATAAAATAAAATTACACAAAATAATAATATAAAATAAATTAAATAGTATACCAAATAAAATGCACTAATAATTTGAAAAAGCTTTTGATTTAATTTAAAAAAAAAACTAATTGAATCTTAATTGTTATTTTCACATAAATAATACAATCAATATATTACGATAAATTTAAAAATTTTAATTTAAATATAAAAATTGAAAATTATTTTAGAAAATTTTATTTTTAACAGAAAGAAAGCTTTCAGAAGTAAACTAATGCCATAACTTAACTTTAAGTTGATGAAAATACATAACTAAACTGTGAATGTATTAAAAATAATACAAAAAGTCGCAAAAGCTCATTAAAGCTTCGCTAAGAAAGGAGCTGCATTTAAAAGGGTTTCATTTAAGCTAAACTCAAAGAAACTTAATGCAAATGTCCCCGAAACTGAAAAAAAAAAACACTTGAATTCATAGCAAATGTAATATCCTTAGCTCTATTGATTTATCGTAGGGTATTCCTCGGTACTGCATACTCCCCGCAAACACTTAATGCGCCACTCGCTATAGCCTTTGTTTGCCGCTTCGTTTGGCATCGCCTTCGCGCTCGCGTCCTGGTTTTGTGTGCGTTTATCTTCATTATGCCATTGAATTTATTCATGCATCCATATTTAGTTAAATTACACGTTTGCGATAAGCTCCACCAGACGTTGAAGTCGAAGAGATCATCCTATGTATGTGCAGAGAGCTACACTTCGTCTTCGACCTCAATACGAAATGGCATCCAATTCAAATCGAAATCAACACAAGCCTTGACTGCAAATCGTCGAGGCTTTAAACTAATTAGTTGAATGCGTGTGTTTCTTTATGCTTCTTTTCCTTCTCCTTTTCCTTTTTTGTGATTTCCCAGAAAAAACCCCTTTGGCAGTTTGTAATTAGGTAAACCGTTTTGCCTACGCCGCCTCAATATCTTCTATCGTGTTATTATTAAATTATACCAAGCATTTTTCTTACCAATTTTTCCTTCTTTCCTTTTTCTTTTTTTCAGGTGAGCAAACAATTTTCTTTTGGACAGCTGCATCTACATCTTTTTCTTGCCCTAAACCGGGTAAATATTTACGTTTCTAAGAAGTTTCCAAGTGTTTTGCCTAGCAAATTGTTGGCTTCTCTGCCGGTTCTCTTGGCTGCGCGACTTGAGCTTTAATGTTCGCACATCCTTTAAGGTTTGCTTAAGAAATTGCTATAATAATGGCGCGTTGTTAATGCGATGACAAGACAAACAGGTAATTGTTTTGATTACAGGAACGTATGTGTAGAAGCGTAGGTGTGAAGGTCTTAGAACTTGACAGGAAGTTAAGATGATAATAAGAAAGATGTTAATCATAATTGGGAACTTTATAAAGAGATGATAGGGGTTTAAAGGTGTATTAAATTTGGGTTTTTAAAAAAATTTCTAGTATTTTAAAAGGTTTTTGTATTAAATTTTTATTAATTTATTATTTTTTCATTATTTTGTATTTATTTATTTTATTTATTTATTTTATTTTATTTATTTATTATTATTTTATTTATTTATTATTATTTTGTTTGTATTAATTTCTGTTTTATTATGTATTTATTTTTATTTTTTTATTTATTATTATTTTATTTAAAATAAATTTTATATTTATTTTATGTATATATTTTTATTATTTTTGTCTTAATTTTTATAGATATAATTTTATTTATAATTTTTTAAATTAAAATTCCTTTAAGTTAACTCATTATAAAATCAACAATTTAACACTTAACTAATTGGCAAAGTTGCAAAGGAGAGAAATAAAACTCGTATTTAACAACTCTTTAATTAGACCGCAGCGCACACACTTATTGCCCAACTAAAATAAAACTCAAAAAATAAAAAAAACACTTTGAGCAAATTCTTTTTGGCCAGAACTTCTGAAGATGCTTTGAAGCATCGAGAGCACAGTTTCCCATAAAATTTTGTGACTTCTTTTTAGCGATTTCATTTTCCGCTCATTGCGAGTAGAAAAACGACATGAAGAGGGAGAAAGAAGAAAAAGAGAGAAGAGGCAGCAACAACTTCAGAGCGAATTCATACTGAAAAATCAACTGCAACTGCAGCGTCGTCAATTGGATAAACCAAATGTCAGCAAGTTTTCAGTTCGCATATCGTTGAGGTTGGAGTGCTGCCTCTTTAAATACCCTACACAGTCAGTATAGTCATTTTGAGTGACATGTTGCAAGGCATAAAAGCAGTCATTTTCAAGCTTATAAACAACTATATATGTATATTCTTGATTAGCATCCTGATCTCGGATCGTGTTTCAGTTCTAAAGTAAGTAGGCCTTAAAACTGAGTAACTGGATGATTGTGATTAGATTTGTTTAACATGCTGCTTATGGCTTTCCCATAGCTATCATAGATATTTTCAACATAGTTCTCTTATTTTTCAACCAAAATCGACAAAATCGATTTTATGCTGCTTTCATATATCTTTAAAATTTCATTAAAATCGGACAAATTTAATAAGCTTACATTATGATTTTTGTATGAATATTACATACAATTGGCATAGAAATAATAATATATTTCTGATTATATTCTGTAAAATCTATGTCATGAACTGCAAGGGTATAAAAACTTCGCCTTGCCACAGTAAAGCTTTCATACTTGTTTTTTTTAGTTTATTTTTTATGACTTCGAATAGATATATATATTTCTCTATATACACAGGCACAAATATACATATGTATGTATGTGTGGAATTTACAAGCATACAGATAGCCGTGTACGCTTTATAGGTTAACTGCTTTGGCTGTGGCTTTGGCTGACTTCACCTTTTCACGCTCGATCGGTTTACAATAATAAAAGCAGTGGCAACAAGAAGGAAAAGAAGAAGAAGCAAAAGCAGACGTAAAGAACTATAGAATCGACTTCGAGTTGAGGCTGAGAACAAATCGAGTCGCTTCGTCGAGTGGCGAAACAATAAATGTGAAATAAGCTCGACTTTTTCGTACTTCCATCGATGGCAAATAAAACAATAAAAAATTGACTTATCTCTGTGCACGGCAAATCAATTTAAAGGCACAAAAGGGGAGGTGCGAGAGGCGGGAGAGATTGGGCCAAAACGGAAACTGATGGTCGGCCAGTGAAACTGCACAGTGAATGGCAATTCTTATTGTTGTTGTAGCTGTTGTTGTTGTTGCTGTTGCTTGTTTAGTTGTCGTTTAAGTTTTGCAATTAAAATGCCATTCAAGGTGTTGTAGGCCTTGTTGTTGTTGCTGTTGCCATGGCTATTTCCGATGAGTAAAATGAGCTAATGGTCTATGCCTTGTTGCCTCGGGCTATTATTGAACTACATTTGCCCAGGTCATTTCATTGTCTTTTGTGATAATGATACATCAAATGGAATCAGCTTAAAGAGCTATGTTTGTATGTTATGCTTTAAACAAAAAAAAAATCAAAATAAACTTACATGCATATGTAGTTAAAGTTTTAGACAAAAGTTATTGCAGGCAAAAGTTTGGATTAGTTTTGTTGCTTTATTCTTTTTTTTTTTTTTTTTTTTTTGAATTAATATCTCAACTAGCTTAGAATTTATCCATGACAAACTGCATAATGAAATTAGGTTTCTTAGCTAAGCTTAGGTAATTCTTAAGAACTGCCGATGGATCACTTTTTTTTATCTTTGTAAGCTACTTAGATAAAACTTAAGTTCTTTTAAAGGCTGGAAATAAATTTGGAAGCTAATTTAAACAATTTTAATATACAAATGAAACTTGTGTGTTATCAAAAGATAAAAGATTAATTAAAATTATATTTAAAACCTTTGAAGTGATAAAAACAAACAGTCGATAACACGCTATCGATAATTGCATTTAGTTTTTTTAGAAGTTGAAAAAACAATTATAAAATTGATTTAAAGCAAGTTTAAAATACAAATAAAAAGTTTTTGTTATCAAGCGATTAAAAATTAATTAAATTAATATTTAAAGCAGTTCGATATTGAGGCGATAATTAAAAACAATCGATAATACGCTTAATTAGGCGTTAGTCTCCAGTTTTTAAAAAGTCGAAAGTAAATTTAGAAATTTATTAAAAGCAAGTTTAAAATGCAATTCAAGAAAGAAAAATTCTAATTATTCTAATTTGCCATTGAACCTATAATTGTAAACAATCGATAACACGCTATCGATAATTGCATGCCGTTAAGCCTCGAACGGGAATTTGCAACGCTTTCTTCAACTTGTTTACACACTAAGCAACTTTCTCAGCTGCGAACGCTCTGTCCTCCCCCTACTAACCACCACACCCTGCCTAGTGCATATGTCAAACGGAACAATAGAGCGTAGGAGGGGAGGGGGTGGGGGTGCCACAGCAAGAAAAACGCGGTCATCAATGAGTTAAAAACTTTATGACTTTCGCATTTGGCATTTCGTACAATTTTCCATTTCCCATTCGACCATTTCACATGGTTGTCGTCGCCTTGGCAACGCAGCACGCAGCACGCAACATTGCCGCATGCGGCATGCAGCACGCGTAGTGTGTGAAAAATGTAACAATAATTGAAATTTAATAGCCTCGACGACAGCGCAAAAGTCGACGGCGGCGGCGGCGACGTCATAAAAAAAATAGTTGCCTTCACAGGCCGAGGCTGCCACAAGCAAAGGGACAGAGAGTGGGAGCAGAGCAAGGAGAGATATAGAAGATGCAGGCGGAGACGCAGTCGTAGTAGCTACGGGTACAGGTGCAGCAGCTTTGCAGCTGGAGCTGGCTGAAAAACTCATTCACTTTTACTATTATATTCATAGGCAGGCAACAAAAGGAAGAGGGACAGTGGGGGAGGATGGGAGAATGGGAGGATGAGGAAAAGGAAAATGCACACGTCGCGAAGTCGCCGCTGGCTGTGGCTCATGAAAAGCGAAGCCTCAAAATAAAAGTGGGTCAAAAGCTGCAAATAATATTTGTTCTACTTGGCTTAAGATGTTGTGTGTACAAAACATACACACACGTGCGAACGCACACACACACTCCCACTGCAACTTCCTTTTTTCATGCTGTAAGCAATTTGTTTGCTTGAAAGCCCCAACGAAATCTGTACAAAAAAATGCATAATCATGCGTTCATTCTGACTGAAATGTGTTTCAGCATGACTGCAGGGTATAAGGGAGGAGGGCAAATGAGAGAAGTGAGCGTAGCAGTCAGGAAAAGTCAGGATGGAGAATGGATGAGGGGAAATAAGAGATAGAATAAGGCAGTAAAGATAGGAATCTGGAAGAGACAGGAAGATCGTCTAATCGACTTGCAATAGAACAAGAAAGAAACGCAACCTTCGGCTCGCCAAAGGTTTCGGATTGCTAAAGATGGCAAAAGAGATATTTTTAGAGATATCTTAAAAATTTGATCGATAAGTTCCATTGCAGCTATACGATATATCGATTCGATTTTGATAATAATTTAAAGCCATTTAAGAGCATACTTAGACTTAGATATCGATCCGATTCGGTTCGTTCCGACTTATGTTATAGCAGTAGGAAGCATGTATACCAAGTTTCATTAAGATAGCTCTACAACTGAGAGACTTGTTAGCGTTGCAACAGACAGGACGGACAGGCAGACGGATATCACTAGTTCGACTTCCCTATCGATAGTAGCTTATAAAGGAGATGTCTCTTAAAGTACCTAAGTACCTTAATACCCTCCGCAGGGATAATAAAATCTTCTATAGAAAATCAATTTGTTTCAACTAAATTTAACGCCAAATATCGCACTTGATTTTGCCGCCCCATGTCAAAACCGATAAACGTAAGCCATTGAACCCCGCACGCAAAGAGATAATGAAATCTGTGAACGTTGACAGCGCGCAGCTGACGTCGTTGTCAACGTCTCTCGGTCGACGTCTCTCGGTCGACGTCTCTCGGTCGACGTCTACCGGTTGTCAGTTGCAAACATGCCGCAAGTCACTTTAGATCGGTCGGTGGCAATTAGCATATGGCCGCTAAGTAACCACATCGGGAACGAGAGAGAGACTGACTAAGATTGTGTAAAGCAAAGCTGAAAAACAACAACAAAAACAAATAACAATAAAGAAACCCAACCAAAAAGTAGGGAAGTTGAATGCGCTCCAAAAATACCAGTTTTGGAGCATATAATTTCGTTGGCTGGAAGTTTTTTCAATAATTTGTACACTTTGGCTAAACACTTTGCAAGGCGAAGGTCGTAGGAAATACAGATAAACTTGGTAGATAAGGAAGCGTCGACAAAAAACGGGGGGAGATAAGCTGGCGTAGTGAAGAAGAAGATGAAGTGAAGACAGGTAGTAGTTTTTGGTAATTTTTCCGTTTACTTAATTAGGGGATAGGACGATAGGAAGACGGAAATAATTATTCCCAAACTGTGCGCGTATCTTTTATCGGTTTATAATACTCAAGAAATTTTGTGATTTTTGAATTTTGCTTATACTTTATTGAAACATTCTTCACAAATGCAAAAATTCTCTTAAATTTTTGAAACAGATGTAGCGATTAAAAAAATGTATTTTTAACAATTCCAATAAATTCGGTGTCTTTCTTAAAATCAAATCTTGATCTGCTTGTTAACAACTTGTTTACATTTAGCCTTCGCGATCGCAATCATGTTTTGAAATCCATAAAAATAATCCCCAGATTTGCAATAATAATTGTGCTTCATTATAAAAACAAATCGGAATCATCGACAATTTCTATTGGTTTGCCACAAATTCAGATTTATAATTTTTACAAACCTGCGATTTTCATTTGAAACAATTCCGAGCCAAATAATTTTTTTTGCTTGAGAATTATCAATATCAAACAAGGCGATAATCTGTTGCAATAATGTGAAATCACGCTATGTTAAACTTTGTACAATATGATGATTTCCCGCTCGTTTTGGGGGTCCAGAAATTAGCTGGATTTTCTGTGTTTCCGCTTGGCAATTAATTGCTAACGATTTGTGTGCAAAAAAAAAAAAAAAACAAAAGAAAATCTCTAACAAAAATAAACTGAGTGAAAAACGTGTTTCCTGTTTTCGGCTTTGACTTTTGGTTGTGCGCGCTTCATAATCGACATCATTATTATCACAATGGGGCATTTTCTTCATTATAGCAAAAGTTTAGCCAAAAGGGTGCTACAGGCTGGTAGATACGCTGGAACTGTAGATAATTAAAAGATGTTGAGGGTGTATAGTATATATAAAAATATCTATATATCTTTTCTGATCCTGATCCTGATTCTCAGCGACCGTTTGACTGATGATTATCCTTATACACACCAAAATTTAATACTGTAGCTTTAGAATTGGGCTTTCTACGCAAGTTAAATTGTTTTCCGGAGGCGAAAGTAGGCGTGGCCCAATTTTTTGCTTTTTACAGGAGTCCTGCCATAAAATTTGTTGGCTCTAGCTCTTATAGTCTTCAGGATCTAGGCGCTCATACAGACAGACTTGGCTATATAGACTCTACTATGAATACTGATTTAGAATATATATAGTTTATGTCGTGACGAATGCCTGCTGCGCACATTCCGATAAACCCAAAAAATCCAAAAGTAAAAAAAAAAATTTAAAAATAAAAAAAAATTTTCTAAAATATCTACAAATATAAAAAAAAAATTTCTAAAAATTGTAAATAAGAAATTTCATGCACAATAATATTTAGTTTTGCTCGCAATATACCCCTTTGGGCAATCTAATGCTTGCAGGGTATTAACGTAATCAACATTGCGGCTCAGCAGCGGCAGCAGCAGCCGCCTCGCGTCGGGATGTCTGGCACATTTCCTTGGCACATTATTATAATGCACAAGTCCAAATAAAGTTAGCCGCAAAATGTTAATGAAAGCTTTATTAGGTTTTATGAAAACATCAACAGTCCAGGCAATTCCCTTTCCCTCCCCCGCTTCTTCAGTCGTCTTCACTCACTTTCCACTTTTTGTTTCCCCAGCTCAAATTTCAAACCCTCTTGAGGGTCGAGGCGTCGTAGAGATCAGCCAGACATGTCAGCCAGTCGCGTCTGTAAATCATATCAAAGGGTCAAAAGGGGTCGGGGTGTGGTTAAAGGAGGGCGGGTTCATTGCGGGTCGTCGACGCTTAATTTATGTGGCTTTCGGTTAGTTTGTTTTGTTTTTACATTTAAAATTTTTTTCTTTTCTACGTTTTGTTTTCGCTTTGCCTGCTTTGTTGTTTGTTTGTTGCGATGCGAAAGTTTTCCTTCCCCCCCGCGCGGACCTTCAACATAATTTAATTAATGAACTGCCAATTTCAAATGGAAAATGCAGAAAAACTAGTTTGTTTTGGTTTATAATTTTTTTTTCATCTTTTACCATGCGACATTCTCTTTTTATTTTGGTTAAATTAATCTATATTTTTGCAGTTCTTCCACTGTACATTAATCAATTGACTTGCTATGTATGTAAATCAAACGATAGAAAAAAAGAACGTCACATCGTTTGATTAAAAGCGGAATTTGCATTAATTAATTATTTATGCAATCGTTTTTTTTTTATAAATTAGAATGAGTATAGATTTGTTTGCGATTTGTTGTAACTTCAAAATCTTGTACATTTAGTAAGTATTTTAAGTCTTTGATGTTATATAGAGAATATAAAAACTTGCCAGAAGTTTGCAATGCACCTCTATATATATATATCATATAGCTGCTATAGAACCTATCGACCGATTTTTATAATTTTTTAAGCTATACGCTATAAAACTTTTGCTATCTTTAGCGATACAAAAGTGTTTTGTATGTAAAGTAACTGTAAAGGTATGAAATCTTTGTCGAGCCGAGCTTAGCCTTTTTGTCTTGTTAAAGAGTATCTTAGTTTAAGTACTAAAATTGTAATTTACTCTCTTACTATTTTCTCCCACTCTCTATTTCTCCTCCCTTTGGTTGTTTTGATATTATGCCCGCAGATTTATATTTGATGCACACAAAAACACAAACACAGACAACCTTTATACGCCATTATTATTTGCGGTTGTCATTTGTTTGTTTTAATGTGTGGAATTATTCCCGGGGAAAACATAACAATTGAATAAATTGGCATAAATTAGCATATTGCATTACTGCAATGGGAACTTGTCACTTTTCCCCAGTTATTGCAAATAATTAATTAAATTTTAAACAAAGTCTACGAACTTTATGACGGCAGCTGCAGATTGTTTAAGGGAGTGTTGTTTTTATAGACTTGATTTGCGGAATATTTTTTTAATTATTTTGAAGCTCAATACAGACTGAGAGAGTAAGAAAAAACTTGGTTAAAAAGCTAGTTTAATTAGCTATTTTTTTTCGCTGTTTGTCCTATAGATAATAATGCCATTTGTGACAAAGGAAGGCACACGCGACAGCTGGCAAAGAATACATCAAAATGCCATTTAGATGTGGGCAAATTCAATTAACTATCAATTTTGATAAGAATTAAAGGGCCTTATATATGGCCAGGAAATACGATACTAACACATGTGCCGGAACAGTCACTATGAGCAGTAATTTCCGTGTGACAAAGCAACCCAACCCAGACTCAGAGCAACCACATCGTATGCCCATTTGGATTGCGTTCTAATTAAGCAATTTAATCATATGTAGTTAGTCAGTCGAATATATATATATAGGAGTATATTGCTCTTCTGGGTATAGTTAACGTCTGTATGGATCGGGAAAGTGCAGTGCAGTAAACTCAATACGGTCAACCCTGCCAGATATAAGCAGCTCCCTTGTCCAGCCGTGCACAAGGTGATAAAAGCAGCACAGGGTGTAGCTGCTCTAGGGTTGGGTGTGAAGTTATAGCGAGGGGAGGGAAGAGTATGTCATGTGCCTTGCGTGTGGGTGGTTGATTCTCTTCAGAGACGACGTCGACGACAGCAGCCACTCAAAGTGCGGACAATACGTGCGAAAAATGTGCCAGAAGAAAATGTGGAAAAACTGTGGACAGCTGGTGACAAGCAATTGTTGTTGTTTTTGTGCGGGAGAAGCAAGCGAGGGAGTGGAAAATGGAAAATTGGGAGGGTTGTTACTGAGTCTGCGAGTCTGTGGCAACGTGACTAGATGCGCCAAACTGACTGCGGTGCGCTACGTTGCACGCTTATCCACGTGTTGTTCTCTGCGGTTCTCTTCCAATGGGTTTTTCCGGAAACACGCGCTGACTGGCAAACGGATGTAATTAAGGATTTTGCGTGCCAAAAAAGGAAAGAAGCAAGGCATCGCACAATTTGCCAGTGCAATTGTGGCCTCGCACAGTTAACAGGGTGTGCGGCGGTGTGTGTGTGTGTGTGTGAGTTTTGGTTTGAAATCCTCTGCGAGTTTTTCCCTTTTGTTCTGATGATGTCGTGCTGCGGGTCTCACTTCATCGCCATAATCGCTTGTCTGTTTGATTAGTGGTACATCATGTGGCCAAGCACAAGGCACAAGATGAACAGTAAGAAGAGAAGGAAGAGAGAAAGAAGAAGAGAAGGAAGAATAGTAGAGAATTCATGCGTCAGGGGCTTAACTAAATGTTTAACAAATGGTGGTGGCTCTAGTGGATCTCTAGGCCTAGCAGCAGTAAAGGAAGAGAGGGAAAAGGGGTGCGGGAAGGTCATAACACATTCCGGAAACGTGTGATTTTCATGTCATGCTAATTACATGCATATTTAGAGTTGATGCCCCCCCCTTGTGTCTAATTATGTATGTATGTATGTGTGTGTGTGTGTGTTTGTTTGTCTGTCTGATAAGGAAGGAAATCAGTTTGCGTGAAGAATAAACTTCAATTAGAGCAGATAAAAAAAATCAAAAGGAATATCGATTCTGTGGAGTCATCTGTGTTTGTGGATAAAGCAAACTGTGACGGGCAAGACGTAGTTAAATAGAAATGTATCTAAAAGATGCAAAAGTATCTTAAGAACACAAACAAAATTATAGATTCAAAAGTAACTTTATGATGCTAGAGTTTATTGAAGGTGCAAAAGTATCTTTTAGATGCAAAGTATATTAAAGATAAAAGTATCTTAAAGATTCATAAGTAACTTATAGATATAAAGTATCTTATAGATACCAAAGTATTTTAGTGGTTTAAAAGTATCTTATAGATGCCAAAGTATTTTACAGATACAAAAGTATCATACAAAAGCAAAAGTATCTTTTAGACACTAAGGTTTTCTAACGTATCTGGATAAGTATATTAAAAATTTATCTAAATAATACAAAAGTATCTTATAGATGTAAATATTAATTAGATTAATTTCAACACAATTTAAAAGTATCTTACAGATGCAAGCGTATCTTACAGATACAAAAGTTTCTTACAGATACAAAAGTTTCTTATATATTTAAAAGTATCTAATAGATGCAAATAAACATCAAATTGATTTAAACACAATCCTTTATAAACTATGCACAGCTACGGGTTAATCTTATTGCTTCTTCGAATAGCTCTGAATCATCCGCTCAGACCTCAAAAATGCAAATGTTCCACAGAGGTAAGATAGAGAATGAGAAAGAGAGACAAAAGATAAATAACATTTACGTCAATGTGCCTGAAGCTTATTACAAATTCCAAGCATGCCATAATTTATCCAACATCCCCTTAAGAAAATCACAAAATCACGCTAAAAATTAATTTTCAAGCCCCATAAAAAGCAAATAAAAACTACAACGAAAAATCCTTTAAGCCACAGAAAAAAAACTGTTTTATATGCATCCCTGTCGATACGTCTTCGTAAGACTTTCTATTTGATTTTATTCTTTTGGCTTAGTTCGTTTAAAGATTCTAACTAATTTGGCAAAAGAAAAAAGAATCAAAAGACGGCGGCAAAGAACAACAGAATAAATGTTATTTATGGGCAATATACACAAAATATATTCACAGAACAGACAAACAAGCAGACACGAGTGTGTGTTAGTATGTTGTGTAATAAAATAAAAACCAACAACAACATGCACATCATAAAATAACTATATAGACTTAAGATTAGCCCTGAGATGCAGGAGAAGGAGGCGAACCAGAGATGACGACGCGACTTGAATTTCTACGCAATTTAACTTTTCCATATGCGAATAAATAACTGAGAGGCAGCAACAACAACAACAACATTATGCGAAATGGCATAATAAATGCGATAAACGGGGGCAGCGCAACAAAAAAAAAGTTAGGCTAACAAGCTCGAAAAGCAAGCCAAATAAATTCACATACATTATGTAGAGTATACTGTGTATATTTTTGTATAATACGTGATATATGCACGCTGGGGTATAAATAACCCGGCTTGACAATGATCCAAAACTTTGACAATATTAAACCAATAATGGGCCCAGACTTTTTTTGGTTCCAGCAGCGCCCGTTGTCATGAACTTATTTATTTATTCGGGTATTCTTTACTTATATATTTATATCGCTCATTCCCGCTAACTGCAGACAAAGCATTCATTTTTTTTTAACAAATAAGTAGCTAAACACCCTTTTAAAATTGAGTAGGCATTCTACGAACTTTAAGGTGCATTAAATAGTATCTCAACAGATTTTTGTTTAGGTTTATTTATTTAAAAATTTATTTAACGTTGACTATAAACAGTACAATTCAAAAATAGTTAAATTAGAAATTACAGATTCTTTTTGAAAAACATAATATAACTATATCATTATTTATAAAAAAAATATATAAAATGAATTTGTAAAATGTATTGAAAATACATTAAACAAATTATACGAATTTATATAAATAAAATTAAATAGTAAATATTTAAAATTTTAGTTTTAATCGGTTATAACAAAAATGTAACTGATCAATCATTTGTTGCAAAGAATTCGAAAAGAAATAAACAGATTAGATTAAGTATATCATAAAAAATACTAAAAAAATTATATTTACATAATTACAATTACAATTATAATTTACATAATTCAATTTTCAAAGTTATATTACTGTAATTAATTTTAATTGATAGCTTCAGTATTGAATTAATATTAATTTTAAAAATTATAATGTAAATATTCAACATTTTCAAATATTTTATGCTATTTTATCTTTATTGCTTATCACATTTATGTTGTTGCATGCTATTGTACTTTTGGTAGCCAGTGTTGCGGTTGCACTTAAGGTTTCTTTTAGTGCAGCACCAAGGGCAGCCAAAAAATTGACATTGCCAGTCCAAGTATGTAATATAATTTTGATTTTAAGCAGCTTTTATATGAATCCAACGACGGCAAAGAGACACAAAGAGAAACAGACAGAGATAGCGGGAGAGAGAAAGAAATGTTCTCAAGTTTACTGCGCCTTGGCAGGCATGAGATTTTTATTATTATATCGAAAGTTTTCGGCCTACCCCAGCGACGACGAGGAAAGTCAGGGGGATTGTCGGGTCCGAGCTCATGTTGTTTTGTTATGTGATAAAGATGAACTGGTCAGAAGATACCCAGACGAATAACAACAGCAAAAACAGTAGCAACGATAACAAAACGAAAGTTGGATGATAATAAAAAGGATAAGGACAGAGCGATATAGTCTCTTTTTGGCCATTTGATGTAATGTGCGGGATTTAATCTTTGAAATTGCGTGTCCCACAACGCGCTCTGATTTCCTACTGCCACACTCCCCCGTATTACCTCACATCTTCTGGCCTTGCGTTGTCTCGTTTCGTTTCAGTTTGCTCCTTTCTCCCGTCTCTTTTCTCGTTTTTTTATGTTCGTCAAAATGTGACAACAAATTGGATTGTGACGTGCGTAATGAGCGGCATTTTCGTTTTCAAGCTTTTTTCACACAAATTTTTTTCCCTGACTGAAAGTTTTATAGGAATATCGGGTGGGATATAATTTGGGGTAAGGCATGCCTCAATTGTTTTTTGGGGCAATATACGACAAATTGTGTGAAAATCCCTTTTGATTTGATTGTCTTAGAGGGTTAACACCTTAGCATATGTGTGGGTGAATTGTTTTTGAATTTACGATGTTCTTTTATGCATTATTATTCCCTACAAACATTAGAAATGATTTTTAAAGGTTATAATATTTTTGTCTTTTAAAATCGATAATATAAGAGACGATCTAGAAGTTTCCATTATCGGTAGCAAATTATTATTTTAGGTTTTATATAGGTTTCTAATAGTTCATGTGTTATTTATCAGTTATTATTAATATGTATGTATGTATATCTTTGTACATTCGCTTTCTTTAATCTTAATTATTTCTATTAAATTATATTACACTTCCTCAATTTATTTCATTATTTTCTGAAATTCATAAACTATGTTCATGAATTTATTTTCTTTTATCACTTAAATTATTTCTTTAAACTGTTTAAGATAATTATTTGTTAAATATAAAGTTCAAAATTAAGAAAAGATTAAGAAAAAGAATAGAAAAGAGAGAGAGACAGCAAGAGAGGGAGAGAGCGAGAGAGAGAGAGTGAGAGAGAGAGAAAGACCAAAACGATCGCTTATCTCATACTGAATTAATTACGCCTGATTTGATTGTTGTTGATTGATAAGCAAGTTCCCCCTTTTCCCTTTCTCTATTGCTTATCAGTATAAACATCTATATATATTATGTGCTTGTGTATAAACACTCGTGCAACCTGATAAAACTGATTCACATTCGATTTCAATTTCAATGCAATTCTGAATACTCAATGTGGATCTCTCTGGAAAACCTTGACATGATTTGTGCCGCGCTGATGGGTAAATAACACACACTATGGCACAGATTGATTTCTTCATAGCATGTTTATGTGGTCTGTCTGAGTGTGTGTGTGTGCGTGGATTTTGTTTGTTGCTTTTTTTCTATGAAGTTTCATTGTTGATCTAACACTTGCGCCTATCGGTGGTTTTTATGGGCGCCACTTGTTGTTTGTTTTTTTTTTTTTTTTTATCTTTTTATATATTTTTTCGTTGCTGCCTTGAGTTATGGAAAGGTTTTTTTTTTTTTTATTATAATCATAGACGATCAGTTTGGTTTGCCTTGTGCGCGCATATCATTTACCATACCATATTAAGAGGGGGTCTTAAAAATGCATTGGAAATTAAACTGATAAAAAAATGAATTTCTTTGTTAATTGTTGATGGTTTTTGAGCTTTACAAAAATTGTAAAAAGGTAAAATAGAAATTCGAGATTTGAAAGGGAGTGTTTAATTGACTTTGAATATTGTTTAAAATTGACTTTAATTAATGACGTTAATTAATACAATTTTAAATTTTTATTGTCAAATTTAGTTATTCAAAATATAAATTATTCAGACTTAAAAGTAATAACCTTTCTTTATTTATTATTTTTATTTATTAACTTTTAAAATTGTATAATTTGTTTTTTATTTTATATTTTATTATATATGTATTTATATTTTATTAAACTTTTTATTATACATTTTATTGTATTTTTATTTTATAATTTAATGGTTTTTATTTTATACCAAATATTTGTAATTTTTAATTTAAGTTTTGCCATTTTTGAATTTGATTTTATTTTTTATTTTTTTTTGTTTGTTATTGAATTTTATTTAAATTTTTTTTTATAAATTTTAATATACATATTTTTTATAACTTATTTCATTTAACTAACTTGTAAATTAAATTTTGTTTATTTTAAAATTCGACTGTTTATAGTCGACAGTAGATATATTAAAGCCGTTAAACCGTCTTAAAGAGTATTTAAGCTCCGACTATATAAAAAGTTCAACTATCTCATTTGTTTTATTATCAAATGGAATTTATTCAAGGTACTATATGCACCTTCATTTTATATTATTGAAAAGCAGTGTAAATAGTTGGTTTCATATTGAAGTACTACTCCTCTTCTGATTTTGTAACCATATTTGAACTACACTTCAAAAACAATTGAGAAATGAAAAACCCAATTCAGAAAGTAGCAGGCGCATGTGTGTGAGTGTGTTTTACTTCCGTCATTGCGATGGTTTGTGCAAAATTTCCACAAATTACGTGAAATAGAGAGCAAAAGATGGGGAAGGCAGTAAAAGAGGAAGGAGAGAATAGACCGTGAGGGAGGCCCATGCGTATGACAACAATGCTGGAAATTAATCACACCTGGGAACTAAAATGTCAGCACTGTCAGTCGTGTCAACAATGCGGTTTGTTCAGACGCTTAATATTAGATTTGGCCAAGAGGGATGGAGGAGGATGGAGGAGGGAGGCTTCCCGTCGTGGTCGTCGTCGTCATCTTCTCACAGCAATCGCAATGTTTATTGTCAACAGGCAATGCTTCTGCTGCCGGTGCTAGTGCCTGGCTGGGGCTGTGTGCCTCAAGTGCCTGTCGAGTGGGCCACGCAGCTTAGGGGCAAAACCACTTTAGCTGGTACGTGTTTTCCTCCTTGCCTAGGCGCCAGGACCAAACCCTCTGCGCGGTCCGACGTCGTTCATTTAAACTGCGTGGGGTGCCACGCCCCCACAACGCACTTCATGCTCAACATTCTCAAGTCTGGCCCAAGGTAGCGACAGGACTTCAGGCAGTTTTCTCCAGTTCCAGCTCCAGCTCCGCCTTCGTCTTCGTCCAGGAATTGTCGTGCGCCGCCGCTGCCGCTGCCGCCACCGCCTGTGTTTATACTTTACACTTGTCTGGACATTTGATTAATGATGCTTACGTGTCTGGGCACGGTTCACCATGCTCTTGTTGTTGTTGCCATTGCTTGGCATTTCCATTATATTCATTGTCATTTCATCGCTGAAGTGACTACCCCCTTTTCGCCTTTTAACAACTGATTTTTTTTTTTTTTTTGTGAGCTAAAACGTCTGCGGCACCTGCGCTTAATTAACCCCAAGTCTGTTGTGCGGGGTTGGTTATTTCTTCTCTATTTTTACCAGGTATGTACGTATATGGAACCCCCTTGCACTCTCAGTCAGTCTCGAGTGGTGTGTGTGTGTTGGCACTGAGTCATCACAGTGGGCCCCAGGGCCAATTGATCATTTTGCGCTTTTTCCAATTGAATTGCACATGTTCTCCCGGCATATAAATAACTTTGATAAGATAACGCACCCAATTCTATGTACACCTGTTCCCCTTTCCTTTTCCTTTATGGTTATTAATTATTTAACACGATTTCATAATTGTCAGCTAATTGGCGTGTTATGTTGCATTTGCAGCCAAGTTTTTATGGCCATTAGCGGCATTTCAAATATTTTTTTTATTGTTATTATTGTTGTTTCATCGTTTGTTGTTGTTGGGCTTTTAATTAATTTAAGTTTGCAAAGCAAACACAATTACATAAATTGTTTTTATGGCTTACACACAGAGAGAGAGAGAGAGAGAGAGAGAGAGAGAGAAGCATAAACACCTGATGGTGCACACTTGTAAAATGTCGCGTACATTGCAGTTAAACCTAATTGGATTGTTACTACAACAGCGTTCTCGCTTCTGTGTGCCACATGCCACATGCCGCACGGCCACACGCCACACCTGAGCTGACCTGAACCATATAGGGTAAGGGCTCCACAAAATATAAACGCTACGAAAATATTTTAAAATTTTGTTAGCCAAATGCTTGGCTTGTTTAGGAGAGCTGGAAATAGTCTGATATGGTGTTCCATTTGTGCTTGGATTGTGACCTGTGTTTGGGCAATAGCTGACCAAAGGTTGGGTTATTCACGACTTAAAGCTCTTAGGCTAGGTTGGCTTAAAAGATGATAAAGATGGTAAAGAACTATGTATTTAACATGAGTATGGGGAATGTTAGGAGTGCAGGCCTTGGATCTTCTACTTAGAAACACATATTATATTATTATAATATTAATATTATATTATTATTATGTTATATTTGTATTATATTATAATTATATTATTATGATATTATTTCCATTATATTATTATATTTTAAGAATGACTGAAGGGATGATAAGGATGGTAAAGAACTATGTTTTCAATATAAACTATGTAGTGTATAGAATGCAGGCCTCAGACGACCTTTTCTACTTAGAAATGTTATTTATATATTAAATATTTTGGTATAAAACAATTGTTATGCTAAAGGCAAAAATATATATACAAAGAACCCTTCGATATATGTATGTATAATAAACCTGCAAAACTATTAAATATAGTCTGTGCATCAAGAATATATGTTAAAATAATTTCATACTTACTAGGATAAACTCTTTTTATTGAATAAAAATGTATTTTTGACAGGAGAAAAACTGGCACCCACAATTTAAGATAATCTTTATCTGTCCATGATATATAGGAACTTTAATGCTAAGTTTGCGATCTATAACTCTTATAGTCGCTGAGTTAAGAGTCTTCATACAGACAACGCTTATTTTCTTTCACATATTTCATGCATTAACCCATATGGATATAGTATATCAATTTCCGTAGGAAAAATCATGGCCTTAAAGATATCCCATAAAGAATAGTAAAGCTTCCATTAATAAATAAATATACCAAAAGAGTACTTTATAAAACATGTATAATCTAAGCTATATATTCTAAGGATCTACATACTTTATCTACTAGCATATGTACTCGTTATATATTTACTGAAAAACTACATACCATATCTACTTTTGTTATTATACTATGGTTTATGCCGGACTGTATATAATTATATATGCCATATACCTAAGTACCAGGAACAATAGAATACTAAGTAGGCAGGCAGGTTAAAATTTTCTAAAAATTGTAGAACTCTCTGATCTCGCTAGGGTAATTATAGACTCTAGTAGAGTGGCGAACATTGGAAAAGTCATAACTTTGCCGTGACGTTTGTTCTAGCATTGTGCAAGTAGTTTAGTTGCAGTTTGCGCTGCGTTTGTTTTATTGCTCCTCCCCTACAGCACTCTCTAGTATTATTTATATGGCATGCGATTATTTAAAGCGTAATTAGTAATTTCATGCAATTTGTCCCCATTTCGAGCTGCCTCTTCTCCTCTCCCTCTCTCCCACTCTTTCGCTCTCTCTTTCACATTGACGTTGTGTGTGGTTGGGCTGCACTTGAAATGCACATTTGCTTCGCAACTTGTCAAGTGCATGTTTGCTTTTGTTGCTTTTGTTGTTGTTGTCGCGGTTACTTTGTGCAAAATTGAAAATAATTAAACTGAAAATTAGTAGAGCGTAACTCTGAGCCGAGTTTAGACGGGGCCCCCACCCCCACACCCCCTGATCCTCTTCCCTGTGTCCTTTGTTGCACCGAGGGCCCTGGCCTGTTTCTGTATTTATTTTTTTCCCAGCACCCGCATTACATTTGGCACAAGCGAAGGTTGTTTTTAAAGTTTCACCGCTTAATTACTGTGGCAGTTTTTTTCGCAGTGTATTTTAAATAAACACACACTGCCTTATTTGGCCTCCACGTCACAGTACGAAATTATCATATCGACAAAATTCCGCTTAATGTTCTTCTGACAGCACACTAAATGTCGCAGCTTTTCACTCCACACGTCGCTTCGTCCCCTCGACCCTCTGTTCTACCTTTTGGGCCCTGATGAACGGTAATTAAGTGATTTTTCATGGGGCCCCTGGCAGCATAATAAGCTGGCAAATAAACAAAATAAAAAAATAAATGAAATGAAAAACGTTGCAAAAGGAAAAGTTTACATTTTGTACAGGTTTATTTTCTGTCTGTCTCTCTCCTTCCCTCACTCTCTCGCTCTTTTAATGCCAACGCAAACGTTTTAAGCCGAAAGTGTTGGCCGGGCCGGCAAGCTTTACATTTATTGGTATTTAAAAAGTGTTTTTGGCAACAGACGCCAGAAAAAAGGTTCTCAATGTCTTCGTGAGTTGTTGACAACTTTTTGCTTTTACACTGAGAGAAAACAGTTGGTTATGACTCTAATAGAAATTATAGATTTGTATTTATTGCTAGTTAAAAACAATTATCGGTAAAATATAGTTTTGTATAGGCTACTCCGAATATTTTAAAAGTAAAAAATATTAATAAAATAAACAACATTTTTTTTGCATAATTTTGTATGCATATTTTATTGTTCAATTATTTTAATTTACATATTTTTGTTCAATTATTTTAATTTATTTATTAATATTTATTCCTTTTTTATTTAATTAATTATTTTAATTAATTTGTATTAATTGAATTGTATTTATTTATTTTTGTTTAATTTTAATTTTATCTATTTATTTTTATTTATTTGTTTTCTTTTTATTATTTTTTTTTTTGATTAATTATTTATTTGTATTTCTTTTTTTTGTTTACTCATTTTAATTTGTTCATTTTTTTATTTTTTTTAAGTGTTTTATTATTTTCTTTTTAACTTTTGTTTATTATTTATATTTTATATTTATTATTATTTATATTATTTATATTATATTATGTTATTTATTATTTATTATTAATATTTATTAATTTTTATTTATTTTGTTTGTAATTATTATTACAAGTCTTGTTTCATAAGTCAAGTCATCTCACAAATTCTCTCAGTGCACTTGCTGTCGCACTTGCGCTTCGCGTGGCATATGCAACAGCAATCCTTAATTGGTGGCAAGTTCTTTGCAGTTATGTTTTGGCTTAAAGCTGATGGCTTGTTTGTCCGAAGCAACGCGACGCGTCTTTCTCTCTCTCTCACGACGGCAACATGTGGCACTAATAACAGTTGCTGCCACTGGCCACTGTTGCGCGTGCAAAATGTTGCAGCAACGATTTTTTCTGTGATGCCGCTGCCTGTTAAAGCATTGACCGTTAATTGTGGCATGCCTTCTTCGTTGGACTTGATATGTCTGGTCAGTTGGTGCAATTGAAGCACGTGTACATGCAGGCAGAACGAGAAGGCAACATGTGTATGTACACACACATATCTGTGACGTGCAGCACTTGCCCCATTTGGTGGCAACGAGCCGGCATTTTCCTGGGTGCGCATAATGCGAGGTTTGCGAGGTCCAGCGTCCATTTCGCTAGGCACGTTTCAAGCAGATGCTGCGAGGTGGCACTAAGCAGCTCTCTTGCTTCGAGTGCCCGTTGCACTGCCTGCTGTTTGCCTCAGCTGCAACAGCCAAAGCATTGCAATGCTCTCAATTCGCGACCCCTTTGCTTCCTGCCGATTATTACCTTTGCCCGTTTTTAATTGATTTTACCGTTTGCTCAATGTGCGCTGCCTTAACTTACACACACACACACATGCACACATGCACACATGCACACACGCAGGTGCAACACCTTTCAATTGTCGCAACAATGCCAAGACAAAATTGCTGCAAAGTTCCTGATTAGTTTTTCCCCATTGACTTTAAAACTGCCGCTGTCAAATCTTTTTTCGGGAGACTCATTGTGTAAGGGTTAATTGGATCTGACAAAGCATTTTCAAGAGGGATAGAGAGGGAGAAAGAGAAGTAAAAAAAGAAAGAAGAGAGGAAATGATAGAAGAGGAAAATAAGAATAAAGGGTATATATTCTTAATCAGCATCAGCATGTGAGTCGAACAAGCCACGTCCGTTTGTCCGTCCGTCTGTTACAACGCAAACTAGTTACTTAGTTTAAGAGCTACGTAAATGAAACTTGGTATACATGTTTCCCATTGCTGCCCGCTGTAATCGGTCGATTTAATATTTGGAGTAACTGCAAGTGTGTAAAAACTTCGGCGTGCCGAAGGTAGCCCTTCTTTCTTGTTTTATTTAAAGTTTGACGTTTTTGTAATTAATTAACAATACTATATATTAATGAAATCGAATATATTCTAATTGTGCCTATTGATTTTCCTTTAAGTAACTTTATTTATATAATTTCATTAATTATATTTTGCTGAGCTAATATCTATTTTACCTATGCGAAATTCTCCTAAAGGTTTTCCCAAGGAAATCAATTATCATGATTCAGTTCAATAATCGAATTAAAAAACACTTTTTTGAACAACCGCAAATATTGGCAGAACAATTAAAGCGTATTTACTCACCTTCTTCTCCCATTGTATTTGCAGGTGCGTACCATGTTCTGTTGATTCATTCACAAGCGACGAATTCGTCAAGCCGAACCAAACCCGAAAACCCATTCACAATTTGTCACTTTGCGTGTGTAAGTCTAAAAATACATATACAAATGTAGGTTTATTTTTGGGGGGGTGGGGGTGGTAAGAGAGAAGAATTGTGCAAATACAACGGGTGTGTGTATGTGTTTGACAATGAGTTAAATAAATAACAAATTTGTTGGGGCGATTAAAAACAAATTCAATGATAACAATGCAGTTTAAAATGTGAAATACCCTGTAGTCAGAAATATATCTTCAAATATGCTACGATTACAATTCACTTTCGTTTGCATTCAAATATCTTTCGAACAATCACAAAATGAACTTGACACACTTGAGAATGTGAACCGAATGTGAACCAAAAAAAAAAAAAAAAAAAAAAATGAACCGAAGGCGTCAATTGTTGTCACGAAAAGAAAAAAAAAATTGTGAATATTTCTGGCACAGTTCGCTTCATTAACATAAGAGTTCGGTGTTCGAATTTCAATTCTTCAAAATAAATAAAAAAGAGAAACAAAAATAAAACGTGTGAACCCATAAGTAAGAAAGAAGCAGCAGAGACGGTGAGTCAGTTCGGTTCAGTTGAGCTGAGCTAAAATCGTCGCGCTGTTTTTGTTCTTTTTGTTGTTGTTGTGCAAACAGAATGCGAAATGCATGTGAAATGCTGGCAATGATTTTTATAGGGAAGCGCCTCGAAAGCGAGGAGAAACTTCTCACAGCTGTTGCAACACATGCAATGATATCAGAAATTATTTGGAACTTTGCATTGAGCTATGTCTGCGCTTTGAAACTGGGAGTAAGTTTATTAAATATATATTTGAATTTTAAACACTTTAAAGGGACTCAAATATAGTTAGCATATTTATAACTTTGC
The DNA here is from genome assembly GCA_018904095.1 of Zaprionus ghesquierei. Taxonomy (NCBI): domain Eukaryota; kingdom Metazoa; phylum Arthropoda; class Insecta; order Diptera; family Drosophilidae; genus Zaprionus; species Zaprionus ghesquierei. The sequence continues at coordinate 3,087,628 of JAEIGP010000676.1, forward strand.
ATAGGGGTAATTATAACTAACATATATTCAATATTTAAATATACATCGTATATATATCTTAATCAGTATCTTCAGAATAGTCAAACAAGCCATGTCCGTCTGCCTGTCCGTCTGTATGTTGCAACGCAAACTAGTCTCTCAGTTTTTAAGCTATCTAAATGAAACTTCGTATACTTACTTCTAATTACTGCACGCTGCAAAAAAGTCCGAAGGAGCCGGATCGGACCATTATATCGTATAGTTGCCATAAAATCTATCGGTCAATTTTTGTCATTTTTCACGATATCGCCATGAGACATTCACAATATATGTCTAAGTATGTCCTTTAAAGGGAGTACAAATTTTATTAAATCGGACTGATAAATCGTATAGCTGCTGGAACAATCGTTAAAAATTTGACTTGTTGCATACAAATTTTTAGTTTTGCTAAAAGTAAATCATCTTTTGCATGGCGACTTAAGCCGTTCTCTTATGTAAAATAGTCTCTATGTTAGTGTATTTTAATTGTATCTTAAATATTAACCATTTAAATATTACAACAACACATTACATCCCAGCTAGTAACATCTGTTCACCTCCTATCGCAGCGCCCTAACATTGTTCAATAATTCAGATAAGTGTTTTATTCATTTTGTATTGGTTTATCTACAAACCCAGCAGAGCTGACCTAACAGACGCACTCTGTCAACGCTTTGGCGCATTGTGGCCAAGATCTTAGCACCATTTAACCTCAAATGCCCACAACAACAACAAGAACAGCTTCTTGGGTATACAAATCAATAGCAAACAGTAGATTTATGCATTTGGAAAGGGTAGCCTTTGACAGGGTAGTCTCAGTAGTAGGCCTAGACTGTCTCAAGATTTGGCTAATTTACATAATAAACTCAATGGGTTTGTTGTCCTCCCTCTCTATATCTTTCTCACTCCAGAGAGGTGCCAAGTTTGCTAGTTGAGAGAGAGAGAGAGAGAGAGAGAGAGAGAGAGAGAGAGAGGACGCCTATCTACATAATAATTCTTGTTTGACGAAATTGAAAACAAATTTAAATGTTAATGTGTGCTCACAATTTAATATATTCCAAATGTGTGGCAACGCCTTCGAGATTAATGAAAACCAACAACTCCCCAAGGGAGAGACACGTACTATGTATGTGGGTCTAACTCAGCGTGTGTTTTGAGTTATGCATGTGTGTGTGTGTGCGTGCGCCATGCGGTTAGAGCGCCAAGTCCCAGTACAGTTGAAACATGTGACTTTGATGCATGCGATTTGCATATTATTATTATTATAATATATTAGCAATGCAAGTAGCTTGATTGATGATGTTGTAGCTAGTCAGGGATTTTACTGGATTAGATATAAAATGTATGATTTAATTTTCTTAGATTATTTAAAATTTTCTTGATAGTTCAGTAATTTAATTCTCTCAGGTTCTTACAATTTTTCATATAGTTTTTTTTAGATCTTGGTATAAGAAATTAATTACACCCGCTACTCTTAAAATATAATGGTATTTAAACTCTGTTTTCTCTTTATTACCGACAAGAAATAATGTTTAATGTCAGCTCAACAAAGGGGTTACTCGATAACCTTGGAGTTGCCAGTGTTCGCATCATCAGTTCATTAAGCTTATATATTAATGCACAGTCATATATTATTAGATTCTTCAAAACCTGCAATACCACTTGTTATATCGTAGAGCTTATTCGATCGTTTTAAGAAAATTATAGAAAATTATATTCTGTAAATATCTGAAGGGCAATATGAGCACTAGATGACGGGTTGTGGGAAATACCCAGACAAGAAAGAAAAAACAAAACTCCTAAGCTATTAAATGATTATGATTCCATTTAATTGCAGCTGCAGCAGCTGTGCTATGGGCGGTGGGGGATGGGGGGCCACCCAAAATGAAATCTAATCCGTAATGTCTTCATTTCGTAGATCGTTTTGCCCCTCGGGCTGTCATCACTTTTATGACCGTCAGTGTTTAAATTTGACATTTACAGCGATGCTATGCGACGCCGAAAATTTCTTGTGCTTGTTTATCTGTGTGTGTGTGTGTGTGTGTGTGTGTGTAGGCAGGCAGTGCACATAAACAAAATGAAACGGTTGCAGCGTGCGGTATTTGCTTTTTATGGGTCAGACAAACTATCACAAAGAAATCAAGAGAGCGGGGGAGAGAGAGCTAGCGAGCGAGAGCGGGTTCAAGAGAGAGCAAACTCATTGAACTGTGCGACCAAGCGCCAGCATTGATGTGGAATTAATAAAGCGCAGTCGAAGTGCAGCCTCGGTCTTAGTACGACAACAATAAATGTAGTAGACGCGAACACGAACACGAACACACGTATACACACGATGAGAGCGCGTGAATGGCAGAGAGACAGAGAGAGAGAGAGAGAGAGAGAGTAGGAGAGTTTGAGCTGCAGTTTACTCACTGCAGCGTCTGCTGAGCTGATGCTATAAAAGCGATTTATTAATGTCAGTCAGACAAGTGGCGGTTGGCGTCGGCATCAGCATCAGCATCAGCATCGGCGTCAGCGTCGGTGTCGGCATCTGCGTTGGTGTCGGCAGCATAGCCTTGCTCTCTTCTGCTCCCTCTCTCCCGCTCTTTCTAGCTCTGGGCCGCAATGCCAAGCGAATGTTTGTAATCATGTTGCTGCTGATGTGGCACCAGCTCATGTTGTGCTGCTGATGAGGATGATGCTGCGGCGGCTACAGCGGCAGCGGCTGCGTCGGCGGCGGCGGCTGCTGCAGCTGTTTACCCAACTATCGGTGTGTGTGTGTGAGTGTGCGTGTGCTTGACGTTCATAGACCCTGCAGTACACGCTGTGGGCTTATTATGCGTTTTCAGTGTGCAAAATTTCAAATAGTTTGCCGAGGCGTGAAAAGTGTTGCAAGGATATGCAGGGATTTTTGTAGACTTTATTTTCTTAAATTTATTAGATGTTTATAGATATATATTTATAATTAAAATAAAGTAAATTATTGAATTAATCAAATAATAAAATAATAAATAAAATAATAATAGTAAAATTAAAATAAAATATACATAAATTTAAACAGTTACGATTAGAAACAAATATAATTATTTGAGTGATATATCTAAAATATCTAGCAATAAAAATTATATAATAAATATTTAATTGAAAAAAAATAAATAAATAAAATATAATAAAATACAATTAATTATATAATAATATTGCATAGTATACGAGTAATAATAATAATATAATGTAATCAGATCATATGGTAATACTTCCTGCACTCGTCAGCAGTTTCGAGTACCCGCTGGGCTATTTGCATTGCGTATAGTGTGGGCATTTCATTCATTCACTCACTCATTCATTCATTCATTTGCCTGGCAACAGCGCGCTGGCTACTTGCATGTACTAGTAGTAGCTTGCAGCTTGTTGTTGCCCCATGCAACACATTAATGTTAAATCCCCTGCCAACACTGTGTACATAGACTTGTCATTTACAGTAGCAGCGGCAACCGAAGCAGCATCAGCAAGTAGCTCCCACGCCCGCTAGCCGGGCAATTGTTGTGCCTGCCCTTGCCCGCCCACTCTCTCTCTCTCTCTCTCTCTCCATTTCTTCCAGCCCTACTCCTTTCTCTATTATTTATTAAAGTCTTTGCACTGATTGTGAGCTTATTTTATACTTAAATGCTGCAAAGCGGTAATTTCTTTTGTGCATTTATTTACATAACTGTTGCTATACAGCTTCCCTCCCTCGCTTTCTCTCACTTTTCTTCTCTCTCTCTCTCTCTCTCTTTGCTACCGTTCGAGCTGATTCCCATTGAGATAGGGTGAACTTTATGCATTCTCTCTGTGCGTGTGTTTGTTTGCCTTTGCGTATGGAAATGTTTGTTTATTCTTGTGATTACCGAGTTTCTTGTTCTGTTTGTGTTTTTGGGAAAATTTCCTTGGGGATGGGAATTAAATTGAATCATTAGAATGCGACATTTATGCGTGGAATTGAATGACAGACAAACAGACTCAGTTGCTTGGGGTTACGCGTAATAAACATATAGATTAACACTTGATAATTCGCTGTTAATGGGCGGAGAGTGTTGAAAAACACGTAAAAGTTGCGGCATTATACAATGGAAGAAGTGTGTGGAAAGAAATGGAGTAAAGGAACTAAAGAATACGCAAAGATTAGATCCCGATTCAACGTTTTCGAATCTTTTGAAATCTGCAATAATTCACAGGCCTAGAGTTACATACTATAATATCAGGACTTATAAACTTTATAAGTAATGAAAGCAACAGTTTAACTCTTGAAAACTAGATACCTTTCGTCCAATTTTAAAAAACCATTGCAAACATTCAGGGATTGAGATGTTCAAACAGGCAAATGCACAGACAGACATATGTACATAAGTACATGGCTCAATCGACACAGCTAGTGATTCTGAGCAAGATTATATAGACTTTTTGAGGTCTGTTCCTCCTTCTGCCTGTGACATACATTTGCCCAAAGTTTATACCCTCTTTTAAACATTTTCAATGGTCGCAGGGTATAATACCGTAAAAGAACCTATAAAGTATACAAACTTGTCGTAAGAATCTTTAGAAAGTTGAACAAAGAAGTGCAAATTAAAAGTTTACCACGCTCATTGATATACATACATACGTACGTAGTATAAGTACACGTATCTATGTCGACTGCATTTGCCATTTGGATTGGTATTAATTAACCAACGACCTGCAGTGCAATGGGGAAAGGTTTAACCCAAACTGTCTGTGGCTTTAACAAGTTGGTTGGAATCCTACTGCGCCAGGTGCGCCAAAACTTTTAGCTCAAAACTTTGACATAAATAAGTGCACTCGTGACTTGAGGCTGTGGATAGAACTCAGAAGGTAAAAGCAAATGTCAAAGCAAAGATGCAGATACCAAGAATACCAAGAGTCAACGGACAAGAAAAATAAATATATTTAAATTATATTTATTTTGTGTACATTAAACTCGAAGAAATTAGCCAAAATGCAAACATTTATTTATGCAAATTGCTTAGCCTGCAGAAAGAGTGGAAAAATATAGGCAAAGATTGCACAAATCGTGTGCGGACTTGACAGGCATAAAAAAAATTGAATTCCACTTGCTACTAGAGAAAGTAGAAACACAGCTGCTGGGTTCAAGGGTCCCACATAAATCTCACTCATAGAAAGAAAGGGAAAAATAAAAGCAAACGTAAAATAATATTGTAATCAGTAGAGCAAAAAAATGTGTTTGATAAGGGTTAGTAATAAAAAGCAAGAAGGAGCAAAGGGCAGCGCAACAAGAGACCGCAATACGCATATTTCACACTCACCCACACACACAAACACACACACCAGGGCAGCGAGGTACACTTATGCTCCCCCCTCAAAAAAATGACCCTAATTTTGTTGTTTAGTGTAGGCAAGAAATGGCTAAGAAATTGTTAGCTGCATTACTAAGCTTAACGCGCCAAATACCCTCTACATTTGCAGTAATAATATTTTGTAAAATAAAGTATACCTTGCCTTGAAGCTTCCCGCAGGGTATAGCAAATACGTTAAAATAGCAAAAATGATGTGAGAAATATGAAAAACGTGCAATTTCATGTTTACTTTTTGTGCTTATTTGACTGAAGGTTCTCTCGGAACTGGAACTGGAAGTGGAACTAGATGTGTACTATGGGCAGACGGGCTTAGCCTCGGCCTTCATCTTGGCTTGCTTGTGCTTCATATTTCCTGTGTACAATTTTTGGTCATACAGTTGAGTGAATTTGACAAATTGTAGAATGGCACAAGCCAAAAGCGACCGGGCCAAAACATAACCAACTTTTTTTGGGGACACTTCACAACATATGAGTAATGTGTGTATGTGTGTATGTTTTGTGTGTCTGTGAAGTAGGATTTGCAGCAAAATGATATGTATGAACTAATGATTATTAATGCTTATAAGGATTTATGAAAAGTTTTCGTTCAGGGGGAAAACTCTTCACTCATTCGGGTTAAATTGTCTGTGTGGAATCTGTTGCCTTTCTCTTCCTGTCTCTCTCTCTTTCTCTCTCTCTCTCTCTCTGTTGTCTGTATTATGTGTTATGTGTGTGCGCTTTTGCAATTGAAAAAGGGAAATGTGAAAATATGATACAATCGCATTTCAGGGTATGCTTTGGTTTTGCTTACAACTCAATTTGTGGTGTGTAAGGATTTAAGAAAAACAGCAAAATTATGGAATAAAGGATTTAGGATTTAGGAATTACTTATGTATATTGTTAATTTGTATAATCAGTCTTAAATTGAGTTAAATTAACTTTAAATTATGGTTTAATCTTTTAAGAATTTATTATTTTTTATTATAGCAGTTTTTTGGAATTTTTAAACATTTTTTTTATTTATTTTTATTTAATATATATTTTTTTTACTTTAAAATTAAAATTTTTTTTGTAATATTTATTTTAACTGTATTAATTTTTTCAATAAACTTTAAGAATTTAAATTTATATCTTTTATTGGAATAATCAGACAAAAATTATTATTTTCATGTCCTTACAAAAGCTTAAACAAGCCTCACTTAATCTGATACCTTTTGCCATGCTTTTTGCTTTTTTATTTACAAATAAAATAATAAACTACATACATATATAATATACGAATTTAATTGAAATCAATTGCAGTCTTACATTTATTTAGTGCAATTTTTTATTGTAAATAATTTGTATTATTTATTTGAAATAAATCGCACGAAAATTCATTAGAAATCGAAATACAATTTGTTTGTGATATTATGAAAATACCATAATAAAAATTTATAATACAGCAGCGAAACAGTATCGTATGCTCGAAACAGCAACAATAATGAAAAACAATACGCTAAGCGAACTAGATATATATCTATATATTTTTGTGGAATGGGTGTTTGTGCGTTTGTGTTGAGCAAATTTAGAAATTATTGCGCCGCATTTTCTATTTGAATAACGAATCTAATTGCTGCTAATGAAATGCAATGAAACCCGCAAATGCAAATTTAATTGTCATTTGTGTGATAAACAATATAAAACAGACGCCAAGGGGTGGTTAGGGGATAAATTTATATTTGCGTACAAATCGCACAAATCGAGAGAGAGAAAACAAAAAAATTAAAAACCCGCTCTAAAAATACGAGGCGCAAATTACGCATTTATCAGCGGGTGGCGGACTCCGAAATAAATTAGCCAAGTTTTGGTGCTAATGCACACTGGGTTAGCTGAGATTTTTTTTTGATAAGGGTGCTAAATTATGCAGATTGAATTTTAAAAAAAGAAATTAAATTATGATGAATTAATGGAAGCCATATTAAGCTCCCTATACTCTAAAGATTTGTAGGGTCCATGGGAAAAGCTTATGTTTTAAAGATAACAAAATGTTTTCTTCCCTTTTAGTTATAATCGTTCCCCAAAAATCCTTAAAATAATTTAATGCACTTCTTAAATAATGCAAAGTATTATTATATTTATTTGTTATTTAATTAAATTCTGTCAACATATAAAAACTCTGAAATTCGAGCAAAATGAAAAGTTTTACTCAAAGCGAATATAAATAAAAACCCCATTGAAAACTGCAGCTGAAACTTAAGATTAATTAACAGTGCTTCATTAAAACTGTACAGGGTGCGAGACGGGGGAGGGGGAATTAAAAAATAGTCACAAAAGCTTTAAGCAGCAGGCGGCAATCAATTTTGTACAGTTTTTAAAAACCAAAAACTTTTTCTGAAGCACTCGCTGCAAGTTGTATACCCTTTGTAAGTATAGTTAAAATGGCAATGCAGATGATTGAAAGAGAGAACGAGCGAGACAGGAAATTGAAAAAGTTTAAGAAAAAGAAAAACAGGTTTAACAAATTAAAGTAAGGTTAAAGAAAATTAGTTGAAGAATTAAAAAGTTTTTTGATTATAAAACATATGTGAATTTGAATGCAGGGAAACGCAAACTCTCCATGTCTTTTTCCTCTTAATTTGTTTTTTATTTAGCCTTATTTTCTGTACGTTCTTATATACTTCAGTTCTTGAAGTGTACTTTACTGTGTTGGCCAAGCCATTTTGGGGGGAGTACGTATGCCCGAAAAACTTTGTCGTCTGTTCTTGATGCTAATGATTGTTTGATGTGCCCTAGTCGAGAGTCGTAGAGTTAAAAATCGAGCGAGATGTTATGAAAAAAGAATGAAAGAGAAATAAAGAAATAGAGACAGAGGGAGAGAGGGAGGAAGGGATAGAGAGAGAAAGAGACAGAGAGTGCTGTAAACCAAGCGCTGACGCGCTAAGAAGCATCGATGCTTGAATAAATAGAACGACAAACTTGCCCTGGCGATTTTGGTCATCTTTCTTTTGGGGATTGTCCTTTTAATTTTTGTCCTCCATGGGAAAAGTTTCGTAATTAAAATGAAGGCTGCCAACACGCTGTCAAAAAAAGAAGCGTTAAATTTTTCGAAAAAATTGAAGTAAAATTCTAAAACTACTTAAAGCATTTGCCACAAGTTGTGAGACCGAATTGAGCTTTTATTTCAGTTTTCAGTCGCCTTGAATTGGTATTGAATTTCTCACACACATATGTATGCGCTAAAGAGAAAGATAGAGAATTAAGAAAGAGATAGAGTTGCTTGTGTTATTAAATTATCTAGGAATCAAGTGGAAAACTTGCTAATCTTTCTGGCTTAAGATGAACGCAATTTTGTGTAGCCAAGTCTTACCTTAGCTAATTGTTTAACAGCTTAAGAGCTGCTTGCCAAAAAGTTTTCTTGGAAACTTCTATGATAATTTCTAGAGTACACCAAGAAACACGCACACGCACACCCAGGGGAATCCTTGAAGAGGATTCTTTCATTGTGCGCTCAAAACTTTTGCAGTCCTTTTGAACTTGACCCCAAAAAAAACCTTTAGAGACCTTCGAGACTGTAAAAACACTTAAGCACACACTTGACCCACAGCAAAAACATAAAACTATCAGTTTAAATGATGTAATGACCGTAGACACCGTAGACAATAAATAATGATTATAACGAATTAAACAAAACGTATGACAGTTGCACGACCGACCTGAGGCCAAGTGGGGGAAAGTGCCTAGAGACCTTAGCCCCAGTTTTGTAATTAAAAGTTACAACCCCTTAACATTGTACCCCATAACACGTACATTCTGTAGCATCCCCTTTTCTCTCTGTGTCTCTCTCTTTAGCACACTTTGTTCTTTACTCCATTTTTATACCCTTGCAGAGGGTATATAAATTTTGGCCAGAAGTTTTCAACGCACCTTAGGAGACATCGAAACTATATATATTCTTAATAATGTGTGAAAATATTTTAACGTTGCGCACAATTTCTATGAAATAAAAGAAGACAAGAAGTAACAATAGTTACGGTTGAGCATGCCCGACACTAAGATACCTACTTAACTTCAAGCCTTTTTCTTATAATCAAATTCAAAAACGTTTTAATCAATTTGTAAAGGCGTAAAGCATACATAGGATCTAAAATTTTAAATAAACTTGTAAAGCAGACAATATACTGACATAACTGATATAGTAGTAGCTGAGATCCAGACGTTCAAATAAGACAGACATTGCATTTTTAATAATCAATTGTCGTAGGTAAACAACTGAGAAATAAAAAAAAAAAAATTATTCATGCATCGGCCGGGAATCGAACCCGGGCCGCCCGCGTGGCAGGCGAGCATTCTACCACTGAACCACCGATGCTATATGAAAATCTTTCTTTAAACTATCAATAAATTCCACAAAAATATTTCCAATAATAGCAAATACTGTCTGAGATTTGTCTAGCATAATACAGAATAAACACATATACATACATGCTAAACTAATACATATGCAAACATATAGAATAACAAAGGCTTCAATGATAAGATAAACAAAAGAAACTAGTGAGCCCGCTTTCAGAGGGTATATTAATTTTACCCAGAAGTTTTCAACGCACCTTAGGAGACATCGAAAGTATATATATTCTTAATCAGCATCAGCAGGGGAGTCGAAATAGCTATGTCCGTCTGTCCGTTGCAACGCAAACTAGTCTCTCAGTTAGTATACGTGCTTTTTATTGCTGCACGCTGTAAATAAGTGGGAACGACCCGGATCGGACCGATATATATGGAACCTATAGGTTGATTTAATATTTGGAGTAACTGCAAGGGTATAAAACCTTCGGCGTGCCGAAGGTTTTCTTTCTTTTTTGTTTTACTTTCATTTTGCTGTGTGGAGCCTGCAAAAATATTGTTGACAACATGAAATTAATTTCACCCTTGGGAACTCTTACTCCATTCTTGTGGCTGTTGTTGTTGTGGTTAACAAAAGTAAAACTCACACATGCGTTGGAATTCATAACTGGTTATTGCTCTGGGGGCTACTACATGGCATGGCATGAAATGGTGTGGGTCCAGTTTGGGTTTTCGGCGGACATTTGTCTGGATCTGTAACATGTTTTTAACACAGAGAGGGCGTTGTTTGGTTGAGTGAATAAACAAGTCAGCGAACCAAAAGCAATTAGAGGCCGTCTAGCGATAAGCCACAGCAGAAGGAACTACAACAAAAATAGCACTTGACTCCTCTGATTTTGATTTACATACTTAAACGCAATTTGAGGCACTTGAATGCTTTTTTGAAATTTTAGTTGCCAAAAGCCTTCCATCATAGATATCTTTCCCCTACGTATAACTACATATACCCTGCCATTAGTTATGAACATTTGACAGCGCACATTAAAAGGTCGGATTTCCCTAGAATAAAGTTTGCCACCTCAGTGACCGCAAATTAGAACTGTAATAAACTCTTTTACAGGCAATTCATGTGTGTGCCTGTTTGTGTCCGTGTATTTTATATAGTTTTTTCTGCACAGTTTTTACTGTAAAACCACAATAGAATTTTTGCACATTTTCACAATTATATGCATAGTTTTTGGTCTGAAAAGCTTCTCTTGTGTTCTTATGCATTGGGTTTTTTGCATGTGGTTGAATTAGTTGAAATATTTAATGAATTATGATCTATTTTTAACGCATCGTAATGTGCAAAATTGTTTTCGGGATTATTTATTAAATAAAACAGATTTAAGTATTTTCATTGAAATGAGAGAGATTATTCAGAAATGTGTGAAAATATTTTTACGTTGCACACAATTTCTATGAAATAAAAGAAGACAACAAGTAACAATTGTAACGGATGAACATGCCCGACACTAAGATACCCTACGTCCTATTTCGAAAAGCCGTTGCAAGTACGCAAAAAACTTTAAGCAATACAGCGTTTTACTTATAATTAAATTCGAAAATGTATTTATTAATTTGTGAAGGCGGAAAGCGTACATAGGATCTAAAATTTGAAATAAACTTGTAAAGCAGACAATATACTGACACGTTCATGCCAAATTTGCTGTCTCTAGCTTTTAAAATAGCTGAGATCCAGACGTTCAAACAAACAGACGGATAGTCAGACGGACATTACATTTTTAATAATCAATTGTCGTAGGGTATACAACTGAGAAATAAAAAAAAAAAATTATTTATGCATCGGCCGGGAATCGAACCCGGGCCGCCCGCGTGGCAGGCGAGCATTCTACCACTGAACCACCGATGCTATATGAAAATCTCTCTTTAAACTATCAATAAATTCCACAAAAATAATTTCTAATAATAGCAAATACTGTCTGAGAGTTGTCTAGCATAATACAGAATCAACACATACATACATATACATATATATGCTATACTAATACATATGCAAAATTATAGAATAACAAATGCTTCAATGATAAGATAAGCAGAAGAAATAAGTGAGTCCGCTTGACCACAGAAGTTGTAGAACTGGGAATTTGGTTTATAAATAGACCTTGGACAAAGCAGGGTCAACAGAGATTGCGACATCGATTCCATCAATCAATTATATTTTTGGAATTTCCCTCGTGTTATGCACATTTAATAAAGAACAAACATGTTAATAATTACAAAATAATTATTAAAATTTAATTATCAGTGGCACCGTGAATTTCTGGAATTTGTCAATTAAAACCAAATTCTTCAAATAACCAAATAACAAACATAAAACTGAAATACGCGTAAATTAAATGAATCATAAAAGGAGACAAAGGCGGACACTGAGAGAGGGAGACACAGGGAGACAAAAGAATGCGACAGAAAAGCGAAAAGAACAAACGAGAAGAGAATAAAACTAAAGTGGCAACAGAGGAACTGCAGGAGAACAAAAAAAAAGAAAACATAAAAAGCAATTAAATTCCATGCAAATAAATTAATAAAAATAAATGAAAACACGAGCTGAGCGAAATTAAAGAAAAGCTAAGACAAACAAAAGCAAACAAAAGGAATTTAATTTAAATGTAAATTAGTACTAAATGGAATAAACACCTCGGCAGCTTCTCCTACCTTCTTCCTTCTGACTTAAGGAACTTAGCTTTTTATTTTGAAAAATTTGTGTAGAATTTGTAGCTGACTTTCTCATTAGATTGATTGACGATTGGGTCAACAGATTTAGTTAGAAATGATTGAGGTTACACTTGGCATAAGCATATACATATATTTGTTTATACATAATGTATATTACATGTCTTTAAAATTGCGCCTAAACTTGTTAGGTCCAAATTCAAAAGAGCAACGAAGGGGAACTAAGTGTAAGCTTGGTGGTTGTAGTAGTTTATGCTCTTCTTGTTGCTTCCATTGTACTCGTTGTTTGTTATGACATGGCTCGTTAAGTCAATTGCGTAATTAACATTTGCTACAACAACAAAGGACAATAACATAAGCAAAAGCAGTAGCATCATCATCTTCATCATGAGAGAGCACCCTAGCCTATGCGCGCCGCACTCAAGCTAATTGAAATTATTTCAAAAGGCAACATCAAAATCATCAGCCAGCAACCTGAAGCGCTGTATCTGTATCCGCAAATGTTTCTGTAACTAAAATCTGTATCTACATACCTATAGTAGTAAAGGCAGCCCAAACCTCAATGTGTCTCGGTGTGTGTGTGCTGTTAGCATGTGTGTAAAGCATAAAGGATACCCTAACTGAAAGCTGGTAGGGTGTAAGATAGGTTTACTTAGTCTTTATGTTAAAATATATTTTAAATATATGCCTAAATAAGAGTTTTTTAATTTACTTTAAGTAAAAAATATTTTAAAGGCTAATTTATAATTAATTTTAAATAAATGCCTGAATACAGTAAATTTAGTTGAAATAAATGTAAATTTCTTAAATGAAATTTTTAACTATTTTTCACATTTCCTTAAAGTCTCGAAATATAATATAATATATAATATATAGTATTTTATATTATACTTGATTGAGTTAAAAGAAAACTTACCAAGGCAGTGTTTTTCTTTGAATTTTATTATTAAAAAAAAATTCATGCAATGAATAACATTTATCAAGAAAAAAATATATTTTATTCAATTTATTTTAATTATAGTTCTTCAACAAAAATGCATCCCAAATCTATGAATCACATTACAAAATATATACATATATTATAATTCGTTTAATTATAATTGAAAACATAAATCATAAGCATACCCTTGCCTAATCAAGTAACTGTATATTCCTATCGTTATGTGAGGAAGAGGTAGACAATTTTCATGAATTTAGTTTACGCAATGCGGCATGCTGCATGCTGCATGTCATTAGCTTTTGCACTTTGCAATTTTGGAAATTGACTCGGTAATTTCAATGACTCGACGACTTCAAATCATTTGCTCCACTGCACCGAATTGCAACCGAGACCAAGCAAGAAGTCGGTTGTGCCTGCTTCTCTAAATTTCAAAACCGTCAGTAATTTAGAGAACCTTTGCTTTAAGTATTACTATTAATTATATATAGACTGATATGTACGCAGTGCTGATATTGCATTTATTGAAGCAAATTTATGCTTATAATTGAATTTTGAAGCTTTTAATTTGGTGTTGGTTGCCTGTGAAAACTCGAATTTTCCACAAAGCATTAACAGCTTATTACGCATCAATGATCATTAACAATTATTTTACCTTTGTTTTCATTACAGGTGAGCTTAATTAAATGCACACAGCGCACAGACACTGACACTGACAGGTACAGGTAAAGGCACAGGCACACGCAAGCTGTAAGTCCTTTGATAATTCAATGAGTTGTGTAATATAAAATTATTCGATTTAAGCCTGAAAATGGCAAAGATTCAATTGACGAGATACCTAGTAAGCAAGAGGGGAGAGAATTTTAATGAGCTTAAAGTGTGCAATAAAGTAAAATTAACTAAATGATAATCAAAGAGAAGAATAAAAAGAAACTTAATAAAAGGAGATGATAGTGTATTTTAATTAAAGTTGTATTCAATAAAAATTACCTAGTTTACAGTTGTTGTGGTTTAGTATGTATAGCATGTGTGCCGTATTTGAGCCTTATCAAATGCAGTCATTTCACATGAACACGCAAATCACTTGTAGACCTCAATTTGGAAAATAGAACGAACATATATGTATATAGAAGGTATGCAATTGTATATAGCAGAGCCCACTGGGTTATATTGGGAATAGGTTAATTTGCAAAGTCTTTGCACTGTGAATTCAGTTGAGTTCAACGCTCAGTTTAAAACACGTCGTGTTTGGTTTCTAAATTGTGTCGTAACTGTATATGAACGTGCGATTACCAGGCTCTGCAGTCACGCTCTCAACTATTTAGCTATTCGGCGATAATTTTCTGGCGGTAACTACATACAAAGATTTCTAAGTCGCACTTCATTTCTAGCTGTGTCAAATGTGTAAGATCGATAAGAAAATCATAATAAACAAGTAACGAAAGCTACAGTCTGGCACGTCCGATAGTAAAATACCCTGCGGTAATTTCGAAAAACCGTGACAAATATATAAATTATTATTAAATGCAATATATAGATTTTTTTACAATAAAGTATACTTGGTTTCTTTAACAGGGATAAACGGGTGAATATTACATAATTGCTGTTATCAGCGTCTTTCTATGCGCTTCTCTAGTCTTGCGTTTTTAACAGAAATTTAAACGGTTTGTTAAATTTTGTCATTTTTACAGCGTTTCAGAGCTCATCCAATTGTTTTGCACTGTTAAAATAATTGATCCTATTTTAACAGCGCCTCTCTATGCACTTCTCACAATTTGAAGTGAGCTTTGTAGTAATATGAGAAAAAGTTTCATGTTCGTGGTTTATATTTATGTATATGTATTAATTTATGTGCATCTCGTCAAATAATCATATTTTAATTAATATGATTACTTAATGTAAGGTATAAAAACTTGAGTACGATAAGTTTGTGAAGTAGGCAAAAGACTCTTTTTTGGCCCAATCCCTCTTAAAACTAGAACTCATAATATTTTCCGTTTTGTCAGTGTATCGAGAAGTGTTTCGATTAGCATTCAATTGAGTGCGCATAACTGTAGATGAATGTGGCACCTGTTAATTGAATTGCTCTAGTTTTCAGATAAGCGAAGCAGAGCAGAAAAAAGTACTTCACACCCCTCGCGCGTCACTTCATTAGGTTCTTTTTTTTTCGGGGGACTCATCCAAACTCATCCATAAATCTCGAACGTAATATGCCTCATTAGCAAGTCGTTTGTGCGTAAATTGAAAATTATTTAGTAAACTGAATGTTTTTCATGTTGTGTGTATACATTCGCAACTTTGCTATCTGTGAGATACTTTTTGCGCTTGGCACTTACATACCATAGATTTCACCTGCAATTGAATGAATAAACTAAGTGTTAATTTGCGCTTTCAATTAACATTACGTTAATTTCTTTGGTCAACGGCGGCGCTACGAAAATATATATAGATTTGTGTAAATGTTTTCTTTTTCCATTTTTTTGTTGTTTATCTTTTTTCTCGCTTAGTTCGTTTACTAATTGCACTGATTACAACACACATTTGTTGCACGACAAAGCACACAAAGTTCAGCAACCTGAGATAGTACAAAGATACACAGATAGATGATTACTGCAAATAACAATGAAGTGGCTATAATGAAGTTGTTATTGAACTTGGGTGAGATAGGTGAGACAGAGTTTTGGTAATTACTTCTCGTAGAAGAATTTCTACAATGCAGAACAGATACTTTGACAGGTAGAAATAAGAATAGGTATAAGTAGAGAATATACATAAATAAAACATATATATTAATAAAGATTTATATATATATAAATAAAAAATTTGCATAGATAAAAAATATATAAGTGTAGAATAAATATAAATAAATTGGATAATTTTTTCCTTTAAATTGTGTAATATTTAAATACCTTTTAGCTTTAGTTTAAAAACCTGCTAACAGTGCGTTACGAGCTAAGACTACACAGATGTTCTCTAGCTAGCTTATCACGCTGGCTTATCAAGAATGATAAATGCTTTTGGTTATGTTTAATTGCAATTAAGGTGGGGAATTTCTTATATAATAAGTATACTAGCAAAATGTAGAAACAATTGCTTTATTACGGCTGTTACGTCCGACTCAAAGTGCAGCCCCTCTAATTGCGACTTGTCTGTGCATGTTTATTTGCGGTAATTAAATGGGATTTTTAGTACGGGAATTTTTGTGTGCATGATCCGTAAAGTTGATTGGATTTGTTGTCGCGATCAATTTCAATAATATATCAGCAATTATACACAAGTGCTTAGCTGGAAATTTGAAATTTGGTTTAATTTTCAGAATTTCCAGAGCTCAGCTAAATGGTTTAGAAAAAAACATAAATGAAATACAGTGCAAATTATATGAATGACATCAAAAGAAAATTCCGAAAAAGTTTATAATATTTAATTCACTATTATGTTTTAATGGAAGTTTTATACGGAGAACTGTAGTAGAGCTTTTCGAGTATGTAGCTTGCCAATTATAAAGTTTATTCATTTTGCAAATCGGTTTATAAGAAGTCATTTTGGAGCCACTTAGGTAAACTTTCGACATTTATAAATAGAATGCAGAAGCTCTCTAAGTCGACTTTAATTGGCGCGTGTCAAACATTTAAAGTGATTTCTTTTGACTTATTATATAATATATATTTACATATATAACATATATGACTTGAGGAGCTTCCGCTTATGGTCACGTGCCACTTGATGTTGGAGTTGAAAGCTTTAATTAATAATACCACGCAAAATGTTGTACAATTCAAGGTCTCCGCTTCGCTCAGCTTCAGATATTTTTAGCTGAAATAGTATATTTTTCTTGTTGTTTATTTTGGGGGTTTTTTATTTTATTTTTTTGTATTTTTTTTGTATTTTTTTTGTATTTTTACTGTTGAAATCTTGATTTTTTACACGTTCAATTTAAATAAATTCGCAGCAAGCGCAATTAAATGAATGAAGAAGTGAACGGACCATGAAACGCATTTCAATGTCAATGAACATGCAAATGAAACTGTAGACTCCGAGACTCAAGTGGGCATCACTTGAGGGCAAAGATATATACCGTATATATATATATATATATATATATATATATATATATTATATGATTGTATATATACATATGTTTATGGCCATACTGAAAGGTCATTTGGTTGGGGTGTCTGCGTAGTTGAGTTGAGTCAATTGAATTGTGTAACTTGAAAATGTTTAAACATAATTAAGGCGAAACTTCATCAAGGCATGATGAAGAACTTCGGGATGGAGTTGGCTTTTGAAGTTGTGCGTGGCACGTTATAAATATGTTGTCGGTATCCATTTGAGCAATGATTGTGTGTGATTGACTGAGTGTTCTTTGAGTGTCTAAGTGTATCCATGTAGTAGCCATAGCTTTGATCTTTGAAACTTCCCTTTCGAGTGTTGCAACAGATAAATTTGACTTATAACAGAACATATAATTGCCAGCAACATAAGTGATAACATTTCACAGATCTTAACTAGAGAATGATATGCGAAACTCTGGAAAACTTTGTTTTATGTAAAAATTCAGAAAATTTTTAAGAGATACTAAAGTTTCTTTTGCAGATCGTAGACAAGTTAAGCGAGCAGTTTAGCGGTGGTATAACAGCTTAAAAGGATAGTATCTTAAAGAATACGAAATTACTTCAAAGATCAAAAGTATCTCAAAGATACAAAAAATATCTCAAAATACATAACTACAGCTTTGCTTAACGTGATTCTTTCATCGTAAAATTGTATAAATACCATTGATTTAAATAGTATCTAAAAGATACAAGTGTATCTCAAAGATACCATGTATCTCGAAGATACAAATTTGTAATAACTGTACACAGAAACAAGCCTAACACGTTTAAGCTAGCTATGATCACGCCTTTAACGAAAGTTCCAATCGATTTATCGATCGATTAAATCGTATAGATGCCAAATTCTGAAAAATCTCACAAATTCTTATTTGCATATTTCCGAAAAAAAAACTGCAGAAAATTGAGATGATTATTCTTGGCATAGGAATTATGTCAGAGGATGAAGGAAGCCGAAGAAGATGAAAAAAAAAAAACACTAAGAAAAACATGCAAAAAGCATTTGGAATAGAATCAAGCGAATGCAAGATATTTCCATATGACCTGCTTTACTTTGGGGCCGCATTTCTCCCTATCCGATGTTCAATCGACTGGGGCAGACACACACATATACACACCGAGTTGAGTTTATGAACACCTCACTAGGCGTAGGGTACATGAAGGAAATGGCATGTGGTAAATGCGGCCAAACGACGCCCTGACGATGCGTTGCAACGTGCAACGTGCTGCTCGCCTCTGCCACTGCCTCCGCCTCTGCCTCCGCATCTGCCAGTGCCTATGCCTTTCGTCTGATTTCAATTTCATTGCCTTTGATGCCTTCATTTCAATTGGATTTTTGCACTTTGGCTTACACAATTCCTCATCAGGCGCAGCAATTCAACTGCTCCAGCCCCTTATTTGCCCTCCTCATATGCTTGGCCTATGCCTTGTCAAATGCAACCACATATGGCAGGTAGAACACTGCGAGAGAGAGAGAGAGAGAGAGAGAAAGAACGAGTTGGTCAGGTGTTAGGCCCTCATATATGTATGCATGTATGACCGACTTTTGCAAGGCACGCAGTCTCTTTCTAGCTCGCTCTCTTTCTTTTCCGACTATTCCCCAATCGACAAACTGCAAATGCATGCGTAATCGAAGCTTAGGGAGTTTCAGCTGTCAAGCCGAACTGAGACACATTTCAATATTTAATTGCGTATATTGAGTTGATGGAAATTTCACTTACGGTGTCGCAGCTTAAAAGGGCCAATGCGTTAATTAACGGTAATTTTGCACTTTAATTATCTAATTGAAATAAGAACGGAAATCTACAGTCGAATATGTGAGGCAGTAAGATACCCTTCTCCTAACTTTCCTATAACAAAGACATCTAATTATAATTATATAAGCCATTCTATTACTCCATAAAACGAACCAAATCATGTTCGATAGAATTATGGAAAATATTTACTTGAATTACTTCTGTGTTTATGATCCGATTGATTTGTAATTTGGTGTATATATGCATATAGTATACACGTGGTCACTTCAAATATCGCTATGTACCGCAAATAAAAAGAGCGAAATCAACTCAAAAAGAAGAGAGTGGCTTATGTGCTAACAGTTTATCCACATACACTTCGTACATAATTAGTAATTTAGTTTTACATGCAGGAGCGATTCGTGTTTCTATTATTTTTTCCAACAGTGTATATCTACATATGTATGTGCATGCCGTAGTAGAAAGTTTTATCTTACAAATCAGGTTTATAAATTTGTTTACCGATTCGCGAAGGCGGTGGGCGTGGCATTTAAAATTTGAATTACGCTTGTTAAGCGTATGACAATCACAAACCACCATGTCAAATTTGGTGTCTTTAGCTTTTATAATAGCCGAGATTCGTGCGTTCAAACAGACAGAAGGACAAATAGACAATTGTCGAAGAGTATAAATAAAAGTACATTGAATAATTTAAATCAGATGACATTTGGCAACTCGTTTCGTTTCGTTTTGTCTGTCTCTCTCTTTCTCTCCCTCTCTCTCTCTTTAATCCTTCTGCTTTTAATTAACATTGTTTTATGGTTCTATTAGGTAACGTTTTGCTAGTATTAGCTGGATTAAATTCTATGTAGCGTCATTGTTTCGAAGCAGGATTTTATGCCTCTCTTTATTAGATGCGTGTTAAATCAGAAAACTCCGCGCTAAATGGAACTCAGCCTTCAAACTTGATGATGGTTTCTGCCCGCAGGGAGTTACAGCCCAGTTCAGCCCAGCTGTGGATAAGGTTACAGCACAACCAACTCTGCGTGTTCGTCCCTATTGCGGGTCACAACGTATACAATACCGACACACCCACAACACATACGCACACGCACACACACATACACACACACAACAGACTGTCGCATACAATAAACTGTGCTCGCTGTGAGAGGAAAAAAGCAATTTCGCATAAAAGCCACAACAGACAAAGCCAAGAGGAGCCCCAAAAATGGTGCACAAAATTGCCGCAGATTCATTCCCAATGACAGACATATGAAAATAATGCGTGGCGAGTTTTCAACGCAGTTTGCACACACGCACACGAACTCCATAACTGAAACCCTAAACATAGCATGGGGTTCCATTGTGCTTTTGTGTGTGTGTGTGTGTGTGTGTGTGCCTGCCTTGTTTCCCCCTTGGCAACCCTGAGTGACAAAGCCAAAAATCTCATTCTGCTGGGGCTGGCAAATTAGCATTGCATGTAGAAAATGTGTGAAGCAATTACCCAAAAGCACAACACACTCGCACGCATACATAGATACAACTTGGTCCCATTGCACTTCGTCTGCCCCTTCCCCCCTGAATCTGCTTGACCGATTAACCCCTTGGGTAGTCCAAATTGCATTGAAAGATATTTTAGGAAGAGGTAGTGGAGGGTTAGGGAATCAAGTGGCCATAACTTGTGTCAGACTCGGAACTGGCTTCGAGACGTCTGGGTCATATTCAATTGTTTGTCAATCAATGTGTATAATATAATTATGCGCCATAGGCAATTTAGCCACAGTCCTTTACTGGTGAGTTGCCTCCCCATGCTTCAGACTCCTCACATAATTGGTTTTGTTTTGGTTTTTTTGTGGTGGCAGTATGTCCGCTTAATCTGCATAGCAAGGGGAGCCTGTTACGTTACCTCCAAGGGTGGATTGCATTTTGCAACCCTTTCGACAGCTTTCCCCCTATTTCCAGGGTAGTCGCCCCACTGGCAGAGCGCAATGTTAAATTGTTTTGCGGTTAATGTCACAATTAAGTGCCCTGTCAATTGGTTTGTCAATTGCAACGTATGGGTGAGAGACTAAGCATGAGGAAGAGAAACAGACAGGGAGAGAGAAAGTTACTCGTGTAGCCACATTACGTAAGGATGATGAGAGCGAGACTAAGGATGAGACAGAGCTTGCTGACAGGTTAAAGCCCAGGGGGTTATGCCTCATCAATTGATTTGGGCTTTAAATAAATGCCGTGAGAATTTGATGAGACAATTTGAAGATATTTATGGTATAATAAGTGTAGAATGTGTATTGATATGTTGATTGTTTCAGGTGTTCACTATAAACAGATACAGCTGGTTTAGGATGCAATTTCAAAAGTTTTAACAGTCTGATGCATCTTAAAAATGTTAAAATAATTTTACATGATAAAAGTTAAAGTGATACAAGTTAAAGCGAAAGCTGAAATCGAGGCAGTTTAAATACCCTTCACTTAACTTTTGAACAACCTTAGCAGGAGAAGTAAGGAAAATGTTTACAGAAATAGCTTTTGGGTCTATAATCTGATCAGATTGGAGTTTGAAATGTACCTGCTTATAGTATATATCTATTAGCATGTAGAAGCAGAATTTAGTTACTTCAATACTTTCGCTACAAATCACATTTAAAAAATGCATTTATCGCTTTGCGGAGGTGATGGGTGGCGCATCTTATCTTTTAAATACTTTAATTTAGCAGACAAACTACAGAAAACTTCATGCCAAATTTGGTATCTCTAGCTCTTATAATGGCTGAGATATTTGGGGTCACACAGACGGATAGCTGTACATGGCTCAATCGAGTGATACTTAGCATCAATATACATATGTAATTTCTAATCCATACTTATAAGGCAGATAATGTACTGACACCTTCATCAAAAACTTGGTGTCTCTAGCTTTTAAAATAGCTGAGATCCAGACGTTCAAACAAAAAGACGGACGGTCAGACGGACATGGCTCAATCGATTTGGCGGCTAGTGTGGCTGAGCGAGAATATAAACAGTTTATGGGGTCTGTCACGCCTCCTTCCGCCTGTTACATACATTTGCACTGAGCTAGACTACCCTTTTCTGAACATTTTCAAGAGTAAAAGGGAATAAGCCGAAAGAGTTGAGAATCAAGAATTTTACAAACGTTGTGTTAAATTTATTTTGCCTATTTCAAGGCGATTTCTGACCAGAATATTCTGATTATAATTCAAAACATTCACTGCGATTTTAACAAAAACAATTCCCTAATAAAGTCTGCCCGCCGTGCACCGTGAACATTATTAATATTTTACAATTGTTGCAATTGGCAAAATGGTAATTGAAATTCCGCTTGTTGATTTGATTGAGCCTAAAAGCCGACCACACGCAATTTTCATATTTTCTGCCACCAATTTTGTGGCAACATTTGTTGCAACATTTTTGCATAATCCATTTTTGTGAATGCCGGCAAGGGCTAGGGGCGAGGAGCGGCTCTTTGCTTATTTGTTTAGACAACATTGTTGTAATTGTTGTTGTTGAGATAAGCTGCACTATGGCCAAACTACAATAACAACAACAGCAATAACAACAATAACATCAGCAATGCCTGTCATATTTGCGTAACGTGTATTCCGCAGACGGACGAGCAGGAGTTAATGCCCAGGGGATTCCAACCAGGTCAGAGTCCTTTATCAAAATGCGGCTTAAAATATTTTGCGCAAATATTTTTATGACAGGTGCATGAAATGCTGTCTATGTGTGTGTATGTGTGTGTGTTTGGAGTATTAGTGTCAGTCTGTCATGTGTGCATATTACGTATACGTAATATTTTTGCATACATATTTGTTGATATCTCTATCTATGTTGCTGGGCCTAAAACCGTTAATGAAAGGCGCTCAACTTGATGGAGATTTATTGTTTCTACCCACATATCCATAAAGTGTCACAGTTTTTGTTGCCGTTGCCGTTACCGTTGTTGTTGTTGTTGTTGTCTTTTCACTCTCCGCACATCACGTTGACAATCTTCATTTCATCGGCATGTCAACGTTTTTTGGGTTCAGGTTCAGGTTCAGGTGCAGGTTTAGAGCTAGTCGCATTTCGTGACTATTTCTGTTTGTTATTTATTGTCATGATGATGATGATGATGCCTGAGGCTAATGCATAGCACAAATGATTTATGATGCCTAAGGCCATGATAAGGCTATGAATACCGGAAATATTACGTGGATTATAAATTAACCTGCTGCGTGTTGTGTGATGTATGTAAATATTGTGAGGATAGTCGATAGAATTGTGCGATTTGTGGCGACGGAAATTGCAGTAGATATTCGCTAGAACTAAGCGCATTTTCTATTAATTGCATGCTATATGGTATACTATATATAGATAAAATGCAGATTATTTGTGGGCATGAAAGCATCATATAAGCGATATTAGCTGCATAGATACACGTACATTAAACGATAAGACTAATCGATAGTAATAAATGCTAGAAATAATATCTATATTGTTTTGTTTGTCACGCTAATCGAATAGTAATCTATAACCGGAAAGTGTATATTGATCTGTAAGCGTTAAATATTTATATATACACGTATTAGACAAGAGTCGCATGATTAGCTAAATTGAATATTTCCCTGCCTGTAATTAAACTTGCTGTTTAGCTTCATTAATTGTCAGCACGTAGTAGTATTACATGTTGCTCTACGTTTAATTGACTTGAAACTGTGAGTTAATCAATGTGAAATCTGCTTCAGTTGTGCCCCTTAAAGTTGTCAATCAAAATTTTGTATTTGGCGTCTCAAAAGCTCGCCTCATCGTCTATTCAATTCACACTCAATTTCATTTGCATTTGGCACTACAACAAAGAAAACAGAAGAAACAGGCAGCACGAGGAAAAATGGAGGGAAAAAGGAGGCCAATGAAAAGCAACAATGGGCGAAGGAGTTAAGTTTAACTAATTAGTATAGGCAGCAATTAGCAGTAATTAAATCATATTCAAAACATGCTCAACGGCTTCTACAGCCACGTCTGCCTGTCCGTCTGTCTGTCTGCCTGCCTTTCTGTCTCGCAGACAGAAACCCATGCAGCTTGTGGCAGTCTTTATTTAAAACCAACGCACAGAACTTAACCACGCACAGCGTAAACTTTAACGATTTGCTTTTGACCTGCCACAAGACGGGGCAAATGAATGACAGACGGACAGACAGACGAACTGACTGACAGTCAGACATACAAACAGAGGAACGAATGAACGAACGAAACAGCAACTTGGGGCAGGTTGGCAGACTAAAGCAGAGCCAGAACCTGGGCGGGTGCAACCAAGCGACGTCGTCCACTTGACATACATAACCATCAAGCAGGCAGGTCTGCCCTACGCCCTACGCCTCCTCCCGCTCCTAACCTTCTTTTCACTATACCCCAAAGACGACGGCAAGTCAACAATGCGCTTGGGGGTTGAGTTGGACTCAGTCCAAGATTGAAAGCTAGCTACCGCCTAGGTGTGAGTCGGTCTGTGTGCCGTGTTGCGCTGCCGAGCTGGCGCTCTTGGCGTTCGTCTGTCGCGTTCCGGTTGCGGGCAACACCTTTGCGGCAAGCAACCAAGGTAGGCAACCAAGGCAGCAGTCAGCCGGCAAAGGATTTTCCACGCTGCAGATAAAATCGTTCACCGCAAAGTTGTGCGATATTTGTTTTTGCCCTTTCAGATTTCTAAACTAGGTATACCCTGTAGGCAAAGGAACTAAAATGTTGTCTGTATAAACGATACTTGATTTATAAATTAAGTATACCTTCTAGGCAAAATAACGAAATGTTGTCTGTATGAACGCGACTAAGTCAGGAACTATAGGAGGTAGGGCTATCAAAATTGGCATGAAAGTGCTTATAGGTATTACGCAGGTTGTGGTAACTTAAAATTTTGAATTCAATTTATATTTTTTCAAAAAACAGTTCTTTTTGAAACTAAGCTAACTAACCTGTATGTATGAAAGTAATAAAGATATTATGGAATGCTTGTTGAGCACTTTTAGTTTTGGGTATTATATTTGTTGAAGTTTCTATAAGCTAATGGGTTTTTAGTAGTTGCTACTCGCTCAAATAGTGACTTGTTTAGAACGTGCTTTTAAAGCAAATGCGGCTTATTGAGTGAAACGACTTTGGAACACAACTTTGTGGCTCTAAGCCGTGCTCAGTGTTTGGGTTCGCTTTTGGTTTCAACACGTTTCGACTGCATATCTCTATCGATGTTTCTCCCCCCTCTTCCTCTTTCTCTATCTCCGTGTTTCGTTGACCACTTGCAATGCGTGTGAATCAAAGCTAAATACATGTTTGATATACCCGAAAATCGGCAAACAAATTAAGTGCTAAACCGTTTGAGTACACAAAAACCAATGGATTTCGAAATTTGTGCGTTAATTTTGCCCTCTCGATTATCTGCAGAATCTGAATGAAAATAAACATTAACTTTTTTTTTTTGGCTCTTCCGTTTGGGACTTCGTGGCGCCTCTAGCAGGAAGCGCGCTCCAGCCCGTGTCTCGTGCCTCCACTCAGAGAGCAAATAAAACTAATTGAGTCTCCTTGGATACACTTTATGTATCTTCTACTTGAGAATACTAGCTATTTATATGTCTGTCTGTGTGTGTGTGTGTGTGTGTGTTTGTGTGTTTGCACTATATACTCATCTACTTGTATGTATCTTATCTTTTGCAGTTAAGCCAGTTTTTGGTCTAGTCTGGCGTCTGGTTTCCTCCACAGAAGTCTGAAGTCAAATTCCGCTTGTACACACATAAAATGTGAGTGTTAATTTATGCCTTAGCATACTTTTTGGCGTTAGCCAACACATAAACAGCAAATAAAAGTATATGTAAGGTTTATTGATGTGTAAGGGAAAGAGAGAGAGAGAGAGAGAGAGAAAGAGGAAGGACTAAGCTGCTGCTACATTTTGAATGGAAGCACATTAAGATAAGCAAAGGTGAATTTAGATTTGCCAGAGCCAAAAATAAAGTTAGCTAGATAAATGTAAACGAAGAGACGTCTCCGATCCTTTAAAGTGTATGTATATTTTGTTAATCAGCATCAGTCCAACTACCCATGTCCGTCTGCCTGTCCGTCTGTCTGTTGCAATGTAAGTAGTCTCTCAGTTTTAGAGCTATCTTGATGAAACTTGGTATGCATACTTCTTACTGCTATACGTGTATGCTGTACAAAAGTCGGAACGAGCCGGATCGGAATGTTTTAAATTTAAAGTAACTGCAAGGGTATGAAACCTTTAGCAAGCCATAGATAGCCTTTATTTTCTTGTTTCGTTTCTCAGTTTTCCCAATTATCTTGGAGTGGTTTCAATTATCTATAATATTGCTATAATTTACCCCACTTCACATCAGCTGTCGAGGTTGAAGCACTATTATTAGGCTCATTTTGGTATTTTCAGAATATATTTGGAAATATTTGACGACCTTTACGACTTGATTTCCATTTATTAAAACGCTCTGTGTACGTGTGTGTGTGTGTGTTGTCAGTCAAAGTCTTGAAATATCTGTCAACCGTAGTCAAATCAAGGTCCAATGCTGTAGCATGACAAAGTGATGAGGGACGGGGTGACAATGGGGAAAAAAACTGGAAAGAAATGAGAAATGTAAAGTGTCCTTATCACTTCAGCCCTTAGAAATCCATTTCATTATGCATAATGTGCACATTTTGTACGCCAAGGATTTCTCTGTGCGCCGGCATTTTTTGTTTAACAAAATAAAAGAGGAGAAATGTGGGATCGGGTAGGTTGGGTATAGTACAGTGGGTACCCTATAGCATCTCACACCCTCAACTTATTTGTGCTAGATATTTACATAAAAATGCAAATAAAGTGAACTATTTTCCATTTTGACGTTTGGCCAGCCTCAAAGCCATTTGGCTTATTGTCAGCTTGACAGTTGATAAACACATCATCAAAAATACAATATAGTATACTATATAGTTGGTAATGTGTATACGTGAGCTATCTCTGTCTCTCACTTTCTGTGTGTGTGTGTGTGTAGTTTGCCAGCCAAAACTTTGTTTTTTTTTTTTTTTTTTTTTTTTTTTTTTTTTTTGGGGGCCAAATAAGTTAGGCTGCCTGGGAGCAGCTTCAATTTCAAATCAAATTTCTTTTTTCTAACAATTTATTTTGCTCTTTTATATGTATTTTTTCTGCACAAATATTTGCCTTCAAAGCAAAGCAACAACAAGAATAACTTCAATAACAATAACGACTGCGTTGACAGGGGAAGGCCAAGGAAACGAACGAACGACAAGAAGCGACAACATTTGACATTTTCTTGTTGTTTTCGTTGTCTGCTCTGCCTGTTGGCTGTCTATGCTTTTTCTCTCTGTCTCTGTCTCTGTCTCTGTCTCTCTCTCTCTCTCTCTCTCTCTCTCTCTCTCTCTCACTCTCTCTCTCCCTCTCTGTCTGCCTGTGTCGTTCGTTTGTCTGACAAAAAACATGAAAATGCGATTTTTAGTTTTTTGTCTTTGCTGGAACGTAGAAATTGCGGTTGTTTTTTGTGCATACCCTGTATATGTTATAAACAATACGCGGGTATATTGAATGCAGCTTACCAAATATGCCAACTTTATACCAATTATCTATGAACGTTTGTAAGTTTCTTATACTTTCTCCTGCGTCGCCAAAGGGTATCTGCCATTCGATCAGTGTGCCCATTAGCCTGCACTTGTTAGCAAAGTATTTTCGTACATGCTGGTACGACGTTAAAGGAATTTAGTCGTTTAGGGGATTTTTGTTTGTGTTTTGGGCACGTGCGTGTTGCCAGACTGTTTTGTTTTTGTCGACCCTATCAAAAAAATCCCCTAACTCTAAGCGAGCTATGTAAAATCTCCCCCTTTCTGTGACATTATTAATGTATTATTGTTATAGAATTTGACATGTCAGGAATGTCAATAGAAAAATGCATAGGCAGTTTATCTGCATGTAAAGTGGAAAATAGCTACAGTTTTCTAAAATACCAAAACAAATATCTAAAATTGCAAAATACAGTCAAATTATAACAAAATTCCCGCAGGAACTTTCACAAATCACATTAGAAGAGAATTCCCTAGTTTAAAGTAATTTACAGCGCCAACCTGGCGTATGCGTAATATTTCAAGCCAGTTGCTTGGGTTAGCCCCAACAGCGATTAAACCAAATGGGCAACTGAATAATGGCAAATGATTAGACAGCACAACAATAGAATGCAGCCTCTCTCCCCCTCTGTTTCCTCACCCTAATTTAAAACAAAGAAAAAATAGCCCGCAGCAGTTTCCAGCCATAAATTAGCCAAACCAGTAACGGGCAAAATGTACCTCAGAGTCAGAGAGACAGACTGAAACCGAATCCAAATGCAAAGCCAAAACCGAAATGCACGTAAAAACGTCTGTTTTTGCTATAATTGGCCACATATTTTGTTGGCCCGCCTGTTGGCCACGTTGCTGCCGGCATTGGGAGGTTTAAGGGGGAGTCAGGTAAAATGCTAAAATGGCCAAAAAAGTAAACTTGCCCTGGCTGGCAGCGCCGGCAACGAGGATTTGTTGCCTATTTCTGTGGCTGATGGTAAAAGGATGAGCAGCAGACGCGGAGAATGGAGAGAGAGGGGGAGGCAACTGGTATAGGTTACCGTAGTGTGCCTTGCACACATATTGCCAACTGGGGCACATCGGGCTTATCAATATATTTTGGACAGTTCTGCCTTGGAGCTGTACACCGTATGAAAATGGCAAACGTGTGCGGAAAAACTGTCCCAGGTTGATGTTTGTTATGGAAATCCTTGTGCAGGGAGAGAGTCTAATAATTTTACCCAAGACTCGCATAGAGTTTGCCAAGCTGAGGCTATTATGGAAATAGGCCTTAAAGAGATAGGGAGCAGATTGAATAAAAAACGGAAACAAATGGCAGAGCAAAAAGCGATGGGGCATGAAAATAATGTAGATCTTTTTTTTGATAAATTAGAAACTGGTTAAAAAGAACAAGAAAGAAAAGATATCTTTTGGCGATTTCTTGCAGTTACTTTCGGATAGCTAATGATAGCAAAGATTTTACAAAAAATATTCAAATTCGACCGATAAGTTCTCTCGTAGCTACACGATATATCGTTTTGATTTTGATAAAATTTGCATTGTCTTGAAGAGACATACTGAAATATATATGGGGATATTTTCATGGCAATATCTTGAAAAATTACAAAAATCGGCTGATAGGTTCTATGGCAGCTATACGATATATCGGACCGATCCGGCAGCAATAAGAAACATGTACACCAAGTTTCATCAAGTTAGCTCTAAAACTGAAATACAAGTTTGCGTTGTAACAGACAGACGGATATGGCTAGTTAGACTCCCACATTATTGCTTATTAGGAATATTTATGTTTTAAAGGGTCGGAGATATCTTCTAAAGTCAAGTCAAGTCAAGATATCTTCTAATGATAAGTCAACCTTATCAATTGCAGTTTAATTATGATTATAATTATGATAAAATTTTATATATTACTTTGTGTGTTATAAAGAAACATTTCTTTCTCGTTTACCTATTAAGAACATAATTTATTTATATCCTAAAGTCGGCTGACATTATTTCCTTATTCACCCTCATTGAATACTTTACGGCAAATGAAAAGAAAATACGAATCGCCAGTGGCAAAATGGACTTGCGAGAGCCATGTATGATAGAATGCTGGCAACTTGCAAAAGAAAAGGGACACAATTCAATGAAGGCAAAGGCAAAGACATGAGCAACAACAACAACAACAACAACAACAACACCGAGAAATGTGTCTGCCTATTGGCAAATGTTGTCTCTGACAATTTTAATAGCAGCAACTGCCGGGCCAAAGGAAAATGTGTGACTGCAAAGGGAAATGCAATTTTTCTTCTGCTTTTCTAACATAAACTTTACATAAATGTTTTCTTGGCAAATAAAACAAGGGGAGAGAGAGGGAGAGATAGGAGTAGTAGGAAAAACAGGCAACAGAAGGATGCTAGGTTGAAGTCAGCTCTGAAGTTACATGCATTTCTTTTTGCTTCTGCCTTTTTATGTTGACTTTGGTGTGTAACACATGTCGTATGATTGATTTTGCGAGCAGAGCATTTTAATACTCTCTAAGGAAGTTGCGAGTTAAATAGAAAACTTTATTATTGCATTTTTATTGCATTTGTTGAAAAATATTGCTGCTTTAAAGTGTTCAACAATTAATTTCTTTTATTGTTCTTGTCTTGAAATTTATGTCGTTTTTATTGTGTACGATTTGTGGTTTAAGATTGCATAGTTAATTGAATTTCGATTGACTTGAATGATTGATGGATGAGGGCAAACTAGATGTAGCCATGGAAACACCTTAAAGAACGAAGGATAGAGCAATTTCTCTGCACAAGTTGAAAAAAAATCGTTACAATTATTGATTGATTTGTGAGTCTGTGTGCAGCTATGCGGTTACCTTCAGCTGGTCTAATTAAACAGCCTTCGGACAGACAGAATGAATGGTCAACCTGACAGACAGACACACAGACTGTGTATGTTGGCTCTGGTGTTGTTCTCTCGCTCAAACAATCCATGATGGTCGTTTCGTTGTTGTTGGCAATACATTAATAAATATACCCTGACCTCTATTGACCTGACCTCACTGGACCAGCTGACCACCTGACAAGCTCGTAGCAATCGAGTGGTTTTCCTTTGGCGCCTTTTGCATTGCATCGCCTCGATATATATGTATATATATACTATATGTGTCGATATTGTCATGTGGGTCAACCACATAACATATATTGACCACGAAATGGTTTGGCATTCGCGTGCTTATTTTCATAGTTCAAATGTGCAGGCAAATAAATAAAATATATATCGTACTGTGTGAGGAAACGATATAAAAAAAAAAAACAAACACAATATACAATAAAATACAAAATGGCAATTGGCCAAGTGAAAGGCTATGAAGCGAGGCCTTTTTGCCAATACAATGGGACTAATAGAGAGCATAGGTGCTTGCGAGCACTGTGGGTGGGTTGGAAGGGTGAAACAGTGCACAAAATACTGTATAACTTATTTTATACTTAACCTAACAAAATGAACTTTAAAAGCATGTTAATTAAACACCTAAATAAAAGCACAATAATAAGTAATAATTATATAAAAATAAGCTCAATTTAAAAGATTCTGAAAATAATTAAATCAACTCAAAAAGCACATTAAATGTATAAAGTTTTAATCAATAGCTTTCTATAAAATTTAAGATTTGCTCTACAGTTTGTTTAGTTGACAAAAGCTTCTCTTAAAGCACGATCAAAGCTTTAAGCTACAATTAATCCTCTATAAGCTCTACAATGCTGTTGAAGCGCTTAACCAGATGAACAAGCGCGAAGAAAAGCTCGTTTTAAGCTAAAATCTCTGTAAATCTTAAAGCTTCCTTCCCTCTCTTCCTTTTCAATTTGAAGAGTATTTAGAGCTCAACTCGATTGCAATTACTTTCCACTCTTATCACATGTGCTTATATGGGGGCTTTGCTTATGACGACTACGTGCTGTGGTGCACAACAACAACAACAACAACAACAAGAACAACAACAATAACAATGCTGGTAACAGCAACAATTTATGTGCCACAACTATAACAATAACAATAAACATTCTTTTGAAAGAAATAAGAAAAAAAAACAACAACAACAAGAACGAAAGGTTTATATGAGTGTGGTAAAACGGAAACCATTTGCTGAATCCTTTAGAGCAGATTTTTTTTTATATGACTTGGTCTGTGAGGTTGTATGTGTTGGTGTATGCGTGTGTGTAAGGTTGCATGTACAAAGTTATTGAAAAGTAGAGAAGTCACACCAATATTTGTACATTTTTTTCATTGCGCCCCCAAGGCATATTTACCAGGTACATTTTTTTTTTATATATTGTAGTGTACATACATGTATAACAGGTGCAGCTATGTATGTACATATGTGGTTTATATGTATATATATATATTTACTGATGACTGACAGACTGACGATCTGACAGCCTGACCTCTGCCTGCAGTTTGCTATTGATGTTTATACTTTTGCGGCAAAGTATTATTTGTTTTGCATCATTGGAACAGAGAAGGAAAGAGAAAAGAGAGTAAAACAAATAATAAACGAAAATCACATAAATTTATATACATATAAAGCACAAAGGCTTACAGATGTTTGCACAGTGTATTTTATTGAGTAAATATGCTAGGCTTCGAAAAAAAAAATGCTCCAAATCCCATTGGGGTTTACTATTTTTGCTGTTAAAGAATGGTTGAATACAAAACGAATACCTCCTTAAATTACTTTAAACTCTGCAGTGTCGTTGAAGCGTCGCTTGCTCTCTGTAATATCCGTATTATTTTTGTTAAAAAAAAAATAAATCGATTAAAGTCATTTGTTCATTTTTCAGTGCCTGAAAGACTCAATTAATTGAATACCGGGCACGTTGTATTGCAAAAATGCCACTGTTTAATTTATCAAACAATTGCAGCCGTTTACTGCCATAAAAAAAGGGAGAAACAATAAAGCCAGAGTGTGTGTATGGATAGTGGATATTCTGTGCATATGAAACGAAATTGATTGAAAAATCAATTTGCATAAAATAATGTAGAAACTTACATAAATAAATATGAGAAAAATAAAAAATTATTAACAGACGCAAGTAAACGACTAAAGAATACCCTTTCACAGAACATTCCCATAAATTCACATATTTATTATTTATTTCCTTTGCACCTGTGTTTATTTAGTTTTTCAATTCAATTGAATTTCCATTAAGAAAATTGCGCTGCACTCCCTCTCTATTTCTCTTCCCATCTCTCTCACTCACATTGTTACTGCCTACTGACATTGTCGATTTTTCGAACGATTTTCGATTTTCGCGCATCATTTTGTCTGTTTTTCTCTGTTTATATTTGCAGCTTATTTTTCGTGGCCGAATGGGATTATATTTTTATGCCCGTGCTTTGTTTTTGGATCAGTGCGAAATTACCGCAATTTGTACAAGTTTAGGGAGCTTTTCACGTAAAAGCAGATACATTTTTAGGATATTTTGTTTGCTCGGAAAATTGAATTGTTGCACGTTTTTATTTGTGATGCCCTGCCATTGTAAATGTTCAGTAAAGGATATATTAAGTTGGTATAAGTTCTGTCCGTCAGATCTCACTTATTATACAAACTAGGGTCACCAAATGTAATATAGTAGATTCGATATACCCTACGCTTTTGAAGTTAATTTCAAAAATTAAGTTTTACGCTGTTTTATAGGTATATAATGCGCAGGGTATCTTATTTTTGGCAGCGCTTGACTGTAGCTTTTCTTTGCTTGTTTAAAATTTAGGCTGGTTTGGGTTTGCTGTACCTTTATTGAAGTTTTAAACATTCATTTTTGAGCTAAGTTCATTTGTTTAGATTCCACTTAAGCCCAAAGTAAGACTTCTGCTAGAACCCAAATTTTAATGAAACTTTAGCAGAGACATTTTCCAATTTTTGTCATATTGAACTATACGAAAATGTCTTCGTACGTGTGGTTGACTTAGAGTTGCACACACCACTCATTCCTTGGGGCATAATTCATAAATATTTTGCCTTTTCAATAACATGTCACACTGAGCTGACCCGAGAACCCACTTCAACACTTTGCGGTCTTTGCAAGCACTTTACGCTACACTTGACAGCTGCCATTCTCCAGGCCCCGCCCCACAAAACTAACAAAGCACTCCTACACCCTCCTTCATCCACGCCATATACCTTTTCGGAAACGAACTCAACTCATCTGCTAAATTATGAACACAGGCGTTATTGCTCTGCGAGCCTTGACCGCATGACAAGCTGAAAATGTTAAGTAAAGCTTTTGTAAATGGCATAAGGAACCGCAGCAGGGCAAACTCTTCTGATCGTGGGTCGAGGAGGAGGAGACGAATGCGGATATGGGTATTCAAACTGAAATTTGTCATGGTTTGTAATAAATTGAAGTGGAACTTTCAATCCAATTAATACGCACATTTTGCACTCAATTAGTTTGTTGCAAAGATTAATCAAAATACTGCATAAATGTTGAGGTTTTATATTATAATTTGGTTTATTTAAATTTTTAAAGATATTTAATGTGTTGACTATAATATGGTGTGTATAGAACAAGAATAGAGGCTATGGGTAATTATATTTAATTTATTATTAGATTATGTTTTTATTATTTATTATACCGTATACAGTATATATGTATACGGTAAATCAGCATCAGCAGGGCAGTCAAACTAGCCATATCCGTCTGTCGTCTGTCCGTCTGACTGTGTCGACGCCAACTAGTCTCTCAGTTTTAGAGCTATCGTGATGAAATTTGGTATACATGTTTCTTATTTCTGCACCCTAAATAAATCAGACTGAGCTGGATCGGACCAATATATCGTATAGCTGCCATAGAAACAATCGGCCGATTTAATATTTGGAGTACCTGCAATGGTATGAAAACTTCGGCGTGCTGAAGGTAGCCTTCTTTCTTGTTTATATACGTATATAATATATTAGATATTATATATTTTGTATTATATTTTTATCTTGTAAAGCCAATGATATATTCCTTTATATTGTAGGGTATATTTATGCATTTAATTCTCACACTCTGTTGTCTTCTTCTGCACCATTTGAATGACTTAATTTATTAAAGTCAAATTCACTCACTTTATCTTTCTATTTCCCCTTACATATCCCTCTTTCTTTCTCTTTCTCTCTTTCTGTCTGCATTAGGCAAGTGTTTTGCTGTCCTTAACTTGCCGCACATAATTTCCAATTAGGCTGCACGCTATGGCATTAAGACGACGAGTAAGTCGGCCATTTGGCGCCCCGGAAAAAGAATCATAAATAATTGAATAACTTACTCATTTCACAGAGTTCGCTTTCGCCTGGGGGGCCCACGCCAGGCGCCATTTTGCCATGTTGCCGGTGTATGTGTGTATGTGTGTATGTGTGTATGTGTGTATGTGTGTATGTGTGTATGTGTGTGTGTGTGTGTGCCTGGTGCGGGTTGCCATTTTGTTTGGCAGACGCTTCTCTTATCTAATGCTGACATGCACATTATGCTCGCTCTCTGTCTCACTGCCCTTTTCCGTCTCTTTCTCTCTCTCTCTCTCTTTCTCTTCGTGCCGTGACACTTGGTTTTTTCTGCGACTTCCCCGTTTGCCTTTTGTCTGTGCTGTTTTTTTCCTAAATTTGTCACGATTTTCTTGTAGCAAACGTTTGCTGCAAGTTGTTGCTGTCCCGCTTTCCCTCTACCTTTCCTCTCCCTCTCTCTCTTGCTCTCTCTCGCTCTCTCAGTTGACAGCATCTCTGCGTTTATGTTTATCAATCATAATGTACTTGGCTGAGCAGTCTCATTAAGCGTTGCCTCTTAGCATCCACTATTGCTATCTCTTTCAGTCTCATACCACGCCACGTTAACCTGGCTAACTCGGGTTCGTCTGTCTTGCTGCTGTCTGCTCAGTTCACGTAATTGCTTTATACGCTGATTTATGCTTATCTTCTATAGTCATATTTTTACATTTATTCGCATTTACCTTGATCGCATCGCATCGCATCGCCTCCTTCCCAAAGCAGTTTTTGACCTTATTTCTTCGAACTTAATTTTATCTATAGCGCGCTTCGCTGTGTGTGTTTTGGCTTCTGTGCGGCACATAACGGGTTTTTTTTTTTTTTTTTTTTATTTAATCATTGATTTTTATAAACAAATATTTAAGTAAGGATTTTTAGTAGAAGATTTATTATTTGATTTTTGTAGGTTTCTCACTTCGAATGTTTGTCACAAATCTGATTGCTTGGCGCACGGAACACCCTGTTTGCATTAGAACAATCATCATAAAACGTGCATTAGATGGCGCACAGTGTCCGCAAATGGCTTCACCTGCTAACAGCAGCCAAAAAACTTTTCACACTTGCACATAGATAGACACACACACGGATACATACACACAGACATACCGAGCATCATTTTGAATTTTCAACTTTAGCGGCATCTGCGATGTGTATCAATGTAATGGCCAACTGATGACATCCTCTACTGCTCCTCCTCCTTCTCCTGCTCCTGCTGCAGCAACTGCAGCAACTGCTTCACCTGCTCCTTTTTCGTACTCCAACACGTTTCATATAGCTTGAAGTTCCTTTGCTTTATAATTACTCGCATGCATAGCCGCATACCCACCTAAAGGGGATGTGGCATGTTGCTGTTGCATGCCACGCACGTAATGAGCAAATCGCACAGCAATTAATGATTTTATTCTTATCCTTTGGCAATTTGTCTTACTTGGTCTCTCATTTTCTTGCTCTGTCTCTCTTTCTACCTTTCTCTCTCTCTCGTTCTCGTTCTCTTTCTCTGCTTCTGTTGCGCTTTTCTGCGCTTATCTCGACAAAAGCGCGCGCGTTGCACATAAAGCACAGAGAAATATGCAAGAAAAGCCGAAAAGATAAACGTAGAAAAAGGTTATGCAAGAGTTCTAGGCTTGCAAATACTCTGTAAAATTTCAAAAAATTGTTATGAAAATAATATTAATATTTTTTTATTTAACTTTTAAGTGGCTCTAATCATATTTCTAAAACATTTTTATTCACAAAGGAGACGGATGAGAGTGTCTGACTTGCAAGTACTTTGTAGAAATTTAATATGTTATTATGAAAACTTTTAAAATATTTTTAAAAAAAATTTTAGACGGAATTTTGAAATTTAAGAAATTTTCTTGTGGCTCGAAATATATTTTAAATATTTTATTTACAAAGTAATTTTAAAATTCAGAAAACTACTTAAATAATTAAAATATAAAATTATTATTAAATAAGTAAATTAAACAACTTCATTTAGCTTTTCTTTGTACAGGGTACAACTTGATGTGCTGCAAGATACCGCGCAGCAAACTTAGTAGCCTGCCATGTTTCGTTTCGTTTCAAATTAAATAAAAATACAATCAAGCGTCGAGCTGTGTTCCCTTCTTCTCCCCTCCGTTCCTCCCCCAGGGCTGACGTCTGTCTACCCGGATGCCTGCGTGACTCAGCATTAATCTGCAGGACTTCAGCTGCCTGCACTTGCTTGTCTCTTCTTGCTCGCTTTTCCGCTTTCGTTTAAACATAAATAGTGGAAATCTTCCATCTCTCTTTCTCTGTGTGTGTGTGTGTGTGTGTGTGTTTTTGTGGGCTTCGCTGCATGCGTACGTGCCTGCAACACCTAAAAATACTACTAGAACTACAACAATAGTTTCTCTAGCGAAGGCCGCTTAAATTGAAATTCTTTAAACATGCTGTCTAGTGTAGTAGTATTTTGTGTTTGCCCAAGCGCCCTAACTGTTGTTGTAGCACGGCATTTTTGTCCGACCGTCCGTCTGTCCGTCTGTGCATAAACTTGTGTGCACCTTAACGTATGCAATGGATTTGTGTATGTGAAATTGTTTTTTTTTTGCTCGCTGCAAGAACTATGCAGAGAGTTTGATAGAACACTGCACTATAAAAATAGTTAAAACAGTTTAAAAAATAGAAGAAAATAAAATAAATAAAACATAGCGAGTTTAGAATGTATTGATTTGAAATGCTTTACGGACTTTTGTTATTGAACAATTTTTCGAACAATTGTAAACAGTTTTATTCAAGCATTTTAATTGAAGTTACACAGCAAAAAATGTATTATGTATTAAATTAAATTAGATAATAATAATAAAGATTTATAATATCAATCTTTTACTCTAAAATATTTTGAATATGTATATAATCTGATTTAGAATTTATTAAAAAAAAGAGTATGTTGTAGTCGATCAATTGCCAACATGCGCGTGCTTCAGCTGTCAATCACCCCGACTAGTCTGGCATTCCATGTTAAATGTAAATACTAATTAAATTCCATACGTCATGTTATGCGTGTTAAAGCTATGTGAAGTGTATGCGAGCATTGTAAATAAATACATACATATTTTTGCATATGTATACGTATGAGTGGGTATGTGTAGCATGCAATTGATATTGCCATTGCAATTGAAATGTGTCATTCTGTTATCTTTAACAATGAGAACCTCAACAACAGCAACAGCAGCAAGAACAATAAAAACATTTCTAATTGACATACAATTTGTGTACAAATCGTTAAAAATGCATTTGCTTTTGTTTTTCACCTTGTTTGCATAGTTTTTCTTTACTTTTCTTTTTATGCTTTTCTTTATTGTCAAATGGGCATGTTAACATTGTTTAGTTTTTGTAACAGCTTAAATGGTTTGAAAAAGACACCACAAATTACAAATAGTTAAAATTCAATTAAATTTAACCTTTTCTGTCTGTATGAACGCATATAGCTCGGTTGTTCTAAGAGCTACAGTTAACAAATTGACATAGAGCTGCCTTTATGGCATGCGCATGTAAAGCATAAAAGATTTTCCATCACGCCCACCGCCCCGCAAAAACAGATAATTATTTAGGTAAATCTAAGTTAAGTGAGTCTCATTTGTATTTAAGTGAGAAAATGATAAGCGACATATATTTGAGAATTTGTGGTTGATAATAATTAATGTTTTCTTTTTTTCGAAGTAAAGCGTAGGGTATTTCATAGCTTATACACTTGTGCGCTCTGCCTTCTCTTTTGCATATGCTGATTGTCTTTTAGTTCATCATGAGCTGCTGCCGTTGCTGTCGCTTGTTGTGCAACGTAATAAAATAAAGTTTTAATTACAAAAAATTTGCATTGCATAGTTGAGGGCACGGTGCACCTGGTAACCAGGCACACACACTCGTACACGCACACACACACACACACACACACACACACTCGCAAACACACACATTAGTCTACTCATTCCGACACTGCGTGCAATTCAATTAGAGCCGAAACGAGTGCAGTCTACTGCACTGTCTTTCTACCATTCTCTCTCTCCGTCTCTCCCTCTCTTTTTCTTTCTCACACACACATTTTAATTAAATAAATTTTGTGTTTGCCTGCCTGTCATAAACATTGCGGCAAAAGCAGCCAAAGTAGAAGGAGAAGCAGTCGAAGCAGCAAAAGGAGTTGAGAAAGAGCAGAGGGGAAGAGAAAAGCCATGAAGGCATGAAAATGAAAACATTTAACTGTTGGTTACGTTTAAGGGTTAAAGGGGGCGGTGGCGGTGGCGGTGGGCGTGGCGCAAATTGTAGGTAGGTTTGTTGTTTGCATAAAATGCAAGAAAATTGCCTTGGCAGCTGCTGCTGGCGCTGGCGCTGAGCGTCGACGCTTGGCGCATATCTCTTGCACTCGTCGTCAACAGATTTGCTGAGGGTGTGTGTTAAAGTGTTTGTGTAACTATGTGTGTGTGTGTGTTTTGTGTCACATCGTGTCGTTTTGAGGTTGCATTGCTGCGCACATAATCAAATTTAAGTTGACTGCCTCGACGAGTAGATAGATAGTTATGCCTGCCTCTCTCTCCCACTCCTTCTGCCTCTTTCTCTCGCTCTGTCTGTGTGTGCTTGTCTGCTGTTGCATGCCACATGCCACATGCCGCATGCCTCATCTCGCATGCCGCTTGGTGTGGCAGCCGCACTTGCAACTTGTTTTAGGCTGTCAGGCTGCATTTAATTGAACTTCCTTCATACTTTGCCATGTCACACACCACACACACCGCACACACACATGAACTGTGTGATCAGATTAGATTTCGGACCTGCATTATCCTAATGAACTGGTTTCGATTTCAGTCTAGGCAGCATAATGAAACTCTTCTTTCTCTCTCTCTAGTTTAGTTGATGGAAAATGTGCGAATCGATTTAAAGTTGCAACAAATTTAAACTAGAGTTTTTGTTTAGTTGCAGCTTTAAGCTTAATTAGTAGCTACTAAAATGCCTGTTGTTTCCACTGTCCCCCTCAATATATTTGTTGAGTTCTCAAATATTTGACAAAACACAAACAAAAACAGTTCCCCCATATATTCGGTTCGACCACAACTACAGCCAGCTAATTAAGCTACATTTTTAGAGGCTCAGTTGAATGTTGGCTCTGGATTTTGGTCTGCCTTCTCTCCCTCTCTTTCTCTCTCCCAATCTCTCTCTTACATGCCACACACACCCACCCGCAGAGACCAGAGTAAACTGAATGCCTTTCCTACTGCGGCAAACAAACCAAACTTTGCCTTGCCTTGTGGCATTCGAAGCTCGTAGTAAATTATTATTATTATTATAGGAGAGGGAGAAGAGGGGTAGGAGAAGGACTCCATTGGGGGTGCAGCTGCAGTTTCTGCTTCGTTGGTCAATGCGGTTGTCCAGTGTCGAAACTAAACACTGTAAGCAGTCAAGCAGCTTGGCTGGCTAGACTCCCGACTCCAACTCTGATTCCCAACTCAAGTTGCTGACGCTTTCTGGCGCAGAAAATTAGGCAACAGTAAATAATTATTTATGCGAATTGTATTTGTTGTGCCAGGCAAAGCTGTGTGCTTGGCATCCCTCCCTCTCCCCTCACAACCTCTGCCCCCCTTCTCTTTGTGTGTTTGCTTGGTAGGCAACTCTTCTAATTGCTTGCGGCTCTGGTTAGTTTGGGTTATTGTCATCTGGCTGCGTTGCCATGTTGACAGGCGCCTCCAGTGGCTCATTTTGGAGTGCCCAATTAAGATGGATGAGTGTAGCGTATATATGTATATAGTATATTATATGTATATGTATAATTTCATTTTGAGTAAGTGAAAGAGACATCATTTATACCTGCGCGGGAAATAAGGAAAAATGCGAAAAGTTTTGTGGCTCGTAAAAAATCAAGTTTCAAGTTTTGGGCTCATTTTAACTTTTGCAGGCCGCTTCCGGTATACCTTTTAAATATGGAGGGCAGTTCAAATGGGGTATGCAGATGGCGTAAATTACAAAAATTTATATTTTTTAAATTATTATATATTATTTTATAATTATTTCTATTATAATAATTATATATATATTATTTATTATTATTTATTAATTATTATTATTACAATTATTATTATTTAATTTATTTATCTATCTATATATTTATTTATTTATTTTTCAATTTATTTATTATATTAAATATATATATGTATGTATTTATTTATTATTTTATATTATTTATTTATTTATTATTTTATATTATTTATTTACTTATTATTTTATATTATTTATTTATTTATTATTTTATATTATTTATTTACTTATTATTTTATATTATTTATTTATTTATTTATTAATTAATGTATCAATTTTAATGTTTATTTATTAATTAATTAATTTATTTATTCAGGTATTTTCTTATTTATTTATTTTTTGTATATTTTTATTATTTTTTTTGCTTTCTTTAAATTAATAAAATTAATTTATTTATGTGTTTTAATTATTAGATTTTCTATTCATAATTAATGAATAGGGAGTAAGAAAATAAATTATGCCAAAAATAGGTTAACACCTATAAAGATAACGTAGTAATAAATACGTCTTTCCCTCTAGGATACCGTCTAGGATATCTTTCATTCCAGCATTTTGGTCTCTTTCTTTCTAATGGGATAATTTTTTTTGCTTTGCATATTTCTCGGAACTTGTTTTCACCGCTGTTACCTGTGCCATATTTAAGAGACGTGGCCGTCCCCACCGTTTTCCTAACGTGCACCCTCATTTCCCTTACCCCTCTCCACCGCCAAACAATGGGAACAAAATAATAATAATGCTTAAGCAAAAGTTTAAGCAAATAATACAGCAGAAACAAGTGAAGCTTAAGTTAAGGTAACTTTTTGCTACAAAGCAGTGGAAGTGAGGGAAAAGGGGGGTAGGGTGCAGGCCCTTGGCCCTCGTGCGAGAGGAGGTTTCAATTTAATGCTTCGTTACCTTTTTGGCAGCAAATGTTGAAACATTTTTGAAGTGGCCAAGCCACTTGAGA
Source organism: Zaprionus ghesquierei (assembly GCA_018904095.1). Taxonomy (NCBI): domain Eukaryota; kingdom Metazoa; phylum Arthropoda; class Insecta; order Diptera; family Drosophilidae; genus Zaprionus; species Zaprionus ghesquierei. The sequence continues at coordinate 3,129,670 of JAEIGP010000676.1, forward strand.
AACAAGTTTAAAGTGTTTTCTCTCCCAAACAAGGCATACGAAAGAAATTGAGCTGTCTTTTCCGTCCATCACTCGCTCTCCTTCTCTGTCTCTTTCTCTCTCACACTCGAATAGCTGAAAAGATGTAGGAGAAAACCGTAGCTGAGCCTTTTATTGTCAAGGATTTTTTTGCGGATGAAAGCTTGGCATAAAACAATAACTAGAAGATTTATTGCATGGCTACCATTTTTTATATTGTTTCGCTGGAGAAATTTATTAATAACTTTAGGTAGGCGATTATAAACAGCTTAAACTTAAAAGGAACAAAGGATGTGTACATAGCAATTTAAATTTAAAAGAAATTTGAGAAAGAACAGAAGAAAATGGCTTGAAAAAAAGTTAAAATGACAATCAGAAAAATAAACTTAAAGCATAAAGAGAGAGTTTTGTTTAAAATAAAAAATAACGACACAAGTTAAAGGGCAGCTGTTCAGAGTTCCCTTATCAAAGCAACCACCTGTCTGTGCTCACCTCAAACCATTTGGTTTTATCGTTGGTGCACCACAAAGTGTCAGTCTTCTCCTTCTGCTATCAGCATGACAAAAACCTTGAGGCAAATATAATTCTAACAATGGCATTAAATAGAATTTGCATGCATAATTAGCCGAACGCATTTAGTCGACTTGCGACTCCCTTTCCCCTTCCTGTACTCGAAACTCTTCCCCACTCTGTACAAGATACACCCCGCGGTTATGATGCATGTGTGACATTAACGCAAACATTAGGCAGAATTGCTTATCGCAATGGGTGGTCATGTAAGCGAAGGGAGGGAACTGTTGGACACTTAAAATGAAATTAAGGCAATCGGTTAATGCGCAGCGGGTAAAATGGGGCGCCTTATATAAATAGGGCAATTTTGAAGACGGGTTTATCTTGCACCGATGCTTAAAATGACATTTCCCGTAGGCTATGGGGTTTGAAATAAGTGGTGTTTAAAAATATATTAAAGGGGAATTTGGTTCACTGCAATTTTCTATAAATTTAAAACTGATTTTTGTATATTTTTAAAGTATTTGTATACCTTTTGCATAGGGTATATTAATTTTGGCCAGCAGTTTGCAACGCATCTAAGAAGACATTTCCGACCCTGCAAACTACTGGCAAATACTAGTCGAACTAGCCTTGTCAGTCTGTCCGCCTGTCCCTCTGGCTGTAGCAAAGTAAAGTAGTCTCTCAGTTTTAGGGCTATTTTGATAAAACTTCGTATGTTATTGCTGCACGCTGTAAATAAGTTGAAACGAGCCGAATCGGACCGATATATCGTATAGCTACCATGGAACCATCGGCCGATTTTTGTAATTTTTTAAGATATCGATATAAAACTTTCCCGGTATGGGTCTAAGTATGTCCTTTAAAAGATGCAAGAGTCTTATCAAAATCGGCCTGATTTATCGTATAGCTTCAATAGAAATTATCACTTGAGAATTTATATACATTTTATAAGATATCGCTATGATATTGCTGTTTATATTTGGAGTAACTGCAAGAGTTTGAAAGGTAGCCATTTTTTGTTGTTTATATAATTTATTGAATTCCTATATTAAATTATTCGACTCATTGCAAATTACATTCACCTAGCTAAGTAACAACTTTAGTTGCTTAATTTGTTTGAGCATCGTAAAAATTCCAGCTAACTTTATTGTTCTTTATTCTGCAAGTAAACCTGCCTGAAAAGCGAATAACCTGTGTAGCATGCTGCACTTTTCCGGGTTCCTTTTTCCCATCGTCGTAGCTACTGCTGCAGCCAGAAAAAACCTTTTTGAATTTATGATTTGCACAGTCCACGCTGTTAGCCAACTTGAAATTGAGCTCATTTTGGCCAATGGCCAATTAACTTTTTGCATTTGCTTTCGAAGAGAAAACAGAGGCAAAAGAAGAGAGGGAAGTTGAAAGAGAAACATAACCCGATTAGCGCGTCGCAATGCCAATAACTCCGAGCAGCAAAAACTTCTTCTGGCCGTGAGCTGATTTCCGGCTTCATGCAACAATTTCTATAACAACTTAGGTGGCATTTTTAAAATTTAAAATTTAAAGCAAATCTAACTTACCCCACTTAAGCCTCTTCCTATCTGATTTAAAATGCGTAGAATTCGATGTAAGCTGCACTTAATAATTCCAATCGCCTTTGCATTCATAATACTTTTGAATGCGCTACGCAATTCAATTAAGTGAATAATAAATTGAGTACTTGAACAGCGACTTAATTTAATTTTGCTCATTTTGATTGAGCTAACTGACAGAAATTAAATTATTAAATTATTAATTACTACAATAATATATAAATTGAGTTGAAAAGTATTTTGAACTTTTGCTCAGCTCTTTTTTGCCCATTTACGGCTACAAATCAAATTCCCTCGACTGCAGATTTTCTATTAATTATATTAGCATATTTTCAGCTGCCATTCGAAACGTTACCTGAAGCTGACTATAAATAGCCAGCGATTAAGCCAGCTGTGACATATACCTTCCTAGCTTGTCGCTACTTTTTGCTTCCCTCCCGCTGCACTTTACTTTAATGGCTATGTTGTCAGCGGGCAAAAAAAGCCGTTGACTTTTTTTTTGACTTTTTGTCTCTTTATTTTCGTAGCTAAAACATTCTCGCTCATCATTCAGTCAGGTGAATGTGACAGCGGGTGGTGTATGCAGAGAGCTGGTGAGGATGGAGTGGGGGTGAGAGAATGGGAGTGGGAGTGGGCAATAACATGGCAGATCAAGAGCATTATATCATTTGCAAACCTTGACGTTGTCATTGATGAATTTCGCTCCAACTGACAGTGCGACACTTCAGGTCCATCGCAATAAGGGATACTCTATGCGAATATGAAAACGTTGCTAATGGAACTTGGGAAAACCTCTAAAAAAATTCCTGAAAGATTTAAAAGATATTTTTGGTTAGTAATTTAACTAATGTGTGCAAAAAATATTAAAAAAATTCGTTAAAAAAATGTTCAAATTTAATGTTGAAATTTTTTAAAATGTTTTGGTATCCAACTTTCTGTTTTGCTTATGTAATTTAAACAATTGTTTAGGGTTTTCTCTTCTTCTCTTTTAAGTCAATTATTTCTATACTTTATAGGGTATATTTCTAGCATTACTCTACTTCTTCTCGTTTATCCTTTGCCCTTGGGCTTTGCCTCTCGACATTTTGAATATGCGCCCATGCGCCATAGATATGCGGAGTGTTTGAGATACTTTTTTGTTATTTGGTTATTATTTATTATTTTTGGTTAGTAATTTAACTAATGTGTGAAAAAATATTAAAAAAATTCGTTAAAAAAATGTTCAAATTTAATGTTGAAATTTTTTAAAATGTTTTGGTATCCAACTTTCTGTTTTGCTTATGTAATTTAAACAATTGTTAAGGATTTTCTCTTCTTCTCTTTTAAGTCAATTATTTCTATACTTTATAGGGTATATTTCTAGCATTACTCTACTTCTTCTCGTTTATCCTTTGCCCTTGGGCTTTGCCTCTCGACATTTTGAATATGCGCCCATGCGCCATAGATATGCGTATTGTTTGAGATACTTTTTTGTTACTTTTGCAGGCTACAAAAAATCATTGTATATTTCAATGCTGGAGACAGTTTTACATGCCATTCGACTGTCATTAGCCGTAAAATGGCTGTTTCAACTTGGGAGGGGGCCATTTGGCCTTTTAATATGCGCCATTTGTCCGGCGGTTGGGCAGGAAATTCTTTTGCAAAACAGTTTCGTATTTACAGCAGTTAAAAAAAAAATATTGCATTTAAAAATGTTAAGTAATTTTTGGAGTGAGTAAAACCGAATGATTCTGTAGCATATGCTACTGCTTTGTGTGTGTGTGTGTGTGTGTGTGAATTTTTCTAATAAATTCCTAATATGATTTACACATTTTTAATAAGCGTTTCTCTCTCTTTTTCGTTACAGAAAATACATAAAAATTCTCATTGAGGTAAGTGAAGGAATTGATCAAAATCAATTTACATTTAATTAAGCTATGCGATAGTGTTACACACACACACAGACACACATAATTAATTTAGCCAAATTCGACTGAGGCAATTAAGCTTTTCCAGTTGATTTGCAAAATTGTTTGATTGGTGCAAAGTAAATGCAATTTTCCTGCTAAACTGGGGGAAAGGAAAATTGTCAAGGCAAAATGTTCCAAAAAGTTTTAATGCCCATTAGGCGTAATGACCTTTAGCCTTAGAGTCAAACAGCAAACTGCGAACATACATAGCTGCATTAGTAGCTCAACTCATTAACGTGCCACAAGCACAAGGCCCTGAAACTTGGCTGGAAAAAATAAAACTAGCGGGAATATAAATTCTTGGCTTTTAATTGCAAACCGAAATTTAGGGGCTCAGAGTAGAAGAATATGCAACGCTTTTTCGCCTAATTGCAGCAGCGCCCCAGCAGCGGCTGGCACTAAATTTTCCACTGCCCAATGAAGCATGCCACCACGCCCACCGCCCCTTGGTTACACCCTGCCCCGGGAAAGCGTTTGCGAAGAAAACGCAGCCCTAAGCGCAAAACCAAAAATGTAATTTCGAAATTTCTATACATTTCGGAGGGTATATTAATTTTGGCCAGAAGTTAGCAAGGCACCTTGGGAGACATCTCCGACCCTATAAAGTATAAATATTCCTAACCAGCATAAATGGGGAAGTCGAAATAGAAAATGTCCGTCTGACTCTCCGTCTGACTGTCTGTCTTAATGAAACTTGGTCGGAACGAACCGCATCGGACCGATATATTTGTCTGTCGAGATATCACCATGAAACTTTCCTGATATTTGCATAAGTATGTGCATTAAATGCTGTGAAAACTTATATAATCGGACAGATATATCGTTAAGCTGCCGTAGAACCTATCGGCCGATTTAATATTTGGAGTAAGTGCAAGGGTATGAAACTTCCGGCGTGCCGAAGGTAGCCTTTCTTCTTGTTTTGTGCAATTTTGGCAGGCAATTCACTACTTTTTTATTTTGAATATAACCCTGTAAAAATTGATGGAGGCTTTTCTTTATATATAGCTATTTATATCTGAAGAATTAGGAAAAATTACAAGGTTCATTTTTAATACTTTTTTTTTTTTTTAACAGAAGTATCTGCTAAGAACTGCTTAAATTCTCAAGGGTATCTTTAGCCTATACCAACTTATGGACAAAAAGTTCTCTTTAGATTTTCTCCAACTTTTCTGTCTTTTGATAAGGCTGATTAGGCGTTGCAAAATAAAGTAAATGGCACCGACAGTTAGCCAACTTTTACCTCGGCTTTCGATAGAAACTTGCAAATCGATTTTTGCTTTTGAAGATTTCTGCAGCGTACAGATTTTATGTTCAGGTTTAATTAACCGCTTCAACTAGGTGGTCAAAGCTTAATTACGTATATGCAAAGGAAGATAAAGGCAGTTAGAGAGAGTGAGGGAGAGAGGCAGAGAGAGAGAGAGAAAGCTAGAGCGGGAAGACACGTAGTTGGTATCGCCTAACGCGCATATTTCATCGCATGCTTCTGTGGGCCGCATTGAATTCCGCCTTTGTTTATGTCAATTATGCTAGGGTGCTGCATGGTTTGGATGCGGTAATGTTGGAGTAGGGTACAAGGGGAAAAGAGGGGAGGGGCGGGGGGTCGTAAGCGAGACAGAGAGACACTCGATACCTGTGGCACTTACTGCAAGTGGCAGCTCAGGCAGCGTTAATTCTCATACCTGGCGTGCGCTGCCCCTTTTTGTGCCCCCCGCCACAAACGCGATTTTCTGCTGCAATCGAGATGCTGTAAAGCCCTTACAAGCACTTAAGCACACACAGACGCGCACACCCATCCATACACACGTACACTGTGTGTGAGTGGAGTTTGTGTTTCGCATTCGCACAAGTAATTAATGCGTTTGTGTGCTTGCTAACATTTGTATTTACACTGACGCTGCTGTGTGTGAGAAAGAGAGGGAGACAGAGGGACAGAGAGAGAAAGAGAGAGAGAGAGAGAGAGAGAGAGAGAGATGTAGCATACACAGGAAATAGTGAGTTAGTGGCACGTTGCGGTATTTGCCTATTCGATTAGAAGCTGCACATGAAAAACTACTGCACTACCGATACATCTCCCTCTTCCCCACACATTGATTCGATTCTACGCAAAGTTTCTAACACTGTAATGCAATCGAATTTGCTGGGAATATATGGCTTGGGTTATATGTAGGTAAACGTGTATTAGAAGATAATATTGATGGTCACTTAAACAAATAATATTAAAGCCTTAAAATCCGTAAGCTAGAAACAAGTTTTCTTCGGATTTCAAAGCCAAAAAGAGGCGTGGCTAAAACATTAAGACACATTATGACCAACTTTCATAGCCCTAACTCTTATAGTCATACGCACAGACATGGCTATATTGACTCGCCTTTTTATGCTGGAACCCTTGTTAAATGTTTCTCCATGAATCGATTTGCGCGTTTTGGCGCTTCGCTCTCTTCTGTTCACTGCTAATTCAATTGATTTAATTTTTTTTTGGGGGGAAGTCTCTATAAGCTTGGGCATCACGTACGTAAGCTTCACGTACTTGCCACGCCTCCTACCGCCTATCAACCCCACGCGGCGGCCGCAGCAACAAATCCGCAATGAGCAGTTTGGAATTTTGACGCGACCACGCATAAATTGATGTGCTTCCCTGTGCGATACGGATAGGGTGTTATTGCGTGGGGTAAATGTGCGGGGTAGGGCAATCGAAGGGGCAGTAAGTGGTGTTATATCTGAGTGTGCGTAGATACCCAACCAAGTGGGTCGCCACTCTTGGGGCACAGCGACAACAATTGTCAATTAAAATTGTTGCCGTTGACCACCTGCTGTCCCTTCTTTCTCTCTCTCTCTCTCTCTCTCTCTCTCTCTCTCTTTCTCTCTTTTTCTGTACCCCTTTCCATCTCTAGGGCAACTCTTTAAAGGTGTCATAATTGGATTTGCATAAAAAGCCCCGCTTCGTCGTTATCGACACGACCAACTGTTGCTGTCGCACCCCTTGGTTTTTTCGGTTTGTTTTTGTTGTTGTTTTTTTGCGGTTCAATTTTTATTGATTAAATTTTATAATTTTTACGCATAATTGAACGGAAGGTAAAACCGGAAAGGGTGCATAAAATTGGAAACGTTAACATAAATTAGTTTCAGTTCGTTTTTCCGTGTTTCCTCTTTCTCCCTTTTTCTTTCTCTCTCTCGTTGCAATGGCTGGTTGACTTTGTGCGTTTTATAGTTTGCCATCGGAATTGATTGCCAGATTGTCGGATTGCTAATTAAGTGTGCTGTCAACCGTGCGGTAAATTAGAAATTATCTCGAGTTGGCTTTGCGATGGTCAAATTTACGTAAAATATGTGTGCAATCAGGGGCGGAGGTGGGAAGGTATGGCATATCGAGGCAAATAATTTGTGTTGCCTACTTTTAGGCATTTTCGAAAAACGTAAATAAAAGGTAGATAAATTTACATATATTTTATACATATAAAATAAATAAATAGAAAATTATTAATAATGAAAAATAAATAAATACAAATATCTACATGATATTTATTAAAATAGGCATCATGTAAAGTCCAATCTGTATCTGTCCAATTCCATATTTCCATCAACCTTACTCTCATGTATTTGCCTACATAACTCTGTTGATTATCATAGTGCCTAACTGGTTAGATTTAATAAACCTTGTTTCTTACGGCAAAATTTAATTTCCTAATTGAAAGATCAGTTGCACGATGGCCCCACATAACGTAACCTCCCTTGGTGCTGCCTGACCTCTGCTGTCGCCCTTTGAGTGCCACTTGACTTTGTTCCTGTGCGTGTGTGTATGTGTGTAACAAGCAATTTTAATTGAAATTTTATCAGTTTCACAATTCATTTGCATACACATACATACGTACACACACACAAACTGCTTACATGGTTGCCCTTTTGTGCTCTTCCAATTTGCATCGTTGACATTTTCCTTTTTAGTAAATATTTCCAGTTTTAGCTTCTTGTCTGTGTGTGCGGGACACACCTCACGCCCGCTCCCACCCTTCCTCTTTTTCTGAAAATTCCCCATATGTATGTGTACCTCACAAATATTATGGCAAAGGTTGACCAAAATGAATACCTAGAAAATGTTATTGCAATCGAACTTCACTTGTATTGAACAGGCACTCTAAGAGTAGTGTATCTTTATATGTATGTATTTTGTAATTTTTGTTCAACATTACAGCGTATCTACCAGTCGTTCTTATTAATATTTTGTACCCATTTTAGCTTGGCATTTTGGAATGCCACACAGAGAAGCTGGACAAAATATATTTTCAATTCTAAGGGAACTTTCTCTGCGTTTGAATCATTCTAATTAAGTGATGGGCAGTACTCAGGGCTTCTGAAAAATACAGAAAGAAGGAAGGGAGAAAAGAGGAGAGAGGGGAATACTACGTATGAATTTGGGGTGGTCAATGAATGTCGCGTGCTGGTGTAACGTTACATCTTTACGTTCATTTATTGATTTTACTTGGCAGCGACAGCGATAAATTAATTAAAATAAATGAGAGCATTTTGTTGACTTTTGCATGGCTATAGAAACTAACGGTTATTTTGCTATCTATATTTACCATACACTGTGCACTGTGGCATAATTACTTAATTAATATGCACACTTTGAAAGTCGAGTGGAGTATTAAGTGTTTAGAAGGCAAACATTGGCAGGAGCTTGTGATGTGAGTGGAATAGGTTAAAGTTAATTGCAAGGTAGATTGATATTTGCAAAGCGGGTATATTAATTATATAAAATGTTAATAATAAATTAAATAAATAATTAATAATAATAAATGAATTATAAATAAATAACCATAAAAAATGTAAAAAAAAATTAATAACTAAATAAAAAAAACTTAAGAAGAATTTAAAATAAACCCATAAATTTAAACAATTAAACAATTAAAATATAAGTATTTAGAAAAGCAATATAAATAAAAAAGAACTTAAAAAATTAAAAATTAATATAAGTTTACATAATTTAATAATACAGAAAACAATTTTCAAACAAATGAAAAATATAAAAATTATTATAATTAATTCAAAAATTTTCCATTCAGTTTATAGTTCCTTATTTGATTTAAAACATTGCATATGGTTTAAGGGTTTGCTACAATGTCTAATTAAAAAATTTAACAATAAATATAAAAAATAAATATTAAAAATACTAATGATAATGATAAATACAAACTCTTTTCTATTGAGTCAAAATCTAAGCTTTTGAATTCCTAAATAATTGAAATGTAAAAATATATAAATAAAAATAATGAATAAAAATAAAATTTATAGTAATAAATTCAAATAATTTTCTATCAAGTCAAAATTCAAACTTCACAATTTCCAATTAATTTTTAAAATTGCATTGGGTCTTAAGGCTTTGTCACAGCATTTAAATCAAATATAATTTAAAATAATAATTATAACAATAATTATAATAATAACTACAAATAAATTTCTATCGAGTCTAAATATTAGTTCAGAAATTTTAATTAATTTCAATATCCTACGTGCCTAAGGCTTTGCCAGACGGTGTCTAATTGAAAACATAATTGAACTATCCATGCAATTTGTTAGCCTAGACTAGGTATTCGATGCGGTTTGCCTCAATAATTTGTTCGCTTTCAAGTGTCATTAAGGATATGCTGCAATGTGTGTGAGAGAATTGGAGCCTTGCTGGAGGCATGTGCCATGTGTGTGGTTACTGGGGCAATTATATTACGCAGCGCTGTAAGCGATTGCCACAGCTCGAGGCCTTTGACTAATGAAATTAATGGCAATTTGCAATCGAAACGTAACTTTAATGCAATCGATTTCACGCACACACACACACGCACAGGCCTTAACGGTTTTACTGTTGGATTTCTCACGCAAAGACTAATTAATCAGTTTGCTATTAATTAAGTAACCTCAATCCAGCTGAGAAAATTGTGGGAATAAGGGAAAAAGCCGTTTACAAATTGCCTGTTTATTGATTCTAACCGCAAACTTTAATTGCACGCGAAAAGCGTTGAAGGAATCATTGATAAAACTTGTTGGGCTGGGTTGCCTGGGAATCTATGTATATGTATGTGTGTGTTTACATATTGCCTCCATATGAAGTTTTTCGTAATTTACAACCCCATTGACGATATTGTTATGGTTATCACTTTGGCGCCAGCCAAACGAGCTCAGCATGGCGTGTGTGTGTGCATTATTAAACATAAAAATAAATTAATAACAGCGTGTCATAACACTCACTCCTACACACACTCCAACACACACTTACACACACTTCCCTCTGCATTATGCGACACATACAGTTAATATTGCCGCCGCAAATATTTTAACGATGGCCCTGGCAAAATCTTTGCCACAGCTGGAATCAGTTTGGTTTGGATAGAACGCTTAAGAATTGCTGGATGCTTCAAGCTTTGTTGGATATTCAACACTAAGCAGCTGTAAGTGTAAAATGTAGAAAAGTGGAAATCAAAGTTAAAAGACGCTTCCTCTGGTTGACGTTTTACGTTCGGTTCTATATATACTATATATACAATATACAGCAACTGTAAAAGCTAGAGGCTACAAATTTGGCATAAAAGTTTCTGTATTTCGTTAATTTTAATGTGGAATGCCACGCCCACTGCCTACTCAATTCAATAAATTGCTATTATTAAGCAAAGTATTCAAGTCATAACTTTCTGCTTCTTTTATGAACCTTTTCATTAAATTCCAAACTCTGCACTAAAGCTGTTTTTAATTTTGTTTTAAGTAAACAAGAAAACCATTAAAATTTACATTGAAAATTTTTTAAAAATGTATATTTTATTGCAAAACATTTATTAATATTTAAAATTTTTTAAGTCAAAACCGAATTCCGTTCCCGCCATTCTGCTAAGCCAATGAAACAACCAAAACGATTATGGCTTGCTGCAATTCAAACTTAAAGATTACTGCGCTTTGCTTGTTAAAATCTTACCAACTTCGCAAGATCTTCTTCTCGCCTCCTCCTCATCCACCTCACTCCTGTCAAACATTTATATTGGAATTATATTGCATTTTTATTACCTACGTGTATAAATTTCGCTTGTGTTTTTGTGCGGTAAATTTTATGCTTTTTCTGTTGCCTTTTGTCAAAGCAGCCGCAAGGCACGAAACATTTTAAAAAACAATTTTGTGCCAGATACAATTTCTTGTATATTATCGCCGAAATGTATGCAAGCTCACACAACATAGGGGGAACAAGTGAGAGAGAGAGAGAGAGAGAAAGAGAGGGAGATAGTGAATAAGAGAAAGGGCAGCAAACACAGACGCAGACAGACACGCACAAACACTTGAGCTGGCAGCCGGCGCCGCAAACACCCAAAGCTGTAAACAAACACCGATGCACACACACATACACACCCACACTCACACGCACTCAGCTGTACGCACGCAGGGCGTATACGCAATTTTATTTGCATGCCAGACAGACAACAACGACATCACCGTCCGCCCTGCGGCTGCTTATCACTTTATATGTATGCGTGTGCGTATGTGTGTGTGTGTGTCTGGGCGTGTGTGTGTATCAGTGCAATTGGGTCTCGTGGCAGCACTTTGTGTGTCAGCCAATTTCGTGTGTTCTGCCATTTGTTTTCGCCAGGTTTTCAATGTACTAAACAATGCAGAATATGTAAGAATTTAATTTAAATAAAAACTAAAGTTGGCTGTATGCTATTGTTATTATGTTATAATTTATGAATATTTATATTATTTCCTTTATTATTTATTATTATTATTGTTTGTAATAATTATTATTCATTGATTTCTTTTGTTCTCTATTTATATTTAAAAAGCGAATAAATTATAACAACTTTTTGATATCTCGTTTTGCTTTTAAGAAAAATTGGGATTTATTAATTTGAAAATAGTTGAAAGCTGCAGAAATTAGCTGTTAATTTTTCTAAAATACAATAAACATGGCTTTCCAAAGAATTTCTTTAAATTTAAAATCGCTTAAATAATAAGCAAGGAAATTCTTTAAAAAATAATTAGGGTGAGCGAACAGCTAAAGGATTGCCTGTATCTTCTTCTAAATTTTAATACATTGGTATTTATTAATTTTTTAAAATTTATTTATGTTAATTAAAGTAATAATTTTATATTTTTTTATTTTATTCTATATTTATTTATTTGGTTTGTTATTATAATATATTTTGAATTTTTTTATTTCATTTTTTTTTAATTATTTTATTTTTTATTTTATTTTATTTATATATTTAAATTTATTTATTTTACTTTATATTCTTTATTTTATTTATTTATTATTTATTTTACTTTGTATTCATTTGTTTTATTTTATGTTGGTTTATTTTATTTTAGTATATTAATTTTTTTTTTAAATTATTTAATTTCCGAATTATTGTAACACTTATTTTCACCTTAGTTTCTAGCGTCGTGCTCCAAAAATAGCTGCCCCCATAATGGAAATGTTTCTTCTTTTCTCCCATCTCCTTGATCTTTTCCTGCTCCTCTGGCACACCTGAACAGTAAACAAGCTTTGCCTTATGCGGCCAAGGCGACACAAACACAACAAGCAGCGCCAGTGTAAATAATGCGAGGTGACATTTTGTTGTTGTGAGTGTGTAAGTGTGTGCGTGTGTGTGTGTTAAACTCATGGTCTGTGGGCGTTTTTTTTCGCACTTGGAGAAAGAAGGTGTCGCCTTTAATGCGTTTTCATGCCTTATTTAAAATGATTTTCGCTTTGTCGCCGCCGCCACTCAGGAAATTATTTTCATTTATTGCTTTTGCCGACGGAAAAGCGTGTCGGCTACGAGGCATCTGTGCTACAGTTAATCAATTTGTGGCGATGTGTGAACACGTGTGTGTGTGTGTGTGTGTGTGTGTGTGTGCGGTAATTTTTCAGCTCAATTAAGTGCGTTATTATTGTGAAAGAAAACCCGCAAAAGCGAATTTAAATCAAAATGGGGGAAATGCATGTGAGACTATAAATATTCGTATATTATATTTCAATTGAATATACTCGATATATGGATGTGTATGTGCATACACGCATACAGTCGCATCGCAGACTGTAAACAAAACGTCGCCGCAGGAGCTAAGAAAACATACAAAATTAAAAAAGACTTTGGCAATTTGAAGATGCGAGAGTAAAACTCAATTGAAACGTTTAATTAATCGAGTGGAAAGACATACAAGTTCACTTGAATTAGAAGCAGACGGCAAAAGACAAACAGCAAAGGCGGATAGACAGCTGGAGGGAGAGAAGAAAGAGACAAGAGAGAGAGAAAGAGAGCAATTGAGGGAAGAGGAAAGGAACGAGCATTTAATGAAAAGAAACTTATGGGGTAAGCGGAATGGGCTAAGCTTTCTTGAAGAGCAAATTTTAAGGAGCCCCAAGGCAAAGCAAAGCAACGCAAGAGTACGCACAACTATGCGATACCCTGCACTATAAATAATAAAGAATTGTAAGGAAATATCTTATGGTTATCTAGAAAGATTTGCACAAAAATAAAGCTAGATTTCTCACCCATTTATTGGCTAAACAAAGAACCATTTTATGTCAAAACTTTCTACAGGGTATGTTGGCAAAAAAAAAGTAAGCAAGCATACATCAAAGTTAAAGGAAAACTCGTAAGACACACAAGCTTTGCCAGCTCAGCACTTTGTGATGCAAACGAGTTTCGACATGCGAGTTTTCTATATACGCACTAACTGAATGTAGATGACGAAGGCAGATGGCAAAGGACTGAGCGACAGCGGCAGAACGACAGACCGAGCCCAAATGACATTTGACATTTCAATAAGCGGCGGCTGGCCAAAAAATCCCAATGCAATGACAAAGCATTAGCAAATAAAGCCAAAGGCAGAAAAATAGGAGGCGTATTCCTTCTCCCCTCTACAAAATCAATACTTATGGCTTGAGCGGCAAAAGTTGCGCCTCTTAAATGCCAGGGGCGTAGCCGGAAGCAGCATCATCTTGGCATCTTATCTTTTTGCTTATGCGCAGCTTTCTCTCATCTTAATTGAATGCAGACCACACGGCGTATGCGCAATGTGCCGTAAGCCTTGGCAAATCTATTGGCACTTGTCTTTTGCTTATTGGTTTATTTGTGTAATTTTATGCAGAGTTCCCTCTCTTTCTCTATCTCGCTCAGTCTCTTCCTCTCTGTCATTGAATATGCAAATACTTTGCATAAAATTTCATAAAGGGAAACTAGCAAAGGGAAGGGAAGGAGTAGCTGCCGCCTTTCAATTTTGTTTTGTTTTACCCCTGCAAAGGGTATATTAAGTTTGGCCAGAACTTTGCAACACACCTAAGGAGACATCTGCAATCCTATTCTTAATCAGCATCAGCAGAGGAGTCGAGCAATCTATATCCGTCAGTCCGTCTGTCCGTCTGTCTGTTACAACGCAAGCGAGTCTCTCAGTTTTACAGCTATCTTAATGAAACTTGGTATACATGTTTCTTATTGCTGCAAGCTGTAAATAAGTCGGAACGAACTGGATCGTAACGATATATCGCATAGCTGCCATATAACACACCATCCGATTTAATATTTGAAATACCTGCAAGGGTATGAGACCTTTGGCGTACCGAAGGTAGCCTTTCTTTCTTGTTTTCTTTTGCGTTTACGTTTGAGTTTTGTTCGTTCGTTCAGCTATTTTCTATATGTATATATGTATATAAACTGAACCAATTGATATTCCTATTTTATTAAGTTTTGTTAACGAATCGAATTGCATTTTTTGTATCCGAACTTCACTCATAAATATTCATTTTATTCTCTTTTCTTTTTAGGTAAGCACAACAGGCAAACGAAAGATATCGTATTATTATAACATAAGGTAATAGTTTTATTTTAGTTTCACCCTTTACCCCCACCCCTTTTTCGCATTTTTTACTAAGCCTCTAAATATGTTTTATCGCCACATATCAATGTCGACATCTGTTTGACAGGGGGCGGGGCATATCAATATGCATAGCATGTCAGTCAGCGGAATTTGATTACACTCGTTTTTGCTCGTACTTCCCAAAGGGAGAGAGAAACAGAGAGAGATTGTTAGAGAGAGGCAGAGATATTTAGAGAAAGAGATAGTTAGAGGGAGAGCGGGAGAGGGAGAGGGAGCTATGAAAATCGAGGTACTAAAAATCAGAGCACGTCTTGATGCGAATAAAAAATGGAAATGTGCAAACTTGCTCAGTGTAATCCGCCGCTCACTTGCTGTCTACTGTCTTCCCTCCCCCCCGATTTCCCTACCCTGGGCAACTGCCTCCCCCTCCCATCCACACTCTCTTGTCACATATCGCGCACACGGCTGGCAATTAGAAACATATTTCGAACATATTTCGCCCACTGTTGCTGCCACAACGGGGCAGACACGGTTTTTTTTTAATGGCAAATAAAAATGGCGGCGCCGCAGACATGATTGTGCATGCCAGCAAACTGTTTAAAGTGGCACGAAAACAGTAGGGAAAAAGGGTGTGGGAGAGGGACAAGGGTAAAGCATAAACCAGACAGACAACGGAAATCAGAGGGGAAACGGGTTTGGTTGAGGGAGAGAGAAAGGGAAAGAGAGGCGACTTTTATTGTTATTGTGTGAATGAAAGAAACGAAAGAAGATGCAGCAAGGGAGCTGCTGTTTGACAGAGCAAAACGGCAGAGAGAGGGAGAAGGAAGAGGGAAAGAGAGATGGGAAAAGGTAACACTCATATTTTGTGCCGCTTGCTCAGCTGACAGCCGTGAATTCAGACAATTCCGCACAAGCACGCCAGGACGCGCTTTGTTGTTGTTTTTGTTGTTGCCTTGCCTCGCTACCATTCGGAGTTTCATTCAATCAGAAGGCATCAATCAGTATTGAAAAGCTATGACGATGGCGGCGGCGGCGTCGGCGGCGGCGCAGGCACAACAAAAGCTTTCAACGGATTTTCGAACTTCATTTTTGTCGATTTCGTGGGCAATCGGGCGAAAATGCTCAGGGAAAGATAGAGGGAGGGACAGAGAGTTGACGCTAACACCTGGGGAGGGGACAGACACCTGGCCATCTGGCCACGTATTTATTAAGTCATGATGCTGCATGACAGCAGGCAGTGCCACCAGACCATTTTGGGGCACGGGGCATATCTGTAACATCATCATCATCATCATCATCATCGTCGTGAAGCTAGCTCCTGCGTCTCCCAATCTCGAGGTGAGCTATGCCCTTTGCTGGGCGGTTTTTCACTTTTTGTTTACCTTGTTGTTATCCTTGCCTGGCTTTTGCCTGTTCTCTCCTGCTTTCTACTGCCTTCATTGATTGCTTTTGTGCATTTTTGAGTGTCCGAAAATCGTTGGGAAGTTCAATTTTTCGCATTTGATGTCCATTTACGCTTGAATAGCGTCGTTTATTTTTCCCCTCTTCCATTCGATTCGAGTGCCAACAAATCATTCATTGCGGTTTCGAGTGCACAGTGTATTCATACAGTGAGTGTACTTAGGAAAATGTGACTTGGCAACTCGTTTAGTTTGAGTGATTTTTGTGACTGCAAATCAAGTTGATTAAGTGATGATGCTTCAGCTAGGTGAACGTTTTGGGTTGAAAAGCTAGAGAAATTTGTAAAAACAAGAAAGAAATATTCTATAGTTTTATATGTTTCAGATTTAAATACAATTTTTGCAGCATTCAATGCACATACTTACAAATCATACAATCGGAAAAGTTTCATGGCAATATTTTGAGAAATGACAAAAATCGGCCGATAGGTTCTATTGCAGCTATACGATATATCGATCCGTTGCGGCTTGTTCTGACTTATTTACAGCGTGCAGCAATAAGAAACAGGTATACCAAGTTTCATCATGATAGCTCTGAAACTGAGAGACTAGTTTGCGTTGCAACGGATAGACAAATATTTAAACTTTATTATTAAATAATTATTTAATAATAATTAATATACCCTCTGCATGGGTATAAAAAGCTAAGTTTAAACCATAAAATCTTTTGTTAAGATATGAGCTTTACTTTAAAATGCTTCAAATTTTTTTTTTTTCATAATTCAAGAACAAGTTTTGTTCTTCATACTCTTTATATATGTAATATGCATGGTATTATATCAAACTGGCTGCGCCTCATTATGCACATTTCTTGCTCATCTGACAAGTTTTTGGCCCAGGCAATTCAGAAAGTTCACTTTCTCTGTTTAATTCCTTGTGAAAACTTCCACAACATTTGCCAACGCGTTGACCCTGTGGAAAATCATTTAAAGTTTTCCTTTTTTACAGTCTGTCACGACTTTTGCCCGGTCTGTCCCAGCCTGGTCGGGGCAAACAAAACATTTTTCCAGCATGTTGAACCCGGAGGGTAAACGAAATGCTCATTAGTTCGACAACTGAATTTGCACTTGCAAGTTTATTAGATATATATATATATATATATGTATATGTAAGGGGTGTCTGTGTGCCTTCACATTTCAATCAATGTGCGAAAGTTTTGCTGAAAATTCCACCAGCTGATGATAGAAAAAGCCAGCGGAAAAAAAGTTACGCCAAATTGAATTTGGTGCAAAAGTTTTTTACGCTTCTTTTTTTGAAGGTTGCGCGGCGATTTTTGTATTAAACTTGTCAGTGTATACCCTGTAAAAGTGGAAAGGAAAATGAAACTGATTTAATTCAAAGAATTTATACATTTTTTTAACTAAAGGATTTTGGCAGAAAATAGTAAAAATTGAATGGGTATCTTTAGGGCCTATACTCCTTTCGACTGCTGCATGCTTATGCGCACTTGAATTGAATTTGCGTTTATTTGTGTGTGCGGGAGAGGTGCGGGGGGTGGGGGGAAGTGGCTTGGCCATAAACTGCTGTAAAATTATTGATGGCACGTCGTAGGCGTATACGTAATATATAAGTATATATTTTTTGCGCGCGCAGACGGAACAACTGTAGCGGAAACATTATGAACCTGATTTGCAGCCAAATGTTGCAAAAGCAGCTCCAGAACGAGTCAAGCTGCCAGTTGCAGCTGTCAGTGTGCAACACAAAGCGAGAGAAGGTGGGTGGTGAGAGGAGGAAGAGAAGAACGAGAAGGAGGCAGCACAATGGTTAACGGAAGTGAATATCGCTTAGCCAAGCTGCGCTGCTTATGCGCTACTCCCACACAGTGTGTGCAGCTATATTACGCTTCGGCGGGGTTCAGGCTACACAGGCTACACATACAAAACAAGCTAGAAGACAGCTAAACTAGGGCAGCGTATGCACAATTCGCTGTAGTCTGTCAGCTCTGCCCGTGTGTTGCGTCTTGTGTTTTCTTACATTTCCTTGCGCGCACTCTCTAGCTCTCTCTTCTCTCTCTCTCTCTCTCTCTCTCCCTGTTTTTCTCGCCTTTTGCACATTTGCATATCAATTTGTTTCATTCGTTCATTTAAAGCTCGGCGCCATTTGCAGCTTTTGCAAATTCTGTTGCATACTTTTCAGCGCACTCAAGAGACGCGCCGAGTGCGCTTTGTTTAGGACGCGGCTGCATTATGTCTTTGTGTGTGTGTGTGCTTGTGCCTGGCATTTCTAGTCCAAGAAAATGCCAACGCCTTGGGCTTTGCTTCTTTGCCTATTGTCATGGCGCATTTTGGTGACTTGTTTATTGGCCGCCATTGCAAACGTTGACAAATGGCATAACAAGGCGAAAGATTTTATCTATGGAAATGTGTAAGAGATATGCACGTATATAGTATGCATGTTTTTATGGCTATGCGAAATATAGGCAGAATTGGGATATTGCAAAAAGATTATTTATTTGATTGTTTTTTTTTTTTTGAAAAGCTATAGAAATGATAAGCGTTAACTTAAGCAAGAAGGAAAGGCTACACCACGCTGAAGGTTTTATACTCTTGCAGTTACTTTTTGGATTGCTAAAGATAGCATAAGTTTTTAAGTGATATCTTGAAAAATCAGAAAAATCGGCCGATAGGTTTTATGCCAGCTATACGATATATCAGTCCGATGCGGCTTGTTTCGACTTGTCTACAGCGAGCTCTAAAACTGTGAGACTGGTCTACATTGCACTAGACAGACGGACATACGGACATGGCTAGTTCGACTCCCTAAAGAGGCTGATTAAGAATACATATACTTTATAGAGTCGGAGATGTCGCGTAAGGTGCATTGCAAACTTCTGGCCAAAATGAATATACCCTCTACAAGGGTATAGAAATTTCTTGCTGAAAGATTATAACATTTTTAAGGAGTCTCTTTACTTCACCTTTAAAGAATTTGTAAGAAATTTAAAAATAATTGGAAAATTTATTGTTACATTTATGTTAAATTACTTATAGAGTCTTCTCCTAACATTGGGTCTCTATTTTCTATCTCTATATCTATTTTCCCCTTTCACTTTAAAGCAGGAACAGCGCAATAAAAATCTGTTCAATTTGTTTTTAAAAGCGCACGTCGTATAAACCCATTAGGCAAACTGTAACTAAAAGTATTAAAAACTCAAAATACACGCACACACACACACATGTGCACACACATACAATCGCAGACACATGAATAAACAATGCTGGGTGCAAAAAATCCGCGCTGTCATTTGTTTTGACATTTCGCTAATAACTGGAAAATTAGTATTTTCCGCTGTCAGCGAAATACGAAACGACAGCAACAAACAAAAAAAGAAAATACTAAATGAACTAAATAAAAAAGAGAGAATTTAAAAAAAAACGCACTAGACTATTGTTAACATATAGAGTTATTCGCCGCGGCAGATACCCTCGACGGGAGGTATTTAAGTTTAGCTTGAAAAAAAAAGCCGTAACAAAATAATTTTATTGCAACAATTTATTTTGATTGAAGTGTAGAAAGCGAAAAGCTGAAATGCGCTTACGTTGCACTGCAAAAACATATTTTTTGTTAACTAGTGCAATTTTTAAGGAATTTGAAGCAGGCGAACAGCGCAAACTGAGCTGCAGCATATGCAGCAGCATCCCCAGAAGAGACGAGGATGAGAGAGAGAGAGAGCGAGAGAGGGAGAGAGAGAGAGAGAGAGGGCGTAGGGAGTATGCGACGCTAAGCGCTGCACTCAAACAAGCTTAAGGGTGGCAAGCAGAGGGGATGGCAGGGGGAGCGGATGTACTCACCGAGAGTTGCTGTTGCACATTGTGCTGCATCAGCAAGAAGCGGGTGTAGCGTGTAGCAAATCTGCTGCAGCACAGGATACTGCTGCTTATGAAGCTTTGTGCAAATATGTTACTGAAGAGCTGCATGAGGTGGCTTAAAAGAGGTTGTCCTCTTAAGGGAGGGAGGAGTGAACACGGTTCAAGGGGGTAACAACTCATAAACAGCTGAACATGTCCGCAGAGCTGCTGCGCGTGGTGCATGCGCTGCGCGTTTGCTGTCAAAAAGTCAACACGGGCAACTTTCTTGATAGCGCCAAACAGGTTGCAACAACAGTGGCTGCCACTAAAACAACTATAACAACAGCAACAACTACAACGTCGGCAGCGACAACAACATTTGTCATGCAAATAAAACAAGCAACACGGAAAAGTTTGTGCAACAATCTGAACTATGAAACAAACAGCAAACCAAGCGCTAACTTTCTAATTGTTTGAATTACACACACACACACACAAGCACACCTAGTTTGTGTGTGTGTGTGTGTGTGTGTGAAGCTTTTTAGGTTAATTTTTATTGACGTTACAAACTCGCAAAAGCCGTAAAGGTGTAAACTTTATGACAATTTGTTAGGCTGCTGCTGCTGCCTTGGCGGCGAGCTAAAGCAATCAAAAGTTTATAGCAAAATTTAATAAAAATTGTTTTAGAGTTGAAAAGAAAAAAAAAACAGTTAAATAATCTCTAAAATCGCAGCCTGTCAGCAAAAAGTAGAGCGACGCAAAAAAATGTTGCATACATTTTGGCGCCAAATTTAATTGAAACGACAACACGCGGCGCCAGAGAAACTGTGTGAGGTGTAAATTGCTGCAAGGCAAGGTGGAACCAAAAGGGGAGAGGGAAAAGCAAGTACAAAAAGCAGAAGCGGATAGATAGAGCAACCAATGAATAGACGCGCATAAATTTCAGCAAAACAACTGACGGCCCCAAAAAGTATGCAGCATACTGTGCATACTAATAACCAAGAGCAAAGCAGTGTGTGTGTGGATATGCGAGCATAGCAGGTTTAGCAGAGCATATATATACCCTGTATTTAACCATAAACTAAATCTAGAAAAAATTATGAACTTTATAGAATAACATAGAAAATTTAAAAACGATTTTTGATTACAACTAAACAAAATTTTTAAAATTGAAAATTTAATTTAAAAAAAAAACTAGAAAAATTTATAGCATATACAAAGGCAATTTAATGAAAGTTAAAGAGAAATTTCAAAAATTTTAAATTAATTTAATAAGAACTAGAAAAAGTACGAACTTTATATAATAAAAGCTAATTTATTAAAATTAAAAAAAAAATTTTTAAATTAAAAATTCATTTTAAAAACTCTAGAAAAGATTGTAAACTTTTTAGAATAATAACAGAAAATTTAAAAATAATTTTTATTGATTTGAGATCATTTTTTGCAGAGTATTTTTGCTGTCGTATCTCTAACAATTTCTATGCGTTTTGCCCGCTCAATGCTTCTACTTCTCCTTTCTTGGTAAACTGATGCCCCACCATTTGCCTCGCTGCCTTCGCTCGCTGTTGTTGTTGCTGTTGTAGCAAAATGTGCGCATATTAAGTTGTTGATTTGTTGATTTACATTTGGCTTGCTGGTTAAGACCAACGTGGCCAGTTGTCAGTTGGACTCGCATTAATGCCACACAAATGAGCGTGGCACAGCAAACTCTGATTTAGTTGCAATTTGAACGCATTTTCTCTTTTCCGGAAACATGTTGGGGCAACAACAACAACAAATGCAGGCAACATTTTAATTTTCATTGTCAGTTTTAATGCTGCCTCCATCAAAGCAGAAGGCGTAAAGCAACGTCAAGTGTTGCAGCCTCTTCGTTTTGCCATTCTTGCCACATCACCTAGCATCAAGTGGCAAGTGGGCAAGTGGCAAGCGGCAACATGCTCATGCAACACTCCCTTTAGCACGAACTGTAGCTGGAGCTGTCTCTCAAAGAGTTTTCCCTTTGATAAACTCTTTTACTCCTTAAAAACTATGTACCTTATACGAAGAAGGAGCTTGAGCTGCCTTTCTTCATATATTTTTTTATATATATATTTTTTAAATTTCATTAAATGTCGGAGCTCAAATTAAAAATATTTAGCTTAAAATTCAACTGAGAGATAGGGTATAACAAAGTCGTAGTTTGTGGACTGCTTGATCTGCTCATCCTTTGCTCTGCTTTTAGCGTTAAATTGTCGAAAGCAACTCGGGGCATAATTATGCTGCGTTGTTTATGAGCAGTGCTGGAGTAGAAGTAGAAGTAGAGGGGGATGGAGCTGGAGTTGAAGCTGAAGTTGCAGCTAGAGCTGGAGTTGAGATGAGTTGAGTTGACTTGAGTTATGGATGGCTGAGAGGCCCTTTACCCCTGGGCTGCCACTTGAGGCGGGAGCGTGCACGCTGTCTTTGTTGCCAAGCATTTGCGCAAAGCGTTGCATACTTTTAGGCGCGCGCTTTTGTTTCAACACAAGGCGCCTGCATTAGCTTGGCAGGCAGACAGGCGGGTAGGCAGGTAAGTCAGGTTAGGGAGACAGGTAGGCGAACTGAATAGAGAAGCACAACAGAGCAAGCAGCTGCCAGTCGGTGTTTTTGTGATGAGCTTTCGAGTTAATCACAGAAATGAATAAGTCGAGCAGGAAATGCTGTCACTTATTGTCTCACGCACTCGCTTGCGCTTTCTTCCCCTTTCTATCTTCCCCTCCTCCCTCTGTTTTCCTCGCAGTTCTTCATTTATTTTGAGCCTGACCATGGAAAATCAATTAAGTTGCTTGAGTGCAATGGAAATCACATGGCCAAAGTTTCGCTACACCCTACTCCCAACCCCTTTTTCATTTCTTTTCCATTGTAATTTCACTTTCGTTTCCCTCTTATTTCCTTTCTTTTCTCTTTATTCATTTATTTTTCGCTTAATGCACGCTCGTGTTTGTCCATTAAAAGCGAAATCTGCGCCCGAAAGAAATTTTTAATGAAATACTCGCTTTGTCTTATGCATGAAATGCAGACACATGTGTGTGCCGCTTCTCGTTGCAGCTGCATATCGTACATACATACACATACTCGTATGTAACTTTTCCCATTCTGTTGCTTGCGGTGATATAATTACATTTTCGGTCGCTCATTTGTATGATCCGATAAAGTTCTTAATGCATTTTCGTATCGAAGAGCTCATTAACACAAACGGAATTAATAATTTCATTGCAGCCAAACGTAGCCAATAACAATGGCAAAGGAGATGGGGGTAGGTGCGTGGGTGTTGTAAGACTGCAATTGTCTTGAGCTGGTGAAAGAGTTGTAATAATCATATGCAGGCCATACGTTTCCAGGAGAAATGTGAGAAAGTAAAGGAAAATTGAGAAAAGCAAGGTAAAGGGAGAAAAACAAGTCTGTTATTAAAACAAGATACAAATGATTCAATAAAGTGCTCCCGACAGTAAAATACCCTTCGCAGAAATTCGAA
This sequence comes from Zaprionus ghesquierei, assembly GCA_018904095.1. Lineage (NCBI taxonomy): Eukaryota > Metazoa > Arthropoda > Insecta > Diptera > Drosophilidae > Zaprionus > Zaprionus ghesquierei. The sequence goes on from JAEIGP010000676.1 coordinate 3,153,286, forward strand.
AAACCGTTGCAAACATGTTACTATATTCTGTGTATTCTGTTCGATCAGATTGAGATTTTGAGGTTAGATCTGTGTCGTATAATCTTGTTGTATGAAAGTTGTAAGTTTAATGCTAATTAGTGGGCGTGGCAGCGAAAACTGATATTAATTTTTATCTACGTATGGTGTACAGGCTTCCTCATACCAAATTTGATGTCCTTAGCTATTATACTTGCAGAGATCAACGCGTTTATACGGACGATTATATATATTGCTTATGATGTCTGTCACGCCTCTTTGGGCTTGTACCATACATTTTTACAAACTTAGTATACCCCGTTTTCAACATGATTAATAGTCGTAGGGTATAAAGATTCTTGTGGTTAATTTATAAGAACTTCCAAATTAAAATACAACTTTTTCGAAAGAAAAAGAAACTGCAGATCATAAAACTACACATTTTTAAGGTAAATGAAGCATTTATAGAGCGTTTTAAATACCCGAATTTACTAGGGATAGATCATAAATCACGACTGTCTCTCTCACGTTTTGTGTCACATTTCGCTTTCTTTTGACTGACACTCTGCCTAAATGCGTTCGCGCTCTGTCCGTGTCAGTCGTCCTTCTCTGCTACACACTCTGCTTATGCTTTCTTTCTGTAGCGTTTTTCTCTGCTTTTCTTTTCTGGTCTTCTTTTTTTCCACATTATTTTTTTGCCCTCATCCTTTGCACTTGCCCTGCCTAAAGGCAAACAGAAAATGCAGCCGCTTTTCTGCGGGCGTTAACCGAGCCCATTTGTTGTTGTTGTTGTTGTTGTTGCTGTTGACTTTGTGCTCCAGTTGCAGCCGCGTTTGCTGCAGGTTGGTTTCAAAACCAAAGAAAAAACGAAAAAGAGCTGAAAAAGTCGCGTTGGAAAACTGCATATTTGGCTTTGCGGAAACTATCATTAAACAAGTAAGGCGACAAACGGCGGAAGGGGGAAAAGGGAGAAAGCTGCCTACTCAGAGAGCCCACACATTCGCCACACACCCCACACACACACACACACACACACACACCCTGCTAAAAGCCACATTGCAAAGAAATAAACACAACAAACCCGCTAACAAAAGGCCTTTTTTCTGCTACTACTCTTGTCCCCTTCTTCTCCTCTTTCCCTTGCTCCCCTTTCCATCCCTACGCCTTCCCTGCAGCTTTTGCTGGCTTTTGACTCTTGTAGCCTTTTTAAGCTGTTAACTGCCGCTGCAGGCGTCTTCAAAGACATAAGCTTAATGTGTTTTGGCATCGGTTTTCAAAGTGCAACCACTCTCTCTCTCTCCCTCTCTCACTCTGTTTGGCAAGGCTGTAACGATGCTCTCGTTCTGGTTTTGACATGTCTGAGTTTTGCATGGACAACACACATACATACAATACCCCCGACTAGGACGAGCTCTAAGCCCTGAGCTCCTGGCAACCACAAAGGACTCAACGCAGTTCCCGGCAACCAAAGTGTCAGAGCGTTTACTCCAACTGCGTCGCCTGCAGTCGGAGTCCTTCTTAGCTTAACTGGGCGCAGGCTGCTCCTTCTCTCGTCCTGCTGTATCCTTATCACCATCTCTCCTCTTTGTGTTTTGTTTGTTTTTCTATTTTCCAGTTTTCCCTCCCACTTTTTCTACTTTCTATTTTCTATTTAGCCCCGTAACTCCTTGGTTTGTTGCATTGCTTTGCGTTGTTGTTAACCACTTTTTTTTTTGAGTTGGGGCAGGTTGTGTTTCTTCTATTGCTTCTCCTTTTTTTTCCCCGACTTGCGACCTGCTGCAATTGGAATTTGTGTTGTGCACTTTGGTTAGATTTGATTGATGTATGCGCTAGCACAGCTTTGGGGGTGTTTCGAATTGATAAGCCGCCCATGCAGCCTTGTGGACAACGAGTAAATTGCCTAGCTTTAGTTGTGCATGGACAAGTTTTTAAATATTAGAAGTTTGAAGTAAAAATACCCTTCTACCATTGAAAAAGGGCTTGCTCAGCATAACTAGTCCAGTATATTGAGCCAAGTCCATCTGTCTGTTTGTCTGTATGAACGTCTAGATCTCAGCTAATACAAAAGCTGGAGACACCAAATTTAGCATGGTGGTTTCTATATATCATACGCAGATTAAGTTTATTTCAAATTAAAGGTGCCACGCCCGCCGCCCACTCAAATCGATAATTTGTAAATATAAAGCAATGCATTAAAGTTTCAGCTTTCGGCCTTGGCATACACAAAGATGCTGACGATGTGCACCTAATACCCAAACAACAGTCCGATCGGATAATAAACAAAAATGTTGTTCAAGTAAACGTTTTTCATAGTTTCGCAGCATATCGTGACGCGTCGCTTTGGTGTGTGTCAGTTTATGTGTGCGAGAGCGAGTGTGTATTTGCATTTGCTTTCCACATCAACAATAAATTTAACTTTAACTCATTTCCCAGCCCCTTTCAAAACTTTCTCTAAACAGTCTTGTAAATCGAACCAATTTATTCAAGGAATTCACTCTCACTTTCACTTTTTCCGTTTTCCCTATCTCTGTATCCCTCAGCCATCTTAAGAAGCTAGTTACTTGTGCAATTGCCCCAATTTACAACGGGCTTTCAGAGAACTCTCCCCTCTGCCCCTGCTTGCAGTAACCTTACCACCAATCTTCCCAACCTAAATGCAAGCCAGCACGTTGCAGACCACATCAATTCGCTGTGCGCGTGTCTTTCGCATGCAAAATGGAATAAGAAAAAAAGGGAAAAGCGCAGGAAAATAAGGAAAATAGGAAAACAACGTCTCAATTTGTCTCAAGTTGTCAAGTTAACGTTGCAGCACTTTACACTTTTCGAGTGTTGCAGACGGTGACGAAGACGACGACGACGACGACGTCATCGTTTCACTTGCAGTAACATTTTCGCATCCTTGTGCTACCTTTTGATGAGCTAAGGTTGTTCGTTGTTGTTTGTTGCTGTTGCTGTCGTTGACTTTGACACCGTTTTGCACTTTTCGTTGGCATGTGGGGCCATGTAGCTGTAGCTCTAGTAGTTGTATGCGCCACCCACTTTGACAGCCACTTATTTTCTTATTATTAAGTATACGCTTAGTGCGCCCGTGTGCCCGAACACCATCTCCCTTTCTCTCTGTCTCTCTTCAAGTAATGATTACTTTGTGTCTGCCGCTGACAAATGCCGTCAGTCAAAGTCAAAGTTTACGCAGGAAGCAGCAGCAGGCAGGCAAGCACGAGTCTACGAAGGAAGCGGGGGCGGAATGGGGGCCCATTGGGTCCGGAAGTCGCGTACAAAAGGCGCCTGCGTTGCACAATCTACACGTAAGATGCCCCAAATAAAACCCCTATCCTGACTCTGACTGTCTGTGTCTGTGCAGCCATGTGTATTGCAGTCGATAAGAGGGGACAATTCGAATTGCCTGACTGCCTGCTAGCTGTGCTGTCTCAAAAACTTTTGTAAGTGCTGCAAGAGTTTTAATGACTTTTTTAAGGGCCCGAAAAAGTTGCCGTATTGCCCCGCAAAATATAGCTGCAATTTTGAGTCAAATTTGTCGCACTAGTTCGTTAGCTTCCCGCTCCACAATTCGATGCGAGGCTATTTCAATCAGACAGTTAGTTGGCTACGCTGCAATTTAGTTTAATACCCTACAAGTATTTGAAATATTATATATATATGGGGTATATTAAGTTTATGGGAATATATGTAACAGACAGAAGTAGGTTCGTTAGACACTACAGACTGTATATATTATTTACTAGCATTAATAGCTAAGATGATATAATAATTTGTGCCTGTAAATTTTGTCGGTCCATCCGTAAGTTTGTTCGCCCGTTCGTATAAACGCGTCGAACGCAGCAACTTTAAGAACTAGAGATACCAAAATTAGCATGAATGTTACAATTTTATGCCACGCCCACCGCCTCCACAAAACGGTTAACCTACACAAGTTTTTAAAGTTCGAGCCTTTACATGTTCTCAGTTTCAACTCACAGAGTTGCCTAGTTTCAAGTTTATACATTTTCTACGACTTTTTATTTCTAATCCCCCAAAATGAGTTGTGTCCCCGTGCGTAACAATGGTTGCGTTGTGGCCATGTGTGGAGCGAATTGTGTGGCAATTGCAACAGATCATCTATTTGCTGCGAGAGGACAAACAATTAGCAATGATTTCAAGAAGGTCTTACACATTGCACCACATTTGTTACATGGTATGACGGGATTACAGGCTGATATCTTAACCGTGCGTGATCGTATGACATATCGCAAGAATATCTTAGAGATCAGTGAGGAACATGGTGTAGCACCGCAAGAATTCACGGAGCTACTATCGACATTTCTCTTCGAGCATCGTTTTGCTCCGTACTATGTCGACTCAATTGTAGCGGGTCTAGAGCCACAGGGCAGTCAGCCCTACATATGCAATTTGGATTCATTTGGGTATGTCAATCGTACTAAGGATTTCGTTGTGGCTGGCAATTGTGCCGCGCAGGTGTATGGAATATGTGAGACCCTATGGCAGCCGGATATGCAACCAAATCAATTATTTGAGGTTCTTTCACAATCCATTATCAGTGCCATCGATCGCGATGCCATGTCCGGCTGGGGTGCGACGGTTTATGTTATGGAACATGATAAACTAACAGAACGTACGCTGGAGACAAGAATGGACTAGATGCTAGAAAGATTCTTAGAACTTTGTAGCTTGGCTATCGATGCGAAATTTCTCATTAAAGATTTCATAGATACCTCTCTCTCTCTCTCTCTCTCTCTCTCTCGATTTATTGCATTGGGTATATTAATTTTGATTTGATAGCATGCGTTGCAAGTAGCCCATCGCGTGCACTGCTTAGTTTTGTATGAAAATTCAATTTCCTAACCACTTGACTATTGATTACGCATTTCCCATTAGAGTCCAGTGTCAAGCTTTCGTGCCAGTCCCTTGGCCTGATCTCTCTCTCTGTGTGCCACTGGTTGCTCGCTTGCCTCGTATTTCCGCTGTCCCATTGGCTTTAATTACGCGACAACTGCAAATCCTGCAAATCCTCAATCAATAGCCTGGAAATATAACTGTCAATGCCGGCAATGCTAGGCAGGCAGCGAGGCAGCAGAGGAGGTTGCTGTCTGCCCTCTGGCCATCATCAGTCATCAGGGCATATTTTGACAATGGCATTAGTCAAAAGCTAGTGACTGCCCCGGGCTGACTGTCTGTCTTCCTGTCCGAATGTCCAACTTGTGTATGGCTGTTGGCCAATCGTACAGGCTCATTTGAAATACCAAACTTGTTTGGCCGTGGTGACAATCAATGCGAATCTGTCGGAACGAACGAATTTGGCATGAAATACGCCTGGCCTACTGCAAGCCCAGGCATAGCATCCTCTCCCCTTCTCTATTTCTCTTTCTCGCTTCCTCTCGCTTCCTCTCTCTCTGTCACTCTTCCTTTCTGAGCTTCTGATTAGAAGTTCGGCAGCTTTTTTTTCCGGCTTTTCCTGCTAATGAGCAGATTTTTTTTTTGCCCGAAATCGTTTTTGTGGCGTTATAACATTCGTCTTTCAGTTCGATTTTTCTTTATTTCTTCTTTTGGCTGCTTTGCGGGCATAAAATCACAAATTGGATATGTCATTTGCAGGCAATTAATTTGCTATACACCCTGTAAGTGATAAGTGAACAAGAGATGAGGCCAATTTAATTGGGCTGAAAGGGAAAGCGAAGCAATGATGGAGATGGGATAGTGTTGATAATGGGTTAACACAGTGAATTGAATAACTTTTGTGCTTTCAGTGTAAATGAAATGCAATTTCCAAAATTGATTTGCTATAAATTCATTCATTTTATCTTTGCTGTATACTCAGGTTTGCCTAATTTAAACTGCTTTGAAGTAAAATTAGCAATTTTCGATTGCAGTGGGCTGTTTTAAGTATGCTTTAGCTGCATATGATATACAAGTAGCTTTATGCTTTGTTTTCAAAAGTCTGGGATATATAATTGCGGGATTTAGCGCGTTCATACAAACGAAAATGTATCAAAACAAAAAAGAAGGGCTACCTACGGAAAGTTAAAGGGTTTATACTTTTGCAGTTACTCTAAATATAAAACATTTTTGGATTGCTAAAGATAGTAAAAGTTTTATAGCAATACCTTCAAAAATACAAAGAATCGACCAATAGGTTATGGGGCAGCTATACGATATATCCTTCCAATTTTGATAAAATTTTCACAGAATTTTATGGACATAGACAGACATATATCAGGAAAGTTTCATTGTGATATCCTAAAAGATGACAACAAATCGGCCGATGGGTTCTATGACAGCTATACAATATGTCGCTCCGATCCGGCTTGTTGCGATTTGATTACAGGGTGCAGCAATAAGAAACAGGTATACCAAGTTTTATTAAGATAACTCTAAAACTGAGAGATAAGTTTGCATTGCAATAGACAGACGGACAGACAGACGGACAGACAGACGGACAGACAGACGGACATTGCAAGTTCGGCTTTCCCACTGATGCTAATTAAGAATATATATCATTTTAAGGGTCGAAGATGACTCCTTAAGTGTGATACACACTTCTAGCCTAAATTAACATACTTTCTGCAAGGGTATAATGATTCGTTCCTCTTTGATTTTGATATCCATTTGCGCTTACTTCATTCTACTCATCGCCGTCGCTTTTCATTACTTCTCTCAATCGCATCTAAAACATTAAAAAGACATTTATATAAATTTACTTTCTCAATTATATCGAAATACTAATGTAAACTTCAATCATGTGTCTTATTTGCAGCACGAAGGCGACGACAGTGAAGCAATAACAGCAGAAGCAGAAGCAGCAGCAGCAGCAGCTACTCAACGTCAGCAGCAAAGTGGAAACACAGTCAATACAGCAACAACAGCAACAACAACAATAACATTAGCAACATTAATACACGCACACATTCGCGCACACACACACACAAACAAGCGCACATAAGTTGTAAGCATCAATTGAACGCACAATGAAAAACGACGTCGTGCGATGGAGCAGGCAGCCAAGCAACAACAGCAACAACAACAACATCAGCAACATCAGCAACATCAGCAGCAGCAGGAGCAGTAGACACTGTGACAGCAACAACAAACATAGAAGCAACAACAACAAGGCACATTTAAGGCAACATGTTGCCAGCAAAAGAACTTGTCAACCAAATGTTGCAGCAAGATTTTACAACTTGCAACAACAACAACAACAAGAACAGGAGCAACAAACAATCATTGAATGTGATATAAAAACAGATTTCAATTTCAATTGCAATTTATGGCAAAATAGTTTTATAACGCAGCACAAAACGAAATGCAGCAGACACCTAAAAACGTCGACTGCGACTGCGACTGCGACCGACGACGACGACGACGACTGCACGTTTGCCGCTCTTTTTGCAATTAATAATCGTAGTTTTTATATGTAGTATAAATGTCGGTTTCGCAACCAGCAACATTGCGCCGAAAGTTAATGCCGGCCACGCCCAATCACCGCTATTGCCGCCCTATGTGCTTGACTATGAAACGTCCGGCAGTGGCAACGCTGGCAATGGCAACGCTGGCAGTGGCAGCGGCAGTGGCAGCGGCAGCGGCAGCGGCAGTGGCAGCGGCGCGCAGTTAAACGCATTGGCAGCGGGTGGCGATGAGGGTCACTACACGCACACATGGGCAGTGCATATACCTAATGGCGATCGCAATGGCATCGCCGATGCGGTGGCCAAGGAGCATGGTTTCGTCAATTTGGGCAAGGTAAGTGATAGAGTAATACGAATGAACAAATCAAAAATTGTGATTAAAAAAATAATAAGGTATTAGCGTATTAATTATTAATTATTATTATATAATTAATGCGTAAAAATTTAAATATTTTGTTTGCAATGTGAAAATCGGAAGATAAGACAAAGTGTTGTTTGTTACACCACTTATAACTCAAAACAAGTAAGAAATCTACAGTCGAGTGTGCTCGACTGTAATATACCCGCTACCCAGCTGCTTGTACATCATTTATTTGCGGAACAAAATAAACGGCTACAATCATATTTTGACCGTAAAAGGCTATGGACTTACAATATTTATGCAAAGTCAAAATCTAAAAAAAAAAAAAACATTTTTGCACACATTTAATTTTTGATGCGGGCGGGACTCGAACCCGTAAATGCATAATAGTACTGTTCGTTTTGCAGTCCACAACTTAACCCATTTCACCACCGTACACGCACACACGATTCGGCACAATGCTGAGCGCTGCTAGCAGCTATGGAAAACGTTAAGCTGAATAACTTCTGTGTTTATTATCCGATTGTTACCCAAATTTTCAGAGATCATTTGGCTAGCTATAGTTATCATGTAAACCGAAAATGAACAATATGGCATCAAAATTGCGCTTGTAATCAATGTTTTTTCGATTTGCGGGGGCGGAAGGGGGCGTGGCCAAAATCCAAAATAAACTTGATCAGCGTGCAATAATAACACATATTGTCACCAAATTTGGTAGTCCTAGCTCTTATAATAGCTGAGATCTAGATTTTCACACGGACAGACAGACGGACAGACGGACATGGCTATATCGACTCGGCTGTTGATCCTGAGCCAGAATATATACACTTTATGGGGTCGGGGGTGTCTCCTTCTGCCTGTTACATACATTTTCGGTTTGAACAAAGTTATAATACCCTTATACTCTATGAGTAGCGGGTATAAACACTTGAGCCGATTTTAAAGATCTTTCACTGAAAAGATTCTTCTTTGTCAGGCAGAGGATAAGCGCAATCAATAATTTAGAAGTTAGCTACAATAAATTCAACAAAATGTTTTCAGTAATTGAAGTAAAACGAGTAGATACCCTACGCTCAACTTCGAAGTTGCGCACCAGAAATGTCACTAAATGGCGTTAACATAATGGCTCTATAGCAATCAGCTATGCTTACTCGCTCTCGCGTTCACATACAGACACACAAGTAAAGACTAAATCGACACCTATCGATATGTTGCAATGTCGCGGAAACTATGGAAAACGTTTGGTTGAATTCCTTCTGTTTTTATAGTTCGATCGGATTGTAACTTGGGGATCAGGTGCACTTCGTCTGTTTCTCTGCGAAGGTGAAAGCCGAATCTTCAATACTTTCCTTAATATTCGTTAATTTTCGATTTACGTTGGCGGTGAGCGTGGCATCTTAAACTTAAAATAAACATGATCTGCGTATGATCTACAAGAACCACCATGCCAGCTGTTGTATTAGCTAAGATCTAGACGTTCATACAGACAGACATGGCTATGTTACATGTTTTTAACAATTTTCAATTGTCGAAGGGTATACATAGTCCATGAAACAAAGCTGTAGAAGTTCTCAGCTCTAACCTCGACTCAAAACGAGCTCAAGTTCTCAGGTAATATGTACATACATTAATATATATATATATATATTTACTTAAGTTGGTGGCAAAACTGACGCAGTCGGTTGCCATTTCCGCTCGTTACAATTTCACAGCCATTTGACGTTGTCTAATTATGTAAATGTGCCATTTATTTTAACACTCTGGGCACACTGGGGCGAGAGCTGGGGATACTCTCACTTGAACAATGCCATTTAAAATTAATTTTCAATTAACTTGCTGCCAAACGGGCGAGCGAAGAAGAGAGAGGGAGAGAGAGAGCGTGGAAAGGACAAAGAGAGAGAGAAGGAGAGAAAGAGAGAGAGAGAGAGGGAGAAAGAGGGAGAGAAAGAGAGGGCAAGCAACTTCAATAGTAATTTGGCGCATGGCGGGGCAAAGTAAAAGATGTTAAATGAATTTGGTTGCGAGGTGAAACTTTTGCAAGGCTCACAATAAATTGAGTTTTGGGCTTTGGCAATTGTGAATGATACTAATTTCAAGAGATAGACAGAGAAAGAGACAGAGACAGAGCGAGGACCAACTTAAGTTGCGAAACAAAAGACGCCACGGCGACAGTTTGCACTGACGCCACCTGAGCGTGTCTCAATTGAAAACTCAAATGGCAACTAAGACTTTTGCAGGCTTAACCCGTGACAGCCGCAAAAAGTAACTCCAACTCACTATACATATAGATAGATATATATAGAAGATATATGTATTTCAAGTATATCCTTATGCACAGCTACGTTTCCGGACGATTTGTGTGCAACTTGACAGTCGCTTAGTGGTGGAATCGAGCGTTGTGGCTCGTCTGGTTTGTGTTTCAATTGCCAGTTGGGGGATTTGAGGCTACTCGAAATCAGATTAAACTTGCCCCAAGCACTTGATACAGTTGCAACACCTGCGACTGCGACTGCGACTATCTTCTCCTCCTGCTGCTCTGTCAATGATAGACTAGGAAAAATTAAACTTTGTCCAGGCACCCCCGCACACACAACTCTTTGCAGTTAGTCTCGCATAACGTGAAAGTTACACAAATCTACTCTGAATAGATTCCCATAGGTGTAGTCTGTGTGTGTGTGTCTGTGTGTGCGACGAAACTTTTAATAGTCTCAACATTTGAGCGCTCTAATGATATGCTAAACTGCCAAACGAGAGGTCCTACCTTTCCCTTTACCCCTTGGCATGCGGGCCAAATTGTTGCGATTTCAGAAAAGTTTGCCATCAATTGATGGAGGTCTTAGTGCTTAGTACACGGTTAGACAGGACCTTCAGCAGCAACAGCAAATGGGGGCTACAGTTAAATGGAATTTTGGGGCAACGCTTGAATAGAGTTAGCCAGACACAAGCACTTCATTTATCCTACTAAAGAGAGGCTAGTGTGTAAAGTCCATGAAATGAGTGGATTCACATATTACACCCTGCAACCATTGAAAATTTTCATAAAAGGGTATACTCACTTTGTGTGTAATGGACAGAAGAAGACATGGAAGACACCACAAAAATATAAATATTTTTGCTCAGGATCACGACACGAATCGATTAGACAATGTCCGTCTGTTTGTCCGTCTGTCTGTCCGTCTGTCTCTATAAACGTCTAGATCTCAGCTGTTACAAAATCTGTTGTTAATGCTAATTTGCATAGGTCTGTAACACTCAAAAAATGTATATTAGAAATGTTTTCAAGTTTTTCATTTTAAGCAAAAGAAAGAAAAAAACATTTGTAAATTTAATTTTCAAATCGTCTTTCATTTCTTAAGTTTAACAATTGCCATATCGGAATGCTAATAGAAAGTGAAAGAGAGAGAGGAGCGAGAGCGAGAGCGAGGGGAGGAATAAAAGCTACTGCTAATAATTCTTAAATTTCTGCAGCTATCTCCTTCCGCTTTCTGCTTTCCCTTGAGTTCCTCTTGTTGCTGTTGGCGTTGACTATTTGCAGAGATTTCGCTTTTTGACAAACTGTGCAGAACTAAATCCAACTGACTGCGCAAACAAGTTGCAAGTGAAACACAAGTAGCTAACAACAGCAACAACGACAATAACAACAACAAATTAATAAACATGCGACGACTTTTTGCCATTTGCTCTGTGCAATTGCGACGACCTCCCATCGCGAATAAATTTGTTTTGTTTTGTTTTGTTTTGCGCTTTCTCTTACTTTGCTTTCCTTTGCTTTTGCTTGGTGGGCGTAACATAAGTAGAAACTTTTGCTCTATTGCAGCTATATCTGCTGTCCCGCTCCCCCTTTTCTTTCTGTTTGTCGTGATAGCAAATAACGTGCAAGCATCGCGTTGTCAAATGTTCTGCTCGAAGTTTTAATGAAAACTATATATGTATGTGTGCAGCACAGTGTAATGTTGCCACTGCTAGATGTGTTTATATGTGTGTGTGTAAGTTTGCCCAGCATTAGCAGCTACTCCATATAAACTTTTGGCACTGCAATTATGATGATAAGGTAGAAGGAGAAAGCAAAATATTCAGAAGGGAAATGAAAGTAAAACAGCAGAGTAAAAGGTGTTAAAGTTTAAAGAGACTTGAGTTTAATTATTTGTGATTTACTTTTAAATTGTATATACAATGTATGCACATACAAGTATACAAAATTAAGTTTAAAGTTGCAGCTAATGAGCACTGCTATTTTTGTGAACACAGCTGTATGTTGTAAATATTATTATTATTATTAGTATTTATAATTCTTGCGGAGGGTATACTAATTTGGTCAGAAGTTTGCAACGCACTTTAGTAGACATCTCCGACTCTATAAAGTATATATATTCTTAATCATTATCACTAACGGAGTCGAAGCAGCCGAGTCTGTCCGTCTGTCCGTCTGTCTGTTGCAACGCAAACTAGTCTCTTAGTTTTAGAGCTATCTTAATGAAACTTGGTATACATGTTTCGTATTGCTGCACGCTGTATATAAGTCGGAAAGAGTCAGATCGCACCGGTGTATCATATAGCTGCGGTAGAACTTATCGGCCGATTTAATATTTGGAGTAACTGCAAGGGTATGAAATCTTCGGCGTGCCAAAGGTAGCCTTTCTTTTTTTTATTTATTATAGAAAATAAAGTGCAACTTTTCAATTAGAAACTGATTAATCTGCCTTAAGTATTGTTTGCTCTTTCCAATTAAACCGTGGAATTTTCTCTTAATGAATTAGCTGCTACAGAAAAGAGGAGCTAATGGAAGGTGTAGAGGGGGGGGGGGGGGGGAACCCCTAACTAACTTCTGACAAATGCATTTTGGAGGCGCACAAGTTGGCGCAGAGATAAGAGCTAAAAAGGCAATTTATGCGCTGCATTAATTTGCTGATGGCGGGGCAGGCCAGGCAAAATTCCGAGTACAAGCGCTGAGTAAATCGAGTAGAGAACAGTCCGGGCGTATGCCAGGTATGCCCGGAGGTAACTCAACCAGGACCAAATCCCCTCCTGCTCGCGGCTGTCAGCTGCAGCTACTTGAGATGCCTCGCCCAGCTCCGGCACAGCTGCTGTTTGTCATTGCTTATCGGTGCTTGCAAGCAGCAGCAGGACTCAACTTCCTTCTGGCCATTGTCTACGTGTGTATGTGTGTGTGCTGGTGTGTGTGTGTGTGTATGTTTGGCTGAAGCTTATGCCAAGCCGTATTTACATAACAGAGCCGCCCATTGCCAACGTGCTGCGTCTATTGTTCGTGTGGTGATAAATGTTATCGCTGTCTGTCTCTGTCCCTGTCTCTGTCTCTCTTTCACTCTTCTTTTCCGTCCGTGTGTCTCACTCATCAATTTAATTGAAAAGCCTCTGCTTTACTTTGTTATTTGCCTTTTGGCTATTTGCCACTTTTTTCAGTTTCTTGGACAGCTTCTTTTGCGCTTCTCTCGGGCTTTTTAATTAATTTTCCTTTTCTTTTTCTCAATGATTTTTTATGCCTTTGTCGCGTTCGCGTGCGGGTTAACTTTCTCGCTTCTTCGATTATCGATCGCCCTTGATGAAGAAGGAGATGGAGAAGGAGGCGAAGGCGAAGGCGAAGGCCTTTGCACCGTCTGCTTAAGTCTTTTAAATGCATTTTACATAATTAAAATCACATTCACCTTGATGATGTGTAAAGCAAAAGTGACGCATGGCGCCTCGTTCATTTATTGCAGCTTGGCCTCATCGTTTAATTACGTTTTTCACCTGGCCAAAAAGGATACGTTTTGTTCTGTTTATAGATTGCCCTTTTTCAGGGCAAGTTGACAAAGGTCAACAGCTCATTAACAGAGATTACGTATCAAAGGTTCAAAGACGGAGGGAATATCTTAAGCAGAGTCTATGAGAATCTTGTGAGTTTGTAGCTTGAGTAGGGTAAAAAAAAGGGAAGGGAATATAGAAAGAGACAGAGGTGTGTACGCTTTCCTTTGATAGAGCAAACTGTCACATAAAGGTGTAGCTTAATATGCGTTCAGGCCCGAAAAAGAGGCTTAATAAAGAACATAAGAATAAGCTGCATAAATGAAAAGAGAAATAAATTTAAAAAATATTTAAAAATTATTTAATATTGTCTGCCTTGTTGGTAGCTATAAATTTCACTGTCTGTACAGTTTTAGCAGCACTGTGCTTTCGCGCTACACGCCAGCGACTGGCGACAAATTGCCACAGTTTTGCAAGCGCTTTATAAATATTTCTTTTTGTTGCCTTGAACAAAAGTTGCGTGTGCATAGATATAGCATATATATGTATACAACTATGGCTTGTCTGATGTGTGTGGGTGTCGCGCTCTCGCGTGTGTATGTGTGTGTGTGTGTGAGTGCTGCCTCTCGTGTGGCTCATGGCGGATATCGTTGATAAATTTCAAGTCAAAAACTCGGAAAATATTTATGACTTAACTTTTGTTTAGTAACAAAGCAACACGCGCTAACTGACACAGACACTTGTACAAGCACATTCACACACACATACACACATACACATGCACTGGCATGGCTTTTGCGCGCTTTCTCTCCCTCTCTTTCTCTCTCTCTCTCTCTCTTATCTGGAATTGTCACCAAACTTGGCTCCTTCGCTTATGCAAATAGCAAAAAAGGATTTTGCTAGAGAGGGAGAGAGAAAGTGGGAGAGTGAGAGAAAGAGATAGAAACATGTAAAACTTTAATCACATGACATGGGGGAATATCTCGTAAGTTTCTATAATATTTCTGTCATTGATCCATGACTCGGAGAGCTGCGAAACTTTTCACTGCAAATTTTGCACTGCAACTTGCCAACTTTTCCCAATAGGCCTTGTACCTAATTGAATATGTAAAATCGGTATGTGTGAATTGAGTGTGAAATGAGTAACTTACACACACTCACACACGCACACAAAACCTGCTTTCACAAAGAAAAACCCCACAGCAAGTTGGGTAAGGAAAAAAGTTTCCCTCACAAATTCAATTGAAAAGTAAAGAAAATTTTTTCGTACTCTTGGCGCAAATTAAGTTTTCTTCTTTCGAGTGTTGCCACAAATGAATGAGTGAAGGAATGTGTGAATGTGAATGAATGTGAGTGAATGTGCTTGTGCCTCTGCCTTTGCCTTCAGGCCTTGGGGGCAGTTCGAATAAATTTGCGAACTTTGCAGGCTAATAAATTTTTACAAAAATTGATTTTGAGTGAACGAGGTCGAACAGTTTGACGGCCACTGGGCAGAAGTGCCCAATTAAGTTGGCCAGCTCATTTATAGATGGCCCCAAACAGTTTCCGGGAAACGAGATAGCAAAATGAATTTGCACAGCACTCGCTTGCCTCCAACAACAGCAACAGCAACAACAACATCAACAGGATAATAGTCCTTGCTGTTTGATGGCCTCGTAACAAGCAGCTCCTCCTCCGGCAATCTGCCGACAATCATCGTCATCATCGTCGTCGTCGTCGACGTTGACGTCGCCGTCAGCGTTGCTGTTGGCAGGCCGTCACTAAAATTCATTAGTCGAAGCTGTTAAGAGCTACGTTAATATTTAAAACAGTTTGCCGAGAGTGTTTCTGTGATAACTAAGCTAATTTCTATAGAGATAAGCAAAGTAAATTTAAGGAAAGACTTCAAGAATCTTATGGGATTGAAGTCTTAAATAAAATAAATAATAATATAGAATTAATATGCAGATTTAAGGCTTTCCAGACCCGCTGAGATCAGCGCGTTCATGCAGACAAAAATTAGCAAAATCATAGATTGAGAACAAATTAAATTTGATTTGGATTGGGATAAACAGATATTGATTGTAAGGTATGAATGCAGACAGTTTCCTTGCTTTTAGTGTACGTCAATTAAATGTTGTTTGTTGTAAGCTTAAATAAATAATAATAAAAAATTATTAATTAGATTTTTACCTCAATAACTTCTATACTTGCTAAGATTAGCCAGTTCATACAGACGTTTATAGGCAATGTCGTACATAGAAGGGCAACATAGATTTGATTATGATTGAGCTATACAGATCTTGATTATAAAATGTAATTGCGGATAAGATTCCTATTTTTACGTGACTTAACAGTTGTTTGTACTAAGTTTATTCTTTTTATTGTTTGGTGTTTTTTTATACCAAGTCAAAGGAGATTTTCTTCTTTTTCGATTTTACTAGACCGTTTCTTAGTATTGCGTAGTTCATTTTGCATTTTATTTACTGCAGTTTTTGATATGCTTGCTCTCTGCTGCTGCTGCTTTGCAAAGAACCTGTAGTTTTTTATTTATGCATCTTTGGGGGAGGGGAATCTCTTCAGGTTCTTCTCGAAATTCCTCACTTGACTGCGAGACGTGCAATAAAAGCTGCCTTTGGTTTGAGAATGCTCGACAGGAGCAGCAGCAGCAGAAGGTAGCAAGGAGCTGGCAAACATTTTTCCATCAAATAGTTTTGCATCCGTTTTTCTGTTTTATTCTTGAGCATTGCTTAATGCACACACTTCAAGGTGCTGCTGCATTGTTGATAATAAAAGGAAATTGCAAAAATGAGAGAGAACACGGATAAAGCTTGAGCTTGAGTAAAAATGCGTGAAAGGTTTTCTTGCATTCCCCACTGAATAGTTTTTGTTGTGAAGCCCAAGCAAAGATTTGAAATATGCATAAAATTTTTTTAAATATTTTTAGATTTTTCTGGTGCCTCTAAAGGTGACACACTGCGCTCTCTCTGTTTTATATGTATTGCTTGCATTTTTTTTTTGTTTTTTCTATAAATTATTTTCTTTTTTTGCCCCGCCCACACTGCGCCTTTGATGATCTCCCTCCGCCCTTTCGCTGTGGGACATCGCGTCTATTGAAGTGAAAAATTGCTAATGGTCAACAGGCTGCGGCGGCGGCCACACAAAGCGCCGCCAATCGACCATTTGGCCACGCCCATCCCCTAGACCTAACGCCGCCTCCCCTTGTTCGCGGCGGCCTTTTGCAATATAAAACTGTGACAATTGCGACTGGGCTGTAAATTGCCGCGCTGTGATTTTAATTAAAAGGCACGAAGACCAGCTACTCCTCTTTTCCCTCTTCCTCCGCTCCTCCCCCGCACTCCCTTCATTTACAGTGAGTGCACAAAACATCGCACCATTTGGCCAAAGTCAAAGTCAAAGTTGAGTTGATTTTAGGAGCCGCTTTTAATTGCCCCAATGGAACGAAGAGCAGGAATCTAATGGACAGGGAGAGACAGACAAAAAAGAAAAGCGGAAAAAGGAAAACACAAAATATGCTGAACGGGGGCGAGGCGAAAACCAAGCAAAACGGAAAATGTATACAGTGTTCAATCAGGCGTGACAGCTTTATTGCACACAGGGCAAAGTGAAAATTTCAAAATTGTGGCAAATATTTTGACTGCATAAATATTGGCAAGCGAGTCAGGCAGGAATACATATACCCTACAGTGCTATACCCTATACAAACTGCAGGTCGTATAAAAGAGAAACATGCAAAGCTAATGTAAACATTTTCAAAAAAATATTTATGTTAATTTTGCATATTTTTCACATATTTTTTTTTTATTTTAAAGAGTATACAACAGTCGCCTAAGACTCATGCAAATTCCTGCAGTTTATTATTATTGAGTTTCAACGTTTTTGTATTTCGTTTTTTCGCTGTTATTTTTTCTTTCGTTCTTTTGCGCGTAGTCAAACAAATCGTTAGCAATTGCATATTTTCTGCCCAGGGCCAAACGATGATTGCGGCGCAATCAAATCATCGCTTTACGCTTGATTAACAGCATGTCATGTTTGGCCACACTGCTAGTGTGGTATTTAAGCCCACTGTGTACGGGGGCAATTATGAAATTTTCCCAAATTTGTTGTTTTGATGCTGGGCAAATTTTACGCAGGTAGTGGAAACAATCAAAGCTTGATGAACCGAGGAGTTCAATAAAAAAAAAGGATATAATAAATGAGCGTGCAAACGTATAAATAAATGAACTGTACATTGCCATTGTTTATGATGGGCTAAGCTGGGCAAATAAATTTCTATATTCAAGTTTCTTGCTTGGTGCCAAAAGCTGCCAAGTTCCATCGTCACAATCATAGCATAATTTATGGTACTTTACAAAGCCTCACCGCAGCCATTTCATGTACTTTGTATCACATAAATTCTCAGTGCTATCACGATGCTTGGTCACACGCGGCGTATGCTTGATATTTTATCGATGATACGACGTGGTGGCTGTGGTGTGTGCACACAGCAGCAGCCACTTGGGCCATAACGTCTTTGTTATTGCCTCTTCCCCTTTCGTGTGTAATTAAAGTGCGCTTAATTGACCGCAACTTTCTCACCAACACAGGCCAAACAAACAAGCCAAGAGCAACGGCAGCAACGGCAGCTTAAATTGCCATGTCCTCAACGCTTGACAGCACTTAGCATGCCACGCACAATGTGTAAATACATCAGTGAGCGAACAAGGGAGATGTGTAGGCCATTTGAGCCGCTCTCATATTTCATATTTCCCTTTCTCCTTTTTGTGCATAGATTGGCGTTTTAATTGCAATTCGCACTCGCAAATTGAACTGCACATTTTGTTATCAAAATGGGAAAGTGTGGAAATGCAACGAGAACTCAATTTGACCGCTTTAGAGCTGACAATGGGCAGCGTCGGTTATGTTGTTATAGTCAAGTTGGCTAATGATATAAAGAACAAATTTAACAAGAAAGAAAGGCTACCCTTGGCACGCCAAAGGTCGCACACCCTTGCAGTTACTCCAAATATGGGAGTAACCAATGGGTTATATGGCAGCTATACAATATATAGCGACGATCCGGTTCATTCAAGGAACATGTAAATCAAGTTTCATTTACATAGCTCTCAAACTAATTGACTAGTTTGCGTTGCAACAAACTAACGGACAGACGAACAGACGGACGGACAGACAGACATGGCTAGTTTAATTCCCCTATTAATGCTTATCAAGAATAAATATTTTACAATCTTTATACAATCGAAGATATCTCCTAAGGTGCGTTGCAAACTTCTGGCAAAATTAATATACCCTCTGCAAGGATATAAAGATTTTTAATTTATTTTATATTTTATATTAATCTATTTACCTAGATTGCCTGCATTGATTGTTTGGCATAAGAATTGCAATAGATTTACATCTGCGTGACAAGAATATAAATCAGTCAATTTGATGTAAGGAAAAACCTAAGTGGAGATAACAGAAAACAGTGCAAACAGAAGGCAAGAAAAGAAGACATTGCCTGCAGCAGAAAATAAATCATTTTATCGGCTTTTGCTCTGCTTCTCCCCAGAGAGAGAGAGAGAGAGAGAGCGAATTTGAATTGTGGGCGAATTGTGTAATCCGATCGCAGTGCAGTGCGCAGAGTGGAATCTGGCATAGAGATTGCTACTTGTGCTACGCTTGCAATTACCTTGAAACATAACATCAACTGCATTCTAATCGAATTGATTTATAGTGCCAGCCAGTATTGCATATACTTCGTATCATTCTACGAAAATCGATACTTAAATTGGCAGATGACTTACATTTTCTAGTGTCAATTTTCAGTGTAGTAAAGATTGTGAACCGAGGTCTGATGAATGCAAGAATACTCTTTAATATATGTTGATTATTGGAGAACATAAAGTTTAAGATGTAGACATAAAAAAAGATATGGATATAGTCAGATATATATTCTTGAACCATCTAAAATGTATTTATTTCATGGTTACATTTTAAAGTGAAAATACAGACTAGATTTTTTATATATTTATATAATATTTATAGATAAATATTTATATACACATTTATATATGTATATATGACTGTACCGTATTCAGTAATATTTAGAAAATACCCCGGCGCAAAAATACCCTATAAAAATCAATTTACGAAATGTGCAAAGTTTTACATTTTTAATCAACTCGATGAAAGCATTTACAGCAGCCATTTGAGCATTTTGAAGCAGCTTTGAAAAGTGTCTGTGTGAATAACTCTATCTGCCTCTCTCTCTCTCTTCTCTCTGAAATATTGCCTTTGTTTTAGTGCCAATACAAACATACACAGCAGAAACGTTCGCATTTGGCATGCATTCAAAAAGTTGACAATACAAAAGCCATTGCGTTCCTCGTCCTGTTCGCTCTGACATTGAAAAGTTTTGCGCTGTGTTGGGCGCTCAAAACGGATGGCAATCAGTGTTGCAATTATGTGCAGCTTTTTAGCTGTATATATATGTTGTGTGTGTGTGTGTGTGTGTATGTGTGTATTGAACTTAGTCGTTGACCTTAGCCTGCTTTCTGCCCTGTACGCTGCCCCGCTTTTGCTCCCCCGTTTTTGTCGCACACTTGGTCATTTTGTCATTTACTTGTTAGTGGCACTACAGGGCGTAAAATGTGTTGCATATTTTTAGGCTGATGCTGCCAGTGCGACGCTGCGTCGCTGCTCTCGTCTATGTGCTTTTGCGTTCATGGCCAACGTAGGCTAGCAGCAACGTCAAGTGGCCCACTCGGTGTTGCACTTGAACCGTAATGAAAGCATTTGCTGCCACAGGCCAAGAGCAAGAGTGAGTGGGAGGAGGGGGGGGCTGGCGAGAAAGAGAGAGGTAGGGTGACCCACACACTTGTTTAGTTTAGTGCGTGTGTGTGACATCTGACACTTGCCTGCACTTTTAGCATAGCATAACACAGGACGTTAGGTTTTGAGCTAAACTAGCTGCAAATTTATGCAGAGAGAAATTTAAATATGAATTTAAAATGAAATAGTATAAAATAAAAAAATATTATTATTAAATTATGTTATATAGAAACATTTGAAATATTTGTTTTAATTAATGCATATTATAATCAGCAAATAAACAATTTAATTCAATTATATTTTTTCTTTTCGAATATTGATTTAAAATAAATATTGAAATGCTGTGATATTTTAATAGGCTTGAAATATTATTATTATTAAATGATTTGTATATAGGCAAATATAAAAACATTATTTAAAAACATAACAAATTCTATTTAATGAATTTAAAATTTTTTTTGCAATTATATATCAATTCTTGTGCATTTTTATTGAAAAATTAAACTTCGCATTAAATTAAAATGAAATGGCGTAAAATTATTATTATTAAATTAAAGTTATACAGAAAAACATTAAATATATTATTTAAATTAAATAAAACAAGTAATGAAAGCTACAGTCGAGTGCGCCCGACCGTAAGATACCATTCGACCAACTTCTAAGTTGCACTAACTAGTACTAACTCGCTCTCATACACACATACAGACACAAACACAAAGGCTAAAACGATGCAGACGATATGCTGTAAAAACGTTTTCTTTAATAACTTCTGTATTTGTTGCCCGATCGGACTGTAATTGTTTTGTTTTGGGAATGGGTGCATATTATCAGCATCTTTACGTGTTCTAAAGCAGAAATCTGTAAACTAAATACTTTCGTAAATTATCGATTTACGTGGGCGGTGGGCGTGGCACTTCAAATTTGAAATATACTTGATCTGCGTATGGTATACAGGAACCGTCATGTCAAATTTGGTGTCTCTAGCTTTTGTAATAGCTGAGATCTCGAAGTTCATACAGACAGACGGACAGACAGACATGGCTCAATCGACTCGGCTGTTGATCCTGAGACAGAATATATGTACTTTATGGGGTCTGCCATGTCTCCTTCTGCCTGTTACATACTTTTGCACAAACTTAGTATACCATTTTTGCCCATTTTCAATGGTCGAATGATATAAAAAGAAAAATTGAATTCATTAATAAAATAGACTTAAATATTATTAAAACATTTATACAGAATACAGAAAATACATTTTTTAATTATTTTTTATTATAGCTTATAGCTCCAAATTTAATTCAACAAATATAATATTTATTCTGCAATTACTTTCAAATTTGTACGCACTTTAATTAAAAAAAAAAAGCGCAAGGAAAGATTCAGCAAGAATGTTCCCCTATATTGCCGCATACAGAGACACACCCACATACTTTCAACTAGCACACATATCGATAACATTATCGTTGGCATTTTCTGTTGTTGTAATTGGCTACCCGTGCACCATGCCGCATGCCACAGATTCAATGAGCCCGAAATTTCATTAACACTTCTTCTGTCGCCGTGCGTAAAGCAAGTTCATTTATTTTTGGTCTGTCTGCAAAGCCTTGGCCTGTTGTAGTATGTGTGTGTGTGTGTGTGTGGCAAACGTGTCGTGTCTGGCTGTGCTTGCAACACACAATTCAACACATTAACACCTATTAAGGCGTAGCACACACGCACACACACACTCAGAACGAAATGGAAGGCAATGCCAAGAAAGCAAAGCAGGAAGAGCAGGAAAAGTAAAGCGAGCAGTTGTGCAAATGGCCACATAAATAAAGGCTACTGTCTGCCAAGTTATGAATAATCACAACAACAACAATGGCTGTGTGTATATGTGTGTGTGTGTATGTGTGTGTGTATAGTGTGTGCGTGTGTGTTGGCAATTGTAATTAAGCTTTTGGCTCTGGCAAAAGGCAAGTAGCGTCGTCTGCATTTCAAAAAAGGCGCCGCTTTGGGGCCATTTTTATGACCAATGCTGTGCAAAGAAAGAGAGAGAGAGAGAGAGAGAGAGAGTTGGGGCAGCCACACACAGGTAGACACAGGCATTAGTGAGAGCCAGAGCCTTGATAAGCCTGCGCCGCCGCCATCGTCATGTGCGTTGGCCATACAAATCTCCGAGTTAATTAAAAGTCATTAGTGTGCGGCATAATTGCAGCTAAACGAAATTCTGTTTTATCTGAACTGAGATTGTAGCAGCCGAAGAGCATAGCTATATCAGACATTGAACTTGCTGCATAACTTATGTATCTATGTATGTATATAAACAAAAAAGAAGGGCTACCTTGCAGTTACTCCAAACATTAAATCGGCAGATAAGTTATACGATATATCTATCCAATTTCACAGCCTTTAACAGACATACTTAGACATATGTCGGAAAGTTTCATGGCAATATCTTGAAAAATGATAAAAGTCGGCCAATAGGTTCTATGACAGCTACACGATATATCGGTCCTATCCGGCTCGTTCCGATTTATTTACAGCATGCAGCAATAAGAATCATGTATACCAAGTTTCATCAAGTTTGCTCTAATACTGAGAGACTAGTTTGCGTTGATTAAGAATATATACACTTCATATGGTCGGAGATGTCTCCAATGGTGCGTTGCATACTTCTGCCCAAATAATAATAATACCCTCTGCAAGGGTCTCAAAATAAATTTTTTTTTTAAATATATTTCTATATAACATAAAGTTAAAGTTGTTCCCTTTGACTTTGTTGTGCACTTTAACTCATTGAAAATTTTTCTTTTGCAGGTAAGCAAAGCAAAGTAAAACTTTTCATAATGTCGATTCAAGTGCTTGACTGTGCTGTAAGTAAGTATTTATTGTTATTGTTATTGTTATTGTTAATTTGAATATGAAACCAGGCAACAAGAAAAGTGGCGCCTTGAGCCGTGAAAGTTGCCCAAGCTGGTGTCGTAACACAAAACCCTCGGCCATAAATCAAGTTAATGAACTGCTCGGCGCTCACGAAAGTATGCTATATAGTTACGCATACTTTAGAAGAAGCTGCGAAAGGAAGAAAGGAGACTCCGCCAGGGTTGTAGCCTGTCATCAAAAATTAATAAATAGACAGCGCAATGAATAAGTGATATTTTTGAATGTGAATCGCACTTGAAGACGCGCATCGATTCATTTTGAATTGAAAACTGAATTGAATGACAGTGTCAGAGCTGAGCGGGGGCCGCAAAGTCCCTCCCTCTCTCTTTTTCTTCTGCTCATTTTGCACTGTTTGAGCGCCTCATGAAAAATGCAAGTGGAAAAAGCTGGCATAAAATGGGCAACGTTTCCTGTTGCAATGCTTCTCCCTCCGCTGCTTCTTCTGTTGCTGCCTTATCCTATTATCTTTTGCCAGCATTTCTCTGCATTATTTATTTTCTGCTGTCTCTCTCTCTCTCTCTCTCTCTGTCTCTCTCTGCTTTGCTCTCTCTTGTTCTGTTATCATCTTTTTTTTGCCTCGCTAGAATTTGTCAGTTTTGCACGCAAAACGGCGCAGTTCCGGCCTCGCAATGTTCATTACGGCGACTTGGCTAACTTGTTGGACCCAAATGCTGCTTGCAAATTACGCTTAACTTTTTGTTTCTACTCTCTCTCCTCTTCTTACTCTCTCTCTCTTCTCTCTGTGGCATGCACTGAGGCAAAGTTAATGTGCATTTTATTTATTTCTCTGTTGCAAAACTTAGCTAAGGTTTTTGTGTACTGCGCGAATGTTGACGAAAATTCACAGCAAAATGCGCCGCAAATTTAATTTGATGTAAATCAAAAAAATCATAATTTCTTTGCTCGTCACAATTCAAGCACAAAATATTTGCCATAATTTCCAAGCGTTTCCTTTCACCGGAATTTCCTTTTTTAATTTCTTTTTCCTTTCATTCATCTTTGTCAAAGAGAGCAGACTTCAAAGTCTTATTCTTCTTCTTATTACGCATACGCAACGTGGCACGCGTTGACATTAAAGTTGAAATTGCAGACTGGCAGTTCAGGTCTTCTCAGGTACTCAGATACTCAGCTGCCTAACTGTGCTTCTCTCTTCAGAGTTGAACCTGAGCTTGCAGCAAGTTGGGCTTCGCGTGTCGTGGCAACACTTTATTATTCATATTTCCATAATCATGTTAAATGGCAACGACACGATAAACATATTTATTAACATTTAACTTAATCACACACACAGTGCACACAAAAGGAAGCCAAATTTACAACAACCTTTACCTCAACAACAACATTAACCCACTGTTGCCCTTTGAAGTGATGAAGTAGAGAAGTGATATTGAAATTTGTATGGGGCATATGTTGATCTCTGGGTCCGCATATGTTTTATAGTTATGGCATATCTGAGCCCATGATAATATAGATTCTATATATTTTAATTTAATTAATTTTAATATTTTAATTGAGTGCAGTTTGAGCTTTTATTTTATTTCATTTTATATCTTTTGCAAACTTTGTGTAGCGTATTTAAATTTCGACAAACTTGAGTTCATAATTTTCGTGATTGACACACACATAAATTTTAATTTACATATAATGCGCTCACTCACACAAACACTTTCACCCACACACACACACTTATACAAAGCTACAATCAGCCACATGTGGCAAGTCTCTTAATTCTCTTGGTCCTTAAACATATGTTTACTTCTTTTTCTCTCGCACAAATTTTATTTATTCGCCGCTTCGTCGTCGTTATTTTTTTTTTTTTGGCCATCATTTTGTTTGCTGTTTTCTTCCTTTTTTGTTTATCATGCTTGACTTTTTCTACACACTCATTCCCCCTCGCTTCCTCTCTCAAGTCTCTGGTTTAAGTTGTGTGTTTGCATCCCATTAGCAGATATGCAAAGTGCTTTACGAACATGACAGAGCAGCAGGTGATTTGCACAAAAAAATGTTACAATTTGATCAATTTTGATATAAGCTTTTGCATATGGGAAAAAGGTGCACATAGAACGTACATATATATATATAATATATATATATAATATACCTTAAATGTGCGCTAAAGCTTTGTTTAAAAATATTTGAATTATGAATATTTATTTAAAATATTTTATCTAGATCTAAATTTCTAGACAAATAATATAATATAATATAATATTTGAATACCCCTCCAGAGGGTAAATTAGATTTGGCCAGAAGATTGCAAAGCACCTTAGGACACAATTCCGACCCTATTAAGTATACATATTCTTAATCAGCGTCCATAGGAAGTCGAACTAGTCATGTCCGTCTGTGCGCCTATCCGTCTGTCTGTTGCAACGCAATTTTAATCTAAATAAAACTTGGTATAAGTGCTTCTTATTGCTGCACGCTGTAAATAAGTCAAATCGAGCCGGATCGGACAGATGTATCGTATAGCTGCCATAGAACTTATCGGTCGATTATTTAAGATATCGATATAAAACTTTAAAAGTAACCTTTGGCGTTGCGAAGGTAGCCTTTCTTTCTTGTTTTTTTTTCACCTTAAATGCACTTTCCTTGATAAGTTATATTTTTTGTAATATTAAAGCACTTTATTGTTTTTAATAATAACATTTTTTTAAACCATTTCCTGAGGAATTGCTAATATAAACCTTTTTAAACTATTTCAAAGGCCTCTGATCTCTAAGCAGCACAAAGAGCGACACAGTCCAACAAAACTCTACACCGATTTTACGCAATTAGAAACACATAAATTCTTTCACACACCCCCAGCAAACACGCACACAAACACACACACAAACGCAGACGGATGAACAACTAAAGTGGCCTTCCTGTGTTTTACAATTGTAAATGCGAGCAGAGAGAGAGAGAGAGAGAAAATGTTGCACACATAAAACATTTTCATTTAATTGAAACAAATGCGTGCTGCGTATCAATTTAAGTAAACGAAACAACAACAGCAACAACAACAAGAGTAACAACGTCAACTACAAGCACATTTAGCTAGTACAACTATTGTGAATGAGTGTGTGGATGTGTGTGTGTGAGCAATAAAAACTAACGACTACAATAAGATCAGACTATGCCACAGATTGTTGCTGCCATCAACGTGGCGACAGGCAAGCCACATAAAAGAGAGGGACAGAGAAAGAGAGAGGGGGAGAGGTAGAGAGGAAAGGAAGAGAGAGAGAGAGTGTGTGTGTGTGTGTGTGTGTGTGTGTGCAAATATGATAACATTTACGTGAGTGTCTATGTAGTTGTTAGGTGACAGAGCATACAGCAGATAGAAAGATAAACACAAGCTAAAGAGACAGAGAGAGAGGGAGCACGTAGTGTGATAGTGAGAGAGGGAAATAGTCAGCACGTTGTCAGGTGGCACTTCGTTGGCAACAAACAAGCACAACATTTCGTATACCGTAAACTGTCGCCCAATTGAATGGCAGTCAATGGGGCACCCCAAAAAAAAAATAATGCTATGCCCCGTCAAGCGCTATCAAAATCTATGTAAATTACACACAATCATCGCCATAATATGTTAGTCTCTGTACGTGTCACTAACTACGTGGTGTGTGTGTGTCATAAAATGACACCGAACACGAGCTGTCAGATAGTCATTTTATGCCCTGTGACCACCACCACCAGCTCACATAATGCTACATAACACATGTATGTATGCCTGCACAACGACAAGTTTGCTGCTTGTTCAAATCAAAGTGCGACTGTACCTAAATTTTAGGTTGATGAATGAAATATGGAGATTGAAGAACATATCACACTCATGTACTAGGGGGAATAGTGAGGAAATTCAAAGAATAAACAAATAAAAACGGCTGCAGTCAGGTCTTGTCTATATAGAAACATGGATTTTTGATATTCATTCATATTTCAAGAAAACAGGCGAAATGGGGCCTGCAAGGGGCTTTATTTAAATGATTAGATAATGTAAGCTTGAATAACTTCTTTCCATTATTGAGTTTGCTATTCGAGGTTGAACGATTGGCGGAGGCGGAAGTAGGCGTGGCCCAATTTTGCACAAAGATTTGATACACTGCAACCCACACAAGTCTTGCCTCCAAATTTGGGTTTTCTAGCTATATATAGACAGACATGGCTATATAGCCTTCGCTCTTGATACTGATTTAGTATATATATATAGCTTATGGGGGCGTAGATACCTACTGCCTAATACGCAGATTTCGACCTGTCCAATAGACCATGATTAAAGACAAAAGTCTATGGAGTTAGCTTTAAAGGAAACGAAAGACTAGAAAGAGCAAAGTAGCTGGCATAATAAAGAAAGAAGACGCAGAGACTTCGTATAAGTCACTATTTCTATAAATAAAGCAATTCTTGACCCGCAAACCTTATCGAATTTAACATACATCAGAATTGATCAAATTCATTTGTATCAATACCTAAACCAATCAATAAAACTGACTCATGCCTTGATTTATAGTAAATATATCTTTAATTCTCTCAATAGCTTCCACAATCAATTGTGATATCCATTAGTGAAATGATCGAATTGCTGTTGCTTATTGCTGTTGCTGCTGCTGCTGGCACTTTGGGCATACCAAATGCTCTGCGGAGACTGTACAGCGTTCGAGATGGTGCCACTAGTGCCGGGTGCGCCACGTGTACCATCTCTGCCACGTGGTCCCTGTTGACCCGGATATCCACGAGGACCTGGTGGACCTGGTGGTCCGGGTGGTCCAGGTGGCCCGGCAACTGGTACGGGTATATAGCCCGTTTGGGTATCCTCTTTCTGTGCAATCGATTCACTGGGCAACAGATTGAATCCCGGCCAATTGATGCCCGTCTGTCCCTGCACATTGAAACCGAGTTGAACGCGAGGAACCACAACATATTGACTGCCAACACCGGCGCCGTTGGCAATGCGATTGGATGTGGTTATAATCGGCGGTCCATAGGCAACCGGCAGCGCTGTCAGCTGTGGCAATTGAGGCAATTGATACTTGAGACTGGGATCGTTGAGCATGGGAATTGTATTCGAGTAGAGATAATCGGGCACCTTGCGTGAATCCTTATCCAGATTCGATTCGTTCTCTACAATTTGCGGCTCATGGAAATTCTGCGACTCCGTTTCTGGGGCTGCTTGCTTGGCCTGTTTGACTTGCTCGCCCGGCGCATAAAGCACAATTTGTGGTGCATTTTCAGCATCCTCCGTATCTGGAGAGGAACGTGCCGCCGCCTGCACGCGATGCAAGCCCGGCATGCGTGCTTCGATCAGGCAAAACAGGCCAAAAAGGACAACTAGAGAGGGGATTGAGTTAGGTTAAGTGGATCATGTTGATCTCTTCCTCTGGCTTCTCTCTCTCTTACCAAATGTCTTTACGCTCTCTTTCATTATGCTCAACTGTGCTTTCTTTGCTCTGCTAGCTTAGCTTTTATACCCAAATTGAATTGGCAATACAATCGATACGATCTTTCTTAGTTCTTGGAAAGGCTACGCAAGTTTTGTTTTGAACCTCATTAATTTAGTTAGTTTTGCCTTCAGTTCAGTCAACTTAAATTTGCAGCTAATCAATTTGAACTGCCTAACAAAGCGATTGACTCATTCGCCAATCTATAACTGGGTCAGAGTTGTAAAGTTCTGCGAACTGGTTCCAGCACTGGCTTATCTATGCTCGCGTAATCTAACCAATTATTCACGGGTGTGGCATTCCACGACAACTCTTCAGCTCTTAGGTAATTTTTTATATATCATGTTATTAAATGGATCTTAAGAAAGCAGAAAGTTGAAAGATCTTGATATAAGAAGAGAAATAAATTATATGTGCTTGGATGTGCCTTAAAATACGCGGTATATGAATTAAGACTTTTTTTTACTGAGTGCTTTAGTTCTCAGAAAAAAGGCTTAAGCCTAATTGTGGCTTAAAGATTAGTAGATACATTAATATAAGTTCACAGTAATCTTTCTACATTCAAGTAGGTCTGTCTGTAATATTTAAGAACCTTTTTGCGGAACTCTACTCTATCGAAAAGATGAACATCTATTGCATGTTTATTTGCAATACATCGGGCTGTGAAAAAAGAAAGAAATTATAATCATATATCACATGGAATTTCGTAATATTTATGCCATGCCACCATCCGTGGTCACCCCTTTTTTTTTGAGCATTTTGGCATTTCCTACTTTAAAAAACATTCATTTTCATCAAACAGACAACTGAAAATAATAAAACACAAACCAAAAACCCAAGCTGAAATGAAATACAAATGTATATATACGTTATATATGGTATATGTATATATAGTATATAGTAGTAGATAGTATGCCATATAGTAGCTGACATATGTACAGGTTGTATGACAGTCAATGAAAGCGAAAGTTCAAGCGAGATACTTGTGCTACTTATTAGCTCTCGTACCATACACGCATCTAGGGTTGCGGCGATTATTTATAAATATAACGAAGGAAAGACAAAAAAAAATAAAAAAAGAAAAAACTCTATTTAATTGAATTAAATCATAGGCAAATGCGACCACTGTGCGCAATTAACTTGAGTTTAGAGGAGGATGAGCCGATGTGTGGTATGTGGTATTTGCACGATCAGACTCTGGGGTTGTCCAGACAGGCAGGCAGGCAGACAGAGGCAACCCCTTTACACTCTATCACATAATTGAGGGCAGCGAAACACCCGCATGTTGCTGCAGTCGACTAAAACGAATTGGATTTTCAGTTGCAAACAGTTGAGCCAGTTGCGCCGTGGCGTGCGCGTCGTTGGGCGCTAGACGCCTTCGCCACATCCACATCCACATCGCACATCGCACATCCTTTTTGTGCATCCGCGTCGCGTTGCCATGTGGCAGAGGCAGCTGTGGCCACTGTGGCCACTGTGGCTGCTGCTCGTCGGGGCAGCTGCTGTGGCTGGGGGCAACGGTGGTCCAAACAGTGGTCAACTGCGTCGCATTTGGTTGCAAGATCATTGCACGGCTGGGATTTGCTCGGGCATTCAGATCGGTCGCAATGATTACGTCATACTCTCGCAGGCCCCAATTGCCAAGCAGTTAATGTTAACCTTCATCAATTCGAGTATTGCCAAAATACCGCATCTGATGTTCGACACCTTTCCCGATCTGCAGCTGCTGCGCATGGAGAACTGTTCGCTGGAGTCATTCGAGAAGCCACAATTCGAAGGTGCCAGCAATTTGATGAGTCTTTTTTTAGGGCACAATCGTTTGCAGGATATACCAAAGAATATCTTCCTTGGCGCTGATAATTTGGCCACGCTGCATATGCAACATAATCTGTTGCGTGTGTTGCACAATCACAGTTTCCATGCACTGAAGGAGCTGAAGGAACTCTCGCTGTCCGATAATCTGCTGGAGCAATTGCCCGCGGGTGTTTTCGCGGGTTCGCGTAAATTGATGGATTTGAATTTGGCTGGCAATCGATTGGCTGCACTGCCGCGTGGCATATTCGATAAGAATTTGAATCTGACTCGCATCAATTTGTCGCGTAATCTGTTTTTGGCCTTCGAATCAGAATTGCTCAAGTTGCAACCACGTCTGGCCATGTTGGATCTGTCGGGGAATATTTTGCAGGAGTTGACGCTGAATTTCTCACAACTGGAGCTGGCCGTGTTGCATGGCTGCGATCTGCGACGTCTGACAGTCTATGGCATTGTCAAGGAGTTGGATTTGCATAACAATTCGTTGCGAGAGATGCCGCATTTGCCACAGGCCGCCAATGTGACCAGTTTGGATTTGTCGCTCAATCCGCTGGGCAATCTGCAGGGCAATCCATTTAGGCGTTTCACTGGATTGCTACGCCTCAATCTCTCGGCTACCAATGCACATGAACTGGGCGAGGGTTTGTTCAAGAAACAGACACAGCTGCAAATGCTGGATATATCCGGGAACTCCATCTACTCGCTAAAGATCACGCTCTTCGATAGCCTTAAGGCTCTGCAGTATTTCTACTTTCAGCAGAATAACTGGAATTGTGATTTTCTGCAGCTGCTAATGAGTTCGTTTGTTAAACGGCGGGATATATCCTTCATGGAGGATGTCACGGCACCCGAATTGGTCGATGATTATGTCGATGGCATTGCCTGTTGGTATGAGAGCGATAAGGCCTCAAAGAAGTGCGATTCGGGTAGTTCAGGCAGCTCGGATGCCGCTCTCGAGCTATCGATTGTACGCAATGAGATCAAGGCATTTACCGAGTTGGTGGAGAAGAAGTTCGTCAAGGTTTATCGCCTGCTTGAGGAGATGAAGCTCAGGTTATGAGCACACAACTTTATAATATTTTTCTTCTTTGTATGATGCTCATTCAAGCATCGCATTATTATTCAACTATACAATTAATCAACTGGATATTACTATCTAATCAAAATATCCTCTATTTAATCGCATTAAGCACATGACAAATTGGTTAAAAGCAAGAAACGTTAAGTATTTAAGATGAATTACAACATATAATAAAGCGCAAGGCACTCTTTGGGAAAAACAAAAAAAAAAAAACTTTCGAACAAATTGTTTTGATTTTGAAAGGTCTTTGTGGTAATGTCGCATCTTATGCAGAGCTTTAGGGTATCTTTCATTTCCGATAGATAAGATATACAGTTTTATATATTCCCCAGGTTTATAGAAACAAAAACTAGAATAATAGGCT
Source organism: Zaprionus ghesquierei (assembly GCA_018904095.1). Taxonomy (NCBI): domain Eukaryota; kingdom Metazoa; phylum Arthropoda; class Insecta; order Diptera; family Drosophilidae; genus Zaprionus; species Zaprionus ghesquierei. Next base: position 3,185,219 of record JAEIGP010000676.1, read on the forward strand.
ACATTTCGAAGCTTTTATAAGTTTACTGTATAATTTCAGTTGTTACTGATAAGATGCGGTTTTTTGAACTACAACATTTTTATTAAAGATCCCCGTTTTGGACGATTGTTCCTACAGCATCTACACGTGCAGTCGCCCAGGTAGATGAAATTTTAACAGTCTAATTAGGACATAATAAGATGCATGTAGGAAAAGATTTATAGCAGTATCTATAAAAATAACAAAAATAGGCCGATAGGTTCTATGGCAGCTATACGATAAATCCGTATGATGCGGCTCGTTCTAACTTATTTACGGCATGCAGCAATAAGAAGCATGTATACCAAGATTCATTATAACTCTAAAACTGAGAGACTACAGAAGGACAGACAGACGGACAGACAGACGGACAGACAGACGGACAGACAGACGGACAGACAGACGGACAGACAGACGGACAGACAGACAGACAGACGGACAGACAGACAGACAGACAGACGGACAGACAGACGGACAGACAGACGGACAGACAGACGGACAGACAGACGGACAGACAGACAGACAGACAGAGAGACAGACAGACAGACAGACAGACGGACAGACAGACAGACAGACAGACAGACAGACAGACGGACAGACAGACAGACGGGCAGACAGACGGACAGACAGACGGACATGACTAGTGTGGCTTTCCTGTTGATGCTTATCAAGAATATGTAGACCTTTTGTAGTCCCATAGCCCCAGAAAAGTTATACAAGTTCTGTTTTACTACACCAAAGCGTGAAGAACCGACCAGCTTAAAGTTTTGATATAAAGCATTCCCGATGTTTAATATCTCCATATACAAAGCCGTAAAGCTCGTTTGCTTTACTATAAACTACACGGTTGTATTTTGTAAATATCATATGTATTTAATGTCCGCTGCAAAAACACTTTATGCATATTTCAATGTTTTTTGTTGGTCTGGCATTAAAAAACCGAACAACAACATGCCAGCACCCAGACAAACACACAGCCGTACACACACACACGCACACACACACACACAGCGTAAGCGTTAAAAGAGCTTATCGTGACACTGACTTGACACTGGTAATAAAAAATTCAACTACATTTTTGTGGTATGACGAAGAAATGATACTCTATTTGGATGTAATTTGAGTTAATTGCATAGATCAATAAAAAATGGCACTAAATAATCATTTGTACTACTAAAAAAAATCTGTTAAAAACGATTAAAATCGATTTAAAAATAACCTCAAACTTCCTACTGGGCCTCGTAGATAGCAAACAAACTATGCATCGCCTATGCAAACATATTTACAATTGGATATACCATAAATATTTGAAGTGTTTGCACAAAAACTTGTTATTAATGAAAGTTATCAGAGTAATCGCATAACGGCGAGTGAGACAGCGCGATAAGCGTGCAGTGCGAGAGGGAAGATGAAAACGAGGCAAAAAACTGCGATGATAACAATGACACTTAAAAACCGACAAAACTTAATTAAATGCAGACACACACAGACAGGGAGAGTGAGAGAGACAGAGAGAAGGAGAAGAGGATAGAGAGAGAGAGAGAGAGAGAGAGAGAGAGATAAAGAGGAAGTTGAAGGTAGGAAAGCAGGGAAAATGAGCTCAAACAACCTCCACGTAAAGCGGCTTGAAATATATAAACATCAGCATAATTTTTTTTATCTGCAGCTTTTCGCAACAATAATAAATAAATAAATACATACACATATGTATGTATTAATATTTATATTTTTGCACATTTATGCTTAAATTTGCACACACAAAGACACATGCAAAGAGGCACAACAAGTGATAATAAAAGGCAATCAAGGCGTATTTAAAAAGATAAGTCGAGATTGCATACAATTGAATTGAAGAAAGATGTTCCCAATTCTGTTAAGGCAAATTGCATTTCAATTGTTGCATAAAGTACAAATAAAACATCAAGCAAGAATAACATACATTTTAAATTTTTCTCACTTGAATAAATACCACAAACATTCAATCATTTAGTTAGCTTGAAAAATCAAGTTTAAACAGGCAGCAAAGATCTCAAGTTCCACAGGTTTCAGGCACTTCAATTTGCAGAAAATATATAAGAAATGAATATATATGTATATATATATTTCCACTATTTGAACTTCAAACTAAGCACGCCATGTAGTACATTTAAAGCTGGGGAACAGAAAGAAACGCTTGCAACTAAAAGCGCCATAAAGTATGCAACAGATTTTAAAGCTTACGCCATTAAAACGTTGGCGCGCACTACCCTCTCTCTCTCTCTCTCTGCGCTACTTTGTCCTTGTCTCTGTCTGCACTCTCGCTGACTGTAAGACGCTTGTGAGCAACTTCCGTTTCCGTTATCCGACGCGTCGACAGAGTTGTCGTCGTTTGTTTTGTTGCCATTGTTGCCAGCCACGTTATTTCGGCAACGTTAACGTGCTTACGTTGCGCAACATATGGGCAACAATTTATCCCAGACACACCCACACCACACCACACCACAGCACAACACACATACCCACACACCCTGTACGAACACCCAGCTGTTGTAGCATCTTCGCTGAGCATCTTCAACTTAACTCATTCAGTACAAGTTTATGAAAATGTTGTTGCTGTTGTTGTTGTTGTTGTTGCGGTTACTGCAGCAACTCATTAGGAAAACAAAAGCTGCACACACAAAACTTTCAGTTTTTTGGTTAGTTTTCGCTGCCACTTGATGGGAATATACCCTGTAAATCCACAAGGACGGATACTGTTGGCATATGAAGAAAACGAAGTGCAGATGTTCCCCTAATTTGTTATAATCTTGGGTGTAATGCAATTTATATTTACTTATTCTGCCTGCACTACCTAGGGCATCTTCAAGTCCTGCATTGCTGTTGCTTACACACTTTCTGCTGCCTGCTGCCTGCTGCCTGCTGCCAGTGCTTATTGCTATTGTTTTAATTAAGTGGATTTTATTAGCCAAATTTTACAAGTGCGCTTAGTTCCACCGTCCCCCCTCTCCCTGCTTGAGTCGGTCTGGCTGCCCCCTTCCACCCTGAACATTTATTGAACTTTTGCGCTTTTGAATTATTAATTATATTGTTTTACAAGTCGCTCCTGGCAACAGCTGCTGGCACCCATTTCACACAGCTTGTGCTATGCGAAGGCAAAGATCGAAAGAAAAGTGTTGAAGGGGCTTTGGGCCCAGACAGTCTTAAGCTATTTCAAAGTACATTTAATAATAACAATAACAACCTAAAGCTAATTACGTTAATTGTTTAGGCAAGCACGAAGCTGAATTTCTATAATATTATAAATTATTATTTCAACGTTAAGAAGGCTTGCTTAAAACAAACATAAATTTCACAAGTAAAGCAAGGCAAATAATAATTATCAAATAAAATAAACAATTTAACATGAGCTACAGCAGCTTCTGCCATAAGTCCACCTAAGTACTCACGTGCTCTCTGATGTGCAAAAAAGAGAAAAAAAGCAAGAAAGGCTAAATGAAACATGATATACCGTATGTACTTGCGCAGACACTGTGAGAAATGAAATGCGTGTTTATTTATTTTTTGTGCGAAGTCCAAAGTGCTTTCTGGGCACATAAATAAACTCGCATTATGTTATTATGGCTAAGGTAATTGATGCTTGAGGCAGCTCGTTTTCAGATTTGCAAAAGGAAACAGAGAGAGTGAGAGAGTGAGAGAGAGAGAGAGAGAAAGACAAAGACGGAGAGCTTAAACCAAATGGATTCTTTATGATAAGCTGTAAAAAGTGAAATATATTTTAATGGCAACACAAATTATAGCATATTTCATGCTCACTTGCATATCAGGCAATTATGTATGAATTAGCATTGTCCTTGCTAACTCTCTTTCTCTATTTCACTGTCTCTTTGGCTCTCTTTCATTACACTCTGCGCACAATTAGACATGCTGGGAATTAAAAAAGTGAAGTCTACTTTTGGGCGCACATAAATAAAACTTAATTACCAAAAAGACAGCTGCTTTGCCCAACAGCTGCAGATAAGCTCTGACAAAAAACTATTTAGTTCTCAGGCAAATGATAGACTACTTGATACCCTATGAAATTTATTGCTTAGAATTAGCTTAATATTTTTATTAAATTTTTCTTTGTTGCTTATGTGCCTTGAAATGTTTTCAACTAAATTCTTATGAATATTATATAAATATATATAAATACTTTTCATGCCTTTCATACTCCCCAAGGCCCTCTGTGTCTCTTGTTGGCCACATTAAAATTCAATGTTTACCGCATTTGTAGGGCGCATAATTGGCCAGCATGAATAATGCGTATGGTTGGGAATTGGGGGTAAAATTGAGGGGGCGTGTGTGAATAGAAATATGAATGTATTCGCTAGTTGTGCGTTTGAATGCTGCCGAATTGTCGTTAGTTTCATATGCAGGCGGAGGAAGCAGAAGGAGAAGGAGGTTGGCGGCTAACGAGGCGTATGCGCAACATGTGTATGCATAAATTCACGCTTAATTAGCAATACGCTAGGCTGGCCCAACGCCCCAAAACCAAACAGGTGCTGGGCGGTGCGTACCAGGCAGCTAATTAGTGTTATTTAACATGTGTGTGTGTGCGTATGCATGTCTGTGTGCCTGTGTGCCTGTGTGTGTGTGTGTAGATAAAAGCGGCTTTACTTCTTGGCTGCTAATTGCCAAAAGGAAAAATTGTGAAAAATTATTTAACTACTTTGGCGCAAATTTAATTTTGCCACGCGCCACGTTTGTTTTTTTTTTTTTGTTATCCTCCCCCTCCCCCCTTCCCTTCGTTCCCTTATTAACTGGCTTTTTGACGCAATTATGTTGCCACATCTTCCACCTCGCATCGCTTCACCTGGCCCAGAGTTTACAGCACATTTTCCGTACGTGTCTTTAGCTACGCTGCGGGAATCAGGCAAGCATCGTGTTGGCCCAAGCATTTGTCTGCTCTTGCACGCACGTTTCATCTGGCAACGAGGAACTGCAGCAGGAACAGCAACAGCGTGAGACAGAGAGAGTGAGCGAGAAAGGGAGAGAAAGGGAGAGAGCGATAGGAGAGGAGAGGAGGAAATAAAGCAAGCAAGACTCGTTGTGTGCTTGGTGTTTTCTAACTTTTAACCAAATTGTTTAACTAAGTAGTAAAAGCGCATAAGCACACACGCACGCACACACCGGCACACACATCCCAACGCGCACACACAGCCTGCGCACACACCGCTTGCGGCAGTTAAATAAAAGCCTTCATTGTTGTAGTAGACGGAAAAAATTGCACTTTTAGTCGTTAACTACTTTGTTACTTTGGCAGGCAAGATTTGCGAAAAAGTTCCAAGGAAAATAGTTACTATACTATAAGTATAATAGGTACAAGAATAATATTTTATATTAAATAAATTTAAATCTCTCTCTATTTCTGAAGTAGATAAAAGATATTGATAGGATGACAACTCAAAGCTGGAGCAGACTTAGTTAGTATAAAAAAAGGGAATTTGAATGCCAATTTTTGTTGACAAAATAGCATTGAACAGTTCTCAGTAGAACTCAACGGGATTAGCATTGCAGTGGCTTGTGTTCGCTTTTGCTCTCTCTTCCTCACTCTGACTTTCTCTTCAGCTCCCTCTCTTCCTGTCCCTGTCCTCCTTGGGTCATTGGAGTCAGCATAAACTATTGCCCAAGGAGTTGTTGAGTCGAGCTCAACATGACAAATCATTTACTTATTATGCGATGCAAACGAACAATGAAAAAATGAAACGGAATTCAAAGCAGGAAAAACCACTTTTTTTTTGCAGCAGCAGCAGCAAGTTTAACATGGCTCTCGGGGCAGCCAAAGATTAGATAATAGTATATGTTGGTTAGCTGCTCTAGCTCTTTCTCCCTTTTTTTCTCTATTCCTATCCTTCTCATTCTGACTCTGTTTATTCGCATGTGGACATGACATGGCACAGCTCATAGTTAGTCTACATATACATAGATTCCAATCGAGTGAACAATGCGAGGTATAAAAACCGAACCAAACCACTCAGGCAACCCAAACAGTACCTACTCTCTCTCTCTCTCCCCCTCTCTGTCTCTCTCAGCTCTTCCGTCTCTATTCTTGTATTGCATTCGCTTGGAATGCGCAGCTGGCATTTGCCCATTGCCTTGCACAATTTATAGCATAACTAAGGGGGCACAATGTGGTGTAGGGGGGGGAAGGGGGCAGCCTTAAGTGCGTGTGTGTGCGTAATGCAGAGAGGAGAAGAGGAAGAGTGGGAGAGAGAGGGACAGCACGATAACAAGCGTTGCCTGCCTGTTGTTGTTTGAAATCTTATAAATTGCAAATTGAATTTAACGATAAACATCGCACAGCATATCGAGACACAGAGAGAGAGCGAAGGAGAGAGCGAGAACGAGAGAGAGGGGTGTAAAACCGAGCGGATGTACAGTACATCGAGCATTAAGTGGGGCTATGCGCTGTGAGAAAGCACTCACTCAAAGTGCTGAATCTTTATTGTAGATTAAACTAAACTATAGTGAGAGTGCAGGCTTATCGGTTTCATATTTCTGCTGCTCCTTCTTCTTCCCCTTCTTTTATTGCATAGCATAAGCTTAGCTCCATAACTGACAGCGTGTTTCTTGCAGTGCATATTGAAATTACACTCTCCATTGTTATGCCATGCCACTTGTTTATCTTCTGCTTCAACTGCTGCCACTTCTACGGCTGCTGCCTCTGCTGCAATTGACACTGATTGTGCTGGGCAGCGGCTGCTTGCCACAGCTTGTTGCATGGCAATCAGTGCAACGAACAAATTTATTGTTTAATTCTAAATTGATATTAATGCGATTTCCCTTTTCCCATTTCATTGCAGGTGAGTCGCTGTTCGGCTTCAAGAGCTACGCTACCCGACGTTATGCATTAAGCAGTTCCCTTCCCTACAGTCGGGCAGGTCTTCAAGTCAAGTCAGTTTACATTAAGCATTGCCACTCAAACATGCCACAAGCACTTGCCCCCAAAGGCAACACACTCACTCACTCACTCACACACGCACATAATTCATTTAACATTTACAGCGCACACACACGCACACACGCACACATACTCTCTCCCTTAGACAAGCAATTATGTTGTGAAACTTACTATCCAAATGCGCGAGGGTGGGCACAAAAGTTCCTCGCACAAAACTTTGTCTGCTTCTACTGCGTCCCCCTGGCATTTTGTTCATAATTTATAAGCCTCGCAAATGCCAAAAACGAATGGGGCACAAAAAAAAAAAGCACCAGAGCTCGAGCCAGACAGCGTGGCGTTAGCCACGGCACGCCACGCCCCCTTTGGCGCTCCAGCCAGCCAGCTGGGCGAATAAAAAGGGTAAGGCAAATCCAAAAAGGCAACAAAAAAACGGAGGAGAAGAAGGAGAATGCGGCAGGCAAAAGTCAAAAACTAACTGGCTTTTGTTAGAGTCGCGCCATGTGGCCGTTACGGATGTCTGTGTATGTGTAAGTAAGTGTGTGTGTGTGCGAGTGTGCGTGTGTGCCTGCTAAGGGTGTAACGACCGGAGTTTAGATGCGTAAGCGTATGTGTGCGTGCGTATTAAAGTCTGTGTGCATACCCTGTAAATTAGACGAACATTTGGGTATATAGATACCTATATCAAGAATGTGCTTGAAAGCATTGACTAGGTGTAGCTTGTCCAATAACCAAATATTCAGAGATCCTTTGGTTGGTGATATTTTTTATATAAACAAATGTATGTAACTAATGTAGCCCTAAAATTGCGCTTGCAATTTGATTCTTTCGTTTGACATAAGCATAAGGGGACGTGTTCAAATTCTAAAACACACTTTAGCTACATGCAATCATAAGGTAACAATATACCAAATTTGGTAGTTCTAGCTCTTACAATAGCTGAGATCTAGGCTTTCACACCAACGGACAGGCGGACAGACAGACGGACAAGGCTCTATCGATTCGGCTTTTGATGCTGTTTAAGAATATATACAAGTATATACTTATTGGAGTTAAAAATAACTCTTTTTGCTTTTTATATACATTTTCGCTTGGCACAAAGTTATGATATCCTTCTAATTTATAAATAGTATGTTTAAAAATATTCTAGGGTATACTTTGGTCTATTTATGTTATTAATAGATGTGCAACCCAATAAGCGGCTTACTTAACGTAGTATTATAAGCAGCATTGATAACTTTAGTTTAAGAAACACTAAACAACCTATGAAAACATTCCTAGTTATACCTTTTATAGGGTATCTGATAATGCATCACGTTGAAGGTCTCGCTGCTTTGACTGTCTACCTTTATTTGTCCCTTTGCACGTTCCCAAGTTTAACCTTTTACTCCCCTTTGGCCATAGATGTTGTAGCTGTTGCTGTTGCTGTTGCTGCTGCTATCATTGTTGTTGCGCTCTATTGTTTCTTGTTATTATTGCTATTATTGTTGTTGTTACTGTTGTTGTTGTCGTGGGCGCATAAATAATTCAGCACACACAAACACACACGCAAGCAGTGCCGGCATGTCCTTTGTTCCTGTTGTTGCCTCCTCTGGCCACCTTTAAGCGCGACTTCAACTGATTTGTAGGCATTTTGCACTCTGCTGATTGTCGCTTTGCACTCTCTTTCTTTCAAGCTAAGTTTTTAGCTATTTATTGTAGCCAAATATATTGCTTATCTGCAGTTTTTAGCGCTCAGTTCATAAAATTTAATAATTCAAACGGCTCAAATTTTCCGCCTGTCGCAGCAATTATTCAGCCCGGCAGTTTTTGGCACCCACAAAAAAGTACTTTCCTAAGCGATTTCTCAATTTGCATATGCTACACACACAGCGAGAGAAATTCCCAGCAGATACATACACACACTCTCAGGCAGACTCCATTCCATTCACATTTGGTATCCACTTGGGGGAACACTCTCTCAACTTTCTGGCCCCCCCAGTCTCTTGTCTTTGACAGTCAATTTGTTCGAATAAATTGAATTATGTTGCGTGTTCTCTTGGCTCTTTTTTTTTGCCTACCCCCTCCTTCCTCCCGCTTCTGTCTGCATAGTTTTAGCCGAAAAATTTGCTGCAAAAATTTTAGCTAGGAACAGCTTTTGGCCGTCTGTTTTGGCAAAAAGCTAATCGAATTGCGTCACATGTCACATGTGTGATGGCTAGTTTTAATGGCCTTTAATCACATTAAGAGAAAGTGACAGAGAGAGAAGAGAGTGTCAAAATGTTGTATCTTACTTATGCGTAAATATGCTATGTATATAAACTATGCCAAAGCTGATTAACTTCATGCGAAAATTTTCATCAAATTTTATTTGGCAAATATGCAGAGATATTTCGTTATGAAAAAGGATTCCCAGCCGGAAAGTGTGTAAAAACAAATAAGATGAAATATGATATGCCAGAAAAAACCCCTATTTACAGTAGAACACCCCCTTGCACCACACACATGTTGATCATAACACTCTGTTAACTCAGGTTTAATATAAAATATGATTCAATTGCCTGTTTCTTTGCTAAGGCAACACGCAAAACCCACACAGAAATTTGTGTGAGCCAAAAAACATTTAGAAAAAACAGTTTCATTTTCCAAAAAAAAAAAAAATTAAGAGAAAAAGCAGAAAACATGCAGTGCAACGCATAACTTATAATGAGATGGTGAAAAAAAATGTTCGTAACGGAAGCGCAAAGAAAAAGCGGAAATCCAATTAAAATTTTGTGCTGCTTCCGTTTGGCAACAAACAAAGCCACAAAAAATAAAAGAGAGAGGAGAGTAAGGGAGAGGAGAGCTGGAAATACATCAGAAAAAAGTAATACTGAAAAATATTGCGAGTTCTTTTTTTATTGCATTGTTTGAGGAACTCGTCTCATTATGCTATGCGTTGATATGATGTGCACAACATGTGGTATACTTAATATGGCAACATTTGCGGGCATACATTTTTGAAGCATTTAAGTGCATATTGTATGAGTCGGCTCGTAAAAACTTAGCCAAGCCATCGTCAGTCTTCGGGCTAATGAAGAAAAAGCCAATTGAACCCGTCGGCCGACTGTCACTTGGCGCCCCACGTTGGGCGCCATTTTATGGCCCGTGCAGTATATGGCCTAGAACGGTACATGGCTGCTTAATTAGATTCACAGCAATTCGGCCACTTCAGCGCAAAGTTGTCAAGTTTCGAGAGGGAAAGGAAAAAGAAGAAGAAGAGGCAGGGAAATAACCTTCATTCTATTTTAGGAGGCGCATAAAACGTAAGAGCCATAAACCTTTTCTCCAGCCGCCAGCCAGGCAGCCAGCCTGTTGGCCACGCTAATGGAAATTAATATATGTATACGACAAAGAGAGAAAGAGAAAGCCATAGACAGAGCTAGAGCAAGAGAGTTAGGCGGAGAGAGTGAGTAGAAAAACTGTTAGAGACACACTCAAGCCTTGAGCTTCTTCTTCTTCTGGCCAGTTCAGGTAACTAGGCTATAGTCGTAAGTCGCTTAATTGACTTGCCAGAGTGTAGATGCGCACTAAGTACGAGGTAAATTAATGCTATTAAAACAAAGTTAAGTACTAACAAAAATTTAGTACAAGTGCAAGATTAACTTTGCCCAGTCATGCCATGCATATTATTTGATTTTTATTAATTTTAGTGAAGTTAAATTCCGCTATATAAAGAGAAAAGCCGTTCGATACGCTTATAGCTAAAAATAAAAGGTACTGGTAGTTATTTTAGCCACGCTAAATGGAATGTGTCAAGCCAAATTAGTTTGTTCATCTCATTTTGGATATGCATTTTATCCAATATGTATCGAAGAGAGCACACGCTAATGGGTATAGACAGTTGATGGCCAAGGCCTTTCAGGCCTAAACCTGTCGCTGTCGATAAATCGAAATGGGGGCAAAATTGCATAAAACAAAAAAGAAAGGTCATATCGTTCTGATTTTGATAAATATTTTCACAGTCTTTAAAGTACATTCTTAGACAAACATAAATCGGAAAGTTTCATGGAGATGTCTTGAAAAATTACAAAAAATCGAACGATAGGTTCTATGACAGCTATGTATATATATGGGTCCGATCCGGCTCGTTCCGACTTATCTACAGCGTGCAGCAATAAGAAACATGTATACCAAGTTTCATCAAGATAGCTCTAAAGCTGAGAGACTAGTTTGCGTTGCTACAGACAGACGGACAGACAGACGGATATGGCTAGTTTGACTCAAATATATTAACTATTATCTTGCCCTTGGTTTCTTACTCTCTATTTGGCGGAACTGTCTTCCCGCTCTCTCTCTCTCTCTTTCTCTGCACATCAGCATGATTTGACAAGGACTGCTTCCTACTTTTCGCTCATTAAATTGCATTTATAGCAAACAGCTTTAGCTGTGATTATAGCTCAGCTTCGACCAAAGTCAGCATCGTGTCTGAAAGTATTGCCAATAGAGCGTAAAGAAAAGTGACAGCTGTTAAAAAAAGACTTTCAATTAATGCCAAATTCGACGTAAAGCGGCCAAAAGAGATGGGGATAAACTCACACACACACACACACACACACGCAGGCAAACTGACAGGGCAGCCAGGCAAGAAACGAAACTTGCCACACACCCACACACACAGAGGCACGCATAGCTGGCTAGTAAACATGTTCTCGCACACAACTCAATTCAGTGGAGCTTAACAGGCCATAACGAGCCAAGCCACAGGCCAAAAACTGTACACATTGGCCTCCCTCCCCCTCTCCGCGCTCATACATATAAAAGTGATACATACATATACTAGTATTTATATACATACAGAGCAAAAGTTGAGTGTTTTTTCCGTGCATGCCCGCCAGACATTTTTAAAAACACATTCAACCAAAAAGAGAGGAAAAAAAGAAGGCAACTCACGCAATTTTGGTTCATCTCTCTGTTTCCCTCTCCCCCTCCCTGTCTCTCTCTCTCTCTCTCTTTGCACACTGTCTCAGCTGCTCCTGAGAGACTCATAAATTTTGCAATTTCTTCATTGCCGCTAATTTATATGACATGGCAGGGACAGGCAGAGGCAGCAGGCAAGGCACGAACGCAAGGACATGCGCTAATACAAAGCAAATAATGTGTTGCATACTTTGCGGCACATGAAACCCACGAGGCGCCACTCAAAATTGTTTCATGGCCAAAAGCGAAACAAAAAACCCGAAAACGAAAAAAAAGAACTGCCTGTGAAAAAATGTTATATATAAATGTAAATGAAAATGTGTAACAAAAAAGTGAAACACGTAACTTTGGGTTAACCGAAATGCCGCTGCATGATGTACACTAAATGGATTACGGCCTGCAGCCAGGCTCCCCCACCCCCTGCCTACCCCCTACATAAACCAGCCTGCAGGCTGAGCCTGACCCACTCAGCAAGTCCTCTGGGGGCCGAGTAGAGAAACTGTACCAAATACTGTGACGAGAGTTTTGTTGGGTTAGTTGAAATTACCTGCAAGTCCTTGTGGGCATACGAAGTGCAGGTGTTGCACACACACACACACACAAACACACATAGAGCAAGATACATGTGACTAGTTGCAACTACGAGTATTCAGTGAAATTTGCACATTTAACAAACGGTTACGCCTCGAGCGAGAGAACAAGGGGGTTCGCAATGGGGTGGAACAAAGCCCGCACAATTTCAACTTGAAGATTTCTACCCGAGACGGCAGCGGAACTTTAAATGATTGCACGAAATTTGCCAGATAAGCCACAAAAGCAGCAAGCTCAAGTTGCAAAAGCCAAAAAATATATATTCATTTTGTGCATTTTCTAACAAGAAATCTCTGAGCTGAGTGCAAGCAAAAGGAAGGAAGGATTTAAGGTTTACACGATGCTCTGAGAATGTTGGGAAAATCTAGTAAAAGTTAATTTTATAATTATAACTTGAAGAAATTAATTATTAGTCCTTTAAAAATGCTTAATTTAGATTTTTTGTATTTTTTTTTTAAATTATAATTTTTAATTTAAATTTTTTATGAAAATCAGATAATAATTTTTAAATATTTATTTCTATTGTTTAAATGAGAAAAAATATTTATGAGTTTATTTTTACTTAGTAATTTAAATATTTTATTATAATTATATGTTGAATTTTTTATGTTTGTTATATAAAATAATTTTAAAAATGACAAAAAAAAGTTTTTTCTATTTGAATCAAGTTTAAAACATTAAAGTATTTAGATTTATAAATTGAAAATAACTTTTTCAAAATAATTAAAAAAAATTATTTATTTATTATTTAAAATAATATAGAAAAGATAAAATAATTTTTTATAATATTTCAAATAATTTTTAAAATTAAAAATACTTTTTTTTGTTATTTAAAGTAATTGAAAAAATTAAGAATAATTTTTTACTATTAAAGATAATTAAAAAATTTAAAAACCTTTTATTTTAAGATAATATTTTAATTTTATATTGTTATTATTTTTTAAATAATTATTAATCCTATGGACCGTGACTGGTATGTCTTTACTCCTTTTAAGAGATATAAAACACTATTTCACCTCGTCGCACAAATTTGTTTTTGTAACTCATTCTTGAACTTACTCAGAAAAGACCCATAACAATTTGATCGTAAAGCTTAAGGTGCCCCCTTAAACATTCGGGAAGCCGCAATTGCATAAACCACAAAACTTGACCACGTGCAAACTTAATGGCCACTAAACTCTAATAGCATCATGGCATTCATTTGCCAAAGCAGAAGCACAGCAGGAGGAGGAAGGAGCAGGAGAAAGAAGATGTGGGCGGGAAAGTGGCCAATCCGCTTAAGTCTACTAAAAATTTGTGTGAATTAAAAGATTTGATAACATGCTACAAAACACTGAGCTCATTTTCGGCATGCACACAGCCACATCCACTCCCCCTTCCCCTCCTCCCTTTCCCCTTCCCTCTACAGCTCCCGAGTGCTGACCATAAACTTTGTGGAATTATTTTCAGTGCAAGTTTTTAAAGCTTACGAAAGTAGCCTGGAAAATGCTGTGCTGCAGTGCAGATGGAAACTTGGAGCTGAAGTATCTATCAACATGTTGTCTGTATGCGTGCATGCATGCAACAAAGTATGTGCAACATTTTGCATGGCAAATCTCTTTTCCTCTCTCTCTCTTTCTCTCTGGAGTCAACTGAACAATTTAGTATGAAATTATGCCTGTGTCTGTTCGCAAGGTCTGAGTGAAAAGTATCGTAAAAAGCACATGAAAATTGTTGACCAAAAAACGCTAGAGAAGAAGAAAAAGAAGAGAAGAGAAGCCACAACATTCTATGCAACATTTTGAAGCATTTTTATGGGCACAAAGAGGCAAGCAAGTTGCATGGGCGACTATTTATTGAACAACAAAAGGAAACAGCTTTGCAAGGAGAGGAGGGGAGTCTGCACTCAGAGTGTGAGAAATGTGTGTGTATGTGCGTGTGGCCAAGGCAAAAGCCGTAACAAAGCACGTGCAACTAGAAACAGGTAAAAAGGGAAGCAGGAGGAAGAGGCAACAGAGACTTGTGGCCCCCTACTTAACTAACCACATTTCTCTCGCCCTCTCACTCGCTCTTCGCCCTCTCTTTCTCCCGCGCTCTCTGCTGCACTGTTTTAGTGCGTCTCTGACCGCATTTAAGCGCAACAATTCCGTTTGCGCCACACTTTGCTTCGCATTTTGCCGGTTCTCTCTCTCTCTCCCTCTTTCTCTTCCTGCGTTGCTCGCCTGGCAAATTGCCATAAAAATTTCAAGCGCCACAAAATATGCAACGCTAAAATTTGTGCAGCCAACTGCGTAAGTGTGTGTGTGTGTGGCTGTGCGTGTGCGTGCTGGTATGTGTGTGCGTGTATGCGGCTTGAATTGCGCATTGCATTTTCGTAGCATACTTTTCAGGGTTGCCAGCTATGTTTTTCGGGGTTTTCCCCCTTAATTCCTTTTGTTGCTACGCCTTTTTTTTGGGGGGGGGAGGGGTCTGGTTTTGAATTATAAACAGTGCACACTATTTTCACACCTTTCGAAAAGCGTGGCATGGCCAGACCAGGGGAAATGCAGCCGCTGGCGAATACAACGCGTTAAGCTATGCAATCGAAATGAGATGCAATAAAAAGAGAGTAAGAAATTTTCGGACTGCATAACATGTAAAATATATGGAAAATGTACGGTAACGCAGTTAAACTACTAAGAAATAGAAGTAGGATAATGAAAATTAATAAGAATTTAACACATGCACTACAGCTTTTAATAAATGAAGCTGCACTTTAAGCAAATCTCAAATCTCACAAAGAGAGATTGCGTCAACGGAAACTTGATTTATTATTTATGCTCCTCAAAGCAGAAACACAATGCCGCATCTAAAGCCTTTGTGTGGCAGCATGTGTTAAATGCAATGTAATTTAATATTACAATGTGCCACCTCGTTGTGTGTGTGTGTGTGCGTGTGTGTGCATTAACCTCGTTTCGATTGCGTTTGCCAAGAACTTGATACGTAAAGTTCTTAAGTGTTGTCTGCGGGCAAGGCGAGTTTTCTGACATTTCTTGTTGGATTTTCGTTTTGTTTTTTCTTCTGCTGCTGCAAGTAACCCACTGACTTAAGTGTCTCTTCATGTGTGTGTGGGTGTCTCCTCTCCTCAGCCAAGCAACCTCCTATTTCTAGCTAAAACCTGCCTCAGTCTCTCTTGGGGCACGCACAACTTTCACTTCTGTGTGTCTGGCAGTCTGGGAAAGTATGCAACAATTTCTGTTGCCGCCGCTTCTTCTTCTCCTCCTTCTTCACCTTCTTCTTGTACGTGTCGTATTCCTTCTTACTTTTATTTTGTTTTTGTTTTCGTTTTCTTGTTACTGCAATGCTTTGTGTCCCCTTTGGCACATGCAACTTGCCAGAGCTTGCCCCTGTTTCTGCTTTTAGCTCGTAGTGTCGCTCGAAGCGAAGGCTTTTTTGCCCCGCCCCTTGTCAAGGGCGGCGAGTGCGGTTAGTAGAAGCCGCTTGTAAGTACCACAAAATACCAGGAAAAGTCGACAAGCTTTAACTTTTTGCCGACAGTTTTGCATTTTTAACATTTTATTACGTGTTGAAATTTTAGACTCGAAATTTGGTTAGGAAAATTTTAAATTTGTCGATAATTTTAGTTTGCTGAATAAACTCAGTCAAAATAAATTTTATAATCAATTTTTTAGATTTAAAAAAGCAAGTGAAATACCCTATAAATAATGTGAAAAATAAAAAAGACTTAAATAAAATTAAATTAAAACTCTTAAATTCTTAAAAAAAAATTAAATTAATACTTCTTGCAGCGCAACGCAAAAAACCACTCTTATTTGTATACATTTACAGGGTATAAGTAAATGGTATTTCCCCATTTGAGCCTTTGCGTTAAGCGCCTCTTAAGTTCTTCACTCCGGCGGAAGTTTGTGTTTAAATTTCCGCCATCCAAAACGAATCCATCATCCGCATTGCTATTGCCCTCGTTTTTGCAACCACTTTGCCTCCTCTCCTCTCTTTTCTCTTTTCGTCCTCCCCTAGCTCTGCCACGCGTGCATGCCATTTCCATTTTTCAAATTGAATTTCCCGGCATTTTAATTTTTTATTATTTTAGGAAATTAAAAGAGAAGACGCCGACGTTGACGTCGTTGCCGCAGCCTGTCATCGCCGCGAGCAGCAGCAGCGGCGGCAAAGCGAGACAGAGCTAAACCGTTGCGAAATTAGTTCATATGATATGCATGGCATGTGTGTGTATCTGTGTGTGTATGTATTCCGGCTTTGTTATCCTATCGGCTGCAGCAGCTCAGCAGCTCCCGTAGCAGCTCGCCTTAAAATGGGCGTAATGTGTTTGCATGAGCTGAGCTACTTGTAGATACATATGTATCTCATAAATCTTTAGCCACGTTTACCATTGTGAGCTAATTGCATGTGTGTGTGTGTGGTAGTGTGTAGGCGGGCTACGCGCTTGCCTAAACACCTTTATTTGCAAGCGTGTACTAAATTAATTCCGCACGCACCACGTGATTAACTGCGCCGGCTGAGTGCCCCAATGCCGGAATAGATGAGCTGCGGCCGTAAGTAATTGCTGCTCGAGCTTGTTGGCTTTAGTTTAGGCCAACATAGAAAGCCACAAATTATGTACTGTGTAGGATTAAATCCTTTTAGGAAGATAATTGGGAAATGACCAACGAAAACTAAAAAAAAAAAGTTAAGGGAATTAACTTGGCATTCGAAGAGCTTGAAGATTAATTTAAGTTATTAAGAAACAAGAAAGAAAGGCTACCTTCTGCAAAAAAATGAAAAAAATTGGCCGATGGGTTCTATGGCAGCTATACGATATATCGCTCCGATCCGGCTCGTTCTGACTTTTTTACAGCATGCAGCAATAAGGAACTTGTATACCAAGCTTCATTAAGATAGCTCTAAAACTGAGAAACTAGTTTGCGTTGCAACGGACAGACAGACGGACATGGAAAGTTTGACTCCCCTACAGATGCTAATTAAGAATATGCATTGCATATGCATATATCTGGTTAAAATATTTTGTATATTTGATATAAAAGATACACATTTGCTTTCTAAGATATACATCTATATTAATTTCCAATGAAATTCAAACCGACAGCAGAAGAAGCAAAGAATACTAAATATATTTCCTGCCCTTCAGCTTCGTTGCACATTTTTCAAATTTAGGATTTACCAAGCGAAAGAGTCACCCCTCGCACGCTGCAGTTTTCCCATTTTCCACCACCACCCACAGCTATGTAATATTTTCATTGCAATCCGACACCCGTCACGCTTTTCTCGTCAATAATATCGTATTTTTCCCTGTATTGCTTTATTACAGCCAAACTACCCCACGAGCGGAGGCGAAAGCAGAGAGAAAAGAGAAAAAACACCTAGCAAATTGTTGATTAATGCATTTCAATAATAATATTGTTCTACACGTTGTTGTTGTTGCTTATGTTGCTTTCTTTGGCTTCACGCTGTTTGCCATTCCTGACCCGCGCCCCCCCAACCATGGCCTCTATCAGTGGCAACTTTCAGCTTTCAGCTGCCAATTCGCAATTCGCTTCGCATTTGCAATTTAATGGTTTCATTTGATGTTGCCACGAGCAACGAGGAGTGAGAGAGCCCCCTTCTACCCCTTGCAACATGAGTTGCAACATGCGTGCTGCGTGTGTGTGTGTGTGTGCAGAATTATTATATTGTAATTGTGTTGCAATTTTCTAGCGGGGATTTTCAGCTTTTGTTTTTCACGTATCACGATTTGCAATCTGATTGCGCAAAACCTGCTGGAAAATCATGAAAATCAATTTGAAAAGGACAATGGGAAATATATATAAAATTTATAACAATCTTAATCATACATATACCCTGTACTACTTACGTCCTATCGCGAGGCTTCTCTCTATTTATATATACTATATATTCGCGCTTCCGTTAATGCTTTTGTGTGCAAAGTTTTCTTAATAAGTTTCGCAGCTTTCAGTGCATACGCCTTGCTAAAAGCTTTAAGTAATTTAACTTTCCTCGACTATTTATTCTTTTGAGCGCAGCTAAAAATTTGCAAACAAAGTTACAAATAAAAATTTAAAGTTTTTAAAAAACCAAAAATTGAAGCTAAGGAAAAATGTGAAATTATTATGAGCAAAACTAAATGCAAAGTGTTGCTGCATATATGGTTAAAACTTGATGGACTTCATTGATTTTGAGAAATTCTTTTAAAAATTTAAAGGAAAAACTTTTAAACATTTTTTTTTGTTTGGAAATATTTGTTTTATTATTGTTAAATATTTTTTTTTTCAAGGAAAAGAAAAATTTTAAGAAAAAACTTTTATATATTTTGATTTGTTTGGAAATTTTCTTTATAATATTATTTTATATTTTTTTTTTATTAATTTATATATTAATATAAAAAAAAAAAAATTAAAAAAAAAAAAAAAAAATTATTTTTTTAATATTAAGAATTACTTTTATAAACTTGCCAAACTGTTCATAACTGTTCTCTTTATCTAACTTTTTTTAACAAATATTAAAAGAGAGAGAGAGAGAGAGAGAGAAGGAGAGATGGGAACATAATGTGCATTACTTGGGGACTTGTTACTGCAGTTCTTTCTTCCCCCAATTGACACATGCTCTGACCCCCAATAACATTGTCAATTTATGATTATTGTCTTTGTATGTATGCACATATATACGGAATGCACTCTACCCGTCACACACAGACACACATACATACACACGCGTGGGGCAGTGCTGCAGCGTAACTTTTGCTGCTTTTCTTCAGGCTTTTCCTGCTATGGCAGCCAATTTGTGTCACGGTCATCAGGGGCGGCGCCACAGACGTTGCAGAGAGTTGCACAGAGTTGCCCCCACACAAGTTGCTTTTACAAAGATGCCGCTTAAGAAATCTCAACAGGAAATGCAAGTGTCGGGTGTGTGTGGGTGTGTGTGCGTGTCGGGACTCGGGGCTATTGGGGCAGGGTATACGGTTGATCGCGTGGCTCACACGTGCTGGCAATTACACAAGCTGCCACAAGCGGAAATTGAAAATGCATTGAGTTGCGGCATAGGCAGCTTCCGAGTCAAGTTTCCGTTGGGCCTGTGGGGCACACACACACACACACACACATAGCACACATACAGCACACTCCCCCGCCACGCCCCTCTACAAGTTTGCTGTGAACTTTCTCTGTGCAAATTATTTGGCATTTTTTTCGTGCTGACATGACTTGCTTTTCATTTGCACACTTTCCTATTATGACTGCTATGCAAGAGTACTCTCCCTCCTTCCCTTTCTTTTCCCATCTCTCTCTCTCTTTCTGGCTCTTTTGCTCTTCCTCCCTCTGCCTTGCTGCTTCTTGGCTTTTCATTTGACCTGCTCTTTTTGACTCGCTCGCAGGCATTTCTGACTTTGAGGTGCAATAATGGAGCACATATCCGTTGCTCGATTGCTGTTGCTGTTGTTGTTGCTGTTATGCTGTGTGTGTTTGCGCCTTGAAATATGCAACATTTCTTGCATGCCATGCCGGAGTGCGTATTTTATTGCATAACTTAGAGCGCTCGACACGACACAAGGCACACACGCAGCTCGTTGGAGCTCGAGTTGCCCTGACAATTTATGTGCTTCGCATTACGCAGCGCAGCTTAGCTAAACGCATTTTACAACACTAAAAGCGCTATGACCGTCTAAGTTCATAAATACTTGGCAAAACCCTTGCAAAGCGGCGACTTAACTGAGGAGTGTGTGTGCTTATGTCTTTGAGCAATTGAAGACTTTGAATTGAAAACTTTTGAAAACATTTTAAAGTCAAAGATTAAACGTTTTTTAATGTGTTTTTAAATTTTTGAAATTTTAGAAAATTAATTTATATTTTTTTGGATATACATATAAACATATTGTAAGATGATCTGCCTGCTGAGCTTGCAAATAATTTGCTACCATGCCACCCAAGTAAAGACTTAGCTCAAGTTCCACATGTGTTTCGGTGTTGGGTATCTTTTCACCCTCCCTCTCTCTCCCTCTCTCTTCTCTCTCTTTCTCTGTTTCTCTAATGAGCCTAACCCGCATATTTGGTAGTCCCAATTACAAGACAAATCAAATGCGCCAACAAAAGGAAACTAAACCCAATTTCAATCAATTTGGACGACTAACAAGCGACAGATTGCCAAGCTAACGAATCAATTTCGTTGATGCCGTGCAGAGACAAAGAAAGAGAAAAGGCTGAGAATGTTAAACTGGGAATGGGGAGCGGAAAGTGCTGAGCACGACAATTGCAATTGCAATGCAAACGGCGTAGCAGAAGAAGATAAGCAAAAGGAACTGCAAACAGGCTGCAAATTTCGTTTCGCATTTCGCATTTCATTACAAACCGAAAATCAGCCCAAGATGCCAGACAGACAACATTTTGTAGGTAGAGAGCATCGAGCACTAAATCGAGTTGCATTACGCCCCGAGTTGCGACTTAAGTACGTTGCCCCCTCCTGTTGCCCCTTGTGTCCTGCTGTTGCCCTGTTGCCCGGACAGTTGCACAGCAAGTGGCATCATTACTCAAGCAAATGGGGTCATCATCGGCATCAGTCGATCTGAGAGAGAAAGAGAGAACAACAAGTGCAATCAATTTGGCCAGCCACGAAACGAAGCAAACGAAGCAGGAAGCAGGGAAAGGAGTAGAAAAGGAGGTGCTGCTGCCATGCCCAACTGCATTGTGGGTGCAAATTACGTGCCTGATGCTGATGCTGGTAATTGAAATGCAAAAATATTTGGAAATTTGCATGGAACGAACTTGCAACGGGCACACACACACACACACACACAAGCACACACAAGGCAAGCCGACGATGCGTTGGCATTTAACACAGGCAACGACAACAAAGCCAAGTTGATGATGAAGCAGTAAGAGGCAAAAGGAGAGAGGTATGAGGAGGCAGAGGCAGAGCCAGAGCCAGAGCCAGAGTCAGAGATAGCCCAGCTCGCGGTTAATGCTGATGAGCATATGCAGAGAGGTTGCTCGACAAGATTATAAGTACTGACGTAATGCAAACATATATGCGGTATGCCATCGATACGAAGGGAGAAGTGGAAAGGAGAAGGGAAAGAGAGGGAGAGAGATAGAAAGAGACAGAGAAAGGGGGAGTGAGAGTGGGGAGAGCAAGGATGAGATAGTTTTCATTCCACATGCAAGTATTTTGTTAAGTGGTTTTGCTGTTGTGCTGCTCAAGTGACTCAGCTGCCTCCCCCGGACTACCCCAAGCTGAGCTTCATTTTGGTTTGGAAACGCTTCGACTGGTTTCAGTTCGGGTTTCGGTTTGGGCTTTGGGCTTTGGGTTATGGCTTTGAGTCTGCTGAAATCGCTTGACTTCATTGCTTTTGTTTTCGCTTGAATGCGTTGGGCAATTTTGAATGCTTCCACTGCACTGCATTGCCTACATTGCGTATGCGTAATATTTCTGCATACCGGTTAAATATATGCAGTAAATCATTGTGCATTCAAAAGGCAGTAAAAATATTTGCTGAAGTTTATCCACAAACTCAGCTCGAAAAGAGTAACTTGAAATATTTCAGTTTGCATTCAAAATGTCTATATAGAGTGTCGCTAAGAGGGAGAGAACAATGGCAGACTGAAGTTTCGCCAGAGAGTTTTACAAATATTTTTGCTGCATTTAATTACATTTTATTTTATTTTATTTTGTGTTTGCATACGACTGCCACATTTGTATGCGAGAGTTCGGCGAGTCGCTGCAATAAAACAATCTGCGGAAAAGGTAGAAAAGGTCAATAAATTGCCACGTATCCTGCAACTGTTTGCGGAACACAGCCTGCAGGCTGCTCAAGAGGCAAGCAGGTACGACACGCAAGGCAGGCAAACCGACGGTTAACCAGTTCAAATATACCCGCAGTTTACCAAAGAAATTACTTTTTTTTTATCCCCACGAATTGCTGTATACCTCGCAAAAAAGTTCATGGAATGAAAAAGTTGCTTGGTAGCTTTAAATATTATGCGTTATATTTGAAGTATATTTCATTATTATGTTTTTCATTTCCAAAAGCTGAGCTCACTTAGTTCTTGAGATCTTCGCCTAAGCTGTTTTATTTCATGCAAAATACGAAATGCACTTCAGAATTGTATTTCCATTTAAGTACTTTTCCCTCAAACTGCCCTCTAGTTGCCCCTCAGCAAAAAAATACCCAGCTGATTGCCAAAATTGCGCTCGTAAATCATTTTTTGGGGAGGGCCACAGCTGTCGCTTCAACCTGGACCTAGGGGCTATTTTGCTTACCGACGACGATTTTGACAAGTTCACTCACTGCGCCGAGTGACTGATGCAAGTTTGATGATACTGTGGGCCAGGCCAAAGCAAGTCCAAGTCCTGACCGATGCTCCCCCAAAGTTCAAATAGTGTCAAAGTGGTTGACTCTCTTGCTCAAAACGAAGAGACGAGCGACCCATTTCAAGCAACTTGTCTGTAAATTGTTTCCATTTGGTGTAACCCAAGACCTGAGCGAGGGCTCTCGTAATTGTAGTCGACTCTGCATGTTACAGTTTGACATTCACTGCTCCCTTGGGTGCAGTTTGAGATACTCTTTGTGTGTGTGTGTGTGTATTGCCTGCCGAAGTCTACCTTAATTAATGTTTATGTATGTATATTTCGATTGGTAAAAGTTAATGCATCGCAATTAATTGCGTATGAAATTTCATTTTGTATATTAATTTTCGCTACATGCATGAAATATTAAACACACAATCTCCCATGTGTTTGTTTGTGTGTGTGTGTGTGTGTGTGTGTGTATGCAACTCGCGACTGTTTACTGTAATTGAGGTAGGGATAAATGATTTAAATGTGCACAAAAGCGTTGCTCGTTTATTGTAAAATGATTCGATTTCAATTGCAGCAACTGCAATACAGGTATTTATTGTAGTCGGTCTGCAAATACCCTACATACATATGTTCATATGCAGATAAACGAGGTTATAATAAAAGTAAAACTATTAATATGTATTAGGCGCACAATTATTGTATCGATTGAGGAGACTTTACCTACTAATATATTGGGTATTCTCTGCCTACCTACAAGTCACGCATACCCGACCCGTTGACACATTTATCGTCCGCACGTGTCATTTCTGACAGTCACGCTTAACTGCATAAATTGAAAACACACAAATTTGCATCATTTTTCACAAAACTTGCATTTATAATTTACGTATGTAAATTGTGTAAATTTTGTAGTTGGCGCGACTTAAATGTTTATAAACTGCATTTTTGCTGCCGCATTCTAAATATTTTATTTTTTTTGTTTTAATATTTATGTAATTTGTCTATAATTGTAAAAACAGATTATTACGAAAGCATTATAAATAATTGAAATTTTCGATTGCATTTGAGGTGTGTTGTTAATTGAAATCACAGAGAATCTGTTTAGCTTAGGGCAACTGCAAAAATGTATAAAATTTTATTTATAAACGTTTTTATAAATAATTTGCAAAGGTAATTAAATAGGTGTTAATACAGATACTATTGAAAGCTGTAACAATCATTGAGGATCTTAAATTATACCGAATTAAAGACCGTAACTATCTTTACTTAGTTCCATTAGCAAACAGAATGTTAGCTTCAAAGCACTTTGTACTGCGTAGTAACCCATTCTTCTGTCTGTCTGTCTGTCTGGCACAGACTTAAACCCTTGAAAGATACTACATAGTCTAGCTAGCAAAATTCGAGCAGCAACCCTCAAAAGAAGTGCAAGATACGAGGCACGTTTGCTAAGATATTGTTCCCCAAAATGCCATAAAATAGAGTCTCAACCCGGGCCCAATTTGAGCCCGGCGAACGACGAAGCCAAGCCAAATTTACAGCAGCTGATCTTTTGGTTTATTAAATTTGTTCTCCTTTTTTCCTTTCCATTTTGTATACCCTACGAACGTTGGAGTTGTTAAAAAAAAGAGTATACTCAGTTTGTAGAAATGAATGTTGCATAGATTTGAAGGCGTTGCATATACAACAAAATATTCGCTAAGTACTAAGTGCTAAGTAAAACGCATAGATCTCAGCTATTATAAACGCTAGTGACACCAAATTTAACATGAACATTTCTGTATATCATACGCAGGTAGAGCTTATTTTAAAGGTTAAGTACCACGCCCACCGTCTCAAAAAATTGATAATATAATTCATTAACATCTTAATGAAAGTCAAAAATATTTAACTAGCTTTTATAATAATTTTTCAAGTAGAGGATTACATAAATAAAATTTCCTTCTGTCGAAGCGACGGGTATCCTCCTATCAGGCTCGCTCGACTGTATCTTTCCTTACTTTTCCTTGTTGGCTTTGTGTGTTACCCTCGTGATGCGTCGCTACCCACAGGGGACAGTTTGACATGCATTTGCGCCAAGGGTTGCCCGACCTGTGTGCGAGTGTGTGAGGGTAAGCCGAACTACCTGATTGCAAAAAAAAGGAGAGCTCTCAATCCCAACCTGGCTACATCCAAACAATTATGTTGTTGTATCTTTGTATCTGAGGCGACTTTGGGGTGGTTTTTTCCTTTTATTCCCTGTGGCCCCTCGAGCGTAAGGAATCCTTGTGGAAGGCTGGCATATGGAACTGGATTTGTTTAGCTATGGCCAACTAGCCGTAGGCTATGTTTTACTAGATGTGCCTAGAAATTAGTTTATGGCAAGTCTTGAGATTTTCTCGAAATATTCCGGCCAAAGTTAATATTCCAGGGGGCGTGGCTAGGCATAAATAAACTCAATTTATTGTTTGCTTTTAGCAAATAAAGAGCCAAAAAGCCATAAATATGCATGCAAAGTTTCCTTTTGCTCCATTTTGTGGTTTTCTTTTTTGACAACTCCCGCTGAGAGAACTCCCAGCCAATTGTTTCGCCAATTGTTTGCCTACACTTGCTATAAATAATTTAACAAAAGCCAAGTGCACAATAAAAGCGCAAACAATTTGCCTTTTTATTGCTATCACATGCCGAGAGCAACAGGCAAGAAAGAAAAAAACAGAGGCCAAACAAATGCAACATTTGCGTGTCGATTATGTTGAAAGGATTTCTTCTATTTTTCCTTGACAATTATGGAAACTAAGCAGCATATGAGGGGAAAACATATGTTATAAAAATTGGAGTCTATGAGAAACTATAGAAACTATGGAATGATAATGATTTGAAAGCTACATAAAATTTGTAATATAATATGTAGCCTTGTCGAGACTCGCAACTAACAATTTTCCGAAAATTGCCATATAACATTTTTGCGTTTGTAGCACAGCACAAGCATAAATCCCTTTGCGAAGCCTGTCATAAAATGTAAAGCAACATCCTGGAAAATGCCAACTGCAGTTGACATCTTACGCAGCTTTTGTGTCACTTTTCACAGCTTTCACGCGTGTGGGTCGCACCTGTCACACAATTTAAAAAAAAAAAAGATCCCCCAAAGGTGACAGGTGTTTTTTCGTAGTGTTGCATAGTGTTACATTCTTTTTTTTTTGTTTGCTATATTGTCTGTCATAGGTCAAGCATGGCGTGGCTAGGATGCTATAGGAAAGAAAGACAAGAGAGCATAAAAACCATGAAGGTCTTGCAAATCATTTGTTCTTTTATTTGAATTTTAAAATTGAATTTTAAAAGAAGTGTTTAACATGTTTGTAACGGTATTGCGAATTTGGGCGCAGGGTATTTTATAGTCGGGTGCGCTCGACTGTAGCTGGCGTTACTTTTTCAATATTCAAAACAAGAAATTTTACATTTTGCTCATTCTCTTGTGTCTTTACTCTTATTCTCTTAAACTCTTTTAAGCCATCCACTTAAGTGAAAATCCAAGTTGCTTGCACACACAATCCACACACACAATCCACACACACAATTCAGACTAAACCCTGTACACTTTGCAGACAGTCCACAAATCGTTTGCTCTATTCAACTCTATTCGGCGTGTGTCTACTTTGTCGCTTAATTATTTATTAGCAAATTAAGCGACGTACGTATTTATATTGTGCCTCAGCTTGTCTGCTGCTGGCGTTGCCACCTTGTCGCACTGTGCTTAAAAATTAACCAGTCGCGTTGCCAATTGAGCGTGGCAGACGTGTCTAACGCTTTTGTTGTAAAAAATAGAAAAAAAGAAGCGAAACCGCATTCACAGTCAGTCAGTGGCTAATCTGCCACGCCCTAATGCCATTGCCAGCCGCCCACTTGTACATTTATCAACAAATCTCTCCCTCCCTCTCTTTCGCCATCTCACTCTCTCTCTCTCTCTTGCTAGTTGATTAATTAAATTGTTGACAATTTGAAAAGCTCGCCTCGTGTTGGTTTCCTGCTGAAACTCTGCTCCTCTCTCTGCACACTCTACGCTGGGCATTATTTACAGCTCAACATATTACACCCCCTCTCTCTCCCCCTCTCTTTCTGCCTCTCCTTGCAGTTGTTGTTGTAATTTGTTGCGGTTTTTATTGCTCTCTGTCCGGCGTCCGGTTGTGTTGTCCGTGACAAATGCACTAGAAAATTGGCTGCTTTTTGTGTTGGAAATGGGGAAAATGTATGTGGCAAATCATTCATGAAAATGCGTAAGCAAATGAAAATGCTTAGGTGCTCGGAAAAAGTTGCATTAATCGTGGCAAACATGTGTGCAGCATACGATGAACCTAGTCAGTGTGAAAAAATTTAATATAAATTGAGTTTTATTTATATAAAATTTTCTTGCTTTAGTTTATGGCATAAAAAAATAAAGTGAAATTCATTTGAAATACCTATGGAATCATATTGCCCATTTTAAATTTATTTAATATTATTTTAATAAGTTTAAATAATTATATAATCGTTTTTTTTCCTCTTGCCGTATTGAAACCTCGCATATTCCCATTAGATCTAAACGGGGAAAGTCTATTAAAATAAAGGACTTCAGTGCACATTTACGAGCTCTGGCATTAAATGACCCATAAAAGTTAATTCTTATGTACATATGGAGGGGCACGCACACACACGCACACACACAGAGACACACATACGGCGCACATAAATACGCATTAATCCATCAACGTGCGGCACATTAGCACTTAAATGCCATAGGGAATAGAAAGAGATAGTGAGACACAGAGATAGGGAAAGTAGGGAGAGAAATAGTGAAAGCGAAAGAGACAGGGAGAGAGTGAGAGTGAGACAGAGATAGAAAGAAAGGGAGAGAGGGATATATAAACGAACCGTGCTGTAAGTCAATTTTAATTGAAACCGCAACAAAACAATTAAAACTAAGCTCGTTCGTTGAGCCGACCAAAAGGGACACGCCCCCTCAGGGCAGGAGTTCCTGCCCGCTCCCTCTCCCGCCACTTCCGACTGTGGTTTAGTGTGGGCTACAAAACTTAACTTTGAAGCCAAACTCAATTAAAATGTTGCATAAAAATTGCATATGTATGCGAACTATCTTTAACTAGTCTGTCGATGTGTTGGCTCTCTCTCTCTCTCTCTCTCTCTCTCGCACTCTCTCTCTATCTGTGTGTTGTCTCTGTCATGTTGCGCTGTGCGCAGCATAAATTAATAAACTTGATGGAAGCAGCCGAAACTGAATGCCAACTACAACTCAGCAGTGGCAGCAAAATGTGAATGGGCAATGGGAGCAGCATAAAAACTAAACGAGCTTTCAGCACAGGGCGACACGTACGCAGAGAGTGACTGCAATTAAAATTTTAGTGGCAGAGAGGGAAGGGACGAGGGCAGTAGGGTATAAAGCGGGGACATTCTGCGGGGGGGGGGACAGGCAGTTGTTTCAGTAGGCGCAACCCAGCCAGGCGACACGTATGTCCGTTTTTCAAGTGCTCAAATTTCAGTGCAAACACACGCGCTGACAACTAAACACACATACAGAGACGCATGCACATACACACACACACACACACACACAGAAGCATGAACACACAGGGGGCCAGACAAAGCGACCGCTTCCGCAGGTGCAAATCGAAAGCGACATCCTGCTGTGGGCATAAATAAATTGTGTTGCATACTTTTAGGCGCCTCTCACTCTTTCTCTCTCTTGTGCTCTCTCTTTCTGCTGCTCCTATCCCGGTCAGTTGTAATATTTGTAAAGCGCTTAATGATGCGTGTGTGTGCGTGTTGTACTTGCTGCTGGCGCACACACACACTCACACACACATGAACACGCACTAACAATCAAGTTTTGGCAAGCATGCAAAGCGTATGTTACACACACACACACACACACACAGAGAGACAGAGAGAGGGAGACCCTCACACACACACACGCTGCATGCCTTTGCACAGAAAAATGTCAACACAGCGCGTGCACAATAGAAACTTGGCAGGGTTGCCAAGTGCATGTTACGGCTGAAAGGCCGTAAAATATTTTTTTAAACAAGTTGGCAGCGCCTTTTTGCTAGATAAATTTAAGCTATGCACAGGAAAGTTCAGTTAGTTCATATATTATGTAGAGTAATAATGTCAACTACATTAAAGAAATTGCAATTCTGGAAAAGGTCTAACTATTTTCACCCTGTAAACTCTCTCATATTGCACCCAACCAAAGAACCAAGTTGACCACAAAAGGGAAGAAGGAAGCACCCCGCAAGATTCGTCAAGCATAACCAAAAGTAATTGCAAAATAGTTTTAGCTTAGCTTGCAATTAAATTGTAATTTGCCCAAGAATTTTTACATGCACAAATTCTTTAGCCGTAACTTGGGATAGTGTGGCAACCCTGTCGCTGCTGGGCATTACAGTTTATGAGGCAGTGCATTAATGAGTTAAAACTATTTTGCATAAATAATGTGTATAAATTTTAATTGAAAATGTACGAATATGTGTGGGTGTATGTTTGAGAGTGTGTGTGTATGTAATGTCTCTGTTTCTCAACTAATTCACCTAATTGAAATCGACGTCGAATATTATTGTTATTATTATGCAGGGATTTGTTTATATTGTAGTTTATAGTTTACAGTAATTGTTTTGGGTTTTATTTACTGATATTGACTTTAAGGACTTCCCTACAAAGTTACTCAAGTTGCCAATAGGTTTTAAGTGACGGACTGAAAGTCAAAGTTTGAAAGTCATTGCAATAGTTTGAGAGCCACTCGTCAACTTACGAATAAAGAGAAAGCTAAGCACTTTGGGGATTCACACAGTCAGAGTTTTATTTTCCCCTTCACCCCATCTATATTGGATCATTTTATTCAGACAACTAGCGATCGATTTCGCCAAACACAATATCAAGTGATCCAATAATAGCCACAATATCGGCCAAGAGCAGATTCGGTGCCAGCTTGGCCATCAGTGCCAGATGAGCATAGGAGCTAGGTCGAATTTTACAGCGATAGGGACGAGTGCTGCCATCCGACACCAAATAGACACCAAACTCCCCCTTGGGTGCTTCAATCGCTGTGTAAGTTTGCCCGGGCGGCACATAAATGCCCTGCGAGAAATACTTGAAATGATGTATGAGATCCTCCATGTCCGTCTTCATGTCGGCACGTCGTGGTGGCGACACTTTGCGATCATCGACCCTCACTTCACCCAGGGGCATGCACTCCAGACACTGTTTAATGATGCGCAACGATTGACGCATTTCACCCATGCGCACCAGATACCGATCGTAGGCATCGCCATTGGAGCCGACTATGACATCGAATTCCATATCGCCATAGGCATCGTAGGGTTGTTGCTTGCGCAAATCCCACTTGATGCCCGTGGAACGTAGCACGGGTCCGGTGGTGCCAAAATTCAGGGCTTCATGTGCGGTGAGTTTGCCAATGCCAATGTTACGCATACGCCAAATGCGATTATCGGTGACAACATCCTCGACCTCTTCCAGCCGTTCCTTGTAGCCCACACAAAAGTTATACAAATCATCAGAGAATCCTACAGGCATATCCAGGGAGACACCACCTGGTCGTATATATGCCGCGTGGAGTCGTGCACCCGACAAACGTTCCGAGAACTCGTACATCTTCTCACGCTCCTCGAAGAGCCAGAAGAGCGGCGTTATGGCGCCACAATCCAACACTGACGAGGCTATGGCCATGGAATGATTGGTCAGCCGCATCAACTCTGAGCACATGGTGCGTATGTACTTGGCACGTGGCGGCACCTCGATATTCAGTAGCTTCTCCACGGCCAAAGCGTAGGCCAACTCGCACGACATGCAAGACACATAGTCCAAGCGATCGAAATAGGGCAGAGCCTGCAGATAGGTCTTATATTCGATCAACTTCTCCGTGCCACGATGCAGTAGTCCAATGTGCGGATCGGCCGAGAGCACTGTCTCATTATCCAGCTCCAAGATCATGCGGAGTACACCATGTGCTGCCGGATGTGCTGGTCCGAAATTGATCATCTTTGTGCGAAATGTGCGATCGGGAAAAAAGAAGCGATTCGAATAGGCCTTGGGACGCTGTTTCCACTCTTTACCCATGGGCCACATGACAATGTTCTCGTATTGCTCCAGATATTCCGGATTGGGATACCAGTAGTGTGTGTCGCGTTCCTTATACGGTGGCCCTGGCGGACGTATTGAGTCCCAGTCCAAGTCACAGTTTGGCTGCATGTGCTCGGGTCGCTCCTTGCAGCAATCCTCAGAGGCCTCTGAGGAGTTACTTGCGATAATGTTAGGAATTGAATCGATATACATCTCATTCGATTACTCACTATCGCAATCGCTGGCTGAAAAGTAGCGCACATTCATCCACTTGGGTTTCTTCAACTTGTATGTGTCCAAATTGAGATATTTATCCTGCAAACGATTGCAATACGCATTGAATCGTCCAATTTCTGAGGGCGTGAAAAGCTTCTCTGCCAATTCACGAAATTTTCCCACATGTCGTGACATTATGTGGAAAATGGGTACAAAAATAGTATTATAAAGTTGGGAGGAACTGATGCTAGAGAGAAAAGCCCAGCAGACTGGCAGATATTACTTTAGTCACTAGATTTATTTATTTTAGATTTGATAATAAAGTATTATTCTTCAGTTAACTTAAGTATATACTTTTTAGAAGCATATACGATGGGTAAAAATTTAGAAGAGATAATGCGTAATATTCTGAGACATAAGAAGGCGTGGCTGGCCACATAACATGTATACAATCTGGCATGTCCGTCTGTCTGTCCGTCTGGCTATCTATTTGAGCGTATGGATCTATTATAAAAGCTAGGTAAACCATGTTCAGTACGAAGGTTCAGAAATATCATACGCTTAACATGTTTTTTTCAAATGTTGAATGCCACGCCCACCGCCTCTGGCCGAAAAAACGCATCGATCTTAGAAACTATTGAAGCAAGTTAAAGTTTATGAATAAAGTTTTGATGTACATAGCTAACTAAATGCCTCTATCACTTTGTCTCTTCTCTCTTGCAGATCTTCGATGATCATTATCACTTTGCGCATCACAGGGTATCAAAGCGTTCGCTGACGCCCGCCTCGCATCATCAGACGCGCCTAGACTTGGACGAGCGTGTGCACTGGGCCAAACAGCAGCGAGCCAAGTCGCGATCCAAGCGTGACTTCATACGAATGCGTCCGTCGCGCACCTCAACGCGTGCCATGTCGCTGGTGGATGCGGTCTCTTTTGATGATCCCAAATGGGCGCAAATGTGGTATCTGGTGGGTTAAACTTTGATCTGTTCTCAGAGCTCCTTCTTCTAATCTGTCCTCTATAGAATCGCGGAGGTGGACTCGATATGAATGTGATACCCGCCTGGAAGCAGGGCATAACTGGCAAGGGAGTCGTAGTGACTATACTGGACGATGGACTCGAATCGGATCATCCGGATATTGAGCAGAATTACGTAAGTAGAAAAGGATTCTTTAGATGATTCAATTGAGTAACTTCCATGATTCCAACAGGATCCCAAAGCCTCGTACGATGTGAACAGTCACGATGATGATCCCATGCCGCACTACGACATGACCGATTCGAATCGTCATGGCACACGTTGTGCCGGCGAAGTGGCAGCCACAGCGAACAATTCCTTCTGTGCTGTGGGCATTGCCTATGGAGCAAGTGTGGGAGGTGTGCGAATGCTGGACGGGGATGTCACAGATGCTGTGGAGGCACGTTCGCTCTCGCTCAATCCGCAGCACATTGACATCTATAGCGCATCTTGGGGACCCGATGATGATGGCAAAACTGTCGATGGACCCGGCGAACTGGCATCGCGTGCCTTCATTGAGGGCACCACGAAAGGACGCGGCGGCAAGGGCAGCATCTTCATTTGGGCATCGGGCAACGGGGGACGCGAAATGGATAATTGCAATTGCGATGGCTATACGAATTCCATCTGGACTTTGTCTATTTCCAGTGCCACCGAGGAGGGCCATGTACCGTGGTATTCGGAGAAATGTAGCTCCACGCTGGCCACCACCTATAGCAGCGGCGGGCAGAGCGAGAAGCAGGTGGTCACAACAGATTTGCATCATTCATGCACAGTATCGCATACGGGCACCTCGGCCTCGGCACCGCTCGCCGCGGGCATTGCAGCTCTGGTGCTGCAGTCGAATCAGAATCTCACCTGGCGCGATCTGCAGCACATTGTGGTGCGCACCGCTAAGCCGGCTAATCTTAAGGATACCAGCTGGTCGCGCAACGGTGTGGGCCGACGTGTGAGCCATTCCTTTGGCTATGGTCTCATGGATGCCGCCGAAATGGTCACAGTGGCGCGCAATTGGAAGACGGTGCCGGAGCAGCAGCGTTGCGAGATCAATGCCCCGCATGTGGACAAGTGAGTGACGATACAAGTTAGAGAGAGTGCAGCATAATCCTCCGTCTTCTCTCTCTGTCTTATTCTCTTCCTCTTTCATTCTTTTGTTACACCCTCCTCAGAGTGATTCCACCTCGCACACACATCACGTTGCAGCTATCGATCAATCATTGCCGCTCGGTTAACTATCTGGAGCATGTGCAGGCGAAGATTACGTTGACCTCACAGCGACGTGGCGATATACAACTGTATCTGAAGTCTCCCGCAAATACCAAAGTGACGTTACTCACCTCGCGGTAAGTTCCAGTGCGGCACAAACTGCTCTCGCTTTCTCAAGGCTAATCCTTCTGCCAATCTTCTCCTGCAGCGCTCATGACAACTCCCGTTCCGGCTTCAATCAGTGGCCCTTTATGTCCGTGCATACCTGGGGTGAATCCCCGCATGGCAATTGGCAGCTGGAAATACACAACGAGGGACGTTACATGGGTAAGTCTTCTATATATTCACTCTAACCTAACAACCATAACAAATCAAAATCGAAATCATTCCACATGCTGCGTGTGGCAACTCTTGCCCCTTAACTAATCCCGTCGTGCAAATGCAACCCAACTAACCCAATTTAGGCCACGCTCTGCTGCGCGAATGGTCGCTCATCTTCTATGGCACCACATTGGCCATTGATCCCAAGGATCCCATATCGGTGCCGCGTGCCAGCAGTGCCGAGGCAACTACACCGGGCAGCATAGGCAATGGCAGCGGTAGCAGTGGCAGCGTGGCAAGTGGCAGCACCACCAGCAATCTGCATCAGATTTATTCGCCGCAATATCCACGCATATCGGTTAACAATTTTGCCCAGACGCCGTCAGGTGGCGCTAAGTTGCCGCTGGGCAAGGGTGGACAGGGTCAGGGCCAGGTGCAGGGCGGGAACAAGTCCAGCTTTGTGACGCTTAATCCGCTCTGGACGCCAACGACGCCAGCGCTGCTGGGACAGGCAGCGCCGCCGGCGGCAGCAGCTAAGCAGGGATATCAGCAAATCTCTGCTACATATGGCGTCATACTGGGCAAGAACGCGAACAACAACAACAACAACAACAACGGAAACAACAACAAGGGAAAGAACAATAAGTCGAACAAGGCAAACAAGTCGGGCGAGAATGGCAACAAGAGCGGCAAGGGCGGGAAGAAGGATAAGGACAAGGACAAGGAGCATCGCGAGCAGACGCAAAGCACCACCAGCTCATCCTCCTCCTCTTTCTCCTCCTCCTCGAACAAGAACAAATACTATCGCATATCGCAGCAGGGAGCAGGCGGCGGCGGCGGCAAGGGCAAAGGTCAAGCGAATGGACTGCAAACACAACGGCCCAAGGCAGGCTCCAGTGAAAAGTTCTACGAGGAGCGAACGCGCAAAGTGATTGGTGAAATCAACTCCAACAACAACCAGAACAATCGCAGCAACTCTTCGCCCGCACGGCTGCCCGTCAAGGCAACCAAACAGGTCAAGGACAACAGCGATTCGCGTATACCAAAACTATTCGAACACTATGAGAAAATTCAGGCCATCTTTCCAGAACTGGAACCCTACGAGGGCGGCAGCAGTGGCAGCCAATCCAAGTCGTCCAATCGTCCGTCGGGTACAACGGGGCAAGGACAAGGAGGCACACGCAAACAGGGCAAACAATTCGAGGTGGATCTCTTTAAGCCCATCGTAACGGGCGGCAATAGCAAACCGGGCAACACCAAGAAGTCGCCATCAGCGCCACCGCCTCCATCGCAGCCGCTGCCCGCTTTGCCTGCAGGCGGCAGCAGCTTTTTGCCCGATCAGCGCATACTGAAAAAGCAGCAACTTCTAATGGCAGCTGCCGGAGTGTTGGCACCGCAGGATGAAGATGACGATATTGTCAATGGGGAGCGGGACGACCACAACGACGACGAAGACGATGGTGATGATGACGATGCTGATGATGGTGATGACACTGTGGAGCATGTGATGCAGCCAGCGTCGAGCTTCCCAAAGAGCAGCCGACCAAACGGTAGCATTTTTCACCCTCTCATCCTTTAGAACAAACTTGGTTTTCTTTTTCGTATTGCTTAGGTTGTTTGATTCGAATTAAAAACCAAATAAATTTATTAGTTATTAAATTTACCCAATTTATTGTATAGACCGATGTAGTAGGCATAAATATTTATAGATATTTATTTAAATTTAGATTATTAATTTATTTAATACTTTTTCAAAATTTATTACGCAACTTAGTTGCATTTTGACGCCTTCAAATTGTTGCTTTTGCCTTTGTTACAGTTTGGCAGTCATTGACTTAGTAGATATATATCTTGATAGGTTAGTTTATAAATTATATTATAAATATTTTGTATTTGTTTCTAAAAATTTATTATGCAACTTCATTGCATTTTGGAGCGCTCAAATCGGCGGCTTCTCATTTGTTAAAGTTTGAGAGTCACTGTAAAAGTGCAAATGACCTAATTCATTATAAAATCTATCCACAATTTATAGTATATACATTAATTGAAAAAGTGTAAATAACCTAATTCATTATTAGATTTATTAGATATACATATTTTAAAAATTATTTTTTATATTCCCTTAAAATTGACAAGGTTTGACAGTCACATTAATCAAACTGCAAATGAAAAAATTAGTTTTTATATTTAGCTAATTTGTTTTAGAGAGCAATGTATTGTTATATATATTGATAGATATATGTATTATATTTATATTTACTTAGCAACATTGTTGCATTTCTGAATTTATGATTGCCTTTGTTGCACTTTGACAGTCACTTTCACGACTTTCATCAATCATAGCGGAAATGTTTATAGTGGGCAGCGAAGTGCAGAGTGCAAAGTGCAAAGTGCAACTTTAGCAACAATTGTTGCTGTAGATTGTTGCAGCATTCATTTTTCATTTGACTGCGTTGAGTTTTTGGCCAACACTTCAAGTTGAACATTTTTGTTTAGCTTTTGTCACATCATTTGTTTTATTTCCCCCGATCCCCACGCCCACGTCTCGTTTTCAGCTGGCAGATTTATTAGTCCATCTATCTCGCTCTCTCTTTCTCACTGCATTTCTTTCGTTTCTCGTTTGGCATTCATAAATCTCGTCGTATGTTTACAATTTTGTGTTGTTTTTGGTTTTGATTTTGATTTTAATTTTTGATTTAGGTATTTTGCAATTTTAAAACAAACATTTCCTTAACCCCGCATTCCCATTGTTTTGCAGCACAAATTACGCAATGGGACATGATACTGTATGGCACGAAGATACCCGCTCAGAGTGAGGACCCTGTCAATCAAGTGAATCCATTCCTTGTCTATAGCAACGATATGGCACACAATGATATCGAACACGATGCCAGCGGACAGTGGCGCAACATGCAGCAGGTGGGTGCAATTTTAATTCCTTGTTTCGATTATAAAAAAAAAAACCCTAACTAACCTGATATTACCCAATTAACTATACATATATGTACCTTATAATATATAAGCCCACACTTCAAACATCATCCACTTCATTCCCCTCAACTAACCATCGATATCGTGAAGTAACCGAATAGAGTTGCCACTTGATCGATTAATCGATTAATCGACAAGCGAACAATGTAATAAATTATCGAACAGACTAATTATTCACTTAATCGGGTTAATAGAATTATCGTTTAGGGAAATTTTTTTTTAATTAATATAACTAATATAAATAATAAACAAATATAAATAAAAATTTAAATTATTCCACCTGTAAATAACATTATAAAAGAATGAAATAACTTTAAAATACTTTTAGCTTCAATATATTACTTAAACCTAACCTCAATTACCCAAACCTAACCTCAAAGAAATTTTCGCTCTATTCCTTGCCCTGTTTTTGTTGCTTTGCTTTTCGTTTTTGTTGTAATCTCTTTAGTTTTG
This sequence comes from Zaprionus ghesquierei, assembly GCA_018904095.1. NCBI lineage: Eukaryota > Metazoa > Arthropoda > Insecta > Diptera > Drosophilidae > Zaprionus > Zaprionus ghesquierei. The sequence goes on from JAEIGP010000676.1 coordinate 3,222,266, forward strand.
CAGTGCTTTGCGAGCGGCTTACCAGAGAGCGAACGTCAGAATGAAGTGGACGAGGACACTAGCAGTGTCCATCGATTCCATGTCCAGCTGCGACTACGTCAGCGACGTCTGCGAAATCAAAATGGCGATATAGCGACGTGTGCTGCTTGCATGTGGCTGGCTTAAGAGTTTCCGGTGTGGTGGTGCTGGTGGTGCTGGTGGTGGGCTAGTGGTGCGAATGAGAGATTAACTAACTAGTCTAGTTACGGGTTAGTCTGCTTCTGCTTCTGCTTTGCGCCTGCTGCAGGCGTAGTAGGTAGCAAATTGAGTTACTGCGTTCGGCATGAGTTCGTTTCTTTTCCCGTTTTTCTGCCCTCTTTCACCTCCCTCTTTTGCTCTATCTTTCTCTCTCAACTAACCGCGTCAGCTTTAACTTCAAACGACTCATAAATATTGCAGTACTTAGCATGGTAGGATTCCAAATTTTTGGCAACATCTTGACCAGCGGGCAAGGTGCCAGCAGGCACGGTGCGCTGCATTTTTGTCCTTGTCAGCTGCAGTCGCACTTAATACCCTAGCACAAGGGAGTTTATATGTAAACCAGTTTTTTATTTAAAAAAATAATTAAAAAATATTAAATGGATTATATAAGAATATGTAAGAGTACACTTATTTCAACTGATAGGCCTATTGCCTCTTCTTCCATTTCTTGTCTACACTTTGGCTGCACAGTTTTAGAGGCAAAGTTCTCTTTGCGCCTGTGGGTAGGCAACACTTTTTTGTTCGCACGCGCTGCCCTGGACCCTTAACCTTTTGGCACCTATTGTTGCTTCTCACTGCATATTTGCTGCTAGTTTTTTGTGCGCTCCCCTCAATTTCGACAGTCCAGCGCTTCCGCTAACCATGCGCCCCTCCGGCAATATAACTGTGTCTGTGTGTGTCTCTCTATTCCTGTGTGTGTGTGTGCGCTATAATAAACTAAAAGTGCAGTGACCTTAGTTCTTTATGCCTTGTCGCTGTGCTGGCAGCAGCAAACTTTTTGCATAACAAACATTTTTTTTTTTTGCCACTCGGCTGGCAACACGCGACGTCATCGCATGTGAAAGTACCGTTAGAGCAGAAAATAGAGAGAGCTAGATAAGAGAAAGAGGCAGGGAGAGTAAGAGCGACAGCCTTAGTGAGTGCGAGCAGCAAAGTTAGCTAAACTTTACAGTACAAAGTTATAGACAGACAATTTTCGGGCAGGGGCAGCCATAAATAAACAGTCATACAGACACAGACACACACACACTCACACACACATATGTACATGCCGTACATACTTAAGTACTTATGCCCAAAATGTGCCAGACAGCGCGGCAACATGCAATGAACCACAACGGAAATCAGACAAGCCCCGCACGAACAGCACGAGCCGAAAGGCCGAAGCAAGCAATGAGGAATAGAGAGAGAGAGAGAGAGAGAGAGAGAGTGGGAAAAGGAGCGAGTGCGACAGCAGCACTTGGACATGAACGCATTCAAATGTGCCTTGGTTTTAAGAGATGCTTAAAGTAATTGTGCATAAAACTGCGTCACAATTTTTGATAGTCCAAATGGAATGCAGGGCTATAATTCCCAAATTGCTTGTAGATTATGTTTATGCCTGGGGTCCATTAGGAACTTTGTTATAATACGATATATATTAAAAGTAATCTGGGAAGCCTCCAAAATGCAGTAGACGTTCCAAACTTTACGTTTGCTTTAACTAATTCAAGCACATCTGTACGAATACCTAAGCATTATAAAACCTTTTAAAATATACAATTTCATAAATCTGTTTCAATGAGTTGATCAACAACGGAACCAACTAATAACACACACACACACCTACACACACAGTACTTTATATATTTCATATAAAATATCCTACTTATTTCTAATTATTATATCCTCTTCATTCTTTCAGGTGGGCGAAGTGGGCATGGCACAGGATCGTAGCAATGCGGCTGCATGTCTCAAGTGGAACGATCAGAAATGTTTAGGTTTGTCTATCATCCTTCTACTCATAACACAAGTGTTCTATCTAAACTATAAACACGCCATCAACAACAACAACAACAACAACAACGAGAACAACATTAGATAATTCAACATAATGAAAACTGCAACTATTTTAACAAAGCAACCACAAGAACAACTGTAAAAACAATAACAATAACAAACTTCAATTCCAATTTAAAGTTTGATAGGCAAACAAAAGAAAAAGAAGAAGAAGACGAAGCATTTCAATGCTCAATTGAAGCATTTTCTAAGCTGGCAAACACAATTGAACAATAGCTAAGTAAGCAGGCGAAACATAAAACAAAAAAGGATTTAAAAAAAAAAACAAAACTAAATAGGCGTAAAACAAAAACAAAAAAAAGGAAACTAGAAATCTACTTGAAATACGAAAAGAAAAGCTCTGCAAGTCCAAAAATATATATATATATATAAACTAAAAACTTTTTGTAGTTAAATTTAGACATAAGCTTAGCTATACACACACACAAACACACACACTCGAAAGGAATCTACATTTTTGTAGGCGTGGACGAACAAAAAAAAAAAACTATGGTTGTTTTACGAAAATGTCGGCACATTTTCCACTTTCATTATCGATTCGCACATCGGCAGCACAAAAAAAAAAAGGGGAAAACAATACCTATATTAATTAATTATATTATAACAATTTAAAATATACATTTACTTACTTACATTTATTTTAGTTGTAAGAATTTAGTTGAAATTTTATTGTACAATTTTGTTGTTTTCGTTTGTTTTTTACTATTTATTGTAGATTTCAATTTGCAATTTCATTTCAATTTACGTTACACGGTGCCAAAGTGAAAGTTTTTCCAAGTTTTGCATGCATTGCGCTCTTACAGTTTGAAATGCTCTGCGAAACGAGTTGAATTCCATCATCACGTCATAGTTTTATAGCGATTCTACATGAGATTGTATGGTTTAAAATGCACTGCAAACAGGATGTTACAGTCTAAAATGCATTGACCTAGCCTGCACAGTTTTAAATGAATTGCCTATCCGCCTATCCGAATACCCCCCAAACTTCAGTTCCCATAAAACTTATGCGCTGTGTACTATATGCATTTCAGATATTGCCAGGCCAGCCAAGTAGCTACAGTTTGAGCAGCACTGCCTGCCTTACATGCCAATTTATCTACATATATGTACATATATGTAGTTATATAGTTAGTACGTTTTGTGTATTGTGCATCTTTTTGACCGTTTTAATTCTCGACACGCAATCGATTCGAAAACACAACAACAACAACAACAACAACAGTTTAGAGTTCATTGTAAAAGACTGTTTCTTAAATTTAAAACGTAAATCTTAAGCTGACCTAAGCTGATAACTGATAACTAAGAGACAACATTTAACTCGTAGCCGGACAGCATGATAAGAGAGAGAATCGCATTAAAAATTACTAGCGTTAAGAGGACGTCAAGGCAAAAGCAACTACATTTTTGTATTGCAACTGTAATTGTAACTTAGATTCGAAATAAAGAAATACATATATAAAAGTGAAAGTGAACGAAAACAAAAATCTAGGGTGTAGGGTATTAGTTCGTGGTGTAGTATTAAAGTAGGCGAACAAAGAAACGACTAAACAGCAAAGGTAAAATAAAATAACGATAATAATCATAAAAGTAAATGTAACAATTTATATAGAAAAAGTTCCTGCAGTTTTGAACAAAAGTTGCAATATAACAGAAAAAAAACCAACATTTCAAAAATATACAAAAAATAAAATCGAAAAAAAAATTAGCTAATTTTCTAGTGAGCTTAGGTCTTAAACAATTCTATAATAAAAACAGAAAAACAGAAGAAGAACAAAAAAACAATAAAAAAGAATTCAAACAAAGCGCACAGAATATAAAGAAAGAAGAAGGAAAGAAGTGAGCAAGCAACTTCTAGTCAAAATATGATTCTTGTGCGCGCTGTAAATCATAAAATAAATATTTAGTTTTCATGAAATAAACCAAAAAAAAAAAAAAAGATAAAATAGTAAATGAAATAAGAACATTATCTTGATTTCCATATCAGAGAATCGTTTCAAAATCAACAAAACACACACATATCTTTGTTAAACTATTTGTTGGTAATCCGTTAATTATTACACAAGCTAACAAAGTCTGGCTCAAGACCTTGTTAGCCTTTTGCTGTTTCGGTGTGTGTGTAATTGGACACGAACCCAAATCAAAAATCAACCTCAACTCGAGTGCAATAATTATTTGTAATTCCCCTACAATCTCCTACTTGCTTCCTTTCCCAAATCATAGGGCATATCGTTTTGTATAGGTAAATTTCTTTATTTTTTTCTTGATTTGTTTTGATTGTAATGAATAATCATATCGTAAACTGCAAAATAATCACAATATTAAGAACGAAACTATATATTTTTAGATATGTTAATTTACTTTCGTTTTATTTGTTGTTCTTGTATTTAGCATTTTCACGTCAAAAGAAAAAAATATATAAACCGAAGCAAAAGAAACAAAATACAAAATAAATACTTATATTTAACCAACAAAATAATAAAACGTAGCAGCAAAATATTCAAATAAATTTTCCAATTTACAATTAGTTTTCCAAATTTTAAACTAAGCTCTAGTTTCTCTATCTCTATCTCTTTCTCGCTCTATCTCTCTACTGCTCTTTTAATATTATTTTTAACTTACTCTCAGTGCTGGCTGCGGTACTTAAATACTTGAAAATTATTCAAAAATCCAATTCAAAAGAAAAGCCAAATTAATAATTAAGCCTATACAATAATAATTCTAATCGAAACGAAGAAACGTGACAACAACAACAACAACACTGGTACTAGGGCCTGGGGTAGCTATGTATTACATATGTAAGATTTACAAAAACAAATTTAATATCTAAACAGTTGCAATTTCGAGGCAAAGAACTAAATTAAAGTGAAGAAAACTTTTTAAATGTAAAGAAAAACTAAAAATTTAGTACTGTAAATGAGATTTGATGGCCGCCATTTGAAATCAGCAATTTTGTATGTATGTTTTGTGTATATATACCTATATATATATATATATATCTATCAATATAACTATCGATGAGTAATAAATAAATGCATTGAAAACCTATTTAAAATATCTGAATCTGAAACTTTCTTTTTGTGCAACTCAAAGCCCAAAAATAACAACAACAGCAGCAAACGCAGCAGGTAAAACGTGCTCCAAATCGAAATATATTTTAGCTAATTCCAAATCGTAACCCCCAAATAATCAAGAGAAACATATAGGCTCGTATATCTATTGTAATCATCAAGGTGAGTTTAGCGAAAGCAATAAAAAAAATAACTATGTCATATTAAAGATAAACCAACCCTATTGTCTTGTGTATTTCTTGTTTTAACCCGTATACCAAAAAATCTTTTACTGGTATTTTTGGTTTGCTGTGTGATTATTAACCCCTTATTGTTTCCATTTCTATTCCAATTGGTATTTCTCGTTCGTTTTTGTACCATTTTTTTCAATTAACACCATTTTTACGCACACCGCACCTCACCGTTCATTCCTTTGCCATGTTTGCTTTCCAACACTGGTTACGGTACACAAGTTTGTACACCTTTTTTTGATTTTCCTTAACTCTTGATACTTAATTTTGGAGCATGTTTTTTTTAAAGAAATACACTGCGATTGCTTGAAATTATTTTTGGACTTTTTTTTGGTAAAAAAAAGATCAGTTTCAGTTAACCAGTTGAGACGCGGCTATTGAATCACGATCTTCAAGAGGAATGAACTGTTTTATTCTTGTACTTTTGGCTTTTCTTTATTGAAATTTGATTGTATTTTTTACTTACTAACCGTCATTTTTCGACTTTGTCTTTCATTTTGCTACACTGTTTCGGAGGTAAATGGCTTACATTGTTTGTATATTTTAGAGTTATTTCCCGCATTCTGTTATCAGCGCAACTAACGCACTTTTCTCTTCCATAGAATGCCATGAGACAGCCTTCTTCTACCAGGACCTCTGCTACGATGAGTGTCCACTGCACACATATGCCCAATCGGTGGCAGATGATGTGGACATGGGCGTGTCAGAAGTTGGGGTAGCCGGAACTATGACAACAAGCTTTCCACTGGATCTGACGTCCATCGAGCCACATTTAACTGGCAACGGTCTTATCGACAAGGACGATCCCCTGCAGGCATCGGATCGTCGACGTCGTCGTCGTCGTCGTCGTGACACACCGCTTCACAGCCGCATCTGCGCCGAGTGCGATGCAAGCTGCCTGCGTTGCTATGGCCCTAACATCTACGAGTGCAGCACCTGCCCACCTGGAAGTCAACTGCGCAAGCTGCCACAGAGCAATGAGACCTATTGCTATGCCTACGTTGTGCGCAGCACCATGGATGAGTCCAGTGCAGCCAACGGTGCGGGGCTGGGACAGGGGCAAGAGAAATCTGGCGTCTTGCAGTACATGCAGTGGAGCACGGCGCTGCTGGTGATTGCAGTGAATGTGTCTGTCATCGGATTCGTTGTAGTCGGCGCCTTGGTCTACTATCGACGCACTTCAAAGGAGGAGCTCTATACGCGCGTCGCACTCATTGCCGACGATGATAGCGATGCGGAGCACGAGGTGGATATATTCACAGCACACCAACGTCCCGCGAATGATGTGCTCGAGTATCATGATGAGCAGCGGGCAAAGCAGAAGTCAAGTGAAGCACTTGAAGTTACTGGCGAACCCGATGAGGACGAGCAGGAAAGGGAACAATTGGTATTCCCCTCAACAAACCAATCATCATCATCATCAACACCATCATCATCTTTATCATAGGCCAACTCATGAACAGAATTGAAATTGTATTAGATTATTATTTTGGGCCTAGTGCCAAGCGAGAATTACTCTGTATATCCAGTTTTTGGTTAATTGTTTTCCATTTCAAATACTTTCAAGACGTTAGCTGCGATTTATTTATGATGCATTTAAATTATTCCGATTATTATTGTATAATGTTTTCATAAGAAATGTTTTCATATAGCATAAGAAAAACGAAAAAAATCAAATAAAATACCATAAAGAATTATGTGAGAAATGTCCTCCTTTAGTACGGACCATATTTAGGAAGTTGTAGTACATTCTACCATTTTATCAGCCCTATATCTCATGACTATGGAGTGTTATTTTAATGGGATAACTAAAGGTAACTGTTAAGCATAAACTATTATGTGTGAACTGGAATTTGGAATGTCTTGAGGAAGTCGCAGTAGAAACTCTCGTGCATTCTAGCTATAGATCAGCCCTATATCTTATGACAATGGAGTGTTCTTCTGTTTGGAGAACTGGACATTCATAAGCTATTATGTAGTAGCTGATCTATTTCAATAGGGAATGAATTCAGGAAGTCGTAATAGCGGTTGTCCTACATTCTATCAGCCCTATATCCCATGACTCTGAAGTGTACTTCAGTTTGGAGAACCTGAGCACTTGCGGCTCCTTCTACCGACAAATAACTATATTGACTAGAAATGGAAAAAACAAAGCGATTAACAACCAAATCAATTACATATATGTACATATGTACTATAATTGTAATTAGAAGTGGCTACTATAACTGATAACTGTCAGAGCTCTCGGTACGTTGTTCTCGGCTTGTCAACACTTCAGATCAGCGCTGATTCATTTCATATTATATTTCGTAATTTGTTGTAGGTGAAAATGCCGAGCTTATCGGGTATACTAGCATCAAGTGCATTCACATTGAAAGGTGTTGACAATGGTCAAGGGGGCATTCAGGCTACTTTATAAATGCTCCGTTTGGGTACATCGTGGAACAGTCTATTTTGCAATGCAGCTCGGAGTAACAAGCATCGCGGTTTTGGTCACCGTCTTGGCCAGCTGCTCTGTGTGGCCGTTGGCGCAGGGTTGCCAATCTATCGAGCAACGCTTCAAGTTCGATAACAGTGACATCTATGTGCGATTGCGACGCGGTGATAAGCTGCAGTACGAAGTAATGAAGGGCAGCCGCAGTTTACAGACCGTCACGTTGGATAACTTTGTAACCAATGGAAATTTCGAAGCCACGTCTAGTGGCAGCTACAAACTAAGCGATGGCACCACCAGCATTGAGTTCAGCCTGGTGACAGCGACCACAGGTGTTACCCATTTGCGTGTGGCACGCGATCAGGTCGTAAAGGGAAGCCAGCCCAGAGATTGCATCAAGCTGAACACTGGCAGCGTGCACTGGTATGCCGGCTCAGAGCAGAAGCAACATTATTGGCCAGTGGAGCGGCAAAAGTATACGAATTTCTCTTATGTACCCAAGGAGTTGGGCAACATGGGCGTGGCCGAAAGGTATTGGCTGAGCAGCGAGGGTTTCTTCCTTTATGTAGATAACACAACGCCGCTGTTCATCGATCAAAATGCAGATGGCTATGAGGATCAACTGTGTATCAGTGCCCTCATCTCATTGCCCTACGAGACGCGCCTTACGTCGGCCAAGTTTAGCTATCAGCTGGCCTTCGCCAAGGATGCCAAAGTGGCGCACATGTATGCCGTGCGAACTCTGCTGGGCAAACCCACCGGCTATCCCGATGAGCGTATGGTGCAGCATCCCGTCTGGTCCACCTGGGCGCTATACAAGGCCGAGGTCAGCGATGATGTAGTGCGTGATTTTGCGCAGCAAATTATCGACAATGGCTTCAATAACAGTCAACTGGAAATCGACGATGACTGGGAAGATTGCTACGGTGCACTCACATTCCGTAAGAACAAGTTCCCAGATGCCAAGAAGCTGACCGATGACCTCAAGGCCTTGGGCTTCCGCGTCACACTCTGGATACATCCGTTCATTAACAACAATTGCACGGCCATCTACAATACGGCCAAGGAACTGGGTTACCTGGTGCTGAATCATGAGGGAAACGCCGACACCCAATGGTGGAACAGCATAGCCAATGATGCTGCCTATATTGACTTCACCAAGCCGGCGGTGCAGGAATGGTTCAGCACTCGCCTAAAGCGTCTGCAGACAGAGGATGGTATCGATAGCTTTAAGTTCGATGCAGGCGAGACAAGTTGGGTGCCCACGGATGCGGTGCTGCAGGGTGATGAGTATCTGACACCGCTGCAGATAACCACAGACTATGTGCGCACTGTGGCCGCTTTTGGGGATCTGGTTGAGGTGCGCTCAGCGCAAAACTCGCAAGAGTTGCCAATTTTCGTGCGAATTGTGGACAAGGATTCAGAATGGGGCTGGAACAATGGCCTGGTCACGCTGATCACTTCGTTGCTGCAAATGAATCTAAACGGTTATCCCTTTGTGCTGCCCGACATGATTGGGGGCAATGGCTACAACGAACGACCGCCCAACAAGGATCTCTTCCTGCGCTGGCTGCAGGCCAACGTCTTCATGCCCAGCCTGCAGTTCTCGTTTGTACCCTGGAACTTTGACAACGAAACGATTGAGATAAGCAAGGTGTTCACCAAACTGCATGCCGATTACACACCCTACATCATGAAGCTCTTTAAGAGGGCCACCACCACTGGCGAGCCAGTTAATGCACCACTCTGGTGGATAGCACCCAGCGATAAGGTTGCTCAGGGCATATACGATGGTAGGTTAATCCTTTTCTAGGACTTTTTCCAATTGATTCCTAATCACATTACATTCCACAGAATTTCTGTTGGGCGATGACATAATTGCTGCCCCTGTTATTACGGCCAACTCCACCAATCGCGACATTTATCTGCCCGAGGGTGAGTGGACCGACGGCAATACTCAAGCGGTCTACAAGGGACCTGTCTGGATCATGGAGTACAATGCTCCATTGGACACACTGCCGTACTTTGTGCGCGTTGGCTTTCAGCTAGAGTAGTCGAGTAGCTATTACAGATATATATATATATATTAAAATGACTATCTAGGATAAGATCTTGAAAAGATCACAAATAAATAAAATATTAAATTCAATTTGAACTCTTTAAAACATTTGCAATTTTACCGACACAAAAACCAAATTCATAAAATAAAACAAATGAGATAAATTGAAACTTTTAAAATGATTAAATATCACAGCAAATTTGATCAACGGGATGATGATAATTAATGCATGCGAGTGCTGTCACTATGTTTACAAGGCTTGTGCTTATCGAGCGTCTGAGTGGACAGTCCGAATAAATAATCCTTGATGGGAGCTATGGTATTATCGCTTTCTGTCGATATGAAAACCTTTTCTGTCTTACGAAAACGTCCAAATTCACGCTCAAATTCTTTTGGCTCCTGAGTCAAAATGCTTCGCAGGTTGATGACGCTACAAAGAAGAATAATGTTGCATTTCAGGGAACCATAGATGTTCAAGCCTGAATTAAACTCACCTTGGCTTCTTGTAATCGCCCACGTGCTTCTCATAAATGGCCAGCTTAAGGTCATGTATGCGCCGGGCAGCGTGTCGCCATTGCTTCTTGTAGTGATCCTTAGCCTTTACTACATCCTTGTAGCTACCATATTGTTTCTGTAACTCGGTAAGCAACACTTGCAACTTATCCGGAGATTTCTGATCGCACAACTGTTCGATTTGCTGTTCCATGCAGGTGATTCGCTTTTTTAGCTGTAGCTTCTCTTTGGCCAAATTAAAGTTCTCCTCCTGCATTTCCAGTGTACGATCTTCAAATTGGTGCAGATGATCTTCCAATAAGGATATGTGTTTTTCCAGCTCCTGAAACTTGAGTATATAATTGACTTCAGTTGAAGACGACTCTTTTATATTCTCCTGCGATGACTTCTCATTCACCGTCACAGTCTCCTTTTTTTGTCCAAAGCTTTGAATGTACTTCAGCATTTTTTGCTTGGTATCATCCTGCATCTGCATAGCTGCCATCATTATTTGCTGCGTGGTCTCATCCAACTCCTTGTAGATGCTTTGGTCCGAGCATTTCGGTTTTATCTGTGACGATTCGGTAGTTACTTCTGTTGATTTTACATGGTCGTACATATGCAGGGTGACCTCTAGACGAGAGGTTTGCATTTCCAAATCCAAGTTGGGCTTTGAATCTTCCTTTAATTCAGATGTTTCTTGTACAGGTTTCTTTTTGACGGTTTTTTTCCGTTGTACAGGAGCTGCCTTCTCAATGCCCTCAGCCTCTTGCAAAGTAGCTGGATCAGCCGATTTCCTTAAGGATTTCTTCTTGACTGGCCGTTCCTTGGCATTGGCATCCAATGCAAGCGAGTCTCCAGTACATGAGTCGTCCACCAACGGCCTTCTGCCACTGCGTTTATGTGTTTTCTCACAAATAGATTCGCTATGTTCTTCAGATGATTTGCCCTGTTCGGCTGATAGTTGGGGAGAATCTCTTTGTTTTCCAGTCTTAAAATTTAATCGACATCCTTGCGCGTCGATTTCACCCTTTTCCTGTTCTGGAAATCTATCTTGAGACAATGTCTTCTTAGCTGACCTAGGCACACTATTTTCTACTCTATCAAATTCTTTCTGAATCGATTTATTATTATCAATTTCTAAGCTCAAATTGGTTGCGAATAGTTCAATATTTTCCGTAGTTCGCTCTAGTTTCTTGCTTTTGGTTTTCTTATGTTTAGGTTGATGCTCATCTAAGGTCATATTGCCTATACCAAAATTTCCAATAAACCTTTCAGTGTCTTTTAGCATATTTGTTTGTTTCCTATTAATTTCCACCCAGCGAGCACTCAAACTGAGTTCATTGTTTTCTATCATAACAGAATTGGGCTTTCGTGGCGATGCCTTTTCACCAACTTTCGATTCAATGGGAATTTTTTTCAGCTTGGTAGACCTATTAGTGTTAAGTTGCTGATGTTCAGTGCCCGCCACTTGGTCCATCTCATCGAAGTGCTCCTCAGTGGCTTTCTCCCTTGAGTTTTGCCTCTTCGGTTCTTGGGAAGTCAACTTATTATCAATTTTATTTCGACTTTCTTCAGCGTCTAAGGATTCAATCTGAATATTAATCTTTGATTTTCTTGATGTCTTTGGTATCTTTTCAGTTGGCAAAGTGTCAAGTTTGTCAGTTAAACGTGGAGTGTTCTTAATTTTTTTCCTTTCAATTTGTTGAGCGTTTAGCACATCAGTTCTACTTTGTTGCTTGGGAAGATCAGGAGGGTCTGTCTTATCGATTTCATCATGTGGATGTATTTTGTTGATTCTGCGAGTTTTGACATTAGCCATTGCTTGCTCTGTAACGATCTTTGTGAAGACCGTCCACTTTTTATGCTCCTTGTTATCCACTTTGATAGGATTATCATGTCGTGTATTTGTATCTGTTTCATTGACATGTTTATGTTTTTCAGACGTTTTGGCTCGCAGCTCCCTGGATAGCAATTCATTCTGTATTTTTTTCTCCGATATGTTTTCTATTTTAAGTTTTAGTTGCTCTACTTGATCTATCGATTTAACAGAGTTCAATTTGCGATTTACAATTTTAGTGGCTTCCTTTGCGAGCTGTTTAAAAGATTCCTTAGCGTTTTCAATATAATAAATTTCGTCCTCTTCTTCAACATCAGTGGAAACCTCTTGAACCATGGTCAACTCCTGTGAAGCATTCGATTGCTCCAGTAGCCTAGTGAATTTCTTGGGACGCCTATTGAAATTTAAGCCTCTTTGAGAATCATCAGATTCACGACAATCGCTCATTGGCATCTCCGTGGCACTATCCTGTTCCGGTTCTGAGTTCGACAACTCAGCGCCAACATTCAAGCTGGCAACAGAGATTTTATCTTCGGAAACATGTTCCCATTGCACGGGATTCTCAGCAATCCGATCTTTGGGTACTTCGTGTATGATTGCTTCGTTGCCGACATGCAAATCAAGCTGCTCGGACATTTCCTGAGCTAGCGGCGACTCCTGCTCAAAATGAAGCTGCTCCTGGTCTGTCTGCTTGCCTTGTGGCCAGCAAACCTCTTGAATATCCACTGTGAATGTGAAATCCATTATGGGCTTCGTCTCGCGTGCACTGACCATTTTTCCGAACCGCTCAAAGGCAAAAGATCCGTTGTACTCGTATTTTCTCGAGCTCATAAAGTACTTTACCGATGGCATTAGCTTAGCGTAGTCCATGCGGTAGCTGGCTGCAAGGATAATTAAGATGAATAATGAACTTCAATATAAATTAAAACCTTCCGATACCTATGGACGTGCCATTAATGTACATATTAATTGGCAGATAGAATATACGCTGGAAGTACAGTTGAATACTATGCAATGAAGACTTGAACCGCAGGCCCAGCACATCGTCGAGCATATAACAGTCCGATTCATTCAGCTTTAGCTCGATATTCGTTACGTTTCCCACAAAGTCGAACATCAGCAGCACCGTATTCACCTCTTTGCCGTGACATAGCGATTTCACCAGCTTGTTAACATTCTTCAGCTGCTTGAATTGCAGCACCACGACTATGATATCGCAATCAACCAGAGGATTATTGCCCACCTGCAGCAAGCCCAATTGCACCAACGATTGCACGTAGACATTGGCCTAAGGGTGGGTAAAAGTTTGTCAATGTATATTTTGATACCCAGAAGTTGCGTTTACCTGTGACTGCATCATGTTGGCAGTGATCGAGTGGCCGCTTGCTTTCAGTGGAGGCGAACGAGTCTCCTTTTCCTGCAAGTAAAAGATTTGACTCAATGTGGATGAACTGCTTCATTGAATTGGGCATACTTCACTGTTGAAGACGAGCAGATGCTTGAACTCCTTCGTATAGAGCAAAGACTTTTTGATAATCGCCAACATTAGCAGCACTTCCGGCTTCTGTGGGTGGAATTTGCTGTTAATGCAGATCAGTTTGTGCCAGAACATTTTAAGCATCAATGCGCTATTCTTGCCGCCCACTCCCAGTACGGGAATACCCCTTATCGGCAACAGCAGGGATCCAATTGTCCTGCGTTTCTCACTGCCGTTGCAGGCAAAGAAGGACACCTTGACTGGTCGATGGTCGGTCTTAATGCGCTTAATGCCGGCCATGTCACACTCCCAAATGCAATTACTGTTGAAGATGATGGTTTCATTGGTGAGCGAAGGAGTGCCCTCCACCTCAAAGTCGACGGTGTTAAGTGCAGCATTCATTACGATCTGATCCCGTTCTCCCGTTGTGTCACATCCATAAAAATTAATGGCTGATAGATATAGGAAGTTTTTCATTTATAGGTAGGACTCAAGTCTGTGCATCCTCTGCTTACCTTCGACAACGTGCAGGACAACACAGAATGTATTATCCGCATAGCTGGCACTGGCAGCGGAACTGCGATCCGTGGCTGGCGCCTGTCGCAGCTGATTGTTCTGCTTGACCATATTGCGTGCCAGAAAAGCCCGTGTATCTTAGCACTTAAAAAAAAAAAACTAACTAGACAATTTAAAACCGAAACACAACTATTATTTCAATTCCCACAAAATGGTTGGAATTTAACAAGTATTTATTACTCGTCACTGCTGTAACGTTCTGTAATTTTTTATTAATATTGAAGTCAGATGTCTGTTGTTTTCCTCGTTATATTTGTTGTTATTTTCAGCACAGTACAACAAACGCCCGGCAAACTTTGTTGCCGTATTTCCTTTTTATACGTTACCATGGCAGCGGTGAAATTTAAGTGATGAGTAGTTATCGACGATAACGATATTTTGTGTCGTGACATCATAAAAAAGAATCAAAAAATTTATGGGCAGCACTGGTCACACAACTCACGTCTGCTATCGATGGAAATGTATCGCATTACCTTCGCAATTACCGGTTTATTTATTTATATATGGTATTTATAGCCTTGTAATATTTTTTTTAAAGAAAGGAGCGTGGCACTACCTGGCGAATTAGCAATAACAATGAATTTTCTCAGCTTGTATAAGAGTTTGAGCCGCCTAATTTTGAATTAAGGTTTCAGATAGAATATATTTTCGATTTAGGGTTCACACACACCCCCTTCCCAACAAATTAATAGTTCATTTGTTTTACATTTCTTCTATTTTATTTCAGAAATAGGTTTTATTGGTGGCATACTTTAGGTAGGCAAGTGTAATCAACTAAGGACACTATATAAAGTTTGGTGACATTTCTAATTAGTTATTTTTAACATGATCTACGTTCTCATTGTGTCCACTCTGTTGACGATGATTCTTAAGGGCCGTGCCCTGTATGAACCGCTCGCCGCAAGTATTGCACTGATAGGGTCTCTCGCCCGTATGACGACGTATGTGGAGTGTCAGGTCATTGGACTGTGTGAAGCTCTTGTCACAATAGGTACACTTGTAGGGACGTTCGCCGTTATGAATGCGCATATGTTGCTGCAGCTTGTAGGAGCGAGCGAATCCCCGTTGGCAAACAGTGCACACGTGAGGGCGTTCGCCTGTGTGGCTGCGTCGATGGCACTGGAGATCGGAAGAGCGTGGAAAGGCCTTGTCACAAAAGTCGCATTTGAACGGTTTCTCGCCTGTGTGGCGTCGTATGTGTACAATAAGATTTGAGGAAGAGCTCACTGCCTTACCACAAAAGGCACAGAGGAAACTCTTTTGCTGCTTAGAGACGCTTCCTGCAGTCTTCGTTGTTTTGATTGAGCCAGATGCGCCTGGTGCATGGAACTTCTTTATGTGGGCAGTCAGTCGATCCTTTCTATTGTATTTCCGTGGGCACTGACCGCATTTAAAGGTCTGGCAGTTGTCAGTACCCTCAAGCGATCCTTCTACCGCTTCCTCCTTTGCCTGGATATCGTCTCGTGAATGTTCTCGCTGCATGTGCAGCAACAGATTTGATTCCCACATGAACTTATAACTACATTTTGTACACTTGAATTGCTTCTCCAAGTTTCCACATTGCACTCGCTTGTGGTAGGCAATAAGATCCGGCGAAACACTCTTAAAGATGCACTGATCACAGCCCTCGCTTATCCGTTCCAGTCGATGCATTGCTTGCTGGTGCTGATGCAGTTCATATTTACGCACACAACGCAGTTGGCACATGCCGCAGGTGTAGAGTGCGGGGGTGCCGGGTGGCTTGGCCTCATCTTCCGTTTCCGAATCCTCTAGGTGAAGTTCATAGCCCAACTGATTAGTAATGGAGTAGTTAAGCATTGACTTAATTGCGTGGTGTGTGCCACTAGGGGCAGATAACAAATGCGCTCGGAGCGCGGCAATGGTGGCAAATTGCACATTACACACCTTGCATTCGATGCACTTTTGTCCGTTTGGATGGCGGCTTGCATTGAGCAAGGCCTCGGCGTAGGGCAGCTGAATAGCATTAATGCCATGGCGCTCGATGTGCTGCAGGAGATTGGCCTCCCGATAGAAGCGTCTGGCACACCAGCGACAACGATAAATGCTCGACTCCTGAGCATGCATCAACCTGTGGCGTGTGAGATCCTTCTGCATTTTAAAGCTACGTTTACATTCGTGACAATCATAGCTGACAGCAGGCAACAAACTTGCTCCATTCATTTGGATACCGCCATTAGGTTGTTCCTCGATGACGACTTCCGGATGCGCCACGTCTACATGCAACTTGAGGTTGTCGTGCCAACGAAAACGCAGTGGGCATTTGCGGCAAAGGAAACGCTTAAGTGCATTACGACAAAGGGTCCGACAATGATGTTCCAGCAACTGTTCATTAACGAACCTCGCCTGGCAATGACTGCAGACACGACTAGCTTCCTGCCACCTGTGCTGCTCCAACTGGTGTGCATAGAGTTGGTGCTTGCGCGACACTTTTAACTGGCATAGATCGCAGTCGTATGTTTGACCAATGCTTCCCGTAGTTTCGGCCGAGTCAGAATCCGTTTCGGTTTCGCTACTATCCAAACTTAGCTCAATGCCTGCCTCATTAGTAATCGAAACGAATCTTTCAAGCTCATCTCCCTTAGCCAAATCAAATTGAATACGATGTGTCAATTGTTCCTTATCCATATCAAAACTTCCCAGCTCCGGATATAATGTACGGCAAGTGATTGCAATCTCCTCCTCAAGGTGCAACGCAACTTGATGCGAAAGTAGATGGCTGCGCAGATCGGAGATCTTTCTGTGGTAGGACGTACAAATCATGCATTTTATTTGCTTGCATCCATTGGGACGACATAGTTGGGCCCAGACAACTGGCATAGACTGCAAAACCGCATTGTTTGTATTACTAATGGCTTTGCTTGCCGCTTCCAGCGGCTGTTGCTCGCCATGAACTCGCATATGTGACTTGAGACCATCCTTGCGGTAAAATTTGCGTTGACAATAGGAACAATCGTACTTTGCCGTCGTCTGCAGCTGATGAATGCGCCTATGCCGGGTTAGATCCTTCGGCCAAATGAAAACCTAAAAATCAATCATATTTTAATAAATGCATTTGCTTTGAATAGAAACAAACTCACCTTTTCGCATTCGCTGCACTGCAGCTTGGATGATGATCGCTGGCGTCTGCTACTTTGCTTAGACTCCTCTAATCTTTCAGCCTTCTCCACATCCATCGCCTTTTCGTGGGCTAATTTCATATGCCGCTCGTGGTTTGACTGCCACACAAAGTGAAGGTTGCACTGCGTGCAATGATAATTCGCGTGTCGCTTGCAACAAACTGTACGCAGATGCCACTCAAGAAGGGAGCCAGCAACAAATCCTATTCCACAAGTGTCACAAACATGAGGCATCACCTTCAGTTCACTATGCTGAATTTCTTGATGGCGACGCAAGTGGCTTAGGCGAGTTGTGGTCTCACCACAAATATCACAAGTATGCACAGGTAAGGTTAAGGATGTTGCACTATCGCTTAACTCTGTATCAGAATCTAAAAAGTCTAGCTCCTGACCAGCTGCTGCACAGGCATTAAAATATCTTCCATAGTCTCCAACCTCAAAGTCATTTGCAATCTGCTTACTAAGTTCTGTCCAGTTGCAATCCAAGCCATTGGGATAAAAGCAACGAAAAAAGATAGAGGATTGTGTGGAATCTATGCCGGTGCGTCCATCCCGATGAGTGATTAAGTGGCTTCTCAGAGAAGACATGCTTTCCAATTGTTCATCACACAAACAGCAATAGATTTGACGACTCTCCTCGTTAGCTGCAATTTTGTTTTTCTCGCAGCAAGCGTGTTGCTTAAGATTCTGTTGCCACATAAATTTGCCTGGACAATTGGTACAGCTATAGCGCTTGAATCGGCTGTAACACTGGGAACGCTGGTGCTGTTCCAGCAACTTGGCACACACAAATCCGATTTGACATTTATCACAACGCTGCCAGGCAGCTTCATCTGCCGATTGTGTGTGCGCCTCCAGGGTGTGGCGTATTAAACGATGTTTCCGAGTAAAAGAGACTTTGCAGGGAAGGCATTCATAGGGCGCTATGCCAGCTACTTCCTCATCGGAATCACTCAGGCAGAGCTCATAGCCATGGGCATTAACCACTGAACAGTATTTATCCAAGTTCTCCCGGCCGTCAGCAATGTCTGCACATACCAGTTGCTTGATTTCTGTCAAATCCTGTTGGTTAGGAAACAGTTCTCGGATAACATCACAGTCGGCGCTAAGATCAGAAAATGTTTCAGGGATGACATGCCTAGCCAGATGTTCACGCAACTCCAGTATACGTTGACATCTCAGGCCGCATAGCTTACACTCAACACGCTTAAGGCGTCCTGAACTGTACAGCCGCTCAGCAAATCGCCACTCCAGGCTCAGCGTTAGGGCCTCACATTTGGCACGGTGCTTTTCGTGCAAGCGCAGATGGAATAGATACTTGTCCTTACGCAGGAAACTTTTGCCACAGATTTCGCACACATGGGAGGGCTCCTCATAGTGTATGCGGGCATGTCGTTGCATGTCGCGATGCCATGAGAAGGTTTTTTTGCAGACTTCGCAGGCAAAACGTCCTGCTTCAGGGGTGTGATCTTTGACCCGAACTGGACGGCCACGCCGACGTTTTATCTGCATTGGCTGTACGTTGTTAGATCTGCGAAATGTAATAGTTATTATAATAGTAAATACAAGTGATTTCAACCCCTACGCTGCTTCATCTCCGCTGCTAATGGAGGGTTTTGTCTTGCGCGCACTGCGCCGCAGCTGCATAGGTTGGAGATCCTCATCATCGCTGGAAACACATTAAATTTGTTGAAAGATTTAACAAATTAGTTACCTAAGGATACTCACTTAGCATCGACATCACCATTGTTACTCTCACTGTCGCTTTCTGGTTGTAATTTAAGGTCTGCAACACAAACAAGGAGACCAACTGAATCATTGGGTCCTGGGGTTAGCCCAAGTACAGCAGCACTTTCAGTTTCTCCATCAAAGTCGATGTCAGCTTCAGTCTTGATGAGCTGCAGTGCCATGTCGATGGGTGCCTCATCTAGGCATTGTGGTGACAGCAGTTCCTTGCGTAGATTGAGCAACAGTTGCTCCTGCACCTGACGCACTTGCAACACAAAGCCATAAGCATCTTGCAGCTTATTTAAGCAGTCTACACATAAGTGCTGCGGCAGATGATCAGCTCCAAGTTCCATTGGCTAAAACATAATTGTGAAATTAAATTAAATTAACCATTTTCTTAAATATTTTAGCTACCTACATCGTTGGGAGTCAATTCGTGCAACATATCGCCAATGCTTTTATTCACATATTTCTCGTTGCACGCTGATAGCGCCAGCAAGTTGTCAGTTTGCTGCGCACAAGTGCGACAGATGTCTGTCGGAAACATATTGTAAGTCTTGTTAAATATCCATCAAACACAGTGTTTTTATAAGAATGAAACAAGGCAATACAATTGCAAATCTTGAAGCATCGATAGATTTGTTTGTTTCATGTTAATCGATATGAGTTAAAACAGATGTGCAATACAACAGCTGTTAGCAGAAAAGTGTAGCCACACCACAAGTTTCGTTGGTTTGTTTTTCAATCAGCTGTTGTTGGAACAGTGTAACCACACTTTAAAAAGTTAATGTTTTGTGAACTTGTGCATTGATTGGCATCTTTCAATAAGGAGTTGGAAATTTTTATTTGTCTTGTTGGAAAATGACAAGGACATGCAGGATCTGCGGTGGTGCAGATGGTCGCTATTGGATTGAGACTCCGGTAGATAAATACTCCGAGAAAACATTTAATCAAATATTCCTAGAGCTAACCAGACTTGAAGTGCGTACACCCTCCTCCACTCAATCAAACAGCAAATGATAAGACAAACTTTATCACTTTCAGGTCGTCTTGGATCAAGCTGACAAGTTACCGCCCTGGCTATGCCGCAGCTGTGCCCACCGATTGGAGAATGCCTACGATTTTGTCTTGCAAGCACGTCAAACGCATCAGCTCTGGCTGCAAAAACTTGCCGCCGAAAACGATGCAGAGGACATCGAGCCGGGCACATTAGAATGTCTGCGTGAGATGCCAATACAATTGCTGGAAATAGAGGATATTACAATTAAAATGGAAGAGCCTGAACCAGCACAACAGCCCGTAGATCCAACCAAATCGATTGATCCATTGGTCAAAAAATTAAGGAACAATGAAAGCGACGATGATGATGATGACGATGATGTTCCACTAAAGCAGCGTAAAATGCACCTCCGCAAATTGCCTATGCTACACAAATGTAACAAGTGCGATAAAGCCTTCAAGTACGTTACTAACTTGTTCAGGCACAAGCAGCGAGACCACAGAACGGACGAAACCCAGACTAAGAAAGTATCCGTCAGTCAGAACGAAGGTTCAGAGCCCTCACTTCATAGTATTATTAAAAATTCTATTGCAGCCAGAGGCAGCACTCAGTCAGAGTAAGTATTGTTAAAACAAAAAAAAGTTTAAGGAGTTAAAGATTTCCGAATTGCAGCTTGGATAGTAACAACAGTGATAATTACTACAAATGCGACCAATGCGATAAGTCGTACAAGTACATAATGCTGCTTATTAAACACAAGCATAAGGCGCACGGCGCCAACCAGTTGCCAGCGGAGCCAAGACCCATTCGAAGAAACGATGAGTCAAGCTCACAATCGACGGATAAGCCGAAAGCAGCACCACCGCAGCGACCTAGAATAACCTGTACAGATTCGTTGGTGCACAGCATCATCAAAGAAATTAAGTGAGTATTTAAAATATGTAATATAATATATACCAAAGGTTAACTTATTATGTTTTGAAACAGAACACCCGAGGAGGATGAATCGGACAACACAGGAGCAGACAATTATTATAAGTGCGATCAATGTGATAAATCCTTCAAATACATTGTGAGTCTTATTAAGCATAAGCATAAGGAACATAATGCCTACAGAGATTCTGATGACGATGAAGACGAAGCCGCCTTATCCACCTATGCAGCATCTTCGGCTGCGCATTCAAAACCTTCACGCATCGATAGACGTGTCAAAGGCTTTGATTTAAATCGCTGCAAGCCGAATGGCTCCAAAGAGATTCAATGCATGATCTGTCTTCGTAGATTTGTCAAGCTAAGAGAGCTAAGACAGCATCTCAAGAAACACCCACACGACTTCACTTTCGAGGCACATGGCGAGCCGATTGAACGTATTGCCGAAGGCTTCTACAAAACCGCTGTTGAGTCAACAGCCGAAGGCCTCAAACAGCGCATATTCAATGATCTCAAGATTGGCATGTATGGACGCTACTATTCCATAACGAACGAAGCACGATACGAAATGAATTTGGACAGCTCCGACACGGACAGTGATGGCGAAGGAGATGTTGTGGAACGTCGTAGCTATTCCTGCGAGTTGTGCGATGCACCCATTGCTGTATGGCCACGTAAATTTCAGCTACATGAACATCATCGGCAACAACACACTTGGCTAGATGCGCCGTATGTTTGTCAACGTTGTGACTCGCGCTTCCTGAGCGCCCAATTGCTGGATCATCACACGCATAAGCTTTGCCAAAACACACTCAAACGCTTCATGTGCGACAAGTGTCCGCAGCGCTTCTTCTGGCGACGTAATCTGCGTGCACATCTCGCTGAGCACAAAAACAAGGTGAGGGCATACAATAGACTCCCACGTACACAGTTTCTTATTCCTGTTCGCTCTTCTTTTAGCAAGAGACCTATCCATGTGATCAGTGCTCGCGTAGCTTTCAGGACAAGAGTGCCGTCACCAAGCACAAGCTCATGCATCACGATGTCAGCAATGAACTTCTTCCCTGCCGCTGGTGCACGCGCACGTTCTATCGTCCGGCTCTGTTGCACAAGCATGTGCAGCGACACGGTTTCAGGGGCGAAGACCTACCCTTGGCAGAGACTCTGCTGGCAGATGCCGCCAAGCCAACCGGACCAAAGCACATTCTGTGCAAGCTATGTGACATGCAATTCATTAGCATTACCGATCTGCGACGACACATTTCGCTGCATGCGCACAGTGAGGAGGCAGGCAACTATATGATTAGCACCGAGGAAGGCTTTGAGCTGCAATTGGATGAAACAGATGACAGCGATGCTGAAACAGTGGCATCTAACGCAAGGTCTTATAAATGTGATTTGTGTGACATGACCTTTCAACGACGACGCGACATGAGCGAGCATCAATATTCTCTGCACACATTCGACAAATTGCCGTATTCCTGCGAACATTGCATTTTCAAGTCCGTAGACAAGGTACGTAATAACTAATCGGAAAAAACAACGATGTTTACAATTTATTCCATGTTTTAGTTAATGCTGGAACATCATAAGCGCTCGCAGTGCCTTAACGAAGAAAAGAAATTCAAGTGTTCGCGGTGCGGTTACAAGTTTATGTGGCGCGTCAATCTGGAACGACATATGGCCAGCCAACATGCCAATTTATCCAATCAGGCTCCGGTGACATCCAAACGGACCAGACGCTTCCGTTATCAGTGCCCGCACTGCTGGAGATCCTTTGTGGTGCAACCTAGCCTGGATAAACACATACGCGACATGCATGTTGCTAAAAAGAATCCGGGGAAAAAGTATCTTTGCTCGCTGTGCGGCCTAGAGTCTCTCACGCCTAACAAGCTAAGCATTCACATGCGCCGTCACAACGGCGAAAAGCCCTTCAAATGCGATCTCTGCGACATGTCCTTTACAGTCCACTACGAGCTAAAGGTGCATCGTCGCAAACATACCGGGGAGCGTCCCTATCAGTGCACGTTTTGTGCTAAGGATTTTGCCCGGCCTGATAAGCTGAGGCGACATGTCTATATGCATAGCGTAAAGCGTTAAGATCGGATCTCGATCAATACAATTGATCAAATAAAATATTTTTTATGCAAATTCAGTTTTCATTACGAAAGCATAGTCTCTGACTTGGCAAGCTTTTCACTTTTTAAATTCAATTAAGGTTTTAATTACCCGATCATTAAACACTCGAAACCGGTTGTGGAATTCGCTAGATCCAAACTGCAAGGCGATTTCAAGGTAAAGTTAGGTATTCCCCTTACGTACTTAACTGATGTGGTTTTTTGAGAAACTTCTGTGTTTAGTATAAGATTAAAGATTTTTAAGAAACATCTTTCATTAAGAATTCATGAATTCTCATGTTAAATTCAAATGCGAAGAGTGTATCGTGTAGAAATGGCAGAGCTTTTTTGAGTTACCGACTCTCAGCTTGTTTATTGGAATCGCCAAGCGAGCTTTTTCTCTCAGTTGCAGTCGAAACTTTGGAGACGCCACACATCAGCGCAGACAACACAAAGCAATATGCAAATGACGTCTGTAAATGCACCCCAGTGGGTTAATCGGGAGCTGTTTGCAGGCCTTTTGAAACACCACTACACGGATTTTGATAATATTCAGAAGTTTGAATGTAGCGCAGCCATAAGCGGGGGCGAGAACTATCTGACAATTGTGCTGCGCTTAGGAATCAAAATGTTAATGAAAGGTAGGTCAACAATACAAACATACGTGTGTATATATGTGTGTGCATGCTGGGAGAAGAGGCATTTAAAGTTTACAGAAGAATTTATCAACAGATAAGAGCAGCCAAGAGATAAGTTATATATTGAAAATACCGTTGGTAAACGATCGAGGAGATGAACACGACTTTCACGAACTGTTCGTCACAGAGGCGGATATGTACGATCGTCTGGTACCAGAACTGGAGGAAATCTATAAGCGGCATACATCTCTAACGGTAAGGTTTAAGCCCGAGCATCTTAAGTTCCCCGAAGATCCACCAAACTGCGATTACATATTAATGGAGGATCTACGCACAAAAGGATATAAGAATCTAGAGCGTATGTTTGGACTGGGGCAAACTGAAATGAAAGCCGTGCTTAAGAAACTGGCCCAATGGCATGCCGCATCCGCTAAGCGGGTAGTCGAGTTAGGAGACTACGAGGAAGGGTATCAGAAGAGTTACATCTGCCCCGAGCATTACAAGTGGATTGAGCATTCGAATATTACATTCAATGTGCCCTTTTTGGAGTGCATGCAGCAATACGATTTGGATCCGGGACATCAGCTGTTGATAGTAAGTAGATCAATTAAGGAAATATACCGGATAGAAACCTGTATACGTATATTGTATTTCCAGAGCAATTATACCGCCCGTATGACAGATTTGTATTTGGAGTTTGGTCGCGTGGATAAATCCGATTTCTACGTACTGAATCATGGAGACTTTTGGTGCAATAACTTCCTTTTCAAGTTGGATAAGGGAAATATTCAGGATGTTTGTTTTGTTGACTTTCAACTACCCAAGTATGGCACGCCAGCACACGATTTATTTTGCCTCTTGATGACAACACCGAATGCTCATATAAAGCTGGAGAGATTCGATTATTTTGTGGAATATTATCATGAACAACTTGTCGAGCATTTGGAACTACTCAAATATGAGCGTCATATACCTACGGTCTCGGAATTACAAGCAAATCTACGCCAGAACGGTCTCTGGGGTAAGCTACACCCTAAATATAGCTATATGATATATCGTTATTTGTCGTGTTCTATTCCATCATTATAGCGTTTGTATGCGCTCAACGAATGCTGCCCGTCACAATGTTTCCCCCCAGTGCCGATTCAAATGTGGAGAACTTTATGGGCGACTCGGAGGCAGCTATGGATTTTAAGCGCAAATTGCTGCTAAATCCCAGCTATGTTAAGCAAATTAAACTCATTTTGCCTTGGCTCATTGAAAGGGGATTTATCAATTGAAGTTAGACTACGTTTTTGTACAATCTTTAGACAATTTAATATTTAACTTTTAATTTCACTCTTTATCAATAAATTTAATTATCATATGTCAAACACGGAATACCAAATACGGTTTGTTTTGATCGTTTATCACGCCGAGCATACTGAATGAATATGACAGCAAGAGAAAACCTAAAGAGTAGTACCACAAATCAGTTGGCAAGAAAGTTCATATATTTGATGCCATTGATTTTAAAAGAGCAGGAGAGAGAGAGATAGAGAGAGAAAATTTAAGGCAGAGTGCGATAGAGATATAGATAGATAGAGAGAGAGAGAGAGAGAGAGCAGCTTTGTGGGAGAGAAAAAGCTTTTTTGATGTGAGAAGATATTTGGTTCTGGCTGATAACGCAAAAACGAAAACGTGCAGACTTTAAGATACCCTGTAACAGTAAAAGAAAACTAAGTTTATTTATTTGCCTGTTGTTTAAATTTTATTTATTAGCATTCGTTTTAAATGGTTCTTTAGAGCTCGTCCTGGCTTAAATTGGCCAGACAAATATTTTTAGACTATTTACACTACAAAAATCCATTTATTTTGTTCAAAAATTTATTTATACTTTTAATTAGGATACGGTACAACAAGTCTTTAAAAACAAAGGAATCTGTATTGGTGCGAGCTGAATAACTACAGGTAAATTATATTTTTTTGGTAAGTCATCAAATTATATTTCCGTCCCTTTTGAATACCAAATAAGGTTTAAGCGTTTGTTTTGGTCTGCTTATTCGCAGAGAACTCTTTATGAAGCGTCAGAGAGCAATGAAAAGCTTTGCTCTGAGAGAGCTCATTCATGTTTGTTGTTGACGCTCCAACACATACCATATATGGTATAAAGAGAGATAGCGAGTGGGAGAGACTGGTACACTTAACTGAGTTCCTCTCGAAAAGCTCCGATCCAAAAAAGTTATTCACTTCTCTCATTCATGGTGTCTACAGCAAAATCGGCATAAATAGTGCCGTAAAGTTGACTGAGCCATTAATGACTTCCTTTCGAGTGCAGTAAACATATCGGTGCAAATATCTTAGAACCCTTTTAGTAATTCAAGAATAATGTCATCTGCAACGAAAGCCGTTTCACCTGCCAGCAATGTACCCGATTGGGTGCAGGCTGACCTATTTTTGGATGTGCTAAAGGACACTGTGAAAGGCTTCAAGAAAATTAAGAAATTTTCAACGGTTAGCGGGTCTGCCGTAGGTGAAAACTATGCAACAATCATGCTGCGAGTGAATATAGAAGTGCAGCTGGAAGGTAAGTAAAAGACCTGATTCTTTGAAACACACAATTATATCGCGACCTTTGGCTTACTTTCTGCAGATGGTAAGGAGAAGTCTGTATCCTACATGCTTAAACTGCCTCATCAGTTGGAAATATTCCAAAAGATGATGGAACACAATAACTTCTTTGAGGCAGAGTGCAGTATGTACGAGACTTACGTTCCCGAGTTGGAGAAATTGTATCATGACGTTGGCGTGGAGGTAAAGTTCGGTGCCACGGCCTTCGAGCTAAAGAATGCCAAGTCTGATTATGTGCTGCTAGAAGATCTGGCACCCCGTGGCTTCAAGAACACAAATCGCTTGGAGGGTCTCGACCAGGCTCACACAGAGTCAGCTCTGCAAAGATTGGCTCAGTGGCACGCTGCGTCTGCCGTGCGAGTGGCCACAAAGGGAGCCTATCCGGAGAGATTTAGCACTGGGATCTTCAAAGAAGAGAACCGTGCAATGATGGTCGAAATGAACAAGCCCATGGCAAAGAATTTCCTCACAGCCTGCGCGACTTACAAGGGCAATGAGGAATACATCCAGCAAGTAGTAAGTTCACTCGGAAGTGTATTGTTAAATTTATTTTAACCTTAGATCCCATAGAGAGCGTTGCAACCCAAAATTATTGATGGGATGTTTGAAATGGCCAAGGTGGATCCATGCGGTTTTAACGTCCTCAACCATGGTGACTTCTGGAGTAACAATATAATGTTCTCGTATGATTCCGCTGGGAAAGTCAAGGAGGCTCTTCTAGTTGATTTCCAAATGGCAAAATACGGAACGGTCGCACAGGATCTGTATTACTTTCTGCTATCGTCGACTAAATTCGAGGATAAGCTGACCAAATTCGATTATTACATTCAATTCTATCACGAAAAACTGGCTGAAAACCTTAAGCTGCTCAAGTATTCGAAGGCTATTCCTACCCTGCGGGAGATTCACATGTCACTTTTTAAATATGGTTTCTTGGGTAAAAAAACATCGAATTTTCTACATTACCATTTTTATTAATAATTCATTTCAACTCAGGCTATTTGTCGGCTACGGGCATCATGACAGCCGTTCTCTTGGATCCCTCATCAGAGGCCAATTTGGAAAATTTCCTCGGAGACTCTGAAGAATCGAAGGAGTTCAAGACCAAAATCAATACGAATCCGCGATATCGCAAGCACATCGAGATCGTTCTACCATGGTTATTGAACCGAGGTGCCTTGGATCTTAACTTATAATTTGTAAACCAAGAAAAATTAACCAACTGAGATGCTATTTATTATTTGAAGTAATCGATTTAATTGTTATCATTCACTTAAACTAAAATAAACAAAATAAGCAAAAACAAGTAACGAAACCCACACTCCAGCACGCCCGACAGTTAGATACCCTGCGCTTAATTTTGAACTGCCTTGTCCTTTTATAACTGTTCTGTTTTAGTCCGATTAAATTGCAAATAAGATGATAGATCTATTTAGTTGTAATCTATGGGCATGCCGAAGTAGAAAATTGTAACGTTAACCCTTCTCTTAATAATCGTATGTTCCCCATTTGCGTAGGCGGCGGTCGTGGCATCGATAGTTAAAAATCCTCTTGATTTGCATATGGGATACAGAAATCTCCATGCTAAATTAGTATCTCTAGGTATTATTGTTGCTGAGATCGGCGCGTTCATACGTACAGGCACACAGACTTACATGGCTTCATTAACTTGTCTATAATTACATTTACGCAAAGCTAGTATTCTCTTTTTTGATCACTTTCAATGATCGAAGGGTATACAAACAATAATAAGAGCAACCCGTGCAATTCGCTGGTAAACAAGACATTAGAAAGAGCTTGTCAAAACAAAATGTAAAGTGCAAATACGATAGATGAAGGGAGCTTTCAAAAGCTTATTTGTTTTGTTCTTTGCTTGTTATACTACCAGTTATATTGGATGAGAGATAAAATAAACAAAAGTCCAATGGTATTTGATTTGTGTAATACATGGAAATTCAATGAGTAACCAATAATTTATTTTGGGAATTAACTTTTCTAATACAATTAAGTTAGGCTAAATCGAATTAAAATATTTGCAATAAGCAAATATATATGTTACTCTTCTAATTACACACCTCTTTTATAGATCACAATCAAAATCGCCTTAAACCAAGGTTATCTTTCCCACTATATTCAACATATGTTTGTACACTTGATAGTTAGATGCCTCCCCCAACTTAAAATAAAGATCGCTGAACTGGTTAATTATTTACTTTCAGAACAATTTGTAAATCCCTCTTTTTATTGTGAAGCACTAATAATAGTGTTCTTAATAGAAACAAAGAGAGAGGAAGAGGGAGCAAGAGAGAGCTTTTGGTAAGTTTTCATCGAAATTTCGCTCAGCTTGTTTCGGTTAGATGGCAAGTTTCGAGTCGTTTGAGGCTTACTTGGAAAGGTATAAATAAACTGGTCAGAGCGCTAGAGAACGATTAGAAACGCGTCGTCAACTACGGAGAGCACTACGATATAAGCATAGTGCTTCACGACTGCAATTCAATTGTTTCAATATCAATCGAAAAAGAAAATGGCGACAGACACTGTGAGCGATGCTTCCGGCAGTAAAGTCCCCGACTGGGTGCAGGGTGAATTATTTGTCGACATGCTCAAGGATACCGTCAAGGGGTTTTCCAAAATCAAGAGCTTTAAGGCCGACAGTGGATCGGCAGCAGGTGAAAACTATGCGACAATCATGTTAAGAGTGAATATACAAGTCGAATTGGAGGGTAAGTCATAATGCCAAACAAAATATGTTCCTGATCGACTCACAAAATAGATACTTCTCATAGATGGCTCAGAGAAATCCGTTTCTTTTATGTTGAAACTTCCGCATCAATCGGAAATGTATCAAAAAATGATGGAGAAGAACAACATCTTCGAATTGGAGTACAGCATGTATAAGACGTATGTGCCCGAGTTGGAAAAGCTGTACACGGATGCAGGGGTCGATGTAAAGTTCAGTGCAACGGCCTATGAATTGAAGGGCGCCAAGTCGGACTACGTTTTGCTGGAGGATTTGGCTCCCAGGGGATTTAAGAATACAAACCGGTTAGAGGGGCTAGACAAGGATCATACCGAGGCTGCTCTACGAAAGTTGGCGCAATGGCACGCCGCCTCCGTCGTACGTGTAGCAACCAAAGGACTCTACCCGGAGGGCTTTAACACCGGATTCTTTAAGGAGGAAAACCGTGAAATGCTGGTGGAAATGAATAAGGGACTGGCCCAAAACTTTGTCAAGTGCTGTGCGAAATTTGAGGGACACGAAGAATATTACAATGAAGTGGTTGGTACCTCAAATCCGTTGCGTTGGCGAGTATTCAAATAATCGATTTGTACTTCTCTCATTAGAAAGCTGTCGAGCACAAAATTACTGACGCGTGTTTCAAAATGGCAGCACCGGACACAACTGGCTTGAATGTACTCAACCATGGCGATTTCTGGAGTAACAACATGATGTTTTCACATGATGAGGAGGGCAAAGTGAAAGAGACAATTCTAGTGGACTACCAAATGCCAAAATACGGAACAGTAGCACAGGATCTGTTCTATTTTCTTATGTCGTCTACCAGGCTCGAGGATAAGTTGTCTAAGTTTGATTATTATATAAAGTTCTATCATGACAATCTTAAGGAGCATCTGATAATACTTAACTATACGGGAACTATACCTACACTTCGAGGAATACACACAACCCTATTTAAATATGGATTCTGGGGTGAGGAAAACCGCAAATCGCTGGTTAACATGTTCAGCGATTTTATAATCTCTCTTCATTTAAGGTTATCTAACCGTAACTGGAGTTATGGCTGCCGTCCTGGTGGACCCAACCGAAAGTGCTAGTTTCGATAACTTCCTTAGTGACACTGACGAGGCTAAGGATTTCAAAACCCTGATGTATTCTAATCCTAGGTATAAGAAACATATTCAAGCAATCTTGCCCTGGTTGTTAAATCGAGGTGCTCTGGAAGCCCTCTAAACAGTGCTTGTGATGTATCAATTACGGAATCAGTTTTATGTATGTTAAATGAAATTGTAATTTAAATACCTAAACGAAGTACCCAACTAAACCTCATAAAATCCGCTAAAATCTAGTAAAAAGAGTCGATTTTACGGCTCGAGTTCACGTGATTTGTGAGTGAGGTATGAGCTGTAATTAATGTGTAATTTTCAATGTGAACAAGTATAGAAAATTTTAAAGATAAAATATATAAAAACCCCCACAAAGCATATAAAAAATGTGGAAGCTTTGACAGAGATATGTGAGTCGTGAAGACAGTTATCGAGCTTTACTTGATTTCGCTACCTAACGATGATCATTTCCAAAGAAAAGCTCTTACCTATGGCCCTAGACCAAGGCTATGCACTTCTTACCATTAGATTCGTGGTCAACGAACTGATAATTGTGTTAGTCAAACTTAATGTACAAAAATTTTATAGTTTATAATAATAAGGGGTACAAAGTGATCTAATGTCTGATAGATTGCAGGCGGAATTAGTTGTAATTGTTTTTTGAGCAAAACTCTCAAGGTTATTCAAACATCAGTCATTAACCCCCAGTAGAGGATTTGTTGTCGGGGAACAACTATAAATGACGTTCTATGTTTATGTTCCGCTTGCAGCTCTTTGCCCTGAACTCTCTTACATTTTCAAAAAAGAGGGAAAAGAGACAGGAATTTCTTAAGAGCAATTCTAGTAAAGCTTTTGAATATTTCTAATGCAATTTATAGAGTTGAAAAAGCTGGAGAATTATTAGAAGCTTGTTGGTCAGCGCAGGGAACGTCCGATTTTGAGGCTGATAATAAAATAGAAATTTGTGTTATTAATTTCAATTGGCAAATAAAAAAGATATAGAAAGCAATGGCAACCGAAGCAAAAACTGATACAGCACCCAGCAAAGTACCCGAATGGCTGCAGGCGGATCTATTTCTCGATGTGCTTCGTGAGACCGTTAAAGGTTTCTCCAAAGTAAAGAATTTCAATGCCAAGAGCGGATCAGCAGCTGGTGAAAACTATGCGACGATCATGTTGCGGGTGAATATAGATGTCGAACTGGAAGGTATCAGCTGTGTATATACAGAACAATCTGGAGCACTTATGTATATACATTTCTTTTAAATGTAACACGTCTTTCCAGATGGCAAAGAGAAGTCCGTTTCGTACATGCTGAAGATACCCCACCAACTGGATATTCCCCAAATGATGGCAATGCAGAGTGGCATTTTCGAGGCAGAGCGCTATGTGTATAATGTAGTTGTTCCCGAGATGGAGCAATTGTATCGGGATGCTGGGGTTGAGGTAAAATTCGGTGCACAGTCCTACGAGTTGAAGGGAGCAAAGTCTCTTTACATACTGCTCGAAGATCTGGCACCCAAGGGATTCAAGAACAAGAACCGACTGGAAGGTTTGGATCAGGTACACACCGAAACAGCCCTACGTAAATTAGCGCTATGGCACGCCGCATCGGCAGTGCGTGTGGCCACCAAGGGTCCCTATCCAGACAACCTTATGAACGGCTTCTACAAGGATGAGAACCGCGTCATAATGCACGAAATGAATAAGCAAGTGGCGCATATCTTTGTCAAGTGCTGTGCGACCTATGAGGGTAACGAAGATTACATTGAAAAAATTGTAAGTATAAGGGAGAAGTTCTCTTCGAAACAGTTAGAAGACTTCTTTTTTCATTGGTTTCTTTAGAGAGCGCTACAACCAAAAGTAACCGATGAGATCTTCAAAATAGCCAAGTTTGATCCCAATGATTTCAATGCGTTGAACCATGGTGACTTTTGGAGCAATAACATGATGTTCTCGCATGACTCCTTTGGCAAGATCAAAGAGATCTACCTGGTGGACTTCCAGTTGCCGAAGTTCGGATCTGTCACCCAGGATTTATATTATTTCCTTTTGTCGTCGACCAAATTCGAAGATAAGCTGACAAAATTCGATTACTACATCAAGTTCTATCACGAAAATCTCGTGCAGAATTTGAAAACTCTTAAGTATTCGAAACCGCTGCCTACTCTACGCGACTTACACCTGTCGCTTTTCAAAAACGGACTCTGGGGTTGGTAGAATTTTGAATTATGGGTCTATTCTAAATAGCATTGTTATTCAACCACCTTATATATTTGTAGGTTACACAACTGCAACAACCGTTATGAGCGGCATTCTAGTGGATCCCACCGAATCAGCCAATGTAGAAAACTTTCTCAGCGACACTGCCGAGGGCAATGATTTTAAAACCCTGCTCTACTCTAATCCCCGGTATCGCAAGCATATTCAGGCGGTTCTTCCATGGCTCTTGAATCGTGGCGCCTTGGAGTCCTGAAGACCCAAATGTGGTTCGATTTCAAACTGAATTCGTGCTATCACTCAGTAATCGAAAAAATTCTTATCAATTTGCGATTATTTTTACAAGTATTAATAAACTAATGTTACGCGAAAGGCGATACCAGATTGTTTCCTAGGGGAGGTCAGTAGTTAAAAGCTTCGTGGGTTGTTCAATGAGTTTGGCGTTTGCTGAACTTAATGGGAAATTGCTTGCATCGTTATTTAAGCAAATTATGTTTTAACAAGGAAGCAAGGTTGCCTTCGGCACGCAGGTTTTATACTCTTGCAGTTATTCTAAATGTTAAACAGTTTTAGTTTTCTAAAGACAACAAAAGTTTCATGCTCCGATTCGGCTATTTCCGAGTTGCTGATTAGGTATATGTATACTATAAAAGATCGAGAATGTCTCCTTCTGGCTATAATAAATATGTATATAACCTCAGCAAAGGCATACAGATTGAATAATATCTGAAGCTTTTGTCATAAACTGAAAGGGTATAAAATCTTCGGTATTTTCAAGATAATCAATCATCTAATATTTAAAGCATAGAGCAGAATGAGCGAAACAAAACAAATACTTATGTATATGTTTGATTTGAATGTAAGTATGTGTGTCTAAATTAGAATCAGCGTATCACAACAGAATAGCAAACTAGAACATGAGTAGTCGACTAGCAAATTACCCTGTACAATGTCAAATAAATTATGCTAACGTTAGCTAAACAGTCGTGTAATGCCCCTGGAGCGACTATTAAAAGATTTAAAATATAAGGAAATAAACATCGTTTTTAAAACTCTTGAAAGTTGGAATAATCTTTATGTTATTAAAGATAGTAAAACGTACCACCATGTCAAAACTCTACATAGTTCGTCTGTTCGGCGCATTTAGAAATCTTATGAAATAAAAAGCTAAAAAAGCTTTTGATAATAGCAGCTGTTAAAGCTTTTACCTATATATAAACCTGTTTAACGCTTAAATTCAAACAGTTCAACGTCGGCATTTCCACAGACAGCACTCAAACGTTATTCGCCTAAGAACCATTAATAATGTCTCCAAAATCTCAAGAAACCACAAATGAATCTAAAATTCAACTACCCGATTGGCTGAAGCCAGCGATTTTTGAACCAGTTCTCAAAGAGACCATCAAGGACTTCACGGCAATAAAGGATTTTAGAGCTATGCCTGGAACGAAACCAGGTGACAATTATGCCACGATTATGCTTCGCATTGAGATAGATATAGAACTAAAAGGTAGGTGAGGCTTTCCCTTTATTTGTGAGCAAATTGTCAAGTGAAACCTCTTCTATTAATTACAGACAACAGATCAAAGTCCGTTTCATACATGCTGAAAACATCGCACAATTCGGCCGTATTCGATGAGGTTATGGGCAAGAATAACGTTTTCGATGTGGAGCGGGAAATGTTCATGAAATATGTTGAAGAGTTTAAGACCCTCTATCGTAATGTTGGTCTAGATGTTGAATTCGGTGCTAAGTGCTATAAACTAGATGTTCCCTACGATCACGTGTTGTTGGAAGATCTGAAAGAGAAGGGCTGTCGACCCACTAACCGACAGGCCGGACTCGATTTGGAACACGTTCAGGCCGTGGTTAAGAAACTTGCCCAATGGCACGCTGCCTCGGCCGTGCGGGTTGCAACAAAAGGTGCCTATCCCGAGCAGTTGCAGGGCGGACTCTTTGGCAACGATTCCTCCGTTCTGATGGAGAAAATGACCGATGGCATGGTAAAATATGTGCTGAAATCTCTATCGACTATCGATGGGCATGAAACCTACTACAATGATATAAAGATCATGGAGGGTAACATTATAGATAATGTTATGAAAGTCGGCGAAGTTGATCCTAATGAATTCAATGTTCTTAATCACGGAGATTGCTGGCTAAGTAACATGATGTTCCAGTACGATGAAAGAACTGGCAAATTGATTGATATCTTCTTGGTTGATTATCAAGTACCCAAATATGGCTCGAATGCCATTGACTTGTTGTACTTCCTTATATCATCACCCCAACTGGACATAAAAGTAAACAAGTTTGATTACTTTATCAAGTACTATTACGATCAACTGATAACTCACCTCAAGCTCTTGACTTACACCAAAAAGCTGCCCACTCTCATCGATATACATACATCGCTGCTGAAGCACGGTATTTGGGGTAAGTAGTGCAAGTAACTGTCGAAATAAAGCAGCTCCCTAATAACCCAGCTTTTTTAAAGGGTATTGCACGGCGTGTGGCGTAATGACGGGATGTTTACTGGACTCCACCGAGAATGCAAGTTTCGATAACATTTTTTCCGACACGCCAGAGGGAGAGGCATTCCGAACACTCCTCTTCTCCGGTGAGCTTTACAAGAAGCATCTCAAAGTTATGATGCCTTGGCTTCAGAATCGTGGAGCACTTGAATGTCACATTAGGCGCGACAACAAGCAGAATTCCTAAAAATAAGGCTTAAATTATAAAATTAAATATATATTTTAAAATTCTAAGCCTTTGTAAGAAACCTTTGATGTTAAGTTTTTAATACAAGTAAAAAGGGGATTTTAAAAGATTATCAATGTTTCACGTGATATATAAAAAAATTCTAATTTATTTGGTATTAATTTTTATTTCAATGTCCCACTTATTACAATGCTTATTATGATAATAACAAAAATGTTAATTACACGTTAAGCAATCTTTCACTCAACCCTCATGATAAATAATGCCATATATGTCATTGTATATACTGAATACTAACAAAGATAATTGCATAACAAGTAAGAAAGCTACAGTCGAGTGTGCTCGACTGTAATATACCCGCTACCCAGCTGCTCGTACATCATTTATTTGCGGAACAAAAAAACGGCTACAATCAAATTTTGACCGTAACAGGCTATGGACTTATAATATCTATGCAAAGTCAAAATCTAAAATAAAAAAAAAAAACATTTTTGCACACATTTAATTTTTGATGCGGGCGGGACTCGAACCCGTAAATCCATAATAGTACTGTTCGTTTTGCAGTCCACAACTTAACCCATTTCACCACCGTACACGCACACACTATTCGGCACAATGCTGCAAGCAGCGCTGCCGGCAGCTATGGAAAACGTTAAGCTGAATAACTTCTGTGTTTATTATCCGATTGTTACCAAAATTTCATTTTCAGAGATCATCTGGCTGGCTATAGTTATCATGTAAACCGAAAATGAACAATATGGCATCAAAATTGCACTTGTTATCAATGTTTTTTTTCGATTTGCTGGGGCGGAAGGGGGCGTGGCCAAAATCCAAAATAAACTTGATCAGCGTGCAATAATTACACATATTGTCACCAAATTTGGTAGTCCTAGCTCTTATAATAGCTGAGATCTAGATTTTCACACGGACAGACAGACGGACAGACGGACATGGCTATATCGACTCGGCTGTTGATCCTGAGCCAGAATATATATACTTTATGGGGTCGGAGGTGTCTCCTTCTGCCTGCTACATACATTTTCGGTTTGAACAAAGTTATAATACCCTTCTACTCTATGAGCAGCGGGTATAAATATAATAGAAACAAGTAACGACGGCTACAGTCGAGAGGGCTCGACAGCAAGATACCCTTCGCTCTATTTCGAAATATCATTACGAACATGTCATTAAACTTTTAAATTCACAAATTCTGCAGAAATTTCTATGTTACCAACGTATTCTCATTAGACCAATCATTCAATAGATAATGGTGAAGCTCTATGTACATAAGCAGGTCTCTAACTCATATATTTTCTCAACAGACTTACTATCAACAAATTCAACATATATCAACTGAAATCTATATTACATGCATCTGTACATTAAAAGATAGAAAAATATTGCTTAAAAGGCTTCCAAAGCACCTCGATTCAACAACCAGGGCAAGATGGCTTGGATATGCTTCTTATACCTAGGGTTGGAATACATCAAGGTCTTAAAATTATTTCCCTCTTCGGTGTCGCTAAGGAAGTTGTCGAAACTAGCACTTTCGGTTGGGTCCACCAGAACGGCAGCCATAACTCCAGTTACGGTAAGATAACCTTTAAAAAAAGGGAAATCATGAAGAGCTGAACATGTTAACCTGTTAATCGAGCATTTTCTTACCCCAGAATCCATATTTAAAGAGACTTGAGTGAATTTCTCGAAGTGTAGGTGGAGTTTCCGTATAATTGAGTATTTTCAGATGCTCGACGAGATTATTATGATAGAACTTGATATAATAATCAAACTTGGACAACTTATCCTCGAACCTAGTAGATGACATTAAAAAGTAAAGCAAGTCCTGTGCGACCGATCCGAATTTTGGAACTTGGTAGTCTACAAGCATCGTCTCTCTGACCTTGCCCTCATTATCGTGTGAAAACATCATATTGTTACTCCAAAAATCTCC
Source organism: Zaprionus ghesquierei (assembly GCA_018904095.1). Classification (NCBI taxonomy): domain Eukaryota; kingdom Metazoa; phylum Arthropoda; class Insecta; order Diptera; family Drosophilidae; genus Zaprionus; species Zaprionus ghesquierei. Next base: position 3,259,419 of record JAEIGP010000676.1, read on the forward strand.
ATGGTTGAGAACATTAAAGCCAGTTGGATCTGGTTTTGCCATATTAAAGCACGCGTCAGTAATTTTGTTTTCAACTGCTTTCTAAGGGTAAAAATATAATAGATCAATTAAATTTTCGCCAACGCAATAGTTCAAGGTACCAACCACTTCTTCAAAATATTCTTCGTGTCCCTCAAACTTGGCACAGCACTTTATAAAATTCTGCGCAAGTCCCTTATTCATTTCCACCATCATTTCACGGTTTTCCTCCTTAAAGAATCCGGTGTTAAAGCCCTCCGGGTAGAGTCCTTTGGTTGCTACACGTACGACAGAGGCGGCGTGCCATTGCGCCAACTTTCGTAGAGCAGCCTCGGTATGATCCTTGTCTAGCCCCTCTAACCGGTTTGTATTCTTAAATCCCCTGGGAGCCAAATCCTCCAGCAAAACGTAGTCCGACTTGGCGCCCTTCAATTCATAGGCCGTTGCACTGAACTTTACATCGACCCCTGCATCCGTGTACAGCTTTTCCAACTCGGGCACATACGTCTTATACATGCTGTACTCCAATTCGAAGATGTTGTTCTTCTCCATCATTTTTTGATACATTTCCGATTGATGCGGAAGTTTCAACATAAAAGAAACGGATTTCTCTGAGCCATCTATGAGAAGTATCTATTTTGTGAGTCGATCAGGAACATATTTTGTTTGGCATTATGACTTACCCTCCAATTCGACTTGTATATTCACTCTTAACATGATTGTCGCATAGTTTTCACCTGCTGCCGATCCACTGTCGGCCTTAAAGCTCTTGATTTTGGAAAACCCCTTGACGGTATCCTTAAGCACGTCAACAAATAATTCACCCTGCACCCAGTCGGGGACTTTACTGCCGGAAGCATCGCTCACAGTGTCTGTCGCCATTTTCTTTTTCGATTGATATTGAAACAATTGAATTGCAGTCTTGAAGCGCTATGCTTATATCGTTGTGCTCTCCGTAGTTGACGACGCGTTTCTAATAGTTCTCTATCGCTCTGACCTGTTTATTTATACCTTTTCGACTAAGCCCCAAACGACTCGAAACTTGCTATCTAACCGAAACGAGCCGAGCCGAATTTCGAAGAAAACTAACCAAAAGCTCTCTCCCTCTCTCTCTCTTTCTCTCTCTATCTCTCTGTCTCTTTAAATATGATAATAGTGTTTCACAATATAATGAGCAATTTACAAATAGTTTAAAATGTAAATAATTAACTAGTACTGCGAGCTTTTCCTAAGTTGGGGGAGTGACCTAACTAACAAGTGTACAAACGTATGTTGAATATAGTGGGAAAGATAACCTTGGTTTAAGGCGGTTTTAATTGCGATCTATAAAAGAGATGAGTTATGAGAAGGGTATCACGCAAATTATTAATGCAAATTATTAATGCAAATAGTTTGATTTAACGTAACTAATATTAGAAAAGGTAATCCTCAAAGTATTTTATTAGTGACTCATTAAATTTTGGTGAATTGTACAAGCCAAATGCCATTGAACTTCTGGTTATCTTATCGTTCATACAAAATAACTATAACAATCAGAAAACCAAAACAAATAAGCTTTCAAAAGCTTTGCCCATGTATGGTTTTTGCACTTTACATTTTGTTTTGACATGCTCATTCTAATGTCTTGTTTACGAGGGAATTACATGGGTTCCTGCTTTTATTATTATTATACCCTGCGTTCATTGCAAATGGGTATACTAAATTTGTATGAAACAGGCAGAAAGAGGAGTGACAGAGCCAACAAAGTATATATATTCTTGACATTTAGCCAGGACGATTGACTAATGTACGTCTGTCCGCCTGTCTGTATGAACGTCTAGATCTTAGCTATTACATGCTAGAGATACTAAAGTTGGCATGGCAGCCCCTGTAAACCATACGCAGTTCGATTTTTTTTTTAATTTAAGATGTCACGATTAAAGTATTAAAGTATTAAAGTTATAGCTTTTTGCCTCGGCATACACCAAGATGAAGACTATATGCAGCTGATCCCCAAATTACGATTGGACAATAAAGCCGGAAGTTGTTTAAGTAAACGTTTTCCATAGTTCTCCTGCTCGCGTCATTGCAGCATATCGTGACGCGCCGTTTTAGTCCGTGTGTGTGTATGTGAAATCGAGTAAGCATAGCTGATTGCTATTAAACCTTTGTAGGAGCGCCATCTATTTACATGTCTGGTGCGCAATTTCGAAGCTAGGCAAAAGGTATTTTTCTATAGCTTTACTGACTTGTTTTATTTATTTTATTTATTATACAATAGTTTGTTTTTATTAGCTCGATTACTTGTAAATATAAATAGCATCTCAGTTGACAATCTATTATGATTGGTTTACATTTATAAATAATTTATAAGTTAAGATCCAAGGCACCTCGGTTCAATAACCATGGTAGAACGATCTCGATGTGCTTGCGATATCGCGGATTCGTATTGATTTTGGTCTTGAACTCCTTCGATTCTTCAGAGTCTCCGAGGAAATTTTCCAAATTGGCCTCTGATGAGGGATCCAAGAGAACGGCTGTCATGATGCCCGTAGCCGACAAATAGCCTGAGTTGAAATGAATTATTAATAAAAAAGGTAATGTAGAAAATTCGATGTTTTCTTACCCAGGAAACCATATTTGAAAAGTGACATGTGAATCTCCCGCAGGGTAGGAATAGCCTTCGAATACTTGAGCAGCTTAAGGTTTTCAGCCAGTTTTTCGTGATAGAATTGAATGTAATAATCGAATTTGGTCAGCTTATCCTCGAATTTAGTCGACGATAGCAGAAAGTAATACAGATCCTGTGCGACCGTTCCGTATTTTGCCATTTGGAAATCAACTAGAAGAGCCTCCTTGACTTTCCCAGCGGAATCATACGAGAACATTATATTGTTACTCCAGAAGTCACCATGGTTGAGGACGTTAAGACCGCATGGATCCACCTTGGCCATTTCAAACATCCCATCAATAATTTTGGGTTGCAACGCTCTCTATGGGATCTAAGGTTAAAATAAATTTAACAATACACTTCCGAGTGAACTTACTACTTGCTGGATGTATTCCTCATTGCCCTTGTAAGTCGCGCAGGCTGTGGGAAATTCTTTGCCATGGGCTTGTTCATTTCGACCATCATTGCACGGTTCTCTTCTTTGAAGATCCCAGTGCTAAATCTCTCGGATAGGCTCCCTTTGTGGCCACTCGCACGGCAGACGCAGCGTGCCACTGAGCCAATCTTTGCAGAGCTGACTCTGTGTGAGCCTGGTCGAGACCCTCCAAGCGATTTGTGTTCTTGAAGCCACGGGGTGCCAGATCTTCTAGCAGCACATAATCAGACTTGGCATTCTTTAGCTCGAAGGCCGTGGCACCGAACTTTACCTCCACGCCAACGTCATGATACAATTTCTCCAACTCGGGAACGTAAGTCTTGTACATACTGCACTCTGCCTCAAAGAAGTTATTGTGTTCCATCATCTTTTGGAATATTTCCAACTGATGCGGCAGTTTAAGCATGTAGGATACAGACTTCTCCTGACCATCTGCAGAAAGTAAGCCAAAGGTCGCGATATTATTGTGTGTTTCAAAGAATCAGGTCTTTTACTTACCTTCCAGCTGCACTTCTATATTCACTCGCAGCATGATTGTTGCATAGTTTTCACCTACGGCAGACCCGCTAACCGTTGAAAATTTCTTAATTTTCTTGAAGCCTTTCACAGTGTCCTTTAGCACATCCAAAAATAGGTCAGCCTGCACCCAATCGGGTACATTGCTGGCAGGTGAATCGACTTTCGTTGCAGATGACATTATTCTTGAATTACTAAAAGGGTTCTAAGATTTTTGCACCGATATGTTTACTGGACTCGAAAGGAAGTCATTAATGGCTCAGTCAACTTTACGGCACTATTTATGCCGATTTTGCTGAAGACACCGTGAATGAGAGAAGTGAATAACTTTTTTGGATCGGAGCTTTTCGAGAGGAACTCAGTTAAGTGTACCAGTCTCTCCCACTCGCTATCTCTCTTTATACCATATATGGTATGTGTTGGAGCGTCAACAACAAACATGAATGAACTCTCTCGCAGCAAAGCTTTTCATTGCTCTCTGACGCTTTATAAAGACTTCTCTACGAATAAGCAGACCAAAACAAACGATTAAACCTTATATGGTATTCGATATTGACAAAAAGATAATTTGATGACTCCCCAAAATAAAACTAATTTAAGCTGTATTATTCAACTCACACATAAATAAATACATATTTTTATAGTCCTCCAGAGGGTAGATTATTTTGGGCAGAAGTTTGAAACGCACCTTATGAGACATCCCCTAAAAAGTTTATGTATTCTATATCAACATTAACAGGGAAGTCAAACTAGCCATGTCCGTCTGTCTATTTGTCCGTCTGTTTGTTGCAACGCAAACTAGTCTCCCTGTTTTGGAGCTATCTTAATAAAACTTGGTATGCTTCTTTCTTCTCATTGCTGCACACTGTAAATAAGTCAGAATGAGCCGGATCGGACCTATATATCGTATATAAGAACTTATTTTTCGACTGTTGTCATATTTCAAGGTATCGTTAGCAAGGCAACATTTTTTATATGTAGAGTAACTGCAAGGGTATGAAAACTTTATCGTGCCGAATTTAGCTTTTCTTTCTTGTTTTATACAAACTCGGCCACTGTGGCCATCGGTATAAAATATCTAAACTGTTTAATCCAGAATTAGGTTACCTATATAGATGTACGCATAATAATAATAATAATATTTAAGTTATGTATCTCCTTAGTTGTACTTTGGTCTCCCACGAAGCAATACTTTTATCTTTTGTGTAAATATTATTCCGGCTCGTCGGTGATTCCCACGCGAAGAGCAAACAAAAGAGATACAGAAACAAAGTTGGAAATCGAGAGAGGGATTTGAATTTCTGTCTGTACATTACTTTTAAAAGCTTTGAGTGTAGAATGACGAAATCAGTTGAGCTTTTATGAGCGCAGGTTTCGTTTACCAAAAGAGACGCGCCTCCGATCAGTCTAACAAAAGTGCCGGCAAGTGCGAAAGCAAACAGAGCAGAATAGATAATTGTCCCAAAAACAATAAAATTTCATCATGTCCGAGGAAGCTAGTGTCCAAGTGCCCGCGTGGTTGAAAAAGGAACTCTTTGACGATCTTCTAAAGCAAAAATTTCCCAAGTTTAAAAGCATCAATAGCTTCAAACCCGAGGCAGGTCTTAAGCCGGGAGAAAACTACTCAACCATAATGTTGCGACTACATTTCGAAGTTGAACTGGAAGGTAAAGCAACATTTAACTGAAAATAAGAGTAAAATTAATGCTATAATCACTAGATAATTCGATCGAGAAAATTAGTTATATGCTGAAAACACCGCATGACTTTGAAATGTACCGAGAGATCCTAAAAAAGAACAACATGTTTGCCGTGGAACGGGATGTTTTTCTCGTATTGAAACCCGAGTTTGAGCAAATGTACAAGGATGTTGGTGTGGATGTGAAATTCGGTGCAGATGCCTATGAAATCAATGCACCCGATGAGTATGTTCTGCTGGAGGATTTGCGTCCCAATGGCTTTGCGAATATTGATCGTCTGGAAGGTCTGAACAAGGCACACGTTCTGGGAGTGCTCACGAAACTCGCCCAATGGCACGCTGTGTCCGCAGCTCGGATGCACTTTAAGGGCGCCTTTACCCAGAACTATCTGGCGCCAACATATGCCGATAGTATGCGCAATGAAATCGAACAGGTCGCAGATACCCTAGGAAAATATCTACTCAAATGTTTGCCCAAATACGATGACTATGAATCTTATAGCGAGGCGGTGGTAAGGCGAAGTTGAAGGAGCTTCCCAGCTAACTTAACTCTCAACTCTCTAAACTTCTACTTCATCTAGGAAAAAATGCAGCCCAAGATTGTGGATCTCATGTACAGTCTGAGCAAAACGGATCCCGAAGACTTTAATGCCATCAATCATGGTGATCTGTGGACCAACAATATTCTCTTTCAGCACAAGGCCAAATCTTCAGAGCCAAGTGCCACCTACTTTGTGGATTTCCAGCTGCCCAGATACTGCTCGGTGGCCTACGATCTCAACTACTTCTTGTTGTCCTCTACTCAGTTTGATCTGAAGTTGAGTCACTTCGACTACTTTATTAAGCATTATCATGGTGAGCTGGTCAGACACCTCGAACTACTTAAGTACCCCAAAGAGAAAATTCCATCGCTACGGGCTCTGCATCAGCAACTGCTCAAATACGGATTCGTTGGTAAGAGTTTGCTCTTGCTCTCTCTCTCTCTCTCTATCTCTCTTAATTTTCTGTCTCTTACTGATACTGATTTGTGCGCTTTACACTATTCTCTTCTTATAGGCTACCACGTTGCGCTGATTCTCTGCCCACCAGTTTTGCTCGATCGCACCGACGAAGCTAATCTGACAGATTTTGTAACCGAGACGGAGGATGGGGAAGGATTAAAGATGCAGATGTACTCAAATGCTCGCTATAGAAAACATGTCAGTGCAATTCTACCTTGGCTTTTTAATCGTGGGGCTCTGCAGTATTAAATGACAGAAGTATGATAAGAAATGGCGAAATTTCCAGCTCATTCCTGTCTACATTTTTAAAATGAATTTAAGTTTATAAAAAAATAAAATTTACCATGAGAACTCTCTGAACATAATCATGGAACTATTACTGACTCCTTAGGCAGTTATCCGTCTAGAGCCTCAACCTAGGTCGATAAACCGTTGTCAGCCATTAAAAGACAACCTGTGTTAAGCACTTTACGCACTGAGGCATAATGTTAGCTTACACCTCTATTTATACTCGCAACTTTTCTGCTTTGCATCGAGAGAGCACTATCTTAGAATTCGATAAACAAACATACTGATATAAGTCAGACAAACAGGTTGACAGACAGACTGTCAGGCTATATCAACTCGACTGTTAAAGCTAATAAGAAATATAGAAGTATACTTCATGGGGTCGATGAAGCACCCTTATGCCTGTTACCTCAATTTTTGTGGTCACAAAAATGAAATACCCTTCTACCCTATGAGTAGCTGATTGAAAAAAGCCAAGTATTATTATACTACATCCATTAATAGCAAACAGCCTGAGAGAAAAAAAGGCATGTAACAGTATACACATTTATTTAAATGTATATCAAAATATATTTCAAAGAAAACCAGCATTTACTTTAACTTAAAAAACACTTAAGCTCCTTTAAACTCCTATATAGACCCGGCATTTTCCTGCACACTTTATATGGGCACATAGATTGTTGTCTATCACATGTCCAAGCAAATGAATCAGAGCCCGACACGAGCAGAAGCAATTAACAAAGAATCACCTAATAATTGGAGCACAAAGCAAATGGCAATAGAATCAAACGGCATGTTGGCTGCAAGAACAGAGCCAGGTATGCGTTATCAACGAAACAATTGCCGACGCCCCATATCAAATGTTTATTCAAAAAACAAGAAAAAAGTACGATTTGGTATGTCGACAGTTTTATACCCTTGCAGTAAAGTCGGAGAAGCTTGACCGATTGACCGATTGCTCAAATTGCAATTAAAGTAGTCATATAAGTGTATTAGAGTATTCAACTTTGATAAAACATATTAAGAGTTTATTAAGAAAGAGGAGAATTTTATTTGTTGAGCACAATGAACTTTCTTATTAAGTCAATATATATTTACCTTATGGTTCCTATGAAAATGAATGAAATGAAATATAGTAACAGATTTGTAAAATTGCTTAGATCATTTATGAAAAGTTCAAATTTATGTTTCAGTAAGTTAAATAGTTAACCAATTACTTTACCCAGTAAAAACTTCTGTATACCCTTCTCTTTTATATATGATCATCAAGTGAGTGTTTGAGTGACGCTTTCTTTTGCCGGTTTTGGCGAATAAGGTTACAAAATAAACTTTTAATTGAACACAGGCGATAACAGTTTTCATTTGGCTTATATTAAAGCGAGCGTACAGAAAGCTTCAGGTATCGCACGGGGCTGTCATTTAAAATCAACCGTTGACCGAACTGCATTCAATCGTTGCGACAATCTATCCGAAACCGAACATCGGTCGTAGAGGAACTCTTTCAGTTAATTAAGGAAAAAGGTTTGACTCGTTCGATGTAGCGACTATATTTATGAAATTCTTCAAACATTTCGGTTGTGTGTGCACAAAACTCGTAGCATGAAATGGAAAATTATTATTCCAAAATTGAATAAAATGAAACTGAAATAGTGCCTATATAAGGGTGTGTTTTTTTTAGGAAAAATTACAAAAAAATATTTAAACTTGTTAAGCTACGGTGGAAAAAGAATATAAATTATATGAGCAATGAATTTATAAATTTCAATGTTGATATAATATATCAATTTAAATATAAAAAAAACTGTCAAATCAAGGCTATACGAAGTGACATGTGACCTGCATTAGACCTTGTGTCCGATATAATTATGTGACGATAATAACCTAATCAAATGACATGCTATACACATATATGTACATGTAGCTATATAGAAATATACGGCTGTATGTATGTCTATTTGCGAAATCAGTTAAAAGCTTGTGAATTTTCCGTGATAAAAAGCATGATTTGATATAGAGAAGTTTGAGATAGATTAATAAGATGAATTGCCAAAGAATGATTGCAAAGTTTATAAATTTAACAATTAGATTTTAACATTGGAATAAATAACCTTTTCTTCAAACTTCCACATTATCAAAAACACTTTCAATTTTCCATTTCTGCATTGATAATTGAATTTTAGTACCCCTAAGACTTACCTAATGCTTTATATTAATTTATGACTAAACGCTTTACTTTCTCAATTGATAACAGTGGAAACCGTATTCTATTAAAGTCAACTACATTATTAATCATGTCATACAGAGCCTAGACAGCTCAATGCTGATGTCTTTACCCATAAAATGTTTTGACGTATGCAAAAATCATAATTGTTTCTCATAGATAGTGAAAACGGGGTTGGGCAGCACGACCTGAATTCTATATAGGTGTGGAATAGAAAACTCGAGCTTTGCAAGCTTTTCATATACACACATATTTATTCGTGTACTCCCGTTAAGATCAAGCAAATGTAAAGAAAGGTGCAAATTCTTATCTCGAATTTTCAACGTCCGATTAGGATTCCAACTAACTTTTTGTTGATGTTGTCACATAGTATAGCTGCCTATGTAGCTAGCTACCTATCAACACCTGAAGGGCCTTGCCTTATCGCAATCTAACAAGACAATAATTTATTGGAATAGATTAAATCGATATTACTCAGTTTTGGATTATAGTACTATACTCGACTTATTGCAGAAGCGAAAAATGTCGGAAGCGGAGAAAACCAACGGACATTCGGAGACGACGGACTTGAATCTACCCACTTGGCTGCCTAGGATATCGCTGGAGAATGCCGTGCGTGCGCAAATCGGCGACTTTGAGAAGATACTTTCCATAGCTCCGCAGAGCAGTACTGCAGGAGATAACTATTCCACACTGATGGTGCGCCTGCTGGTCGAGGTAGAACTGCTTGGTTAGTGAGAAAAGAAAACGCCTTTGTATTATGGAAGACACTCAACGATCTCTTCCTTTCTCCCAGATCACAGCACTAAGAGCGTTTCGTTTGTGCTAAAGGCTCAGCACAACAACGACGTCATGGCGGGCATACTCAATAAGCTCAAGCTGCTGCAGAAGGAGGAGCAGATGTACCACACCATTCTGCCCAAGTTCGAGCAACTGTACGCGGATGCCGGCAAGACGGTACAGTTTGCTCCGAAGGCCTTTAAGATCGATCAGGACTTGGGTGTGGACTATGTGCTACTCGAAGATTTGCGAACGAAAAACTTCAAGAATGGCAACCGTTTGACTGGCCTCGATCTGGAGCATATGCAGCAGGTGCTGGCCAAGTTGGCTGCCTTCCATGCCGCATCTGCTTGCTATGTGGAGCACTTTGGTATGTTCGGTGAAGACTTCACCGTGGGCGTGTTCAGCGAGGCGAATCGCCAATTGCTGCAGGAGTTCAATGCCTCAGGCGCATTTCTTGCGCAGCTCAAGAAGTGGAAGAATGCCGAGAAGATCTACGAGAAGTTGGTAGGATGTGCTGAGCCTGAAAACAGAAGGGTTTCTCAAATTGTTCATTTGTTGATCGCTTTTTCAGGCCACTAGTGACGAGTATTTGGTAGATCGTCTGCTGCAGGATCAGCAGGTTTCAATGAAGGAGTTCAATGTGCTTAACCATGGTGACTGTTGGAATTATAACATAATGTTCCTTTACGATGCCTTTGGCAAGATCAGGGAAACTCTCTTTGTGGACTTTCAAGTGGGCAAATATGGTTCGCCTGCCAATGATCTTTACTATCTGATCCTCTCCTCGGCTGCGGCGGATATCAAGATCCAGAAATTCGATTATCTTGTGAGATACTATTTCGATAATTTAACTGAGAATCTAAAACTTTTGCAATACCATCGTCCGCTGCCCAAGCTGAGGAACCTGCAGGCGACCCTTTTCCGCAACGGATTGGCCGGTGGGTAGCCAAGACTTTAAGAGAATTATATATATTTTATATAATTTTTGTTGCCTTTCAGCCTACATGGTGGTCTCCAAAGTGTTGCCTGTTGTTATGCTGGAGAAGAACGAGAACGGCAACACGGACAGTTACCAGAACGACGATGCCAAGGTAAAGGCTGCCATGTATACCAATCCGAAATATGTTCAGGCCATGACGGAGCTGCTGCCCTGGTTGGATAACCGCGGTCTGCTCGACTGGAAGTGAGCAACGTTTATTCCAATTGATTGACCATATATTATATTTTTACTCATGTAAACCTAATATTATACAAATTGAGAGTACGGAGAGAATAAAGTATACATTATAGATGAATGTTTTTATAGGGTTGGCAGCACCCGCATAAGCAAACGCAATCCCAGGGGTCTCTCTGCTAATCTCTCAGTCCCCTCTTCACACCAGGTCTTGCAGCTATTCCAGCTGTGACCACATCACGCCAAGCGCTGATAAGTCCCAATTGAGCAAGGTCGAGCGGGTCGCAGTACAGGGATTCCCTTCTCACCGAGGTGCTAAACTACCTGAGTCAGGTATTTGTATTCTCTACCTAAACACCTTCACACACACACACACACTCGCACGCTCTACACACAGCTGGCTAACGACTGCAGGTGTGTCGCCACTACAAAGAACACCCTGTATGCTATATTCGCGCTTGAGTCAGCGTACATTTTCGCTTGCCCGAGTTGCCTCAGTAGAATTTCAACTGTCAAACAATGCGCAACGTGTTGCTTCTCCTTTGCGCTTGTGCCTGCGTCCAACTCAACCTAGCCGAGAACAAGGTGACCTGCAGGGACGAGCAGGGACATGAAGTGGACTGGTAAGCAGTGAAGTGAATTTCCAGAGTAATGCATGATACATGATCAGTTTCCTACTCCACCCAGGTGGTACATGTACAAACTGCCCAAGCACTACACCAACGGACCGCAGGGATCGGATGTTAGCGGCTTGCGTTACTTCTATGTGACCAGCGAGTCCTATGACAACTGGCAGCTCTCCGGGCGCCGCATCGGTGACACCAACTCGCTGGCCGCAGAGACGCTAAAGCCGTTGTTCGCCGACGCGCAAGTGTTGTTGGCTGCCTACAACGACCAATTTCCCAACGGCACCGTGGCCTCGACGGGCGGACATGCAAAGGGTGTCGTGGCCACCGACGGCGTCACTGGCGTGTGGCTGGTGCACTCGGTGCCGCGTTTCCCCACAGTTCCGGACTACAGTTATCCTACCACGGGCGAGCAATATGGCCAGAGCTTGGTCTGCATGACCCTTAATGCCGAAGGCGTTGAGAAGGTGGGTGAGCTGCTGGTGTTCAATGAGCCGCACTTCTACTACGAGCGCAATCCACTGTTGCGCCTCGCCGAGCAATTTCCCAGCCTGGAGCGCGCCCTGAAGCGTCAGTGGCGCACCGAGGCTCCGTTCCAAAAGGACATCGAGCTACGCACGCTGGGTGGCAAGCAGTTCCATTTGTTCGGCAAGAGTCCGCGCGCCGATGTTGAGCTCTACGCTGACATGGTGGCGCCCACTTTGGGCGTCAACCTCTTTGTTGAGGCGTGGCGCGATGGTGCCGGCAACCTGCCCGACAGCTGCGAAAAATCCAACAAGGTGTTCAACGTACAGGAGATCGCCCAGCCGGACTTCTTTGTGGAGTTCAAGACCACGGGTGACCACTCTAAGTGGGCCGTCTCCCAGGAGTCTGGCATCAAGTTGCATCGTTGGCGCATTGGCGGTGGCGACTGGATCTGTGTGGGTGACATAAATCGTCAGCAATCCCAGCAGAAGCGCGGCGGAGGCACTGTCTGCCACAAGAGCTCAAGGGTCTCCGATCTCTACCGCAAGCTGGTTGCCAACTACGAGAAATGTAACTAAAGAAACGAAAAACTTTAAAATAAACGAAAAACCTGAGCAAAAGTTTGAGATCACTTTTGATTTTTTATTAATTAATACGTATTTCTCTAAAAAGGCAATAATCTGGGTTTAATATTCAGTAATAATTAAGTTCTAACCTGTCTTATCAACGCGCTTTGTGCTAAAAGCTAATCTTAATGTTGGCTAGGGTCAAAATACAGGGTCACTAATCTTGATAAATAGATAACCTCTAGTAATTTTATTGGAATTATCAGCTTAACCATTGATCAGCGTGAAATAACACCCTGTGTGCAATTCAATTTTTAATTAATTTAAAATACCGCCTTTCGATAGTTATCGAAACACAAAATCTAATAATGAAAAACTTATCGCGCGTTTAAACAAATTTATCGACACTCGACAATGGTTTGAACAACAGATGGTCGAGTGGCGCCATCTGTGGAAACAAGCGTTGCATTCACACTTGCCGCTGACGTCAGAACATTGAGTCGATGCGCGCAAATTGCTTACCAGGGTTGCACAGCAAAACAGCTGTTCGTGTGCAAAAGCAAAGAGCAGAAAGCAGGACAAAAGGCAAGCGCAAAGAAAACGCACGAACAACACAAACTGCAGCTGGGAAAAAATCCAAGCTGAGACAAAAACAAATAATTTACAGACTCTCGTGACACCTGGCGGAATGTTCTGCTGCCTGCGCACGTGCCTCAATGGCGGCCAGCTACGAAAACCGTCGGCAGCAGCGAACCGCCACAGGGAGCCCGATGTGCATTTGGACGCCGCACATATGGGTAAGTTGTGTGACAGTAGTGTCTGCGCTGCGCATCAGTAATCCACATTCGCGTCGAATCCTTTAGGTTCCGACGTTATTCTGCTCTCGCATCAGTTGCGTGTTACGGGCACGGGTGGAGTGTTGGCCACTGCGCCACTGGTGCAGTCCAAGTCCTACTTTGAGGTGAAGATCCAGCAGAGTGGCTGTTGGTCCATTGGCCTTGCTACGCGACAAACGGATCTGGGACGCAAATGGGGAGGTGGCGACAGCGAATCGTGGTGCCTGTGCTCCGACAACTCGACGCGCCACAGCGACGAAGAGTTTCGTCCCGTTGTGGCCAATTGTAGCCAACAGCCGACTGGCTCCAAATCCAAAGGTCCCGGAGCGGGCACAATAACAGCCACTGCCAATGGTATATTAAATAACAGTGCAGCCGCTGCAGCGGGTCTGATTGCAATTGAAGATCTGCAAGAGGATCTGTTGATGACCACAGGCGTGGCTACGCCTGAGCGAAAACTAAGTCCAGTCGAAGCTCTTATTAGCACGCCGCAACGAGACTTTCCCGACGAGGGCGACATTGTGGGCGTGGCCTTCGATCATGTGGAGCTCAATTTCTACTTCAATGGAAAAAATCTTGAGGTTCCCTTCCGCAATGTAAGAGGCGCTGCACTCTTTCCAGTCATTTATGGTGAGTGTGTCCGTTGATAAGCTGTGTGAATTCAATAATTTAACTCGCTTTGCAGTGGGTAACGGCGCCATTCTGGACATTATACTGGACAACTTTACATACGGTCCACCCTCGGGTTTCGAACGCATTCTGCTCGAGCAATCGCTACTTTAGACGTTGGCCATCCGTCTGCAGCTGCAAGCCATGAACAAAGCTGGGCACAGCACCTCTTTAATGCATTTCCGCTTCCCTCGCCTATGCTCAGCTGCAGTGTATAAACTTTTCTAGTCCCGCATCCGAAGAAATGCCATGAAGTGATGCTGTTAAAGTGGATGACTGTTCAATCTTCAGGGTGTGTTCTCAATTCGCTTCCTGCCTGCATTCTTTGTAAGCATTTTGTAGTCTACAAGCATTTGCTAAATTCTTCTCTATAGGATCTTTAAAGCTATGGCCCAGTTTTCCATCCACTTTGACAGCTCTTTCATCGCGCAATCTCGGACTTTTTCCTGCACCGAAAATGTATTTTAAATTATTTAGGAATCCGTTTTGTGTTTTATTTATATGTAGCTAGAAATTTACGAATGCTTTGTATAATACACACACTTACACACACATTTATTTAGGGCTATATCCTTGGAAGAGTTATGTAATCTTCTACTTGCAAGCATATTTACAACTTTATTTTATCCCCACACAATTTCACTTACATTCCAAGTATGGATTAAGATTGTAGCCACATTCTGAGCACGGAATTACCAAAACTATCTATCAATATGAGAATGTATATAAACATATGCCTATATATCTAAGATCGTGTACTTTGAAACGCTTTGAAATCAAATGACTAATCCGCGCGCGGACAATAATGAATGTTACTGTAAACCATGTATTGAGCGTACTTAACTTAACTCTAACCCTATAACATATACCCTACCCCAACATGCAAATACATATTATACATGATATATACATATATATATATATATATATATATATATATATATATATAAAAGGTATCTGAGATTCAGAATAATGTTTTGCGTGTCAATCTGAAATGTGTGTAAATTAAATTATTTTAGTGCGGAATTGAATAGAATTGCTTTCAAGTGAGAGAAGGAGAGTGAGAAGTACATTCCTTCCGGTTAGTAGCGCGTATGTTGCGGGGTCAGAGGT
Organism: Zaprionus ghesquierei; assembly: GCA_018904095.1. Taxonomy (NCBI): domain Eukaryota; kingdom Metazoa; phylum Arthropoda; class Insecta; order Diptera; family Drosophilidae; genus Zaprionus; species Zaprionus ghesquierei. The sequence goes on from JAEIGP010000676.1 coordinate 3,274,480, forward strand.
CAGAGGTGAACAACAACAGTTGCAGCATCACATGGGCGGCAGGGGCGAAATCATACAGATACACATTGGGCAATCGGGCGTGCAGATAGCGAACGCATGCTGGGAGCTCTACTGCCTGGAACATGGCATCCTCTCGAACGGATGCCTGATGACCAGGCCCTGTGACGACTCCTTTCTTACGTTCTTCGAGTTCAGCGGACACAATCCGTGCGTGCAGCCGCGTCTCGTGATGATCGACACGGAGCCAACGGTTATAGGTGCGTACAGGGATCTTTTTAATGGATATCCTTCCTAACCATCCCCCTATTTGGACTCAGATGAAATACGCACGGGAGCCTATCGCAACCTCTTCCATCCGGAGACGCTGATAACAGGCAAGGATGATAGCGGCAGCAACTTCGCGCGCGGCTACAATCTAATGGCCAGTGAGCTGCTCGATCGCTCCATGAATGCCATACGCCGCGTGGCGGATCGCTGTCACAGCTTGCGAGGATTCCTGGTGTTTCGTGCCATTGGCGGCGGCACAGGCTCTGGCTTAGGGACGCGTATCATGGAGAAGTTGGTAGAGGACTTTGGCAGGAAGATGACAGTCGTTGAGTTTCTCGTTTATCCATCGCCCACGTAAGTCGGAGAAGTGTAGGAACAGCAGCAGCGATGAGCAACCCTTCTCTCTCCTTCTTACTCCGCAGCATTTCGCCTGTCATTGTGGAGCCATACAACGCTCTGCTCTCGGCACACTTCTCCATGGACTGTGCCGACGTCTCCTTCATTGTGGACAACGAGGCGCTCTACGACATCTGCGCCAACACGCTCAATGTGCCCGCTCCGACGTACACGAATCTCAATCGAATCATTGGTCAAGTGGTGTCCACGTTTACGGCCACGCAACGCTTCTCTGGCCAGTCCAGTGTCAGTTTCCAGGAGCTGCAAACGAATCTGGTGCCCTATCCGCGCATTCACTATCCGCTGATCAACTACTCCCCCCTGGTCCCGATCACCAATGCCCAGTTCGTGGACATGAGCACAGCCCAGCTGACCAGCCAGTGCTTCCAGATGAGCAACCAAATGGTGCGCTGCAATCCCTCGCATGGCAAGTATATGGCCTGTGTGCTGCTCTATCGCGGCGATGTGGCACCCAACGAGATCAACATGACGCTGGAGAACATCAAGCGCACGAAATCCTTTAGGTTTGTCGACTGGTCGCCGACGGGTTTCAAGATTGGCATTAGCAACATGCCACCCATGTATGTGCCACGCGGTGATCTGGCGCCCACCAGTCGTGCCTGCGTTGCGATCTCCAATAATACGAACATCCGGATTGCCTGGTGTCGCCTGGTTAATAAGTTCGACAAGCTCTACCAGCGACGCGCCTTCGTCTATCACTATGTGGGCGAGGGGCTCGAGGAGGGCAACTTCAATGAGGCGTCAGAGAACATTTGCCAGCTGGTGCACGATTATCTCGAGGTGGATGCTTCGGCGCCCTCCTCCAATCGCGAATCCAATGGGGAGGACTAGGTGGGGGGAGGGAGAATTCCCTGCTTCTATTTTAGACTGCGTCTGCGCTGCTTTTAAGTCCCTGCAATAAATACTAAATTTGATGTGTAACTGGGATTGGCCACTCCCTGTGGAGTAACTGCATCCAAATTGCTCGCCAATGACTTCATAAGGCACGCAGCCCAAGGGTCCAAGAACCGTTGGACAAATTAAGTATTTATGGCCAACAAAACAAACATTGACCCAGCCCCGCAATTTGCGAGATGCTTGACCCCGCGATGCAGAGCTGAAGGGGGCAGGAGAGTGGCAGAGGAGGTGGGGGCGTTGTTTGGGGATGGCAAAGATTCGTGCTGGTGAACCCATAATTAAAATGATCGGCCCAGCCAAAGGGTTTAGCACGTACCGAGGCAAAAGTCGCGCTTATCGCGATCGCACCCAGGGCAAGGCCTCGCCTGGGGCACAGCTCTCCCTCTGTCTGTCTGTCTGTGTGTGTGTGTGTGTTTGTGTGTGTGTGTGTGTGACGTGACTTACGCACGCTTAATGTGCGATTATCGATGGAGGTAGTCCGTCTCCCCTCTCTCTACCTCTTTCGATCTCCTGCTGCTATCTTGGGCCGATGATCTTGCGCATGCAGTTGCCGTTGCTGTAGGCCGCAGCTTATCAGCTGCATTTGGTGGGTCCTTCTCTCTGGTCCTGGCTGACCGTTGTTATTATTGGGGATTATCATTATCTACACTGCAACAAATGCCGGAGTCACTGCTCAAGGTATTCCTAAACAGGTTGCCTGCGTTTCTTGCAGTGCACGCAGTCGCTTAAGCGTTGCTGTTGCTAATCTTAAATTGCGCCCAGAAATCCTTTTGTTCTTGTGCAGCGTGAGAACCACTGCGTGTGGCTTGCATCCATTCCATCCATCTGCTGCCCTTGGATGCGGCCAAAACGTGTTAATGAGCTAAAGGAAATGCTGCATCAGGACCACCTTGGAGGTGCTTGGAGTGGTAGCTCGCGATGAAGTTGTTACCAACTAATAAAGCAATTTCGCTCGGGTCGGTTTCGGTTTTGGGTTGCTTAAAAAAGAAAAGGAAGGGGGGAAAGAAGGAAGAAGTTGGTACAGTTTACTTAAGGAGAGTGTGTGACAGGGCAAAACAACTCCTTGAAGTAACTAGTTAACTCTCTCTCTCTCACTCTTCCTCTCCTGCTCCCTGCATACATCTTAGCCCCATGGAGAGCTCTGACCTTCTTTATTTATGCACTAATCCGTGGGAAACGCGCGTCCAGGCACCTGGGGCCGATTTATGTGCCTCCTCCCGCATAGGGGACTCAAACGACGCAACTAGCCGAGTGGCAGCTCGAGGCTGTGGCAAGTAAGGCGAACTGTGCATGCTCCTCCACCACTCAGAGAAGCAACCAGTTACATTAGCTAATATACCCCACATAGGATAGGGTATGCGCATATGTAGAAACAAGCGTCGAGTGAATTAATAAAGCCAAAGAGAGGGAGGGGAGCTCAAGGTGGCCACGCATTAAACGACACAACAACTGCAACAACATGCGGCAACAATGCAACAGCAGGCAGATCGGGTCGGATCATGCCACATGTGGCTTGGCCGCAACCGCAATAGATGCCACCATCGCTTGACTGACCGAGTCACCGCGCTGGACGCTGCACGCTGCACAATGTGCACATGCCACATGCCCCACACTCCACTTCACATTATGCCGAGGGCAAACTTTTTGGAATTGCAATTTTCGACTTGATTTCAAAGTGGCCTCTGCCTGCTCCTCGGCTGCTCCTCTGCTGCGCTTTGAGCCTGGGCAACACCTACCGAGCGCAAATGCAACCTGCTGCGGTGGGCGGTTGCAGGTTGCACGAGCAGAGCGCAGTTGGCCAGGAAGAAAGAGAGAGAAGGACTTGGCACACACAGCAAGTGTTTCGATTTATGTTTTTGCGCCTCAACTGCAGTCAAAACACAAATGCAGCGAGTCGTAGCAGTTGTTTTTGTTGTTGTTGCTGCTGCAGTTGTTGCAGTTGCAGTCGGCGTTTCACTCTTGGCGTTTTCATTCAAAATGTTTAACTATGCGCGCGGCTGTCCAGTCGACGCCTTCTCTCTTCCTCTTCCTCCGCCTCCCTTTTCCGACTCTCTGCTGTATCCACACAGTCCGCAGTGTCCAGCGGAGCGACCACTTGTTGCTCTTTTATTCATTCAATTTGTCAGTTTTGCACCAGGCAAACAAATTCAACTGCAGCTACGACTCCAACGGCAACTCCGACTTCAAATCCAACTTTGTAACCATCTCCATCGCCATCCCCATTGCCGTCGTTTCCCGGCCAGAGTCAAAAGGTTATCGCGCCGCACTTGCAGCATTTTTACAGCCTCATCATCGTTCACCATGATCACGATGCTCGCTCGGTTGCAACACGATGCCGCAGCAACAACAACAACAACAACAACAACGGCAACTGCAAGAGCAACAAATTATTAGTGGTAATATTTGTGAAATATTTGTTTTCTAATCTGTAAACACCAATCATATTAGCAATTTGAATATGACAGCGCCAGCAAACAGTAACAGGCCTTGTTATACCCTGCGAGTGGGCGTATGCTGCTGTGGGGTATATCGTTTTGTGTTGCAATCGAGGCTGAATTGGTGTCTATTAAGTTTTGCTTGGTAGAGCTGAATAAACAGTTTTTTTTTATTATTATATACAGTCGTGTCAGTAACTTAACGATTACCTCAAAAATTGCTTAAAAGTCGATAGTTTGCGAATCGATAACGCGGACTAACTATTTGTATGCACACAATGTGGTGGCATAACGATTATTAGAATAATTAAATAGTTATTTGATATGGACACACTGTTGCGTAACGTAAACAAATTAAACACATTCAAACGAAAAGTTTTGTATGTAAAAAATTAATGAAAACTTAAAACGTTCATTACAAAAATACATGAAGGTGAAATAAATAAATGTAATTAAATAAAATAACATGCTTAAATCTTCCGATTTGTGCAGTATTTGCTCGTCGAACGCGGCAACTTGTGCAGCAGTATCTTTTTGCTGCTCTCTGGTCAACGGTCAACGGAGCTTGTGGCAAGTAAAATGCTGCATATGTGTTGGGTGGGTGGCTAACTTCGCTAACTTGGCTAACTTGGCTAACTTGGCTGCCTGAGACAGGTGGGTGGGGCGTGAGTTATTATCTATTCAATTGTTGCACTCGGCTGCATCTGCGGCTGCGGTTGCTTCCTTTCCTCAAGCATTTTGGGGCTGGTCAAATTAATTGAACGAGCGCTGCCTTCGCTGGCTGCAAGCCATGAGAAGGGAGTGAGCAAGGGGGAGGGGAAGCTAAGCGATTTCTCTGATTGGCAAGTGTAAAATCCTTTGCTGCATTTATGATGATGAATGCCGCGTGGATTCGTTGGGGGCTCGTTAGGCCTCGTCGTCGTTGTCGTCGCTGCGTCGCCTGTACCACATCGTTTACAACACTTTAAGAGCGGAGACCCCCTCCTCCACCTTTAGGTTGATGCATTGGCAGCCATTAGCAAGCCAATTGACATACTCCTGACTGACAACTCGACAGACAAGAACTGCCAACTGGCGACGGGCAGCGTGCAACGTGCGGCATGCAACGTCTGCTGCCGCTAAGTGCTGCGCATTTATCATCGGCCTCATCGTCGTCGTCGTCGTCGTCGTCGTCGTTGCCAAAAATGGCACAAATAACGACATAATTTGAAGATCGCAGACGCAGACGGAAATGCAGCTGGAAATGGAGTTGCAGACGACCAGGGGGAGGGGGAGGGGGAGGTAGATGGAGTCCGATCTGGCATTGCATGCAAATTGCAGACGCAGCTCGCCCCCGAAAATGGTGACGCTTTGGTATCGTTAGGCCACGTTGCAGCTGCATTTGCATACATGTGTGGCAGTTGCACGCAGCACACATACCCTGTAAGTCAGCTCAAAGTGACGGGGAGTATTAGGCAATGATTGAAAATTGGATGCATCTGCTGCTGCAGTCAAGGCAACAGAGAGTGAGGAAGGAGGAGGGGCTCCGCTGTCAGTTGCCACATTCTCACGCAACTCGGGCTGACCATAAGTGAGACATTAGACGCAGTTGCGGTCGCTTGACCTTTGACTTTGGCCATATTTGCGCAACGTGGCACATTGCACGTCGCAATGCGTCGCCCGCACCCGTCCATCATCATCAGCACAACAGCTCGGCCAAGTTGGCCAAGAGCGGCACCAAGTCGACGGCATCATTAAGACAGAAAAACATTTGGCCAGGCACGACCCGCGCCTGATTAATTGCCCCCAGTGCAGAATTTGACTTTTTTCTTGCTCAAATTGCAGTGCGCCCCTCGCGTCGAGTAATTACCATGCCACTTGCCAGGGGGCAAGCAGGTGAGAGGAGAGTGGGAGAGTGGGAGAGGGGGAGCACTCTCGACTCTCGACACTCGAGTCTATTTCAAATTGCACTTTATATGGAATTTCAAGTTCAAATCGTCGATAGAATCCACGAAATCCATTTGATCTGGCCGTTTTGTTTTACCCGCACAACATTCGCCACAGCTATAGGTATGACATCACCTACCAGCAACAACAACAGAGGCAGCTGCAGCAACAACCAGTGCAGATCAAAGGCTGCCAATTTGCTGCCGATGAGTGTTGCCCCGTGGCGTGTGGCATGTTGCTAATTTCGCGCCAACAAATTGAATTATTTATTATGCTAAATGCTTACACAGACTGCACTTTGCTTAATTGTATTGATTGATCAACGACTGTGTCGATTTTGACAATATATAGAGAATGGAAACAATCGACTGTCTAGGTTACTCAATTGGGAGTCGGTCTCTTAGCCTTTAAACTATCTTAATGCAAAAAGGTTCAGATGCATCGCATTGCTGCACTCTGCAAATAAGTAGAAGCTAGGTAGATCGAAACAAGTAATTCATAGATATGACAACTAAATTAAAGATCCATGGATAATCTAAGATCTCTATCTCATACTCATCTCCTTTCTCTGTTCCTTTCTCTCTCGCTCTAAGTTTTTCCTCTTTCTTTCTCCGAATCTTCCCTGCTTTGCACCCTTCCTCTCAGCTCTCTGAGCTATAACTATTCCGCGCTATCTATCTATCTATCTCTCTATTTCAAGCTCAGTCTGATTCTTTCTCCGCTCTGTCTTCCTAGCACGCTCTCTTATTCTGCTTTTTGCTTCTCTCTTCTATTTCTACTCCCGCCCTCTTACTGTCTCTTTGTGCATTTTTCTGACTTCTCCTCATGATCCTCTGTCTTATCTTTCTATCCTTCTCTCCGAGTCTTTCCTGTCTCCCCAACCCGCTCTCTTTCCATGCTTTTTACTACCTCTGCTCTAATACTCCTTTGCTACTTCAGTCTTATTTCTATCCTTTGCTCTCTCACACTCTGCACTTTGTTACTAATGTTTACTCTTCCTTCTGTCTCTTTTTACCTTTGACTAATTGTTGTCTTTTTCCATTACACTTTTCGCTCCTCTCTTCTTTGATCTCTCTGTCGCTATTCCATGACTGACCATTCTTGGCTCTTTCCCCTGTTTTCCCACTCTTGTTTCTGCTCATTGCTCTCTTGGCTCTCTTTTTTCTCATTTGCTCTCTTGCTTCCTCTATTTACTTCCCCCTCTATGCCCCATCTCTATCTCTGTCTTTCACTCATTACTTACTATGTTGGCCTCCCATATCTATTTATCTGTCGCTCTGGCTGTGAGCCGCAGATCTTGACGGATCGGCAGCATTTATCGGGCTGTTCGATTAGTGGTAAGTCGTCGCCTCCTGTGTGTGGATGCCGTGCCGATAATTTGGCCTGAATGCGTGCCCAATTGGACACTTTCGACTGGGCAGCTGGAGCAGTGGACGAGGCAGGCAGTAGGAAGGGGGCAGTGGAAGGGGCAGGCAGCAACGCGGGCTAATAACTGGGGCGAGCATGACCGCGCTGCAAGTTAATCGTTCCTCGTTGTCTGCTCCTCCTTGTTGTTGTTGTCGCTGCTCGTCGTGGCAGCCGCTGGCCTAATCCTAATCAATTTCGAACGCCTGACGAGGCGTCATAAACACGCTTTAAAAGAAAATCATTTCGCATGCAGCGCGCAGTTGCACATTGCCCGCTGCAAGTTGGCAGAATGGGGCAGCCGCATTTAAAAACACTGCCAAAGTGTTACAATTTCCATTAGTTACAGTTATTTGGTCAGCCGGACATGCGGCAACCAGTGCAACGCCAGTGGCGCAACAGACACAGCGCACACAGCCGGGGGATATGAAAAAGGAGGAGGGGGAGAGCGGACGGGGGGCGTGAACAATTATCAGGCCGAGTTGATTACGATGATGGATTATAACACTTTGTGCAGGTGCCCCGTTGCTCCGTTTGCTCCTTGGCTGGCGAGGAATGGACACGCTTGCTGCCACTGCCTCTCGCTGTGTGTCACCTCCATTTGTGGCGCAGCGCAGCCCTTCAGCCCAGTCACGTTTTATTTGCTTGGGGAATTAAGCGCGCTTCGGCAAGACCAGAAATTAATTTAACAGCTTGATAGGATTAAGTGCGCATCCACAAATTCCAGTGGCATAACCAAATGAACGCTGATTGGTCACATAGTCCAAGGCGCAATCGAAGGGCCCCGCGGGCTCCGTGTCCGATACATCCAATTAGCAGAGGCAGTGTTGCGGGGGGCAGGTGGGAAGTGTAGTGGCAACACGTGCTGTGGCAGTAGATTGACCCCAGTTGCACACACACAGGTGTACGAAGCCATCGATCTGCGGCACGCTAATTGAGGCAGCACCGCAGCGCAGCCCAGCCCAGTTCGGACTACGTCGGCTTAACGATCATTGACTGCGCCATTTGCTGCATAAAGCGAATATGCAAATATGCCGACGATTAGAAAGAGAGAGAGAGAGAGAGAGGAGGAGAAAGAGAGAGGGAGGGTGGGACAGATGGAGAGGAAGAGAGGCAGGCAGAGAGACGGGAGAGAGAGAGAGAGTTGCTAGCTACACTGCGAGAAGAGTTGCACTAGGATGTAGCATAGGCCTAACTTCTCTGCCCCAAAGCGTACCCAAATGTGACAGCAGCTTGTACTTTCTTCCAGCTCTTTCGCTCAGTGTACGCACACTGGCGTCTCACGCATGCAGCCGCCGCCGCCGCTGGCGATTAATCAATGATAAATCCGAAATAGATAAATGACGCAGCCAGGAAAATGTCGCAAATGTTGTGTGGTCTCTGCCTGCAACTCACCTGCTGCAGTTGCCTCTTCCGCTGCCACTGCCACTGCCACTGCCGCTGCCTGTGCTACCGGTTGCTAGTGCCTGCTGCACCTTATAGCGGGTGCAAGATAAATGCGCCGCTGATGATGCTGACAGCCTACAGTACAATTTGACATTGTCACCGCGGCAGCAACACAATTTCTCATGTGTGTTGCACGTTGCACGCTGCACGCTGGAATTTGAAATTAGTTCGAAAAAGGAGGCTGCATCAGCAGCTTTTATGGTCATTGTTCGATTTGCATCGTACGGTTAATTGTGGCCGCTATAGCTGTGGGTGGTCGGCGACCTCCGAAATGGGGCATGCCCCGAAGCAAACTGGTTTCGGTTAGCCTGCTCTGCATTTGCATAGCGCACCAGAGAGACGGAGAGGGTGAGCAAAACAGGAGGGGGGGGGGGTACATTCGTTAGCTAGCCGGATATCTATATATAGCCAGCTGGTGTGATTTTGATTCATGGCCCGATTATGTGTGCGCACGCAGTTTATCTTCCTTTTTTCGCACAATAAGCGCAACAGGACAGGACAGGCCCTGCCACCTGCCTACCCCAAGCCACGATGCTGCCTGGGCACACACAGTAGCCCAGTAGGCCTGCGCAGCATGCAGCATGGCACAGTCTCCTCCCTCCTCCTTCTTGCCACCTTGCCTGCTGGCACTTAACATTTTATTGTTAATAAAATATATTACAAGGCGCAACACAAAAGGCCACAAGGAGTCGCAATCGGAGCATCGGAGCCAGTTGGAGTCGGGGCCAACGCGTTAACGAAATCATCTGCAATTGCTGCCCCACTTCCTGCTGCCCCCTCCCGACCCTCTCCCCATTTTCCTCTGCCTGCGGCGAGTGTCGCGTGAGTTCGTGTCGTACATTTAACGCGCGACTTCCACTTGCGAATTGTTCATAAATTCTGCGTTTAACAGTAGCAGAAAAAGGCAACAACAACAACAACAAGAAACAGCAACAATAACGAGAAAGGAGTATAGTAGAAAGAGATGGCAAATGGGAGCGCAGCAACAAGAAATGCGTTGAAGGCACAGCAGGCAAGCGTTGCCCTCAAATTGTTGCAGCATAGTCTAAGTCTCTCAGTGCCAGCCTCAGCCTGAGCTCAGCTGCTGCCTGGGCTGAAATACCTGTAGATTTCCCAGTGATATATCTAAATATATATGATTATAACATAATATAGAAAGCATTGATCATATTCTTAACCTACTTAAATCCATAGTCGTATACCAAACCTTCTTTATTCATCAGTCAGATGCATATGCAGTCAAGTCATCTTATGGTTTGTCTGCAAGCTTTGACTATATAAAAGATTTGGCTTATAAAGGTTACTCATAAAATACCCTACATAGTACAGCTAACGGCAGCTGCTGCTGTTAAACACGCTCTCAATGATCATTAGGCAAATCTTGGCTGGCTTAGCCAGCATGATCAACAAAATCTCCGCATGGCAAACAACTTTGCCTTTCGCTCATTTAAATTGCAAGCGTCTGCCATGGTTAAAATGCCATAAAGAAAAGCTGCTCTCGACTGTGGCATACCCTGTAAATTTTAAACAGGAAAAGAAGACTTTTTTCGATGCAATGAAAGATTGCTTAAAACCACAACCAATTGCAAATTCGACTCCGACTTAGTAAGGAACAAATATAGATAGCTTCTCAAACTGTGTTTGCTTATTCCAAGAGCTCGAGAGGGCGTGGCATCTATCTCAATAAAAGTTAATGTGCGCAAGGTCCAGAAGAATGTTACTGTTAAATTTCAAAGCTCTAGCTTTAAAAGTAGCTGAAATAAAGCTGTTCATACAGATTGCAAGCAAAATACACATTGAAATGGACAAACAGCTTTACACTTGTTTAAAATAGTATATACTCGTACTTCCATTCGAATTATACCAGTTTTTGATTGTTGCGCAAAACTATAATACCCTACCTCTCCTACCTATGATACAGGGTATTGAAAAAAGTAATTCTAATTAATACAAATATACGAAAATATAAAATGTAATCAGCATTGTTAATTAGGCACATCCGCTCGCAGATACAGCAGACACACCTCCCCTGCGCAGCCGCTTACCCCCCTTCGCCCCTCTAGCCATCACACCCCTGCGATGTCACCTCGGCCTCCACTAGCAGTTCATTCATAAAACTGACGAGCAAGTGAGAGAGAGAGAAAGAGAGGGAGAGTTTAATTCGTCTCGCTCTTTTGCAGCCAACGCAACCGCAACCGCAACGAACGACGCGACGCGACGCGAAGCGACGGCAGCTGCCGCCCACACGGCAAGGCGAACGTTGCCGCATTTGCATAGTTTGTAAGCCAAGTCAAGTGATCATGTAGTAAAGAGCACAAAATCGTTAAAAATGTTTTTCGATCATTCAAAAAAGCGAAGTAAAAATACAAACCGGTTAGCCCGGCCTGCGGTTTCGATTATGAAACTGTGTTTTTATGAATGAATGAAAATACAGCGACAACTAAGGTTTGCTATTAGCCTGCAATTTGCATGGGCAGAGTAAGAGAGAGAGAGAGGGAGAGAGGGATATAGAAAGAGAGCGATAGGGAGCGAAAGATAGGCAGATAGACAATTACTCATACGCCCCATTGAACCGGCAATCTGTTCGATGTTCCGGCAAACTCATTTCAAACGCAAATCCCAGCTAAACCGAATGATTCATAACTTCCGGCGACTATTCACACTTGTATTCACCCATCATCAGGTGCCAGCGGAAGGTAAACTGATTCACTTCAAACGAACTTCTTGTTTATCTATTCAGCTGAGACTGTGATAGATGCGCGATCAGCAAAATCTGCGAATCAGCTGTCATTCTTGGGGTATCTCTAGCGATCTACAGTTCAGGTTAATTATTCAGTTCCCCCCTGAGAATAACTGAAATACCGCAAACTTCTGACCATGAAAAACCAACCAAATGCAGCTACAACAATTATGCCACATGCTGCATGCAACGCTGGACGTGATCGGCGAAGACTTTCCAAAAAAATTTCGAACGCCACGCAAGACGAGGTCAAATCGTAGCAGTGCAATCGATTTTGGCTTGGCAGTTGACTGACTGACGGACGGAGCAGGGAGGGAGGAGGACAGGGGTGCGGGATCGAGGGGAGGGAGAGTGCATTGGACAGGCAATTTGTAGACTTTAAAACGGTTTCAAATGGAACACAGCGGGCTGGACTGCTGGGACTGCTGCATTGCAAACTGTGGCAGCTTGGCAGGCCAACGTCGCGATGTCTGATCGCGGCCGATCGCGGCTACGATCGACACACACACACACACACACACACACATACACGCACACCCAGAGAGCACATGCAAATTAATAGCCAAAAAGAGAGGGGAAAAAACAGCGCAGAAAAACGGAAAATTAATTGATCACTTGAGACAGGCAGGTAGATATTGCGCACCTGACGTTGCACGATCGATAGACGATCGCCACGAATTATGTTAGTTAAGTGCCCGCATATTTGGACAGATCAGCGACTATACTCCCCTTCCCCTTCTACTCCTCCCCGTTTGGGCTTCTCTGACGAAATATTTTTTCATAGCTCAATTAACAAAGTTTTCAATTAACATATTCACGCAATAATTTCAGCTGGGGCGTGGCGCTGCCCACGCCATAATCACCAGTTCACGTTGTGGTCAGTCCCCGTCGCAGTTGCTGCAGCTCACGCCCACGTTTGGACACGTGTCAAACTTCCGATCATTAGGAAGGCGCATCGCTGGCATCGCCCACAGTTCGAATAGGGCCTAATTAAAACAACAGACAAAACAATTTTAATGCCACACTTCTTTTATTTTCTATTATTATGTCGATGTCGATCTCTGAAGGCCCTAAAGAAAGAAAAGCCGAGTTGATAAATTAACGTATATGCAGTTTACACAAAAGATATTTCGATTAATAATCGCTGCATCAGTCGCAGTTTGCGTTGGCGATCACCAGCGATCACCAGCGATACCCCGATCTTCGATCCCCGATGCCTTCTAATGCTGCATAATTAATGATCGCTGTGGTAAGCGATGAAAATTTGTCGAGTAATACAGTGGGCACCTACTGAACAGTCGAATACGAAATATACAAATTCGAGGAAAATTGTATTTCTTAGTAGAGTAACAACAGATTGGAATTTGATGTTGGACTGTTGGACATGTTGGACTTATAATGCAGCAATTATTAAGAGTATCCCTATTAGGAACTAATACAACAAGTTACTTAGCTTATGCAGATTTCTTTTCAAATTTGATGCCTCATAGCTTACTCACTTGGCAGCGATCAGTGTTCATTAAAGACATACTTGCCCTGACTGATCTTATTCAACTTGGATTCCTTATAGCCTCATTATTTATTAGGGTGTTCAGCTATAAATTCAAATTTGATGGCTCAAAGTGCACTGAGGCTTACTAATAGGATCAATAATTCAGCCGACTGATCTCATTTAACTGAACAATATAACTAACTACTAAGCATGTGCAGATCTCTATTTAAATTGGATGTCTTATAATTGACAAGCTGCGATCAGTAAGACTAAGAGAGAGAAATCTCAAGGAGTACTCCACCTGACTGAGCACATTTAAATGCGAAAGTATTGGGACAATGTTTTAGTTATCTAACAAATAATTACTTAGAATCTACGAAATTCTCTCATTTCTCGCCTAATTGCCTTGGATCGCAGTAATCATTCCATATTACAAGATCTCAAATTTAAGACTGATCTCATTTAACTGAGGCCAATATAATGTTCCATTTCAATCACAAGTTTATTACTCACCGTGTAAAAAGCTCGATGCAAATCACCCCTAGTAGTAATCATATCTCATTGTGTTGTGCAATCGTTGACGGAACTCAACTCACAAACAACTTCGCCTGCGAACACCCTGCGGCTGTGAAACTCATTGCAAACACACTTAAAATTCGCGAACAACTTATTTTTCTTTAGTTTATAAATTTTATTTTATTTTGTTGTTGCCTCGATTATCGTCTAATTGCATCGCCAGCGACAGCGCCATCGCTTGGATGCTAGTGGCATTTGGCGCGTCAACAAACGAGCCGCCGCCAACGCCAGCTGCCGCTACCCAAGACCCAGAGTTCAACCCGCCCCCGCAGAACCCCCTCGCAGTCTTCGCGACGTAGTGGAACCAATGAGAAACCGCGAGCGGTTCCATTCATCATTTTCGGTTTAGTGACGCGCGCGTGCCTCGTGCGCCCCAAATCGTTTCTTGTTGTTGTTTATAAGAGATTTTCGAAATTGAGACGTCATGAACGGGTTAGATCTACGAATACAACATTTATTGTACCATAAGGCACCAGCATGCAAGCCAAGTTTACGAACAATAATGATATGGTATAATATGTGTGCTTAGATATAGCCAAGCAGATATGCTTGATAGCAAATAGAAGTAGAGCTATTGTTACAGTTACGATTAACGATATGTACATAAATTCGATTACAATAAGAATGCAGAATATGATATGCGGGATACAACCGTTCTTGAAGTCTAACCTAGTTGCCACATCGAAATGCAATCTTAGTTTCTATTTCGAACGCTTATTCATCTAAGCTTACTACTACAATCGCAACGTTGATCGATATGCATGCTATCGAATTGCTTATCGAGAACTTAAAAGTATCGGTATTTTTGGTATCGGCCTTTGGTGCAAGCGATTTGAAGACTTAAAGTAGTTGGGTGCCCTCTTTTGGGCATTCTTTATGTACACTTTGTGCGATAACTATCGGTATCGTTATCGATTTGCAGTTAGAGTAGAGATTAGGGGTGCAAAAACATCGCCTGAATCATGGATACTTGGATGTTTTTTTTTCAAATTATCGATATCGATAACGTTTTAATACAGATTGTTACTGTGTCACATTTATCGATGCCTGCAAACAACGATATTTCTGCACCCCTAGTAGTGATATCGCGATTGCTCCATATCGGACACGTTGTCATCCTCCTCCTCTTCGTCACTGGTGGAAGGCGGCGTCTCCAGATTGGCCACATCCACATCCAGATAGTCCTCCTTGGCCTGCAACAACTTGTCCATGTACTCCACAATCTCCGTAAACGGAGGCCTGGCGCTGGCATCGAAGTGCCAGCATTGTCGCATCAGAATGTAAATGTTCATAGAGCACTTGGCGGGTTTCTCCATGCGCTGCCCGGACATGAGGTAACTGTAGAGCTCCTCGGCTGACATAATGGCCGGATAGGGTTGCCCGCCAAAGGTCATGATCTCCCACAACAGAATGCCGTAGGACCAGACATCGCTCTGTGAATCATAGAACTTCTCCTGCAGCGACTCCGGCGCCATCCACTTGATAGGTAGCCGCCCATTGGTATTCTTGCGATAGTAATCCGTGCTCTGAATATCCCGCGCCAGCCCAAAGTCCGCGATCTTGAGCACATAGTCATCGCTAACCAAGACGTTACGTGCGGCCAGATCTCGATGAATGCAACGTCGTGAGGCAAGGTATTCCATGCCACGGGCAATTTGATGGGCAAACTTGATCAGATCCTTCTCGGTGATCACATGCTGCGGCACTGGAGGTGGTGATCCTGCACTGTCCAGCTGCTCCTTGCTGAGGGGTCGATTCTTATAAAGGAAATCCTTGAGATTGCCATGTGGCGCATACTCCACAATGACATAGAGCGGACCGCTCTGACTGCAGCAGCCAAGCAGGTTGATTATATTGATGTGCCGTCCAATGATCTTCATCACTTCCATTTCACGCACCAGACTCGCAATGTCGTCGTCCGTGTGGCCCTCCTTGACCATCTTGACGGCTACAATGGTGTTGTTCACCTCGGCCATGACCACCCGGCCGAAGGCACCCTCGCCCAGAGTGGCGCCTAGCACAAGCTGCGAACGTGCCAGCTCCCAATTGGAGTCCAGTGGGAATTCGTATTCGTTAAACGGCACCGGTTCGTTGCCACTCTGAAGCACCGTGGTGCGTTGCTTCTCGATGCGCACCACCGGCATTATCATGGTATCCATGGAGCCACTGGAATCGCCTCCACTTGCGGGCTTGTAAATGATCACCTTCTTGGTCCATTGATGCACTGTTTCGATGCGTTGCTTCAGCAGCTTCTCCTGCTTCATCTTGCGCACAGCATACACGATGAAGATCACAATGAACGCGATGCACACCACAAGCAGCACCAGGACGATGATGGCTATCATTGTGTTCTCCCGCACCAGCACGCTGCCCCTGACCCCTGCCTCCAATTGCTGCCGGTTGGCCACGACACGCAGATAGGCACGACTTGTGGACTGACCCAAACTATTGGTCTCCACGCACGTGTACCAACCCTCATCCTCCTGTGTGACATTTACGAACTCCAGTCGATCCTGATCCTCGCCCATAATAGTGCGATTCGAGCTGCAATCGTTGATGCTGCGACAATGGACAAAGATCCAAGCCTTCTTGCTGGTCAAGTCCGAGAGATATTTGCAACCCATGTGGCCGCTCTGGTTAACCAATAGCGTCACATTGTCTGGTCGCTCCAGCAGGATGGGTTTGTGGTTAACACGATCTGTGACCGTGAGGTACATCATATGCTGCAGGCAGCCAAGCTCATTGCAGATGCGACATTCGTATTGCCCGCTGTCCTCCGGCACCAAATCCTCCATGGTTAGCTGCCAGCGAACAATGCGATAGGTGCCATAGGTGCGTGTCCACTCGGCGCTGCCATTGCGATACCACGTGATATTTGGATCGGGATTACCCTGTGCCTGGCAGTTGAGCAGCAGGGATGAACCCGATGGGCGCGTGTAGACGCTGTTCAGTTTCTTGGGATTCCTAAAGCGCGGTGCATATTGATCGGAGTTTGTTTCGGCTGGCTCGGTCTTTTCGCTGTCATCCGCCTCCAGTGGAGTCTCCTCTTGCGTTGCTTTGCTCTCCTGTGCTTGCGCTGCCGCCGCCTCGTAGTCTCTACTCAGTTGACGCGCTGCTGTCAACACGCCAAGCAGCAGCAGCAGGAACAGGCAACGTGTCATGGCAACGTTGTATCAAGAACTGATGCGCTATCTATTTATGTATGCACGAGGGTGCTCGGGGTTCCTCTCTCTCCCAATGGGGTTGCACAGCGACTTCAACTGCAACTGCAACTGCAACTTGCTCGCAGTTGTTGTTGTTGTTGTTGTTGCAGGGTTTATTCACCGGAAATCCACTTTAGTCAAGCGCGTGCTTGCTATCTCTCTCTCTCTCGCTCTCTCACTCTTACTTTCTCTCTCTTGCTGTCTAATTTATAGATGAGTATAACAACAGTTGCCGCTCCCTCAAGTTGATCGCCAGCAACATGTGTGTTTACTGCGGCCCTCTTTGAAGTGCAGCCTGAGTGATCTGAATCGGAATCGGAATCGGAATCGGATGAGGATGATGAGATGATCACCTTGGTGTAACGGAAATACGTTCTCTCTCGCTTTCTCTCAGGAGCTCTTAATTATTGTCGCCTGTGTTGTGATTTATTTAGTTCTCTGATGGATTTATGGCAGCCATGTTTGCCTCACATGTCTCTGTCGCGTACCTCGCATTTCCATAGATCACGTCGAGATCATCGGCGGCAGCTGTAACACCTGAAAGATGTGGATGTGGATGTTGATTAGATTTATGTTCATTTCCGCTCTGAAAAGACTTTTATATGTTTTAGTTTGAATAGACTTATGTATGTCCCGCTCTAGCTAGAGATCTACGCCTCTGTTTTCGCTTTTCGCACCCAAAACACGATCGAGTTCAATTCGCGCAATTTGCAAATTTGTAAATGTTGTCGATGTTTTTTGTTTATAAACATTTTCTGTATTTAGCGAAAATTTTCTTGTGCTTGTTCGCGTTCTCGACTTGCCAATTAATGGCTACAACGGAGATTTTTCAGCTGATTAAAAGCCATTTACATTTTGGCGAGTCCCAATTAAAAAGTCGAGCGCATTTCCGGCTGAATTTTTGCCTCGAGCAGCAGCAACAAAGATGAGAAATGAGCTCGGAAATCTTAACTAAAAGTAAAATATAAGGTAAACAAAATTTGAATAATCAAAAAAAAATTTTTAAAAATCAGCAAAAACATAAATAAAAGTGAGGCTGAAAAGATTCTGGTTTTCTATTGGAACTCTTGTGCTTTCTTTCTGTTTTTCTTTGCCATTTTTTTAGACAAGTTGCTCAAGTATTTTAGTCTGTACTGTGTCTATATACTTTTAACGATCACTGTCTATAAAATTTGTTTTCCATCTGACGTCACTTTATGGACTCTTTTACTCGGAAACGAAACAATTTGCGACTTTTCAGACGTGTTTCCCCGAGCAGAGCCCGCAGCAAATGCTAAGTACCAGGGGTTGGTGATGGGGGAAGGGGGGTTAGGCTATACACCTAGCACAGTTACAGCTACAGCTACAGCTACAGCTGCATGTAGTTCATTTAAATGGCAGCTACTTGCGATAATGTTCTATTTATTGCACGCAAAACACACACGAATGGATACACAAACGAAACAAGAGCGAGCGAGAGAGTGGGGAGAGAGTGGAAGAGAGAGAGCGAGTAATAAAGTGAACTAACTTTTTGTATATTGAATCCAAATCGCATCGGACGGGTGCCAGAGATATTGCAATATTGTGCGATCTTTCGGCGCGCAGAGCTGTTGGAAAACTGTTCTAAATTCAGCAGAGGCGACTCTTTGTAGCCAAACAGACACGATATACTGAAACAGATGTGGACACACTCGCACACACACACACACACACATACAGAGGCAAAAGTTGCTCCTACGCTCAGCGAAAGAGCCGAAACTCGCGTCCTACTCAACGTGACTGCGAAGGCGATTGCGACTGCGACTGCGACTGCGCCACAAACGACTCAATTTAGTCGCAGGGCGCTTCCACTTTTTTTTGCCGTTAAATTCAATGTTGTACGTATGTATGTGTGTGTCCGTATGCTGGGTATTTTTGCCGGTCGAGCATGCTGTCGATCGTTTCCCGCATCTTTTGCGACTTTTCGCTTTCAGGCAGCCTCAATTTTTTCACATATGCGTGTCGATGCACCCGCTCGCTCTCGCTCTCCCTGGCTTCTCTCTCTCTCTCTCTCTCTCTGTCTCTCTTACTGTCACTCTTTCTCGCTCTCTCTGTCTGAAGTGCGCTCACTCCCGCGTAACGCTCTCGCTTAATTAAAACAGACACAATCGCTCTCAATGTGCTCTTCTGTGATCTTTCCAGCCCACATCTGTGGCACAGCCACAGCAACAAAAATTACAAGAAATTAAAAACAAACGGTGTTGTGCTGCGGTTGTCTGACTAGGAGATACCCTGTACTTATTATATTCATATTTATTTATTTCTTTATTTGGTACCTTGTATATTACAATTATTCCGTCTCTTAGACTTATTTCCCCGCTTAGAAGTACGTGTGATTGACATAATATTAATAATTAAAGCATTCAGTTTTGTATATCATAACCTCAAACAAACCAAATATACCCTAAACGCATAATTCTGATAATGCAAAGGCAACTAGAATTAATAATATATATATTTATGACGATTTTTCCTTCTTTCTCTCTACTTTTTATTCTTCGCTTTCCTTGCACATTCCACAAACTCCCTTAAACTGAAAATTCCCCTCTTTTTACAGGGTATTTAGTATGTTTTAACGTTCTCTCCTGCCCGCGCACCGCCCCTCGCGCAGCTTAACTCGCAGACAAGGGAAAATATTGTCTCGCAACATTCGAACTAAGGGACACCCTCCCTATCCTTCCCTACCCTTCCCTTCCCTCCTTCACTCACTCCTCCTGCCTTTGCATCTCTGCGTTGTCAGAGATGTGGGCTCATCATCGGCAAACATTTAGGGGCGTGCCAGGGCCAGAGCGGCGTCTGTTGCCGAGACTTCTCTACCTACACCTACAATGGTCCAAGTTTGTTTGCTCTGCCTTGTGCCTTGTGCCACATGTGCCGCATGTGCCGCATGTGTGTTGACTTCGGCGACGTTTTTCTCTGCTGGAAACAGGCGTCTGGTAGTCCCAATCGGAAGGGTTGCCTACCACGAGTTTCCCCGAGTTCACGTCAGACTCCAAGAAATCTCTTTCCCTAGGCATGCGAGTCAAATATTTATAATATATTTCCTGCCCCGTTCCCAAAAATAGCCGCAAAATGATTTGGCAGTTTTTCGGCAAATAAACAACAACAGAAAACGCAACACTTTTTCCAATTTCCGAATTCAAGTTCAAATCGATATATCAGAAATTTTGATATACGTACATAGTACTATATATGTATATACATAAATATCGCAACAATCGAGGCGTGCGGATCGCTTGGTTTGCTGCAAGCGAAATATGCACGCGAAATACGTGAGCTACCGAAGGTTATTCACTAGCTTAGTGTGTGCCCCAGGTGTGTGTGTGTGTGTACGAGTGTGCGTGTGGGGGAAGCAAACAGCTCTACAAATAGCTAAACAAATGGAACTGAAACAATTTAAACTGAATGGAATAAGCCAGGCAGCCCCTGCCGAAGGCAACAAAACAGAAGCAGCAGCAGCAACAAGTAATCATGCAGCAAGGCATGTGTGTGCGAACAGCAGATACCCTGTAGGCAAAATACTGATGTAAAAATGTAAATCTATTAAACACCTTTTTGTGCTTACAGGGTATGCAACTTATGTGAGCTTCTACTTCATTTAGAATGTTTGTTTATGCGGCAAGAAAATATTGCATGTTCATAACGTGTAATGCCGATGTCTGGCTATATATCTCAGAATGTGTTGATAAACACACACATACACACACACAAATACATATGCTGGAAAACTGAACCAAAAAAACCTAAAAACTTCATGGGAAAATTTCAAAAACCAAAATAACGGGCAATTATCTGCTGTGCAGCGAGCACAATGAGTGCTTTCAGTTCGCTCGTAAAGCATAAAAATTGTGGCATGTGCCGAGCATTGGGAGAAGGGGGGAAGGGAAGGAGATGGGGAAACAGTTTTGATAATTGAACGATTCGACTGCGGCAAAACGGGGGCCCCACAAATTGGACAAACTTGCGTTTGTTTACCCCACAAATCGAGGAGCAGCAAGAGATCGGGTCGAACAAGTCAATCAAAAAGTGGTCGAAACAAACGATTTGCGCAATTACGCAAGGAACACAAGGCAAATACATAACAGAAGAGAAAGAGAAATGCGAAGAGTGTAGAGAGCTTACCTCAGTTAGGCAAAGAGGGAAAGAGATCTTGCCAAATCTCATATATGTCCAATAAACTGTGTCACGTCTCTCTGTGTATTGTCTTGGGCAACAAGTTATTTTCCCTGGGATTCCTTACATTTATTTATGTTATTTGTACAGTTCCACTTGGCGTTCCACTTAAAATTCCAGAAATATTTTCCACCGATCGCCGAGAGAATCCAACTAACTCTCACTTGTCTCTGCACACGCGATCAGTTCCATAAAACGAATTCAACAATTGTTCTTGCTCGTGTTGTTTTTGTTCCATTTCGATTTACATAGAACACAAGCTGTACGCGAAATATACATAGCAACGCGGCGCGGCGCGGCACGGGTTCGATGGGGTCTGTTGTCGGATCGCAACTGTCGGATCGAAAATGTGCTCAGCGTGCTCGACAAATAAATCTCCTCAATTAAATGAGGCAGGCCCACAATGAACGACTGCCTCGGTTTGTTCTCTCCTTCCCCTCGACACGATTCGGATCGGTTCCCGGTTCGGTTTGGTTTTGCTGGAATAACGGAACAACACACACATTAGTACATACTACTTGCAAGCAGAAGGGGCTGCATGCGGCCTTCCCTTGGAAATGGAAATGTAATTGAGCGTTTTCTAAATTTGTACAGCAATTGAGTTCGCACTCAACTCAAATGCCACAAATCGCTCAATGGGAATGTGGAACGAGGCAGATGCCACATATGGCAATGTGTGTAGCAAGTGTTGCATAGTTTTGTGCGCAACAGAAAAATGAATGTGCGATCAAGCGAATTGGGTTGATGGTCGCAAGGAAACTAAACACTTTTCAAAAAGGAATTACCAAAAGAAATTTGAAATATCGCAATGACATTATATCCTTCTATCTCTCAAACTGGTCTTAAAATAGGTGTGAGTTAAGGCAAAGCGTGAAAGACCCCAAAACTTAATGGGATAATCGATTTAGCAGTCTGTCTGTCTGTATGAACGCACCATTTCCCATATATATAAGAGCTAGAGACACCAAATTTTAGAAGGTACCTTCTATGTATCCCGCTAAGGTAATGTACATTACAAAAGTTCGTTGTCACGTAATTCCTTCAAAAATCGATAAGTTGACTGTGAATTCGATAAAAAATCTATGCAATAAACATACAACTTTGGTATAAGCATAGTTAAATACACACATCGTAAGTTTATTTTATTACAACAATAATATTTTTTAAATAAAAAATTGAGTATTTGACTAAATATCAAATTAAATTGGTAGCTACCAAAGTTGAGGGATTATTTGCGCTTAAATAAATCGCATTTGTCGGCGAATAACAAATAGTCGCATAAGCCGCAATTAATTGTCTTCGACAGTCTGTGGCTCATTAATCAATTGGCCAACAAGTTGGGCAGGTCCGTTGGATGCTCCACGCCGCATTCCAACTGCGACTTGTATGGAAATGGGATTCATTAGTTGCCACAATGCGACGTTAAGTAAGTTAGCAGTGAAGAGACGAGCCACGAGCTATTAATTATGGCCCAGAGCCGTCGTATGCCCGGTAGCCGATCGTACTGCGATCAGAAGAAAGGGGTCTAATGAAAAGACACTTGAAACCCCTCAAAGCACACACGCTGCGCACCCGCAAGAGACAATGGACAATCGTCAAGGGGTTAGCAATGAAGAAGAAGGGATACATCAAGAAGAAGAAGGAGAAGAGAAGGCGGTGAAGGAGGAGAAGGAAAACCTAATAGACGAACAGCAAAACAATTAACGAGTATTGGCTGTCAATTGTGTGGAGGCCCCGCTTAGTGCCAAATGGCGTTACGCATGGTTGATTAATTGACGACTAACAAGTTGTTGGCCAGCTGAGGTAGAAAGGGGTCTTGGTTCGGCTTGGATCGAGAAGGGGTAGGGGAGCATTAGAACTTTTTGATATAACAGAAGAGTTCTAGGGGGAAAACTACTTTAGCTGACGTCCTGAAGTAATGGTCCTAGGCTCGTAGAAATTTCCCTCAATGAGGATAGAGACATCCTACAGTTGTCTCTTTGATTTCCCATCCCGTTTATAGATTTCCTAAGATTTCCTTTCGGTACAACAGAAGAGTTTTATGATCAGTTAGTCAGTATCATTAGACCCAGAGGAAAACTTCCTTAATTAACTGTTTTGTCCTGCTCCTAATTTCATGGATTTCTACTCCCGTTTAAAGTTCAAGGTTACGCTCCTGAGTCCAGAATCTTTAAAATTTTCCAGCTTTATTTTTGCATTTAATATGCGTTTGTTCTGCGACAGTTTACTGCCTCATAAAGTGTGCAGAGAGCACCCCAACGAATGGAGGAGGATCATAATACTTAAATTTTATGCACTCAACTTTGCAGCGAGTTGCAGTTGCACTTGGCCCGGTCCGGGGGCTTCCGTACGCGAATTTCAATTTGGCTAGCGACACACACGCACACACACACACTTGCAGGTTGCAACAAAAGTTGCTGGCGTTTCGCACATAGATATAAATTTCGAAAATTGGCCCAACTCAGGCTGGCAGCAGGAATTGAAAACGGGACAGCTGAGCAAGGAACAGGGAAGGGGGTATGGAAAGGAGAAGAAGGGGGAGGGAAAAGCAACTGACATTGCCATCTAAGCGAGTTTTGCGACACGATCACATCGTCGATCGGCGACGACGATCCACTTCGATCCGTAGCGATCGAATCCGATGCGATCTCGTGCAGCGCAGCCGAACAACATAAAGTTAATTGCTAATATGATTAATTGCACATTAACATGAAGTTTTATTGCCAATTATATGCAAAATATGCCGCGTTGCCAATTGCTACAGTTTGCACTACAAGCATGGGAAACTCGCTGCATATCAACCAAGGCATGGCATGGCCTACCATGGCTTGCCTTGGCGTGATCAACGCCAGATCGAGGAAGCTACCGAACGTCGAACAAGAGACAAGAGAGTTGAGGCGAAATGCAATAGCCCGTAAAATGTTACTTCATCGGAGATTACGTAAACGTCAGTTAGGACTAGATTGAAGTAACAAAGATGTTGGGACAGTTGGAAAACCCAAAGTGAGAATAATCACAACTTTAAGGTAATCTTCCAAACTTCCTAAAAATAGCTAACCCTGCCATCTATTTGAAGTCTTCGATCTACAGCGCGCTATTATCTTAGACCTAAGCACTCTCGAGAGCGCAGAGAACATATCAGTTACTCTCAATCTCAAGATCAGGCTGAGACTTTTTAGCAGTAGCTGCATAATAACATCTTAGTATAAATTCTAGGGCTCTCAATCGATGAGGAAGGGTTGCCTAGGACAGTGGCATGAAATGAAACATGCGAGAAGAAAATGCCTAGGAGTGTTGGCTTAGAGTGTATTTCTGGTTCGGTTAGACTCGCATACCTCACCTACCTCTCTTTCTCCCTTCCTCCCTAAACCCTCAACTTGACGCAGAGAGCGCCCGTTGCCAATGTCAATAACTCGCCATAATTTATGCAAAAATATGCTCGGCTATTTGGCGTCATCGAGTGGGTGCTTCAGCCTCCGTTCCCCGCTCCACCCCTCGTTTCAGTTTCGATTTCAGATGATGCGGGCCTGGCCAAAGCCAATAAAATGCAATGTTGCCTGCAGTCAAAACAAAGCGCAAATCACATTTCAAATCACTCAAAACAATTGAGATTTGAATTTGAATTATTGCCAAGCGCGCGCGAGAGAGAGGGAAAGAGTCTCTCTCCAGTCATGGCTCTAGCTACGCATGTGTGGAGCTGGAGCTGGAGCTGAAGCTGGGCTGGAGATCGACAACGTTTCCGGTCTTAAATCTTGCACGCGTTGAGCTAATCATAACTTACAATGTGGTCCAGCGATTTGACAGGCCCCAACCGGCCATAGATAGATATACCCGTTGCAAGAGGATCATGGATCATGTTGTTGTTTGAGCTGCTGTTGCTGTTGCTCTTATTGTTGCTGTTGTTGTTGCTCTTGCCATACTTGTTGCTGTTGCTGGAGGCTTGAGGCCGGCAAGCTGTGCGAGCTGTCAATGAACTTGTACGCTTTTGATTGATTTATATTGTGTTGTTGGCGTGGAGCATATATGCAGATATGTGTGCGTGTGTGTGTGTGCGTATCTACTCTTGCCCTCTATCGGTAAATAGTAAATCAGCTTAGGCGACCTCTGTTGATATCTTGTTTTCGACACAACCACGACGACGACGACGACGACGAGCCATGGCCCCATCCCATGCGAGGTGTATTAATTATATTACTTACGCCAAAGGCCTAGGGATGGCAAGACCAGCACAGGCACGAAAATAAACCCATTTATGCCGTTTCATTGCGATAGCTGCTTGCTCGTGTCACGCGGGTGTCTGCTCTCTCTCGCACCCACAGCGCAGGCTTAGGGCCAGGCGTAGGACTTTGGGCCATAATTTAAACCATACCTCCCCTCCCCCCTTTCCTCTCTCTCGGCTGTAAGGATGAGGCTGCTGCGTTGCTATAAAACTGGCGCTTAAGCGCACTTCTTAGCAGACCCCTGGCCGGATTGGGCTTGGCGCGGGCGTGGCCCAGAGCCACAGTCTGCAGCTAAAGCTCAGACTCGTTCAGGCTCAGGCTCAAGCTTAGGCCCATCCTGCGCCATAATGCCTAATAATAATCATGTGCTGTAATTGACGATTTATGCTAAGCCCAATATAATTTACGCCGTTGGAAACGTTAGGGCGGCGCTCCACGTTCCACGCCCCATACCAGGGCCAGGGGAAACAACAACAGCAACAGGAACCACAGACGCGGCGCATAAATCATAACTGCACCTGGTCCGCATGCTACAGTGGAACCAACGCACGATCACATGGCGGGCTACTGGCTACAAACGGCTGAGCGAATTTCCCACACACGCCGAACATCTAAAGGTGTATGTAACCTGAGCATACCCTTACACACACACACACTTATGTACCTACAAGATACTAATGTAGAATGTCGGGCAGGTTTCACAACGGCAAAGCATTTGAAGCGAGAAGAGTGCAAAGCTCTCACGACGAGTGTGTACTCTAAACCAAGGCAGAAAGATCATGTGCACCATCGAGTACCCTAATCAAAGAGGAGACAGAGGTTAAAGCTCTATCGGGTACTCTTATCAAATCAAGGTAGATCAATTGCCTTACCAGTTACTCTAGTTGAAGGAAGAAAAATCAAATGCACTACCGGGTACCCTCATCGAAGGAGAGGTTGGTCCAAACGCTCCACTGGGTAGCCTAATCAAATAAATATACCTTACCAGTTGCTCTTATCGATGAAAGGAATATCAAATGCACTACCGGGTACCATTAACAAAAAAGTAAAGATTCAATGCACTACCAGCCACTCCTAGGAAGAAGAAGGCTGATCCTAACGCTCTACCGGGCAGCCTAGTCGAATGAAGAAAGATCAAATGCCTTACCAGTCACATTCATCCACGAACAAATGCATTCTCGAGCACCCTAATCAACAAAATATCGGTTGAATGCACTACCGGACACCCCTATTAAAGGAACAGACTCATCTTTAAGATCCACCGAGCACCCACCCAACAAAGGCCTATCGGATACCCTAATCAAAGAAAAGTCAAGCGGAAGACCTTTTATAAGTCACTTTACGCTTATTCTACAAGTAGTTAACCTCACTGGGTAACCTATAATCGGCATCTGATCAATGCTCCACATTTGATCTGATCTGATCTGTGTGGCGACCTGCTACCCACCACGAGTTGCACGAGTTGCATGCCCCAAGCGGCATACCCACAACACAAGTGGTTAACCTGCGGCTATAAAAAGTGTTGGCACGCAAATTTATTGTTGTCTCGTTGCCTTCGATTCGCGTTCCGCGTTTCGCATTTCGCGTTCCATTCCACAAAAGGGGCTACCGTATTTGCTGTCGAGGCTGTCGGCAGTCTCCAGTCTGCGAGTCGGCGAGCGTGGCCTGCGTGCCAGTTTGTCTGCCATTTGGGCAGGCCTTCCAAAAGCGTCGCTGACATAACTGTACCCTGTAGCAACTGTGGCAACGCGGCAGCTGGTGTCGAATCTAGAACCGGGAATGGGAACGGGGCTGGGACTGGAACCGGGGCCACCGCCAATGCGTGCTTAGCCGAAGACAAAGCGGACGGAACGAACCGCTCGATTCTCCTTGGCTTGGCAGTCAGCCCCAGATTTCGGAGCACGTCGCTGTTTTTGGCATCAAACACATGTCGAAGCACATGAAAGGATCGCGTACCCGGCTCGGTCTCTCACTGTGGGCCTCTCTCTCTCTCCCCAGCTCCGAGTCTGGCTTGGATTTGGCTTTGGCTTTGGCTTAGGCTTTGCATGTTTGGCGTTTCAATGCGCATTAATTTTGCGATTTTGTTGCTCCGCTGCTCTTGTTGTTGCTGTCGACACGAATGGCTATGAAAGGTTAATAAATCAAATGCATATGCATGACAACGTCCTCTCCTGCACCTGAAAGCGAACTTGCGGCATGCAGCAGGCGGCATGCGGCATGCGGCATGCGGCAAGCGACTTCTCTCTCGCTCGTTTATGCCTTTATAATTTCCTCCATGCCGTTTATGGCCCCCCAACATGAGCGGAGCAGCCACCGAACCGGGACCATCAAAATCAGCGCCTTCTGCGACTCCGGCTGCGGCATTAACACCAAATTAAATTTGATTTTATTGGCCAAAACCGTTGCGGAAAAAAAGGCAATTGGGTCACCTATGAGTGGTGGCTCAGTCGGCCAATTAGGCCGACCTGCCTAGCTAAATGAGTTATAAGCCGGGCCCACTTCATGCCAGTTATGACCCAGTTAGGCAGGTACCTCTCGCGGGACGGGGTGCTGAGGTAGCCTTGGAGTTTATTATCCCGCTCACGTTCCAGGATTAATCACTAAATTAATTGAAACAATTTCCCAGCACATCAAGCAACAGCGCAACATGAAATTAATCAGTCTCGCGATCAGCAGCAGCAGCGCGCACTGTGATCAGCGTGATCAATGATCTGCAATCGGCCGATCGGGGAATGGTGATCAACGATCAACGACGATCAGCGGTTCAATTGAGTCGGACAGACTCGGTTTTGGTGTTGATCGCCATGTTCGATGGCCGTACGTGTTTGGCATTTCAATTTCAATTGATCTCGTCGCGATCGGCAAATGAGTTGTCCAATGATCTAACACATGTCGTTCAGATCATCAGCAAAACGGGCCAAATATCTCCTAGTATGGCATATGGATGTGGCCAATTGCCAGACACTAAAACAAAAAACGTAAAGTGATCGTTTACGATCGTAATCATGATCATCAAGTGCCTGTGTGCCTGCTGATGCCGCTGTTAAATGCCAAAAAGCCTTCGAGGTTAGCGCTAATAACTTTTAATTAAATTAAAACTCCGCCTATTTGCGTTCATCTCTCGCTCCATCGTGATCATCGCGATCATCAGAATTAGCTGATGCATTTTCACACCGAGCAAGCACAACAACAACAGCAAGCAGCCGGCAGAAGTCAGCAGGTAACCAACTACAGACAACAGGTGCAGACACGAGTTTTCCTTTTGCCTGGTATTCATTGAAAGCCTCGATCACAGTTCAGATCGTGGCTGGGTCTAGGCGAGTGGGGAGTCTACTACACGCCCACTCCGCCCTCGCCGGCGCCCTCTACGGCACCAACTAAGCGGTATGATGTAGCTTTGGCAATCACTTAAATCGTTTCGATTATGATCAGCAACAAGCGTTATGTTTTGCCGAAGCTGCAGCGATCTACCAATCCCCGATCTCCGTTGCACTTGTAGTTGCTGTTACAAACATAATTGATCAATTAAAAATTAATACCAACTTTGTTTAGCTGCAGGTGCGCTTCCTAGTTGATCGTGCGATCAAGCGATCTAGTCAGCTGAGGCTGGCTAACTCTCACTCTGGGCTAACCCGATTCCAGTCAGTTTTTTTTTTTTTGTAAAGAGACCCCACACGCGGAGTTGTCATAATAGACCCCCTTTCGGGGCTACTTAAATCAAATGAGTTAATGCCACCAAATATCGGTGACGCACAATGTGTAAACAATAGGTTGAAGCTTTCGGTTCGTTGATTTATAGTAACTCTACGCCTTAATCCTCTGGACCCGACTTTGTTGTGCTAATCAGCGTTCAAAGTTTATGTGACAGTTTAAAGTATGCCACACACACAGACACACACTGTGGAGCTGCGTTTGCGTCTGGTGTGGCGCTCTGTCTCGTCCGCAAGGTGTCGTCTTCAACGATCGTTACAACTTTGGCGGCGATCTGTCGTCTACAACGATGCCTAGAGTCTACCGCTTTCCTTGTGTCCCATTGATAATTCAATTTCTTCGAAGAATATCTTGACTTAATTTTCATCCAAGAAAGGAGGAGGTGGGGAGAGAGAGAGAAAGACCACCACGATCGCTTGGCTATCGATCGAACGGCGATCATAACAACAATCGTCAACAGGCCGCGCTGCTGCGGGCTGCGTGTGGCCTTTGTCCGATTGTCCGATTTATGGTTCAATTTTATTGTTAATTGAAATTCAACTAGTTTAGTTTGTCCCCCAGCTCTGTCCCCCAGTTCTGTCCCCCAGTTCTGTCCCCCGATCTGTTCCCGTGTGTCTCTTGTGTCTCTCTAGGGCGCGGTCACAGCTCTTGCTTATCATCTCTGGTCTTTCTAACGCTCTTCTCTGTTTCTGATCTCTGTTTATTTTCTTCGCATTGATTGTTGTTATTGTCATAAAACTGTCAGCCAAATTAAATTGTTTCCCCATACGATTGATCCTGATTTATGTCCGGGCATGGGCGTAAGACAGAAGTCGCCGGATAAATTTGCTAATAGGCTTTGCTCGGCCATGTCCCCCATTTCCCACAACTTTCACTACGCCAAGCGAAGCAATTGAAAGTCGCCTTACGGAGTTGAAGCTGGGAGTGAAATAATTGTGGGAGGTTTACAACTTTAAGATGTTCTCTACCGATAGATACTCTGTAGGTGCTTGTCACAGAGATACTTTAGAGCAGGTGCCCTTTAAAGTTCTTGTTATGTCCCTCAACGATATCTTAATCCGATACCCCTAAAAATTGGGTTACCCCAAGTTATGGACAGCGTACAAGGGTCCCTGTTGTTACTAGTCCTAGACAAAGAAGTGCTTATTCGAGAGATTTGTGCTCCCCGAGAGAAGCTCATTAATAAGTTTTGATATGACTGTTTACAAGACAAGGTCCTCCTAGGGCAGAGATTGGCAGTGGGGAATTCTTAAAACGTGCCTGGATATAATAAACACCTTCACAAACGAAGCAACCTCTAGCTTTGTTTTCTCTATTTTACAGGGTATATGCAACATATAAGGGTCCCAGTTGTGTTTCTAGTCCCTCGCTCTGTTGCCGCTACTCCAATTTCCTGATTAACACTTTGAGCATAATTTAACCGCCGGCGACAAAGCGCACATAACAAACACAGATCCGAAACCGAAAGCAATAAAATCTCGTACCGCAACTGCAACTGCAACTGCTGCGCACTGCCTGCATCTGGGGCATGCCTCATCTGCCGTCGCCGTCGCCGTCGCCGTCGCCGCCTGCTGTTGTGTTGCAAGTGCGGCGCGTGCGCAGTGAAGCCGCCGCTTGTTAGAGCCGCCGGCAGAGACAATTTTTAATGCTGCTCTCCGAGAAGAGATATTAGAGCTGGAGCTGGCGCTGAGCTGAGCTGAAGCAATGACAGGGTCTTCGTGCTGATTGTCTTTAAGTAGCTGAGGGCAGTTGCAGTTGCAACACGCGTTTTGAATTCGGATTTAAAACTTGTGTTGCAACCCGTTGATTTTCCGCATTCTTTGGCTAATTTAATGGCGCGAAAATATGACGCTGTGTGTGCATAGACTTCTAACTCTCACTGTGTGTGAGTGTGTGTGTGCGATGAAGTTGATTGTGCCAGTTCATATTTCACTTAGGTCGCTGTGCAATCTGACAATTGACAACGGCGCCGGCGCCAATTCTGGGAAAAGGAAGTTAAAGATGAGCTGGGATTGAATAAGATAAGCTGGGGATGAGAATAGATGATGATGGTGAGATGATAATAAGATGGAATGGGTTAATGATCTTCAATTTGCAGTAATACCAGCTACCAATTGGGATTTCCATGTTGAATTTAGCCTTGATCTCCTATCATCCTCTATGATCATCTTTAGCTCTTTCATTAACTCTAATCTAATCGATTTCCTATCAGTTTCCATCTCAGTACAGTTTGTCCACTTAGCAAATCGGAATCCAATTGCATTCGAAACGTACTCCGTTTCCCATCATGATCAGCTTGAGCTCTGCCAATGATTCGTAGGTTTGCTATTTCACCACACCAAGCGGTAAACTCACCACGCTCTCACTTGATCTTTCCGCTCTCTCTGTTGCTTGCCATGCAGTCGTGCTCTCTCTTTGTCTGCATTTCCCCTGCACTTTTCGAACTTCGAAATGCATTCGAGCTGCCTCTCTCTCTTCCACTCTCCCTTTCCCGCTCTCTCTCTCTCTCTCTCTCTCTCTCTGCTCTCCCATTTCACCATGCAGTCGCAGCTTTGTCCGCTCTGCTGATTGACAGATTTGTGCATGACCGTCTGCGTCGGAGATGGAGGATCAGCTGTGGCTATAAAAGTCAGCGCTGCAAACGGACGCCTTTGTCCTGCTCGTAAAGCCGCTGCAAACTGGGCCCATTTATTCAGGTTTACGACGGGACGGGCGGCTCGCACAGCGGGCGGAAAAAGCAATTGATTTGGCTTTGCAGGCGGCAGTTGCAACAATTAAAACGTTGCTTGCCACTTGGTAGCTTGCAACAGCGGACCCGCAGTTGACAGCCAAATTGGCAGCTAGCCTGAAAAAAAGAAAAACTTCAGGTAATACAGTTGTAAAATTGCGTCCATCAAGCGCGGGTTTATGATCCCCTCAAGACTTTGGGAGCTTAAGCGACTTGGGTTCACTTGGCCAGCTTAACCTTCTGCGCGTGCCAAATGGCAACAAAACGAGCAGGAAATGTTGCCGAAACAACAACAACAACAAAACAACAACAACAACTGCAGCAGCTACAACAAACGCAGCGTGCGGCCAAAAAGCCATGTTGAACTTGGCTCACAGATTTATAACAAAGATATCGCCGCGTTGCCGACATGCTGCGTCTGCTTAGCTCCATCTCCTACCTCCTGCCTGCTCCTGCCTCAGCTCCTCCTATCTCCCCTGCCATGCTGTCTCTCTATGAGCTATTAGAGTTCAGCTTAACCAAGTCTCGCTGCAGACCTGGTCCGGCTCAGGGGCCACGGCAATCCATTAGTGGCCCCCAGTCGCCCAGTCGCTGCCTTTTTGCATCGTCAACGGGTTGCGGCATCGGCATCGGCATCTAACAAATCGTTCTGTAATTTGATAGCTTAGAAGTTTATGACTGCGACCAGGCAGTTTTTAATGGGGCGCAGTTCGCGCCAGTTCTGGCTTGATTATGGCCAGGCCCAAAACATACTCACTACTATATTCGTATGTCTCGCGTCTCAAGTCTCATTGTCGCTTCGGGGTTGGCCGCTGATTCAATACGCTTTCAGATCATTTTCTATCTACGATTATCGACTTGGTTTATTCTTCTTGCCGCTTACAATGTGTGTGTTACACAATCTTGCATCAAATTTAAATACCCTCGGCAAGTGCAATGGCAACGGCAAGTCTCTTTTAGGCCTGGAAAAACTGGCCCGCGATCGCCTGCCAAATCGCGCAAAATATGCTAAAAGGTTTTGCGAGATCAATTTAGAGATTTTCTGTTTAGATAAGCGCTCGTTTATTGGCCAACTTGGAGTCCAGCTACGAGCTTGGAGTCCGGAGTCGGAACAAGCATGTTGCGCTCAGTTACTTAATCTCAAATGGCGCTGGCTTTATGGCCACAACAACAACAACAACAACAAGTAACCATATCGACAGGCATACACATGTTTTGGGCAATATCAGATCTAAGCCTAAGCCATTGCAATTGGCAATGACAAAGCATCATTCGGAGAGTTTTAGCTTCTACTGTCCGCCTGCCACGTATCACTCAAAGTTGGCAGAGATGATCTGTATGATCATAGCAAGAGCGAAAGGCATTGAACCAGGAAATAAATATCAGCACATTTTACAGACAACTATAACGATCTGTTTTAAATTTATATTTTATATATTTTATATTATGTTTTATTATATTATATTATATTATTTGCAGCCTTAACGATCTTCAACTACACCATCATATTTTTATTCCAAAAGGCGTAGCAGACCCCATCTAAGCTATGTCGATTGAGCCATGTCCGTCTGTCTGTCCGTCTGCCCGCTTAAAAGTCTGGATCTCAGATGTTCCAATAGCTAGAGACATCAAATTTCACATGAAGGTTCCTGTATACCATAGGCTGATTGTGTTTATTTTCAATATTTAAAATCACGCCCCCGCCCACGTAAATCGATAATTTACGATTATTAAGAAATGTATTTAGGTTACAGATTTGTGTTTGGTAAGAACTAAGATAAATAATATATATAAATCTACTTAGCAAATATCAATCTGATCAGACAATTAACATAGAAGTTATTCAAGTAAACGTCGTGACGTCATCGTCGCAATGCTTCGTTTTAGCCGTAGCGTGTGTAAAGCTGATTGCTATGATGTTTTCATAGTGGCGACATCTATTTGAAGATAGATCTAATTTGAATAATAGGTGGATGAACTTGTACAGAGATTCTTGTTGGAAATTTTAAATGAAAGTATTGATATGGATTAGGAATAAAATTAAATCCCTACAAGATGATATATATTACCAGATAGAAAAAAAGACTGCCAACCTTTTCGTAGCCCCTTTCATATAAAATCATATGGATACTTCCAGGTCTAGTATTGTTTAAAAGGAAATCCTCTATTTGATGAGCTATTACAACACAAGTGCTTTGACTGCAAATCCTCTATTTACAGGGTGTCTCGACAGGCGACTAAGCGATTAAGTTGCATTGAAAAGCGTTGAAAATTCCGCACAAATATTTTGGCGACAATTTCAATTAAAAGTGCCGGGAAACAAGCAACGATTTCGGTTGATACTTTAACAAGATCCCTGGACATCTCGTCGTCGTAGTCGTCGACTGTCAGCTCTCGGATCTCTGAGCTCGATGCTGGCTCAGATTTAGTGTAGATGTTTACATTTTGCCGTCGCCTTGCCTGGCATGTCATGGCAGCAATCGCAACTTAATTAAATAAAAATTAAACAGATCTCGGGGCTGACTGGTCCTGGATGTGGATGTGGATGTGGACGTGGCAAGGCCGGGCTACGGTTTCGCTTGGGTTGCGTGTCAAGTGAACATCATGCGTAGCGCAGATTTCAAGCGATCTCCCGCTCCCGCTCCCTCCCCCTTCTCTTCCCCCTCCCCTTTTGGGGGCACATGTTATACCAATTTCAGTCTGTGGAAATCCTTGTCTAGTCTTAATATGATTTAGTAGTCGCTCGCATGGCTTGACAAGTGTCCATTTGAATACTCATTGGCTCAACAAGTGACTGCAGACTCCGTTCCAGACCCCATTCCCCCCATTCCCCTTAGTCTCCCCTCCCTCCCTCCCTGCCACTTGCAACATTGATTTGTGTGTAATTTAATGAAATTTACATAATATTTTGTTTTTAATGAGGCCTAAGGTGATGTTTAAATGCTTTGACTCGGCTTAGTCTCGCCAGCCCGTGCTGAGCCAGTCTGGTAGCCGGTTCTTGGCCAGACTTGGACTCTCTCTGTGTGTGTGGGTATGTTAGTGTGTGTGTGTTAGCCCGTCTAGGCGCCAGTTAT
Organism: Zaprionus ghesquierei; assembly: GCA_018904095.1. NCBI lineage: Eukaryota > Metazoa > Arthropoda > Insecta > Diptera > Drosophilidae > Zaprionus > Zaprionus ghesquierei. The sequence goes on from JAEIGP010000676.1 coordinate 3,309,207, forward strand.
TTCGCTGTTAATAAGCTTTTCTTTTCGCGCGTTTCGCATTCATTTTCATTTTTCTGCTCGACCTGCGCCAAAAGCAAAAGTTCGTTTAATTGTCTGACAAATTGGCCGCAACTTAATTAAAGGGCGATAAGTGTTGAGGCCCCGTAGCGCCTAATTAAGTGGTATTTGCTCTGGCGAATGCTATCAGTAGCTGGCACATATTTCATGCCTCTTGATGCAAGCGCCACAACTGACGAGCCTGTCCAATCAAATGTGGCAAACACCTTTGCAAAATGCACGCGCTGCGATAAGCAAGGCAAAGGGAAGCCAGGACAGGAGCGGAGCGAGGGGAGCGAGGGAAGCGAGGGAAGTGCCTTCCTCAAAGTGCCGTCCCTTTTGGCCGTTAATAAGCGTAGATTATTTATGTTTATTAACCCTTAACATGTTTACATTTTGTAAAACGAGAATCTTAATGTGAACTTTATCATGAGACTTTTCGCAATTGCAATTGCGAGGCGAGGCTTGGAGTCTTTGCGACCGGCGTATACCCTGCTTAACTGCTGGCTACTCAGGGCAGAGCATGCCAACTTCCACGAACTGAGCTGGCATCGATTTGGCGGCGCTCCTCTGCCAATTTAATGACGCTCAACTCACCTCAAAACGAGGGCGCCCAAAAGGAAGAGGGGGGAGCGAGAGGGAAGAGGCCTCTCTTTGGCTTAATGCATTTCTTACATGATCATATATGCGTTTATCTTTTGTGTTTGGACCGCGGCCAGTTGTCAGTTGCCGTTGCCAGTTGCCCGTTGCCAGTTGCCAGTTGCCAGTTGCCAGTTTTATCTGCCAGTTGCCGTGGCACTCATTTAATAAGTTTGTTCTGGCTAAGAGATTACATGAACCTGCAGTGTTCAATCGCAATCATATTTTAGGCCTTGGCCCCGTGCAACCTGCAGCACAGTCTGGCACACACACACACACACACACATACAGTGTAGATACGTTAAAGGAGTTCCAGTTCCAGTTCGAGTTCGAGTTCGAGTTCTTAACAACGATATCTGTCGCCTTCGTCGTTGAGTTGGGTTGGGCTGGATTCGGCTTGTATTGGGGCTGCCTCTCTTCCCCTCTCTCTCTCTCTCTCTACGTCTCTCCCCCTTGCTGTCTCTTGTTTTGTTTCTGTTTCTTGAGTTTTCGGGCTTCGTGTTCGCGTATATCGTGTGACATATCGAGTGTGAAGTGTCAAATTGAATTTATTGATAACGCACTGAGGTCGTCGCCTGCACCCGCAGACCCCCAAGCCACCTAGGCCCCCAGTTTCAAGTGAGACCACGAGACCACTGCCTCTTACTGGGAGATCAACCAATTACTGGCGCATAAATTCGCCAGCCAAGTGGCCACGGGGCCATTGCTATGGAATTTATGGAACGCGCAATCAGCGCCGGCGACCCATAAAAGTGTCCTCAGTGGCTCATCAAAAAAAGCCACGTTCCACGTTGCAACGTTCGAATATGCAAATTGTTATTTATCACGGGGTGCTCTATAAATTTTCCGACTGCCTGCCTGCTCACAAAAATATGTAATGCACATCCGATTGTGGAAACTCGCAATCAAATTTCAGAGTATCAAATATAAAGTTAATAAATATTGTGAGTTTTCACAAATTAAACGTTAGCTATAAATTTGAGGGGCCAAGATTGCAATATAATTTTGCAGGTCATGGATTTTAGATTGTGTTTGTTAAAGCAGAAGGACGTTTCTGCCAGCCTATTAACAATATATTCTGAATCATTATCCATGGCCGAGTCGAAAAAGGCATGCCTGTCTGCCCGTCGATCCGTCTGCCTGTATGTGCGTTTGTATGACCACCTAAATCTCACAGACTACAAGAGCTGGAGTCACCCAATTTTGTGGCAAGACTCGTGTGTATTGCAGATATATAAACATGTATTTAAATCAGTTTATAAATTTTGAACTTTGCGCGAATTTTGAGCACCTCTGGGGTATGGCTGTTCTTACTGGTTTTTTATGTTTTTGAAGTAAAGATCCGACTTCTAATGTACATCTTGGGGACTAAGTGAAGCGTTGCATACAAAAAACGTCTTTTTTCTCGAGCGGCTTGACATGATATTTCTCTAGCTCTACAGGGTTGATTGATATGAAATTTTGTAGCAATACTCTTTATACGCTTCTTTAAAGATCATTTTAAGATCATAAATTTTAATTAACACATCTTAGGTAACATAATATCTTAAGTTTTTAATGATATTCTCAGTTCTACTAAGCCGATGGCTATGAAATTTTGTAGGAATCTTTTTTATACAATTTTAAATATATATTTTCAAAGTTGTAAGTGTAAATTATGTTTTACAAATTGAAAAAGTTAATAAAATATTATATTTATTTACTTTAAATCTGCATTTAGAAAATTTTCACAATTTAAACCTTTACACTGTAATGCCTCATGCTTTCTAGCTGCAGCAATTTTCTCTGAGTGTGCCACTTCGAGTTGGGGCTGCCTCTCTAATCAATTTTCGAATGTCTAAATCAATGATTAAGAATGTCGCCGTACTTGAAATGCCCCCAGAGCTTCAAGCTTTGCTCTGACTGGGCGTCTGTCTCACTGTCTGTCTGTCTGTCTGCCTGTCCGTTTGCCCGTCTGTCCGTCTGTCCGTCCGTTTGTCCCTTTGTCTGTTCGCGCTTATTGACAACAATTCGATGCGGCTGCAACGACGACAGGAAACATCTTGTAAAACTAGCAAAAGCAACATCTTGTGAACATGAAAGGGTCCACACATGGAGCACATGGAACATCGGGGCGGGGTGTAGATCGGCCAGGAGAGACACCATGCCAGATTGTCGGCTTATCGAGCCAACAATGAGAGCAACAACATTATAATGGACAGTCCGAAAGCGGCGACGCCACACGCGCGCTCTCTGCGACGCCCCACACCGTTGCGCCTCCTTCCTGCTCCTCCTTCCTCCTCCTGCTGCTCCTTACTGCAGCCCCTTCCTGCTGCTGCTCCTCCTTCATTTGGACACGCTGCGCAGCGACAGCGATAAATAAAAGCGGCGCAGGCGCTGGCCCTGGACCGAGGGCCGAGGCGACAATGAAACGTCTATTTTCGCCACATATCCCCACAGAGTATCCAGAGCCCAACCCAAGTCGAGGCGACACGAGGGCCGATCGAGGGCCTGGACTAATGTACACACGAATGTGTTGCAATTGTCACGCCAAGTGAAGTTACAAATTTATGAATGCCAAAAAGGCAGGCTGCCCCCTCCTGCCACCCTTTCCTGGCTGTGCATGCTCCGATCTGCGATCGTGCTTGTCTTGGCACGCGGCGACGGCAACATAAAAACCCATAAATATGTTAAGAGTCAGACTCGAAGTCAAAGTCAAAAGTGTTGCGATTCGGCGTGGCATCAACACACACACACACACACCGGCACAACTTTCTCATTAAGAGGCAGAGTTCAATGCGGCGACAGGAAGGTCAAAGTTGCCACAAGACATCAGTCTTTCTGCGCCAAGCGTAGCGAAACTGACTCTGAGTGGGCAGGACGCAAATTGAATTGTATAGGGCACTAAAGAAGCTAACAGGAGACGGAGCTGGCACAGGAAGAGCGAGACAGACAGAGAGGGGTAAAGAGAGAGAGGAAGATACTTCTGGATTTTCTAATCAGTTTGCCATTTGATTTTCCAATCAGTTCTCAAGAGTTATACAAATCCAAGCCGAGGCACCCACAAACTTCTAGCCGTAGCTAATAGCCAATTTAAATGCGAAGCAGGAGATATGGGCAGGGGAAAGGGAAACAGGGGGGGATCTGGCACAAAAGTCCAGTCGCAATTGTAATTAAATCGCAATATGCCAGAGCCCAGACAACTTTCAGGCTGGATGCGGGCATCGATACATGCAGCTTGCTCCTCTCCAGTTGCTGCTCCTCATTGATGCTGCTGGTGCGGGGCATTTCCAATGATTTATTGAATTTAAATCACTTGTATTGGCAACAGTCCCGCTGTGAATTTGTGACATTTTCGTAAACGAAAAATGTCAGTTACGATTTTTTATTAGCCTTCACTCGTAGCCGGGGCAAGGCAGAGGCTACAAGGCAGTTGTGGAGCCAGGCAAAGGGCTGCGATAGCTTGGACAAAGAGAGTGGAGGGAGAGCTCTACGGCGTTACGGTACATGCTCGTAAAGCTGGTAAACTACTGTAAAATATAGTTCAAACTCATTTCCAGTAATAAATTCCATTTGCGGACATAAAAAAACTCGTTCAACAAAACAAACACGACGACGACGACGTTGGCTCTAATAAAGTTATTAACTGGCATAAAAGTGCAGTTTATGCAACATCGGCAGGCGACTCAGACTCAAACCCGACTTGCGTCTTGTTAAAAGATCATAAAAATTCAAAATCTAACACAAAGCCAGAGGCAATAAATGCATATAAATGCCCCAATGGGCAACATTTGGCCTATGTTAGGTGTAGCTCCTCAGCCTGATGACATGTTCGTTCATTAATTAGAAAGCGATCGAAGCCATCGAACGATCGCAACGATCGCAACGATCGACGAACAATTTTTGGATAACCCCTCGAGACAAACCGTGCGACAGCTTCTAATTAGAAATACCCGAAATGACTTCATTAGAAAACTATAACATGCTTGTTAACGTCGTGTCTACAATGCGGGTACCAGAAACCCAAACAGAAACAAAGAAACCTCAACACCGTCTTAATGATCACTTTGGAGAGCCGAGGCAAATACCTAACTAGTCCTCATCTGGTCTAAGGGGTTTCTGTTTTGAGGGTTTTTAATTATTTTATGGGCGTGCGCTGGGGCCCCCCCTTTGGGCGGACAGCAACCAGCCCAGTATTGCCTCATACTATGGAGAACAACATAAAGTTTTGCCCGACTTCAGTCTGTTTATGTTGTTGTTGTCTGTTGTTGTTGTTGTTGTTGTTGTTGCTTTTATGCATTTCCAAGCTCATTATCGCAACTTAAGAGCCATTTTTGGGGAGACATTCCACAGTTCGGCGCTTGATCTATGGCCCCATAAATCTGCGCGGAGCCCCAAAAACCCAAATCAAACATATTTATATGACAAGTAAATCACCTTTTTGTCCCAGGCATGGGCTCTGGGTCTGTCTCTGTCTCTGGCCTAGGTGTGCTCCAGCAACACCTTCTTCGCATGCGGCAATTGAATTCAATTGGCGTCACGACTTAAGGCAAATCAATTTTTACGATCGATCTCCACTTGGCGTGCCTTCAAATTGGCAAATTAGACCGTTCACCTCTAGCTGTTCCCCGTTTCTTCCCATTTATCTCTACTTCTTTCTCACTCTCTGCAAAAATTATTTTCCATTTTCTAAGACTCGCAGCAATTTATTTTCCATTTTCCAATTTTTATTTTGAGGCCAGAGACCGCCGCCTCTGAAAAGCAAGAAAAACAAAAACCCTAAACGAGAAATTAAGAAAAAATTTATATTTCGATCAGATTTTATCGCCTTATCGCAGCGTCGGCATCTCCAGCTCGATCTGTGGCGACAAAGTGAAAAATTTCAAATGGTAATCGAAGAGTTAAAGAAGAGTTTGCCATAGAAATGCTCGACTAGCGAACACTCTGCTGCGACTCGGTTTTTCCATTGCCAAGTCTGTTATGAAACTTTTAGTTAGAAAATCTTTTAAATTTTATAAATTTCTACTAAAATAAATTTTAACTAACTTTTAACATACCCATTCTACTGCCTGGTGTAGGGTATGACCAAACGAAACAATACACAGAGGCATAGAATGCTTAATTAATTGCATTTCTCTCCCGACTTCATTTCCACTTGTAGCCCCTAATGACTTGCTTTGACACTTTGCCTTTGTTTTAACATGTCCGATGAAAGACAACAGCAACAACAGCAACAACATCGATTCGAGTCATCGAAAAAACATCCCTGGGGCGACCCGAGAGCCATAAATTCAGCGGCAATTATGTCAGTTTATTTGGAGCAAAGCGTCGGTAATTTATGCATCCATATATGCATTGGGTCTAAGAAAACAGGCGGCATCCATTCGGGCAGTTCACAATTAGATGCTGATTTCGGTACATAAACAGCAGGTGACAGCAAAACAAACACGTGCACGGAATTTCTTTATAATATTCCACGCATAATGCATATCTTATAAAGCGATAAAGGCTTAAATTGATGCCACAATCTTTACATATGCTAAGTTGAAAACAGCGTGAGTTGTGGCGACAAAAAAGATTGCACTGATCGCTCGGCTCATTTAGAAGGTATTTAGGAAACAGCACGGACAGTGGCGCCACCTATCATCGAGACAACGCGTGAGGAGGGAGGCATTTTGTTGAAATATTGCTATACCCTTTAAACATTGAAATTGATCAAAAAAGGGTATACTTTCTGTGTGCAAATGTATGGAGTAGGCAGAAGGAGACGTCACAGATAAAGTATATAAATTCTTGCTTAGGCTCACTAGCCGAGTCAATTTGGGCATGTCTGTCCGTCTGTCCGTCTGTATGAACACGCAGATCTCAGCTATTTTAAAAACTAGTGACATCAAATTTGGCATACAGATTTCTGTATTTTGATTGGTACACATGCTTAATTCAAATTTTAATTTCCACGCCCACCGCCTCCGCAAACCGAAAATAAATTGTTGAATAAGCTTTGTAACGAAAGTAATAAAGTTACACTTTACTGCTTTAACATACACATGAATATATACAATATGCACTTATACTCCAAATTGCAAACCGATTAGATCGAAAACAACAAATGTATTCAAGTTATTATTCTCCAAACGTGGAAGACTTCATTGTGGGAAAGTTGGACGAAGGGTATCTTACTGTCGGGCAATCTCGACTTTAGCTCCCGTTACTTGTCTTTTTCGCTCTTGACTTGCAAATATAAACTGCGGGCTATGGAATTTTCTTTTTCTGCTTACCAATTGCAGTTCATTTCAAGTTAAATTTTCAATATTCAAAATCTTGAGTTGCGCAGAGCAAAACGCAACGTGCCCAGAAATCTTGGGTATACTCCCTTTGCAGTATCATTGATATGATTTTAATGATATTACAAGTGCCAGGCCGTAAATAACTGCAGCTTGGCCCCTCGTTTAGGGGAGATCTTATGAGGGTCTTCAGGGTGTCTCCCCTTGTGGCATTTGCCACCCAGGCATTTGTCAACGCTGGCGCCAAGTGGATGCCACCAGACGTGGGGCAGACTGGGTGACTTATTTGCAATCTAATTAAGTTGTTCAAATGATATGTGACGCGTGTTAAGTGCAACAACGGGTGGTATATTTCGCACTTCCCCGAGGGAATTTAAATAGCTAACTTCTAGCCTTTTAGCCGCAACTCTGCCTGGCCTCACTTTGATTTTCAGCCACTTTGTACTTGCATTTTATTTATTTATTTGCTCTTCAAGCTGGCAGCTTGGCTTGTCCGGCGGCGTCCTTCACACTTGGACATCATAAATTATCCTCGTAATGAGCGGCAACAGGCGCCGCAGTCGACGTCGCAGTCGGCGTCGGCGTCTGCGTCGCTGTCGTTGCACACTGGGCTACCCATTGCCACATTCGAATTGCATTTAAAATACATTTAAAAACGGGGCGCCCATTCATCATGTTGGTTTATTTATTGCGTCTAGCTGGCGGATTGAAAGTGCTACCGAGCTACTGCCCAGACAATCCTTGCTTCCTGGGGCTGCTTCGATGAATAATTGCCAGCATCCTAGGCGGAATGTTATCAGCGCCATAATTAAATAACGCCGGGAGATGCCCCTACAAGGGGGCGGGGGAATAACTCAACTGAGTCGATTCCCTTCTCTCTTACTCTCTCTACGTCCCTCTGAGGGATCCCTCCTTCCCTTTTTCACTCTCTATGTCTGACTCTAAGTGATCTCTCAGCTAATCGTGTACTTTAAATTGCCATGATTAAGCATTCTTTCTGGCCACATTTTCGTTTGTCATGTGCGTCAAAACAAAGATCAATTAAACAGTCGAAACAATTGATCAATCGCTTCACATCGACTCCAAAAGGTGCTGCTCGATCATCTGCTGATCACCTTGCCCCGATCACCTCACCTCATGCAGTACTTGCAACGTTGCAACTTCCAATTAAACGTCACGCTAAATGAAGCGTAAAATTGCCCGCCTGCTGCTGGTCTTGAATCCCATTCCAGCGACTAAGACACTGAGAGGGAAAAGGAGAGAGGGAGAGAGGCCGGGCGGAATGTGTGTGCGATCGCCTTTCCGGCAATCCGACGGTACCGACGGCCAAATGTGACAGTGTAATAAAAAATCAATTTCACAATAAATATCTCGCGCCGGCGAGTCGAAACCTGTATATCTTATCACGGCCAGGCATCGCAGAGCGTGAAGTGGTACTTACGCATCTCTCGCGCCGATCGCGGAGGGGATCAGGATCGACAAGCAGGCAGCGAGCAGCAGACCATGGACAGCAGACAGTGGACAGCTTGGAAAGGCAGTCAGGCAAATGAAAAGTGTGGTAGCCCAACTGTCAGCGATTGATGTAGCAGCCCTTTATCATTATCACATCTGGACTGTGCCACGAAAAGTGCGACGCAGGACAAATGCCTAAGCAGCGCGTCAGCGTCACAGAGTCTGGAGCGAACTCGAGCGAATTTACACTTAAAGAAAAGGAGTAGCGCCTTGGTTATTTCTAGCAGAGGTTCAAAATTCAATGGAAATTCCTAATTATTGTGTAGTTCTAACCCGTAGTGTAACGATAATACGCACTCTCGTAGTGTGTGTAATCTTTCTCAATTTAACCCACGTGCTATTCTTATACAATGTTTAGAGCCATGTAAAGGGTATATTAAATTTGGATAGAAGTTTGAAACGCACCTTAGGAGACATCTTCAACCCTATAAAGTACATTTATTCTTAGTCATCAACACAAGAGTCGAACTAGCCATGTCCGTCTGTCTGTCCGCCCATCTATCTGACCATCTGTATACTACAACGTAAACTTATTTCTCAGTTTTGGAGCTGTCTTTCAGATGTCGTTATGAACCTTTTGCTATCATCAGTAATTCAAAACTGCTTTATGTTTACAGTCACTACAGGGTATGAAACCCTATTCCGAGCCAAAGGTAGCATTTCTTTCTTGTCTAACCTATATTTGACTTCATGTATTGCTTCGCAACTTTTCCAACTCGATGACACTTTTCCCGTGCAGCGAAAAGCCACTTACCCTCATGTTCTAACCTATATAGGATAAAATAGACCCTAAACTCGTAATTCTCAACCTTACCCATCCCGCCGAAAATCTAGAATTTCTTGCAGTGCATCGACAAAACCTCTAACCCCTCATGCGGCTGCCGTAGCATGTCCCCGATTCGCTGTTTATCTTAAAAACCTTGTTGTCGTCTTAATTATTGCGTTAATGAGTTTTCTGTTTACTTTTTCAGTTAACCCGTTTACAACAGTATTTCGTGCTATTATCAATCAATCGGCGATCGCGAAACGATCGAGGCGATCGTCGATTGAACCTGACTTGGCCGGAGGATCGGAATCTGCGGCCTGATCATATCGAACGATAAGCCCAGCAGCTACAATCTTTACACGTATGTGTGTGTGCGGTGTGTGTGTGTGTGTCGGTGCGTATAATGAATAGTGTGAGCGCTATCGTCGCACAGAGATATTTATGAAGGAACAGCGATAAGCGATCTTACTTAGCATGCCGCGCTGAGCTCCTTTGAGCGCAAGTCATAAGAACCGACAGGATATGAGGAAGGAGAGCAGAGCAGAAAGGGGGCGAGAAGAGGGGAAGAGAGCAACATAGCTTGCAACTTGTGTGGGGTTCACAGGTGAAGAGCGTGGCATGTGAACTGCAATTTTAATTAGCCAGAGCGATCGCCAGACCGATGCACAATAGATCGATATACAAATTAACTGGGTGTGGTGTGGTTGCTCAACGAACCAGTTGATTAATTGTGGGAGCCAAGATTTCCCACTGTGTGTGTGCCCGAGAAAGGGTCCGCTATCCGAACCGATCGAGCATGAAAGGGCCGAGACTTGTAGGAGTGAAAAATTAATGATTTGTTGATTTATGAATTGATTCAAAGTTCAAGTCAAGTGCACAATGGATGAGTGCGGTCGGTCTGTGCGGTCCCCAGGGATAGAGATAGAAAGAGTAGAAGAGGGAGGGAGTGATCACTGCACCGATCTGCGGTAACAAATGGATAACGATCACTGCATAGTCGAGTGAGCAGCGTCTTAAAGGGGAAGAAAGCTAATCGAATGTGGGCTAAGCGAATAGAAGGAAAAAGTGCAACAAAAAAGCAGATACAAACGCAGCAGATCGCCTACGTTCTGGGAAACGATCACTGTGTAAACTTAAAAAAGAAAAAGAGATAGTTCAATTTAACTAAACAGGAAAACTAAGGTATAAATTATAATACTAAAAGATCAGTTTAGATCAGCAACCAAAGAGAGAAAAAGATAAATCGAAGCTCTTTAAAACTGATCAGTTGGGCAGCTACAGCAACAACAAAGAAAAGTTGATTAGTGCTTACTAACTAGGGTTACTCTAAAAGGAAACTATACACAAATATTGAACCTCTTTACTGATATTGACACACTTCAGATCGGCAGCAGAAAGTAGCGTGCTTATCTCAGCCATTTCTATAATGTGTAGATAATTAAATCAGAAGCTTCATTGTTATGCGAAAGAGCAAAGAAAAGATCGAAAGACTATTAAAACTATTTGGAAGTGTTTAAGAAATCAGAGTTCAGAAGCTTTCAGCCCGTTTCGACTTCTATATCAAAAGTATTCGCAATAAAATCTATTAAATGTCTGCCAGACAATAGAACCGACTACGTTTCGGTTGCATTTCGAATTGAGGCGGCAACTTGGTTATGGGTGCAGCAAATGGAGGCTACCTGGAACTGCCGCAGGTTGCATTCTTATGCAAATCGAGAAGGCATTTTGGTAGTAGTCGCTCCACATTTTGTTACGCATCAGCTGCCACAAAGCGGGGCAGGGGCAAGCAAATGGCTTGTAGCGATAGTTAGTTTCGTATTGTTCGACTGAACGTTATACGAGGCCAGAGGCAACAAAGGCTTGTGTCTTTCCAAAGAGGTTCCAAGTACCATGAAAGCATTAAAGTAGCGAAATCAAATATAATTTACGGCCTAAATGTTAATTTGACGTGTTGTTTGTCAAAGCAGATAAATAAATAACCCAAAAACAACATTAAAGCAAACAAACAAACTGGCCAAACATAATTGCAGCAACTTAAGAAATCACAACAAATGAGCAACAAATAACTCAGACTCGGACTCGAATTTGTAGTCAGATTTGGATACAAAACTCATGGCATTCAAATTGATTACAGCACGAAGGCAGAGGGGGGATGCGAAGGAGGATGAGTCCTGGCAGCGGGAGACGCAGCACTTCGTCTTCTCCTGCTAAACATGACTTGGCAGAGTTGAGTTCGGTTTGTTTTTATTGTTTAGCTCGTTATCAAGTCAAAATAATCAGGCGCAGCGCTAACAATTGTCATTGTTAAAGGCGAGCCATACAGGAGCCGCAATCGCAGTCGGCTCTGCCTCTGACTCTGACTGAGGCTGACTCTGAGGCGTCGAGAGCGTCCCAAATTGTGCCCCATCATTGCCACTGGCCATAAAAGTGAAGCTCCTCATCATCACTAGCAGCAGCAGCAACAACAACAACAACGAGGCGAACAACAAGCAGCATCAGCCTCTCGGAACAATGCAACATGATTCGCGAATTATAAATACACGCGCTGAGTAGATCAGCTAAGAGCAAGAACAGTCCAACTTGGGATACCCTACGATGGCCTCATAGGGAGGGGGATAGTTTAAATATTCAAAATCAATTATAAATTTAAAATAATATATGAATATTTTTTCTTTTTTAGTGTTAAACTTATTTTTAATTTTATATTGCAATTATTTTATACTTAATTTTAATTTTATTTATTGCTATTTTTAAGACATTAATAAATAAATGATAGATAATGTCAAAGATTGCAACTTTACTCTAAAGGAAGATCATTTTGAGTATATAATTTATTTTTTATTTATAAAACTTGGTGTACTTATAGATTTGTATTCGAAACTGTAAATACTCGTAAATGCAAATAAATTAAAATGAAAAACTAAAAATAAAACTAGTTTTATGAAAGTTAAGTTATTTCTTTTATATTATTCAATCAAAGTTAAATGTCATATTATAGTAATATTTACTTTGATATTATTTTATTTTTAATTTATTTCTTCAGCTTGGTATAATAATAGATCCAAGTTCATAACATTAAATTTTACTTAATTTAAATAAAAATTAAATTAAAAATATAAACGCAAGAAATCATATTTAGAAACAAACATTTTAAATTAAAAATATTTTAAGACTAATAAAACCTCTTCTTATCCATAATGATACTCACATTTTTATAAAGACTATTAAATCAAATAAGTAATAAAAATTTTTCAAACTAACGAAAGATATATTGGATATGTTTATTTAAATATGTGTATTTAAATAATAATAAAAGAAAATAATAAAACCAAAAGCTATTTATATATTTATAAATATATTTTATAACTTTGCGCACAGCTCACAGTCCCCAGTAGCATAGCACATGACATAGTCAAATTCCCCTAGCTGGCAGTGTGCCCTTTGCGATTTCTTAAATTTCTGGAGCAATATAATCGCTGGCAGCCTTTAAAATTAAGCAGCAGCACTCGTACAAGTAGTCGCCTCTCCTCCCGCCTCCTCGTCCAGTAATTGTAGCAAGTGGCGCGCTCGTGTCTTGCCGTAGCTGTTGCAGTTGCAGTTTGTTTGCTGCAACCTCTTGTCGTCGGTGGCTGCTGTGGCAGCTACTGCAGCTCTGCACAGAAGCCAAAACGTGTCGTCCTTTTGAGCCACTCGAGTGAGGCTCAAACCACGGCTCAAGTCTTCGCACCTTTCGCCATGGCAACTCCTCTACCTTCCTTCCCCTGTTCCACCCTTCCCTCGATGCTCTTGATCCGCCTTATGCACAGAGACTCAGCGTTGTCATGGACAGCAGCGTCGTCAGTACGTGGCAACACAAAAAAACTGGCAAAGTTTTTAATTAAACAATGTAAGCAGAAGGTTTGCCTTGTCCTACACTGTAAGAAATGAGAGGGGAAGGGCATAGAAATGTAAGGTACTAGCCAGTTAAGTAGACCCCTCCCTTTCTGACAGTGTACGGCGTGAAGTGCCTTTCTGCCCTGTGGCAGCTTACGTGCATCTTCCCTCTGGGGCTGGGACTGGGGCTGCATCTGGCTCTGCTAACCACAGTAGTCAAGTTCAGCCTGGAGCCTTCTTTTGTGAGTTATGAGTTGCGCAATCACGACTTCTTGTCTTGCCACGGCCAAGAGGGGGGCAATAGGAGGGGCGAAGGGGCAAGTGTGTTGCAGTTGCAACACTTTTTCGCACTTGGGCTGATTAAGTTTTAGAACAAATGAATTTAAAACGTGCGCAGTTCCTCCTTCTGTCCGAAGGTGTGAAACAATTTGGCAATTTACCTGCGCGACGAACACGGAAAGCCGCAGCAGTTGCAGCTGCCACGGCGGCAGACAGGATCACGGCCAGCGCCGCGTCAGGTAGAGGGAGGATTGGGTTGGCCAGGCTACTTTTATGACACTTAGAATTCCATAAACGACAGATGGCTGTAAAGTTATAGGAACCGCGTCGAAATACCTGTGAATTCCCGAGGCAAGCGAGAAAAAACCAGCGGGGAAAAAATACCTTTTCGAAAGCTTCGCTGCGATCTCCGTTTAAAGATAAAATATTGTAATTCATTTAAATGAACACAAAAATCACAAACAGAAAACGAGGAAAATGGAGAATAACCAAAAAAAAATATTGTCCACTTGAAAGACTCAAGACACAAACTCGAGACAGATTGTTGTGATGTGATTACGTCAAAATTATTAAAACAGTCTCAGGCTGAAGCTGTACGAGCTCTGCGAGACACACTTATGCACAGATCGTCATATCGAACGTCATGTTTCACAATTCTTCTGCCGCGCTTGATCGACACTGATCTCAGATAAGACAGTCAAATAAGCGAGTCAAACGCAAGGGAGACTGCGGATTGGAGACGGGAGAAAGAGAGAGAATACAGTTGGGAGAGAGCGAGACAAGTGCATTTGCATGGCTATGCCGTGTGAAAAGCTGTTTGGAGCAATAGAAAAGAGCTCTAAGAACGCTTTGCTCAATGAAATTTGTTGAAAATGATGGAGAACGAACAATATAAACCCTACTGTATACATATGTTTTCACCCAGTCGACGAACGATATAAGTGTGCATTATGTGTATGCAGAGACAATCGGATCGGGGTAGCATTGTCCGGCGACGGGTTTATGCTTTGACAGGCCTTGCACACACAGGTTGACAACAAAGCCATTAGCCCCAACAAAGACATCAGCGACAATTGACGGGAGTCGGAAGGAGAAGGGGAGTGAGGAGAAACTTGGCTAGCTGCATGCTAGATGAAAGTATGCACACAAAGGATACCCATTAAAAAGGGCCTACAGTGGAGCTGGAAGTATATACAGATAATTCTAATGCTTAAATGTCAATGAAATAAATATTTCAAAATAAGACAATTAAAATGTAAAGCAAATTAAGATTTTAAAATAAAAACTTATATATATTTCATGTATATCTCTTTTTATTGTTATATCTAATTTTTCTACAATTGTACATTTAAAATTATATTTTAGCACATTGCTTAGTTATACCATTCGACCATTGAAAATGGTCAAAAATTGTATACTAAGTTTGTGCAATGTATGTAACAGGCAGAAGGAGACCTATGTATATATATTCTGGCTCAGGATCAACAGCCGAGTCGATTGAGCCATGTCCGTCTGTTTGTATGAACGTCGAGATCTCAGCTATTACAAAAGCTAGAGACACCAAATTTGATATGATGCTTCCTGTATACCATACGCAGATCAAGTTTATTTCAAATTTGGAGTGCCACGCCCACCGCCCTCGCAATCGATAATTTACGAATATTAGGGAAAGTATTTAGGTTAAAGATTTCAGCTTTGGTTTCTATAATTTGAAATAAATGAGAATTTTAGCGAACTTCAAGCTGCCAGAACTACTACAAGGTTTCCTTAAAAAATAGATTTGAAAAAATTTAAAAATATACTTGAAAGCAATTATTAAAAAATATTTTTCTTTCTTAATGATCTTAAGTAGATCTCAAATATCCATCTCGTATTCCCTTAATGCTTACAGGGTATCAAAAACATAACCACTCGCAATACTTAGTTATCAATGGTTATTGTGTGACAGTTGCTGGTGTGAACCTGCACGCAATGCCATTCTCAGTCTACCGCCCCCCTTCCCCAGCCTATAACACATTTCTCTATTCTCTATTCTCAATCTCATTGTCGCTTTGCTCTCTAATCGCTCGCTAAGCTGCAGCTAAAGGGAGAAGCTGAAGGAAGCAGAAGCAGCAGCAACTGCTTTGATTATTAGATCGTCGCGGCGAAGAGGCAACAAATGTTGCAGCAGCAGCAGCAACGACAACAACAACTGCTGCAGTTGCTGTTGCTATCTACCATTTCCTAGGAAAGCCAAACGAACAGGCCGAAAAAAAGAATCTTGACCACGTTTGCGAACGCATCCGGCCTAGGCCTAGACCCGAGCGAGAAGCCTGCAACTTACACGTCTCGCGTCGTGTAATATGCAAACTAGACGGCGATAACTGTACAGATAAGCAGGTACAGGAGAGAAAGGGAGAGGAACAAATGCGCAAACAAATTGCAGACACTGTAATGCAATTTATGTCGCAGGCACGAATCCAAAAGTACGAATCCAGGTAAGGACTACCTGTACCTAAGTGCCCTAAGTGACAACAGCTGCCGCGGCCCAGGTAAGAATTTGGCGGATTAGCGAACTGGCGGATTAGCGGACTAGCGAAGTAGTTAGCGGATTAGCCTAACTACCTGGAACTGGACCGATCCTGGCCGTACCTGTGGACTATATAAGCTCGAGCTGCGACAAGGATTGCAGCACAGTCATTCGACAAGCATCAAGCGATCAACATCGATCAACGATCTACCTCGATCTCAATCGTAACCAAGCTAAAACCAAAGAAATTTTTAAAACTAGCCAAAAATGCTGCAAAACATCAAGTTCTACAAGCGTGCTCTGGATGCCCAGAACATTCGTTTCCCGGATCCGTTGCCACCAAATTATATTGATAATCTGCATGTGATATTCTTCGAGCAGATTTTCGAGCGCATCGACTATCTGAGCGATCAGGTGAGAATGGCCCGCGCCTATCCTCAATTTTTGCCAACAATCATAAAGATCTGGAAGAAGCGTTGGCATTATCGCATTGTGGGACCCAATACGGCCTTTCTGGGCATTCTGGACATTGAGGATTATGTCTTCTTTATGCGCCACATGGCCGATTACTTCACGGAGTTGCATGTGCACGAAGATGGCATAGGATCCTTTGCCGAGTTCTATGATTATATCACACATCTGTGTGACATTAATATTACACGCTTCATAAGCGTCGAGAGCTGCGTGCTTGCCGGCTCACCCAAGACGATGGTGGATGAGGACATACGTGATTTGACAGCTATGGTGCCGAATTTGAAGCGCTTGACGAGCTGCATGAATCTTTCCGGGCTGTATATAAAGGGCTTTAAGAAACTGGAACAACTCGTCTTCAAATCCATGTATCACTCGGTGCCACTGGACAGTCGCTGGATGCAAGAGATTTGCCTGGAGATGACACAACTGCGTGTGCTCGATGTCACAGACTCCTTTGACAGCAACTTGCGATTGTATGACATCAAGCTGCCCAATTTGGAGGTACTCAAGATCAATTTGAGCACGGTGGAGAACATGATCTCCCAGGTGCTGCAGTTGCCCAAGCTACGCAAACTGGCCATACGCTTCGACGATTCTCGCCAACTTGCCGCCGATCAGGAGACCATCTTCCAACAGATCATTGTGGCTAAGAGCGACAGCATCACTAGGATTGCACTCAATAACGAGGTGGTGCAGCTGCCCGTACGCTGGCAACATAGTCTGCTGCTGGAGCTGCCCAAGCTGCGCTCCGTGGTCTGTTCGAATTGGGCGCACGATGAGTTCTTCCTGGATAAACGTCACATACCCTGCGAACAGATGCAGATGCTCAGCTTCAGTGGTTGGGAGGTGGTGCGAGAGAGTCAATTGCTCGAATTGGTCACCGACTGCACACAGCTCACTCAGCTCTGCCTCAACGGGTACAACAGCAACGTGGATAAGCTGCGCAAGTTGGCCTACATACGCTATCGGGAGCGTAATAACAAACCCCTCCAGGTCTATAGCGACGTGATGTGGACTCACCTACCCGCCGCAGATTTTGTGTACTGGCAGCGCGCTGATAAGTACATTCAAATCACCTGCGATGGCACCGACTTTGAGTACCAGGAGGATGGCTTCGAGTTCGACTTTGCCGTCTAGGCACGTCTTTCCCTCCTCCTCTTGCCATCCTATTTGAATTGTACATATACATATATATTAACCCTTGGCATATTGTCTTGTAAATATTTGGTAATAAACTGCATGCAAAAAAACAAAAAAATAGCAACTCTTTTCCATACACTTCCCCCACTCTCTAGCTCCCTCTCTCTCTTTCTCTTTCTCTTTCTAGCTCCCTCCTTATTTATGCTCATTGCAGCGCTTTAGGGCCCCGTCGTCTGGCAAATGGAAAAATCAACACATTTTATGGCCAGCCAAGAGATTTAACTGTGCTTTGGGCCTGGGTTGCCTCGGCTCACACACACAAACATATGGAGAATTGCAACTGCCTGACCTCCGCACACACACACACACTTGGCCAGTTCATTTTGCAAGGCATAAATTATTTGATTTGATTGAGTCGGAAAATGAGTTCGCAAAGTGCCCAAAGCGACTCCACTCGAGTGGCCACTTGGCCAGTTGGCCACATATGCCACATGTACTGGGTGGGGCTAGGCTGCTCTGCGGACAGGTAAGTAGGGGAAAGGTAAGGAGGGAAACTGCAACATTGTGTGCAGCGGAAGCAAAGAGAACTTTGGCAATGCCAACTTAATTAGTTTTGACTGTTAAGTATGATCAATATAGGATATAATCGATGAGGATCTTTTATACCCTACGTCTATGAAAAATTGATTTGGAAACTGTGTTTAAGATAGCTGTATATTACACGCAAATATAACTTAGTTACAATTTTGGGTGCCACGCCCACTGCCCACGAAATGCATGGATTTCATACAACCCTTTTGCTTGGTATTTTGTTAGATTATACTGAAACTATTATAGGTAAATCTTAAAATATAACTATATACATTAGAAGTTTCGGAGTAGTGATGTCATTTCCTTGAGAATCCATCCTCGGATTAGAGTGGAAGAACATGTTAGGGTCTTAAACTGTATCTACTCGTACATGCATATATTTTTGAAAATTGTTTTTTCATTGTTTCTTCTTCAGTTTAGCTTGGATTTTTTACAATATAGTATATATTTTCAAAGCTAAAACCAGATTTTCATATAAATTTGGAGTTATTCATGAATTTAATTCAGTACAGTCCTTAGAAAACCTAAGCATTCCCTTGCTCCTTAACCGGCCCACTTTATTACGTCTTTGCTCAAATTAAGCAATTTTCCCCAAATTTAATTTGGATTTACATAATTTTGTGAACTGTATGGGTGAGGGGGTTGGAAAGGGGTAAGGGGTGTGTGGTGGGAAGAGGAAAAACTCTTTTTGCCTTCGTTTTTTTTTTCTGGTCTCGATTACGTGACAGCGTCTAAGTTATTGGCCGCGCTGACAAGTCAACACAAAGTGAGCAGTGGACTAATTTGTGGCGGCACCAGCATATGGACTTCCCCACCTCCAGGGCCACCCCCTCCCTCTCCTGCCTATAGAGATTAAAATGCAAACGAAGCAGCCGACGGAATGCCGACTTGGCGACTCGCTGCCGGCGTCGCCACCGACGACAGTTTGAAGTGGACAAAATTTAGAAATAATGGACTATTAATTTATGGTCCAACGCGAGGCAACGTGCAACGTTGCAGGCAGTTGCCATTTCGGGGCAGACAGACCTTTTTTTGGCCGATATCGATAAATGTTAGCCGCATATTTATGGCCTTTTCATTAATTGACTAATTGCAGCCGCTATGGAGTTGGGCAAGGGAGGGAAGAAGGGGGAGGGAACTGCACCACTTAAGTCCAGCAACTAATCGCACTAACTGTGCCCTGCCTAATTTCTCAATTAATTTTCTATAACACGAACAAAAGCGTTCACAGCAATTCGTCACAGCCTTAAGAAATGGGTAACGAATCTCGGCGAGAAACCCATGGCAGCTGCAGCTACGATTCGTTCAAGCTTGTGCCCCATAACTATGTGGATTTGCGTATAAAAATGTGAAATGAATTCATTTTAGCATAATTAAATTAAACATACGCAACGCTTCAAAAGCTTCCCCCCTTAAGTGCTGCAAGCTGTTCCAATCTCGCTGGGCCCATAAATAGTGTGATAAGACGTTGCGGTGCTTTTGATATTTCACCGGGAAGCAGCAAGCGATTTCCCTCCTATCTCTCTCTCTCTCTCTCTCTCTCTCTTTGTCTCTTTCTCTTGAGAGAGACTGATCTCTTTGATTTGCTGAGAGCAATAAAGCTTGTCTTAAACGGGATTCATCAATCCACACGGTAGTTGCAGAGATAAGCCCCGAAAAAGGCAGCAAGTTTTGGTGGGAACTTAGCTGGAAATTGTAGGCAGCTTTGGCAGTTCTGGCCTGTTCTAGGCAAACCCCCATTTTCTTCAATCTTTACAGGTGGTCCCAACGCGTTGATTTGCACAAGAGCAACAACAGGAGAAACATCAACGGATGTGTCAACAAATCTTTACGAGCCAACAAAATGCCCAGTTCGAACAACAACTCCAACTCGTAGCCCCCACGCCCCCGTATTGCCTTGCCTTGCCGTGCCGTGCCGTGCCGGGCCGGGCCTAAACGTTGACAAATCGTTTGGTAACTCAATACTTTTTTGTAATGCAAAAAGAAAAGACCATTTTTGGTCTACGCACGACAACAACAACAACAACAACAGCAAAGGCGACAATACACAAAGGCGCGATTGGAATAGAAAAACAAAAACAACAAAAACAACTCGAAACAAAAACAAGCTACATGATAAATGCTTACAATTTTATTGCCAAACAACTTGACAACGTGTTGTCTGTCGCCCGTTGTCGAATGTTGCAGTTGTTGTTTGAGTTTTTGTTGTTGCCTTGGCTGCAGTTGTTGGACTCCAAATCAAAACTGCATCCCTGTCGGCATTCGCATTGATGGATGCCAACGCGCTGTCGGCGGCGGCTTCGAAAAATGCCAAAAAAAAAATACTAAGCAAGAAAAAAAGACTTATTTCAGCAACGCAAATGTTTCATACCCTTGCAGTATATGTTAAAGCAATTCAAGATTTCTAAAGACAGCAACAGATTTATAGCGATATCTGAAAATTGTAGAAATGCGTCCGATAGGTTCTATGGCAACTATACGATATATTGGTCGGATCCGGCTTGTTCCGACTTATTTATAGCGTACAGCAATAAGAAGCATGTACACCAAGTTTCATTTAGATAGCTTCAAAACTTAGCGACTAGTTTGTGTTGTAACAGACAGACGGACGGCCAGACGGACAGGTCTAGTTCGACTATTGACGGTAATTAAGAATACTTTAAAGGTTCAGAGATGTTCTAAGATGCGTTGCAAACTTCTGGCCAAAATTAATATACCCTCTGCAGAGGTAAAAAAAAATACCGCTAAGCTGAAAAGCAGCTGGAAATATGGAAAAACTTAATTACCACAAGATTGTCACAGCTGGCGCCAAGTCAAGTCGAGTTGAGTCTTTCGAAAATCGCGTGACATAGCAAAAATTCCCAACAAATTTGCAGGCAGCGAGGGTGTATTGACAAGTAGATTAACTAAAACGAAATATAGAAATGGGAAAGGGGAGGGGAGCGGGTATTTCTCAGTCCATTAGCTTGCCCCTTGCTCTCGCCTATCTCAGCTACAAACGATCCACTGCTTTATGAAGTGCTATCAATTGCCTATCAATGGCGACGATTTCGGTTCTATCCGCTCATTTGTAGTGCCATCAAAATGCTAATTGAAATCGTCTTTCATCTCGTGCCGCCGCTGCACCAGAAAATCAAACAAGCTGCTGATAAGCCGCAACTTCGAAGCTGTAGTAATTTAGTAGCCGCAGCCAATCGCAGCGGCCAAAGAGGCAAACCAAGCCAAACCGCGTCGGCAGTGCTTCAAAGGAAAACTCTAAACTGTAAACTGTCAAATCTAATAACTGCATTTGACAATGGACGAGTGCTTAAATTGAATCCAAGAGTTTCTACTCGTTTTACGACACACCAATCGCCCCACTTGCCTCGCTCGCCTCTTGCCCCGCTCAAATGCGATAGAATTTGCATTTAAATCGATCCGCTTGGCTACTGCGGCTGCAGCTACAGTTCGCCTCAGATCGCGATACACTTTCGATCCACATTTCCCAAATTAATTGGGGAGTCTTTGCCGTGGGTTATTAAAAATCGATTTCCATCGTCATACCAGGCTTATCAACTGAGCAATGCGGCTAATGAAGCCATCGTTGCAGGTGCTGACAAACAAAAGACTTAGGTGACGAACTTGGTTGGCAGCACAATGATCTGGTGGGCGGGCAAGGGGTTGATAGTATCACATAGATAGTTTAATATATATGTATTTATCTACTTGTATGTATGTATACATATATCTCTTATGTATATACATATGTGTATGTCGAAGCAACAAGTTGTAACTTTATTACTTTTCTTTTAAATCGAATTCAAAAATGTATTTATCGATTTTCGAAGGCGATGGGCGTGGCACATTAATTTTAAAATTTACTTTTGAAGCAAACACTTTACAAAAATCTTTATGCCAAATTTGGTGTCTCTAGCGGTTATATAAGCTGAGATCTATGTGTTCACCCAAACGGACAGACGGACGGACAGACAGACGGACATGACTCAATCGACTCCACGCCTCCTTATTCCTATCACATACATTTCCACATTGTTATTTTACCCATTTTTGACCATTTTCAATGATCTAACGATATAAACACAAACTAAACCTATCTCAGGCTAAGTAAATTTCGCAAAACCGGGAAATTTGCATTGCGTGACTTAGGTGACGAACCCGCTTAGAACTGCCGTGAAATTGTGATCAGCGAAGCTCTGGCGTAACCTGAGCATCTACTACAGCCAGACGCATCTTTCTGCCTCTCTTTCCGTTTGCCCCTCCCCACACACTCACGCAAAGAGTGCAACATTTTATAGCTCTAAGGCACGTGCATGCAATTTTCATTCATACATTATTCATTCATAATGTTCATCGGGCTTGGAGCACGGGCAGACGACTCCAACAACAGCCGTGGCAACACCACAACCACAACAACAACAATAACACAACTTGCAGCGCACATGAGAGACAAGCACATCCATTCACATGTGAACTGTCTGAGTCGAAAAACTGCAACATGGTCTAC
This sequence comes from Zaprionus ghesquierei, assembly GCA_018904095.1. NCBI lineage: Eukaryota > Metazoa > Arthropoda > Insecta > Diptera > Drosophilidae > Zaprionus > Zaprionus ghesquierei. The sequence goes on from JAEIGP010000676.1 coordinate 3,331,793, forward strand.
GTTTCCAGCTAACGAAAAAAGGCTAAAGAAAAAAATAATAATTGCCAATTTCAAGTCAATTGCCTATTTACCCTGCTTAAAGTTAATAGAGAAATCGCTGGGGCAATCACATAAGCCTCTCTATGGAACTCTATGAGCCATGGCAAAATGATGACGCAGACGCTGGCAGAGTGTTCATTTGCATAGCTCGTATACCTTGTTTCTCTGCAGATCTGCAGCAATTGAGTTAATGCTGGAATTTTCCCTTGGTAAACTTTGAGTTTTCCCTTTTGGCTGACAAGCGACAACCGGCAATTATATGACACCAAAATATGCAACTTGTTGACAAGCATTATGATGCAGCAGTCTCAGATCCACATTCAGACGCAGATGCAGATGCAGACTTGAGGTGGTAACTCAATTTATTTATTTAAATTTGCTCGAAAAACCAAACGAATCTTTCTCGAAACTGACTCAAGTTGACAGCTGAATACCCTTCGTTATATATAAGGTATTATTCTTATATCTAAAGTTATATTTTAAGATCTTTTCATTTGCCGTTTATTGACAAATCTTATAAAACTTGACAGTCATGCATTATCAAAGAAACCTATCGGTAGCTTTGTTAATTTCCTAGACATCCCAATCAAACTCACAGAGTCTCTTCTTTGCAAATTAAAAAATTCAATTTAGTACACAAATTTAGTAACCCCCAATAAAACTTTTGGGATATCACACATTTTTCTAACAACTTCCTATAGGTGAACCTGAATAACATTAAATACAGTTTAATATTGGAACTATCGGTAAAGACTTAAGCCGTTTAAAACATTTTATAAATATGCAGTTTCTAAGAAATTAAGTATATAAGTAATTTAAAAATAAAATAAATTAATTGTATAAATTAATAGATTTAATTAAATGTTCATAAAATTAAACAATTAAGGTAGCCTTTATTTATTATTTTTATGTTTTCTGTTGCAGTTTTAGGTTTTTAGCAAACCCAATGAAACAAACGACTTTCATGCATTATAAAAACAATATATAACAAATAATTGCTATGAAAGCTATTGGTAAAATCGTTTATTTTCCACATATCCCAAGCAAACTCACAGAATCTCTTTTCTTTACTAGGTATACAATTTAATTTGTTATAAAATTTAAATATACCTTAACAAAACTATCAAGATTTCATATTATGTCTTTAAACTTTCTATAAGTAAAACTTAATATTATTGAAAAGAATTAAATAAAGTCACCCTCCAAAGATGCCAGGGTATTAAGGCTACCTTTCTTTTTGTTTATACCAAATGCCACATAAATATATTAATGTGTCGCAAGGAACTTCATGTTTCACACATACCCTACGCAGAGAGTATAGAAAAGCGTCGCAGGAAGTGCGCAACTTGACGCCAGTCTGCAGCTGCAAGACGCACAATCCGAGACTGTGACTGAGCTCAGCTAAGCTCAGACCAGACCGAGTCGAGTCGAGGTAACTCCATGATTTATGTGACATACATACATACATATAGTATGTAACATATATAGTTCTTGCTGTGTATTCGCTCTCTTGGGGCGTTGCATTAATTGAAATTGCAAATGTTGCCACGAAATTGATAGAAGTTTTATGCAGTTCGCACTTATTATTATAATATTTTTTTTTGGGTGGAAATTCTTGAGTTGGCCCCATAAAACAGATTTATTGCCCCGAAAAAGGGCTAGGCCCAACGCGCAAATGAGAGGAGGGACGTCTGCAGCGACGTTTATTAATTGGGGAATTATAACCTCCCCCTCCCCCTCCCCTTTCCCCACTTAACGATATGCACACACAATACTTAACAGATCTTAGCTAGATATGGCCGAAAAAAAAAAGCTAGTAATCGAATCCGTTCAACTTGTGTGGCTGCTGCCATCGATGGGCAATAAAACAATATAAAGCCAGATGTCGCATAATAAAGAAAATACTCAATAAATATGCCAGAAATACACTAGTATAGCAAGCCATAAACCTAGCCTGGCAAAGTGTGGCAGGTGCAGCTTGAACTACTAGCAGATACCCAAGTTTAAAGTTCTCATTAGCTAAAAAGTTAGAAAAATATACGTAAAGTTATAGTATACACAGTATATATAGTAGAAAATCTATATAATTTTAGGAAAATAAATCAAAATTTTACAAAGGAATCCCATCTATCAATCAGTTATGTATATCTTCGCATTCCACACTCGTATGGCCTACAGGGTATGCCGAAACTAAACTTACTAGAAATCAAACTAGAGAAATTTGCATAAAATCAATGAAACTTTGTACGATTATCGTGCAGCATATAAAATGTGCATTGGATCTTTATGGGGCTTGTTATCATAAATCAACCGAGAATGCCAAATAAAAGTGTCGCTGTGCATCCATCAGATATGAAAATATCTTTCGGCTCGACAGAAAACGAAGCCGAACACACACAGAACATGGAACGTGGCTGCTAGCCAATTGAAATGTTTGAAATTTATGACTGAAAAGAAATGCTATAATCGGGTATAAATTATCGATATAGGGGCCCAAGAAGCGACTGCATGAATCTGACGATGCTTTTTAAGGGAACTTTTAGCCTTAATTTTAGCTGCAGTTTAATTAAAAAGTAAACGGGAACAGGCTAAATATAGCCCAGGTCTACGAGGAGTTACGCGTTGTTGGCCAACACAGGCAACAATCAGAGCCAACAACAACAAGAACGACAGCGACGGCGACGGCGACAACAACTTAACGTCGCAGTCAATGCTAATGAATGGAACGCGCTTTGTAAGGTGTCTGCCAAACGAAGTGAATAAGTGAATAAATGTGGGGAAATGAGTGAGTGACAGCCGAATGGCAGCAACACTAGTCGCACTCGCATTCACATTCACACTCGCACTCGCACTCACACTCGCACAGTCCAAGACCAAGTCGAATCTGTGGCCGATGGTGGCTTTTAATGAGTCGCAGTTGCAGTCGCAGTTGTTGTTGTTTGGCTTGCCAGTTTTTACACTTGGTATTGCTTTGTATCCTGTAAATGCCTGTGGATTCAGGCAGGGATTTCGTTTATAGAGGGATTTCGCCCACACTTGCAAAGCGTTTTATAACTTTCTGTACTGTGTAGGGCTTTCATTCATTAACTTGAGGATTATTTGACTACGCCTCACATAATTTGGCTTAAAGAGCTTTTGTCATCTTGTTAATTCATTAAAATCTGTTAACACGGAAGTATTAACTGGTCTGCATCTCAGCTACTACAACAGCTAGAGATGCCAAGTTTTACATGCAGTTTCCTATATATCAATAATTTACGTAATTCAATAATTTACTATTATTGAGGAAAGTATTAAAGCTACAGCCTTCTGCTTTGGTATAAACATAGGTGAATGAAATATAAATATATTCATTAAATTTCAATACGATCAGATAATAAATACAGAAGTTATTCAAGTAAATGTTTTCCACAGCTCCGCTGCTTGCCTCGCGCTGCCGTAGCATGTGTTAAGCTATGATGTGTTCATAGTGGTGCCATCTATTCAAGGTTTCTTGTTGAAATGAAAGTGTGATAACTTGTTTTGGAACTGGACGAAGGGTATTTTACTGTCGGGTGTGCTTGACTGTAGCTTTTCTAACTTGTTAGAGTTTACTAATGTGTATTATAAATACTGCTAAGTGTTAAGCCAAGTTAGATCGCATTGATATAGAGATGTAGTTTCCCTAGACCCCAAGAATTACCGACTTCATATCTACTTTGTTCTCAAGTGAAGTCTACGCTCTGTGAAGAGTTTAGACCGGCAATTAATCACTTCTATAAGGCCTAATGAGTCTTGGGTGTTTAACCACTGTTTCAAGTTGTTTTCCTGTCACTCCCATTGTTGTTGTTATTGTTGTAGCTGTTCTCTATGAATGGAGCAATTACAGTTAATGCCGCGACAAACAAATGGCAAATCGAAGTCGGCTTCGGTTGGGGGAGTGGGCGTATTTCACGTAAGTATAATTAATTTGCTTGAGTGCACAGTGCGAGCATTCGTTTCGCTCAGTGTAGCCAGCTGCCGGGGCACTTGAACTAATTTACAAGTTTCCTTATATAAGCATTTTGTGAATGAATGCAGGAGGGAAAGAGAGGGGCGAGCAGACAATAGAGAGCGAATAGAGATATACGTGTATATATGCCTGGCTACATGGTACATATATATTTATGAATATGATTATAATCCAATTGGTGTGTGAGAAAAAAAAGGCAAACGCTGCTGGGTAGGCGTTGTTGGCAGCTGCCTGCATTGCTTGTCTCGCTCTATTGTCGTATTGCCATCCCTCTTTGGCGGACGGCAAACGGAATTCATTCACAAAAAGCCAAGTTAAGAGAGTCTCTAATGCCTGAGCATGATCCACACCCACACCCACATCCACATGGCAGGCCAGGCCAGGAATGACGTTATTTAAAATGGAGCGCCTGCTGCTCTCTCCCTCTCTTTCGCACAGTACCTGCCTGGCTCTCTCCCTCTCTTTGTCTGCAATTCAATTTGCAGTTAATCGTGGCCCAGCTGCAGCATCAACGCAGCTGCGCCGCTGCCGCGAATTTATCAATGAAGCCACCCACATGAGCAGCGACGTCGACAGCGACTGCGATGCCAGTGCCGACTGCGACGCGTTACTTTCTGTTGTGTGGGTGACATACGCGCGGCGTCTCTTCTTGTGGTGGGCGCGCAAAGGTTGCCAGAGCTTTCGCCGAGCTTTCTCGCAGAGCTTTGGCGCTTTCATTTGGTGTTATTTTAAGCTGTGTGAGCTTTTTGCCCTCACAAAACTTGGAAGGATTTGCACAGCTTTTCTAAATTTTGTTGGTGCTGCAACAAGTGTTGCGACCACGTTGCACTTAGGGGGCAGCGTGCAGCGCAAGTGCAACACGGAGGGCCCAGATCAGCCAAGTGTGCGCGTGTGTGTGTGGGCTAGACAACGCCGTGACACACCTACTAGAATTAAAAGCCCACACACACACACACACACACACACACACGCAGTTGGCACGAGCTGGACCTGAAAACGTTGTTAGAGCACAGTGGGCCAAGCTAGGTAGTTGTTTGGCAAATTTCTAAAGCTTTTATATAATATGTCCCATCATTTTATGCAGAACTTTCTTAACAAATTAGCCAACTTGAACATTATAAATATGCCTGAGCACAGTGGGGCAAGTCAAATAATTTTTGGGCAAAAATTTTAAGGTCTTATGCTATGTTTCCAGAACATTCTAAACATATGTATTACCAACTAAGCTTATTAGGTTTTTAGATCAGTGCACAGTGGGACGAATCAAATAATTGTTGCCCTAATTTTGGCATGCAGCTTTGAGTCAACTGTAAAGCCTTAATATACCCCTTCAACTCATTCAGAACTTTTCGTGCATTGTGTTAGCATTACCCATTGTGCCAAGGTGTTAACCCTTGTGCTGATGTCTCCGTGTGTGTCTGTGTGTGTGTGTGTGTGTGTCATTTTGTGTTAGTGTCAAGATAGAAGCTCCGATTGAGCAGGGAAAAGCACTTGAACAGCAACGGCAACAGCAACAACAACAAATTGCGGGGGTTGTGCGATGCTTACTGTGCGTTAGAAAGAGCCAGCTAGCTATGCATGCAGCTATGTACAGTTGCCCACACACAACTGAGCTCAACAACAACAACAACAACAAAGTGACTTGGGCGACAGACGAGTGTCTAAGTAAGGCGATGATCGGCCCACGATGCTTCGCCGGCATTGCCAGCGTCACGCTGCCTCTGCCTCGGCCTCAGTCGCTGCCACTGCTGGCGATCTCAGCTGAGCACCCAAAACTGTGGCAGGCAGCGAGGCAAAACAGTTTTTCAGCCTCAGTTGAAACGCAAAAACGCGCAGCCGGAAGGAAATTATCGGTTAAATACTTAGTTAAAAATCTCGCATCGCGATTCTCAGTGCTCTCTCTCTCTCTCTCTCTCTCGCTCTCACCTACGTGCGCCGTCTCGTTCTGCTGTCGATTAACACTGTTGCCGCATGAGATCGTTAAAACGTCGCGCCATATCGCTGTCCTGCTCACTCTCAAATTGCGTGTTTCAAATCAAAATTGCATAATCTACACACAATTGCAACTTCAGCTGCAACTGCAACATCGCAACTGCAACGTGGCAACGTCGCCTTATCGGGGTTATCTGTTTGCCAGTTGCCGCGTCGCGTAATCGCAGTAGCCGGCGCGCATCCTTTGACTAGCTCTCTCGCCGCGTTATCGCCGCCTGCCCATCTCTAGCAGTCGCAGACCCTAGTCGCAGTCGCAGTCGCAGTCCCAGTCGCCGTCATCGTCCAAGCTCGCGCATGCGTCGCCATTTCGGCCCGCCTTGTAATTAATTACAAACGCAGTCGCAGATCGCAGCTACGTCTCTCCATCTCCCTCTCCTTCCCTCTATCTCTCTCTCTCTCTCTCTCTCTCTCCATCTCTCTTGCTCGCTGAAAACTTCTTATTTACGCGCAATATCTTGATTCCACTCGAGCCAAAGAGCATCGCCAGCGCGTCTCGCGTGCATCGACGACATCTGATTGCCTTTTTATGGCGGGTAAGTAGCCACGCTCCAACTCCAACTCCGACTACGTCTTGGTCTGGGGGCTGGGGACTGGGGTCCCCTTTGCGCTGGGTTCTATTGCCTGAGCTAAGCTGACATCTAAACAAGTCTATTAATGGGCAACTGCAAATTGCAAGCACCCTAACCCCCCGCTCTCTCCCCCTCTCGCCATCTGTTGTGCTCTTTCTCTCTCTCTTTGGCTTGCCTTTCCCTAGCTCCTGCTTAGCTTCAGTTAGCCTGTTTATGGCCATTTCATTTGGCGGATTACTTATGATTTATGCGATCTTTTAATGATCGTTTTCTATGCGAAAGATTGCACTGCGCGCAAGAATTAGAATAGAAAGGGAATTTTTTTTTTAAGTCACAAAAAATATTAATAAATAATTTTATAATAAATACTAAAAAAAAGTACAATAATACTTTTTAAATTTTATTTTTTTTTAATTGATTTAAACCTAAAACATTAAAGAAAGGCTACCTTCGGCATGCCGAAGGTTTCAACCCTTGCAGTTACTCTAAATACATATAAAACCGTTTTGAATTTTGAAAGAACCTAAAGTTTTTTAAAGATATCTATTACGAAATTAATTTATTTTTCATTATATTTTGATAAAAATTTTACAGCCTTTTTCGGCATATGCCAGGAAAGTTTCATGGCGATATCATGAAAAATTACAAAAACGGGCCGATAGGTTCTATGGCAGCTATACAATATATCGGTCCGATCCGGCTCATTCCGAATTATTTACAGCGTGCAGCAATAAGAAGTATGTGTAGCAAGTTTTATTAAGATAGCTCCAAAATTGAGAGACTAGTTTGCGTTGCAACAGACAGACGGACAGACAGACGGACATGGCTAGTTTGACTCCCCCTATTGACGCTGATTAAGAATATATATACATTATAGGTTTGAAAATGTCTCCTAAGGTGCGTTGCAAACCTCTGGCCAAAATTAGGGTATAAATTTTGCATGAAATTATAAACCTTATCTGTAAAGGTTAATCGAATTAGAATGCTAAGGCACTTTTAAGATAAAAAGCCCAAAGAAAAATAAATAAAATATACTTGTTACAAACCCAGTTTAACCTTTGGCCGCACAGTACAAAGGTCAATGCGGAAATCAGCTAAGTATGGAATGAAGCTTATTAAACGCGCAACTCCATTGACAGAGGTTTGTGCAACGTGCAACAAATCAATTAGCGCCGCCACCATTATGTGACCCCGAGGCGCAACACACAAGCCATTGTTATGTGTGTAAATCGTAGAGCAGGCAGCACCACGCCCCCATTCCTTACGGGTCGTGCCGTGCCGTGCCGTGTCGAGCTTTACCGGTAGCAAACGGAAATGCCAAAAGTCAAGCAGCGCGCGTGTGTGGAAGTTGGTGTCAAAGGTCATGCAGCAGCAGCATCGCCGGCCTGGACCGGCTGAAAGTGTTGCTAATTAATTATCAGTTGCCCTGGCTAACGGTTAACGGCAACATTTCGTAAAGTTCGTGCAACACCGACGCCGACGCTGCCGCCATTCGCCATTCGCCATTCACAGTTGCAGTTGGCATTTGAATAACTGTGAATACATTCGCAATGAGGGAGTGAAAACAAATATCAAAGTTGAAACGGTACACGGAGTTGCGCTCTCTCTCGGAATTGCTTTCTCTCTCTTTCACTTCCTTTCTCTGTCTCTCTCTCATTCTCTCCCTGTGGCAGCCATTTCCAATGAATGAAACTCGACTCAAGCTCCACACAAGCTTTTTTCATTCACAGCTGCAATTCATTCACTCCCTCATTCAATCTTTCACTCATTCATTCATGCCGGCAATACATTGCCGCCATTTTGCCAGCAACTGTTGCTGTTGCTGCTGCTGCTGCTGTTGTTGTCGTGGCAACAACAATGGACCCCTGCACACCCACAGCCACGACACGTGCCACACTTTGGCAACCGCAAAGAGCAAAGTACCACGACAGGCGCATTCACAAACATACAACAAGTTCGAGCAAGTATCTATCCACTTAGGAGCCAGCGATTGCCACTCAGCTTCCCCCCAGTGTAAAGTCGTCTTATAGCCAGCCTCCAGTCTCCACCCTTCTCCCTGTTTTCCCCTCTTCCTACCAAGCTGCCCCTTTAGCGGGAAAAGCGGAAAAGTTCTGGCAGCTTTTCTGCCTGAAGACACACGACGCGTCGTATTGATTCGCCAGCTGAAAATTAAGCAAGCGTTTGAAGCTTGTCTAAAGCAAAAGTTTATAAGAGTTTTAAATTTTAATATTGTTTATCGATAAATTTTAGCTTATCGATAATTTGTATAGGCTAATCGTATGATTCCCTTTTTTTAATTAAGAAAACTTTTAGTGATTAGCTAAAGAGATTGTCTAAGAGCCGACGAGATTGTCTAATAGTTTTATAGTTATCGGTATTTCATAGACAATCGACCATCTCCAGAGTTAATCGTTACATTTTATAGCGCTAGCAAAATAATTTCTTAAAGCTACTTAAGTTGTTGCTCACTGACAAATGACTGACATTTATCATGGCATACTTTATAGGACCTTTGATAGTTTATCGATAACCAACTATCACTATCGATAACAAGCAAAAAGTCTAGCTGACTAGGTGTCTGGCAGTTTTCATGGCGTACGCTAAAGGACCTCCGATAGTTTATCGATAATAAACCATCTCTAGTGCTTATCGATAACTTAACACTTTAACAAACAAATGACTGACCCTCTGACAGACACTTAGACTTACTTTAAAACACTTTTTAGAGCTTATCGATAATCAACCATCCTATTGCATATCGATAATTAACAAAAGCTGTCAAAAAGTGTATTTATTTATTGAGTTTGAAAAATCTATCAAAATTGTTGCCTACTTTACTTCGACTGAAGTCGATAAACACCTGCCACGGCAAATACCAAAGCACTATCAATAGTAATCGAATTTCGATAGCACGTAAAACTTAAAAATGAGCCTGTTTATGGAATACATTCTGACATTCTGCCTATCTCAAGTCAAAAGAATTTGTCCAAGGCTTACCACGAAGTATATCTTGGAAGATGCCACCCAACTGCCACACTCACCCCCCCCCCCCCCGAACAGAGCGCGTCTCTAGGGACACTGCTCAATTCCCGTTTCGAGGTTGTGGGCGTTTAATCGCATCTATTAGCAAGGCACGCCCCCGCTTGGGCTCCGCAATACGCCTACATTGGAATATTTGCGAAGCGAAAGCAAAATATTTGCTGCCAGAAGGAGGGCAGGGAAGGAAATGCGGGTGACGAGGGAGCAGGAGGATTGAGGGGAGGCAAGGATCAACAAGTCGAAATGCCAGCTGAAAGTCGCTTTTGACTAGACCCAACTCCAGCGACGTCCCCTCCCCTTCCCTGCCTGCCTACTCCGCCGTGTCCTGTCAGTCTGTGCGAGTGTCTGCTTAGCTTCCCATGTCCTTCTGCCCGCTTTGCCTGTTGCTGCTGCTGCTGCTGCTGCTTTCACTTTTGACAGTCCTAATATTTCATCCCCATCGCGCTCACTGATTGATGCTCCATCTTTGACCTTTAAATGTCAAACGGGGGTGGTGGATTCGCTTTGTTTTTGTTTTTGCTGCAACTCTAATTGCTGCCTAGCAAAAATTTGTGCTGCCTGTTGCTGCCGTTGCCATAGTTGTTGTTGTTGTTGCCCATTTTCAATGTGGGCGGCAACATTTTGCATATATTTGTCTGTCTTTTTGACTGACTTTTTGAAGTGTTTGCATTACGCGGAATCCAACAGGTCGAAAGGGCAAGCCGCCGCTACGGCTTTCATTCACAAGCTCAAGCACTTCTTAAGGGGGGAGGCAATTAGCTACGGGCGTCGTGGGCTTTGTGATTCATTCATTCATAACTGTGGCCTGTACCCCAACTACCTCTCGATACATTTGGGGCACTTGACGTGCAAATGCTTAGCCTTGTTAGATTTTATGGTGCGTATACGTAATAGCGTGCATTACTCATACGTACCGTGCACTGGCGTCATGCAATGCGATAATTGGGAGTGATCGGCAAAAAGGTTAGCGATAAGCAGTTGGCAGATATTGCCAACAATTACGTAGTCAGCAAGGAGCCAAGCAGCACTCATACGCCCCGTTGCCGCGCGCGCGCTCGCTCTGCTCTTCTCAATTAATTAGCTGTGACAATCTGCGCTGGGTCAACTCGCGTGCTCAGCCAAGCAGCCGCCACCCACTCACGCACGCACTCGCTTGCTCTCTCTCTCTCTCTCTCTCTCTCTCTCTCTCTCTCTCTCTCTCTCTCTCTCTCTCTCTCTCTCTCTATCTCCCACTCCCACCCTTTCCCTGTCCCTCTGGCAGACAGCAGCTAATCCAACAACAAATCGGAAATACCGGCATCTCTCTCTCTCTTTCTCTCTGTATCTCACTGCGGGTGAGCAAAAAAATAGCAGATAAATAGCATAACAAAACAAAAAGCAACAATTACATTGATACACTTTGCTTTAGCTCTTCGTGTTGTTGTTCTTGTTGTTGCTGTTGTTCTTGCCGTGACGAGGCAAACAATTTTCGGGCATTTTCTCGTCTCGTTTCCGATGTCGATTGCGTTGCCGATGCCGATGCCCATGCCCATGCCGACGCCGACGCCGTCGCAAACGATTTGCCGCTTCTGCCGCTTGTTGCTGCGGCGCTGCTACAATTTTTCACCGATGCCGAGTTTTCCATTTTCATTTTCAATTTTCACCGCTCGCGCCAGTAGCGCATTGACGGCTCACCAGCTCGTCGGCTCGGCTGCTTTCGATTTCGTTTGCGATTCGCCAGACGCAGCGCCAATTTTCCGGTGTAATAAAAAATAAAAAAAAAAATTAAAAATAAAATAAAAAAGTATAATAAATTAATATAGAGTATTTCGATTATTTAGTGCATAATTTAGTGCAAAAGAAATAACAGTTTTCTGATCAAACAAAGCCACAAAAAGCGCGCACAAATGTTGAGTAAATTTTACCGTCGGCATTTGCAGAAAAATTCTGCGACAATTTCTAAGCAAAAGTAAACGAAAATTTGCTTAATTAGATATACTAGTTTTTTTCGGTATCTACACTTTTTGATGGTCAATTTAGTAGTATTTATATGGTATTTTTAATATACATTTTGAATAACTAATGATCTGCGTGTGATTCTAGTCGTAAGTTTTAATTTTAGTTTCAAAAATTTTAGATGTGCTTTGTGTAGTTCGTAAGTTCCAAGAGGAGTGTGGAAAGAGTTGCTTGATGAGGTAAATTAAGCTTTAAATAATCATATATAATATTAAAAATTGCATAAATAAATTAATAAATATGTTCCACCATTCTTTTCATTTCAGTTCCTTGTGAAACTTCATCAATTAAAAATATCATGCTGAAATCAAACTAAAGACTGAATTCAATTGAACCGAGCTCAATTCAAATGCAAATGCAAATCAATCAATCAATCAATTAGCTAAACTACCATCAATCGTGTGTGAAAAGTTTTAAGAAAATGCGTGAAAATCGTGTGTGTCTGTTTGGATCGCGTTAGTCGTGCCAAGTGCCCAAGAAACCAAATGGAGTCAATTCCCTTAATGCATTTCAGTTCTTATTCTTTTTTGTTCGATTTCCGTTTCTGTTTTTGTTTTCCCGCGTTTTCCTCATTTTCCAACGTTGCCAACGCTGCCAACGATCCCAAAAATGTTGCTGACAATGAGGCGTCAGAATGAAGTGATCCCGCACAGCCAGCAGAATTCCACGACAGCGACAGCCCCAGGCACTGCTCCAGCCACAGCCACGCCCTCACCGCCCCTACCAGTGGCACCAGCAGTCTTGAGTCTTGTGCCGCCCACCACGCCCAGTGCAACTTCTGGTCAGGATTCACTGAATACTCCCACCACGCCACTTGGTCGCAATCCACTACAATTCACTGCGCCGCCAGCTCCGCCGCCAATTGTTGCTACTGCAACCCCGACGGCTACCCCCTACGCGTACTACAGCAACAACAACAACGCAACAGGCAACTCAGCTGCTCAGCCAGGTCCGAGTTATCTGCATCCACATTCCCAGGCAGTTGCCAAGCCCGCAGGCAGCGAGGTAGGAGTCGAACTCGACGAATACGTGGATATACTACAGGTGCAGCAGCTGCTTCTGGACTCCTCAGCCGCAGCCGCAGCATCAGCATCGGCATCGGCAGCGCATACCCCACAAGAGCAGCAGCAACAAGAGCAGTCACTGCAAACGCTTGCCAAGCCGCGTCCGCGCATCAATCTGCAAAAGGCATCGGAGTACGCAGCTCAACTAGCGCAGGGTAAAACCAGAACATCCCCCTTTCCAGAGTTACTCTTAGCCCCATATTTCTCTTCCGCAGAAACACCTTCATCTGCCTCGCGTCGCGTGCTGCTTGACTATCCGAATCCTTATCTGTACGGCAATCATTATCACCCAACGCCGCCAAGCGAGGACCTTGTGGCCCTTTGGTTTGGCAGCAATGGTACAGGTGAGTTCATTCCACTCAATCCTTTCGCGTCTAGGCTTAATTTAATAATAGAAACCCTGGCGCGAAGCAGGAGTTTCGAGATTTTCGCATGTTTGTCTGTATGATCGCGTCAAACTTAGCTGTTAAAGAAGCTAAAGATGCCCAATTGAGCATGAGGGTTCATTAATACCATACACAACTCAAGCTCATTTCCAGTTTAAGCTGCTACGCCCAACGCCTTAAAAAATTGACGATTAAGCATGCACAATAACTGGAAAATTACTTTTACTTCCTTTCTATGTGTCAACATGAACGAAGTCCCTTCTGAATCAACTTCATAGATCTAAAACTATCCACAGGAGAAGAAACTTAGCCGTACCTCTTAAAGCTAAGTCTTGAGGGCAGAATGAAAGCAGAAATTTAGTGTATAGAACGTTATTTGTGTATTTCTGTCTGTATGAACGCGTCAAACTCAGCAGCTATTGACGCTGCAGGCAAACAACTCAAACTTTTTTCAAATTTTAGTTGCCACACCCTACTCCTTAGAAAATCGTTCATTTCTTGCACTTTCTTTGCTTTTGCACGCTTTCTTTGTGCCTAAATAAATGAACTCTTTTCTGAATCAGCTTCGTAGATCTACAACAATCCTAAGGAGGTATAACCTAGTCATACCTCTGCAAGCTCTGCCATTAGCCAACTTTAAATCTTTGATACAGCTACCCCTCCCCCTCCCGCTTTGCTTGGTAATCCAATCGAGCCGCACTCTCAATCTGTTTGAGCACTCATAATGATATTTTGTCGTCGTGTCGCGTTGCGTCGCCAGCCTGTTGCACATGCCGCCACAGCTTGTGGCAGGCGCCGCGTCTCATTGCATAATTCTTTGGCGTCAGTTGCGGCCTCCATGTTGCCTGTTCACACGTCTCCGCCGTCGCACAAACACACACGCAGTCTTGGTCTGCAGTTACTCAAAACTATCGCAGCGGCAAAATAAATTGCCAAAATTAATCTATGAATGAGCCGACGGCCCTCGCTCTCCCTCTTTCCCTGTCTCTCTCCCGTCAATGACTTAATAAACTAATAAATTAAATAAATTTTGCGCACTTTTCAAGCCGTTCACATGCAATTTCTGTGGCGCCGCCACACTCTGTTGAAACGTTGCCAAAAACTTGAAATTTCAAATTGAATTCGCAAACGATGCAGTGCGTCGGCCACGACGCGACGACAGCGGCAGCCCCTTAGCCCTTACGTCTTGGGCAACAGGTGTTGCAGCCGCTTCTCCTCCCCTCCTCGTCGTTGGCTTGCCTTGCATGTGTCGTTGTCACACGTTCCATCCGCAAGGCTTGCCAAATTTGCGGCAGCACCAAGACCACCCAAAGTGTGTCAATGTTGGCATCCGTGGTGGCTCTTTATCGCCAAACAGCTCCAGGGTGATCTCAGTTTATGCTGAGTTTACGATATTTCTAGCTGCTCCAAGGGGGAACGCAACGATCGCTTGGCTGCTCTCCTGTCTTTTCTCTGATGCGATCTCTTTTTATTGTTTAACTGTTATGGCTATGCCGTAACAAGGTTATTTAATTTCCACAGTCAGGCTTGGCTTCTCCCCAGGCTGCTCCTCCTGTCCAGCTGTCCCAGTTGCCTCCTCAGCCTAGCTCGCTGCACACACAAATTGCCTTAATTAATTAATATCATAAATACGCGACGGCGCTTAATTGCCAAATGGGAAGAGGCTGAAGAAAGCGGTACAAGCTGGCAAAGGGGGATCAGAGAGGGAAAGGAAGAGGTATGGGGGGGGAAGGTAGTGAGAGGGAACCCAGCAAATCTCTGATGACAATCGCTAATTAGTCAGGAAATGACCCCGGCTGACCGATCAGCGGCAATTGCAGTCTCGGTCTCAGTCGGTCTCGGTCGCAGTTTCAGCTCCAGTCTCACAGCACAGCTGACTGACCCTAATCGACAGGAAGCTGACTCAATCTGAGTGCTGCGACAGGGACAGATTCGTTGCAGCACTTCACTTGCAATCAATATTCATAAATCTGTGTGGCAAAAGGTTCACCAATTAATAACGTGACCCGTTTTATGCATACTCCCATGTCTGTGTGTGTGTGCGTGTGTGTGTGAGGGAGAATGTGTGTTTGTGTGTGTGTGTTGGCAGTCAAATCAAGCTGGGTGATCGTTGGCTTCCAAGGAAAAATCAGACACACACAAAGCCAAGCGACGTTGACACCACAGCAGCAACAACAACAGCAACAACAACAACAACAGCAACAACAACAACGTACAATTCGCAACTTGCAACTTGGCAGCAACACGAAGCGAAAGAGCCAAGAAAACTGCAAGAAAATTAAGGCGACAAACGCGCTGCTGCTGGGGCAACCTTTGTGCCAGCGGAAATCGCTGACATGGACCACACCACAGCAGCAGCGGCAACAGTTGCTGTCGCAGCAGCAGCAGCAGCAACAACAAAGCAACAACGACAGGCAGCCAAGTGAGGCTTGCCTAATGTTTAATTAAGGTGATTGCTGTGCGGTCACTTGGACGTGGTTGTTGCTCTTGCTGCTGTTACTGTTGTTGCTGCTGCTGCTGCGACAGCAACTGTTGCTCACGATGATCACCAAATTGGTTTGTAAGGATCTAAGCGTGCTTCGAGCGCGCCATGTCAAACACTTGGGCCAAAAAGGACATTTCCCCCTCAAACCTCCTCTCACCTGCCCCTGTCCCTTCCTCTGCCCCTTCCTCTCCAGCCACACTGATTGCAAGGCGTGGCTCAGCCTTTAATGAAGATTAATTGCAATCAGTGCGCCAGTTGAGCGGCGATTAATTGCACCAAGTCGAGCCCAGACGAGTTGCATCGAGTCGCGACTGTGGCAAATGGAAATGAGCTAAGGAAACTGCAACTGGCCGGAGACTTCCTGCTAGTTGCAGTGAGAACACCGTGTGCCGGCTCTGCCGTGGTTCACAAGTTCACGAGACCCCACGAGACGATGACGACGGCAACTTAATTGCCATTTACATGGCAAACGTTGAAATGGTATTTGCTGCCAGCTCAGGCTGTGGCCAGGCCAGGCAGAAGGAAACTCAAGCGGGGGCAGGGCCACTTGCCTCTTTGTTGGTGGCACAATGCAGCTGATGAATTGCACTGTTGCTGCTGCTGCTGCTGCAGTGCCGCAAATGTTGCCACGTTATAACCAAGCCAAAGATTTGTCTCAGTTCATCAATGCTTGCTCTCCCCCTCCCCCTGCTTTCCTCTTCTCCTCTTGCCTGGTTTATTAACATAATTTGTGTGGGTCAACAAAGTGTGCCGTGAATGGATCTATGATCGAGTTTATTTCTTTCTTTACTCGTATATATCTTTCAGCATTTGGCATTTGAATACCCTGTGCTAGTTTTGTTTGCTTCGCGGGGTGTTTTAGTTGAGCAGAGATAGAGTGAGTAGAACTTGTGACTTCTGTAATATAAACAGTATATATGGAATTCTATATTAATTCAATAAGTGAAGCTTGTTTGCAGTGTTTAAAATAACACTGTTTTTATAAAAACTCAATTTCAACGATGGTTTATATAAGTTATAGTTCGATTTCATTGATTTTATGTTTTATGTATAAAAAATATGTGAATTTTATTGATATATCTTCAAAAATAACTAGAATCGGCCAATAATTTGTATGGCAGCTATACGATACATCGGTCCTTATTAAATAACATTTTTACAGCCTTAGAGGGACATACTTAAACAAATAAAAGGAACATTTCAAAGCGATATCTTCAAAAATTACAAAATACTTTCTAGTTTATATGCAACCTACAGCATAGGAAAACATGTTCGCCAAGTTTGAAGAAGCTAGCTATTAAATTGATGGACTTACTAGTGTTGTAACAGACAAACTATGATTGAAACGCTTCTCTAGGGTATCTGCCCGCCTATACGCACTGATCTTGCGGTTTTTCTTTTTGCATTGTCACCTGTTCGCATGGCATACGAAACGAGGCGCCAGCCTCGAACCCAGACACTGTCCGCTGTCTGCGACTGGCCCAATCGAATTAAAATCAAATGTGAATTATACGAAAACCGCAAGACGTGGGCAGTTTTTTTGGCTCTTGGTTTACTGCTGCTTGCATTTAACTTAAGTTATGTTATAATTTGTGTATATCTCTTGAACGACTCGACTTGACTCGACGCTCGAAGTGAACGCCTGCCTGGCATCATAGGTCTAAAAATAGAGTCATAGCTCAGTTGCCCCCTCGAGTTGAACTTACAAATCGGAACTGCGACTGCTGTGTCTCAAGTCCAGTGGTTGGCGTGGGTGGCGCTAGAAATATTGTAATGCACTTCTTAAGTGCTTCCAAGTTGTATCAAGTGGGAATCGGAATTGACTGTGACATGGGCAATAGAGGGAATAAGTTGTAAGCTTATGAGTAAATCAAGTTTGTCTATTCTTAGTATGCCTGTTTTTATACGCTTTTAGAGGGTATATTTATTTTGGCCAGAAGTTTGCATTGCACCTTAAGAGACCCTATAAAGTACATTTATTCTTAATCAGCATCAAAAGAGGAGTCGAACTAGCGATGTCCGTTTGTCCGTCCGTCCGTCCGTCCATCCGTAAGTCTGCCCGTTTGTCCGTCCGCCCATCTCTCCGTCTGTCTGTTGCAACGCCAACTTATTCCTTAGTTTTACGGCTATCTTAATGAAACTTGGAATACATGTTTCTTATTGCTGCACTCTGTAAATAAGTCAGAGCGAGACGGATGAAACCAATATATCATTAAGCTGGCATAGAACCTATCGATCGATTTTTGTTATTTTACAAGATATTGCAATGAAACATTTGCTTTCTTTAGCAATCTAAAACTGTTTCACATTGCTTATCTTGTTTTCCTTCCTTTCCCCCCAAATCCAAGTAAGTCCCGAACCTTAAGGCTGTCAGTTCATAGTTTCCATAAATTGATTCAGAGATTTGAAGTTAATACTTAACTCGTATAATATCAATGCGGGCCGCTCTCTTCTTGCTGTATACCTTCGAAACCATCTTGAATCTGTGGGCCATCACCTACCATGTGGGCACCTACATAACTCTGAAATCCTTTACGGATCTGCCAAGGGAGGAGTATCAGCAATATGTATTCTCAGTGATCTTCCAATTCATCACCGTGTTGACCATGTTCTCTAGCATTGGCGTTTGCACAGGAAATCTCCCAAGTGTTTGGCTCGAAGTAATACGCACAGCTGTCGCCTCGATATGCAATTTATTTCTCTCTGTTGCCACCATGTACGATGCGGAGGTCAGTGGAATACGCAACTTTTTGGTAATGCAAGAAAAGGTACATCCTTTCTTTCTCTTTATGCGTGGTCAATCGATTTGCGCTCTACTCAGTGGCTCTTTGAATCTGCTGCACTGCATCTTGATCTGCGATCTGATGTTGAGCCATGGCAATTTGAGCAATATTAGTCAAATTCCGGATGCTGAATCGGATCTCGTGCCGCCGCTAAAGATTTGGGTTCTTGGTGCATGGATAAATACGAAACTTGACAATTACGATTGGTTTCAGGTTAGCAGAGACAAGAGGCGCATCTCTTTTTAACTTTCTTGATTTTCGAGGCAGTGAAGCATAGCACTGTCCATGTAGGATAGTTTTTAATTGGAGGAGATATTAAGGAATCTACATAAAAAATTTCAATTCTTTAACTTGCATAGTTCCTGAGTTCAAACCATTTAAGCAGTGAAGCAGACAGATAGAAGGAGAGATGAGGGGACAAATTGACAGAGAAAATCGTATTGTAGAATGAGTATTTATACTTTATAGTAATGCAAATATGTAGATAAGGAAAATAATATAGAAAAGCCACAAGCAATATGAAAATTTTTTGTATTTCTTCGATAGATTTGCATAAAACGATAATACAATATCAACTTAGCCAGATAAATTCATTCATAAGCTGCAGCTTCATTCATGAGTTGCGCGTTTCTAGTTTAAGGTAAGCCACCACAGCAACACCTACTACCAATAGCAACAACAACAACAACAACAACACCGAAAACAAGAGGCACAACAACTTCAACTGGCAACCGCGTATTATTTATAACATTTTGGGGTCACATGTTGGCGTGTGTTGCAAATTAAATTTGCAAATTATAGGCTGTCGCAGCGGGTTTCCGGTACAGCAACAGCGACAACCACAACATGCAACACACACACACACACACAGAGAGACAGAGACAGTTGTGTGGCAGCATAAACAAACTGCAGGGCTTAGCTGAAGATTGAGCTTGAGCTTGAGCCACGTTTTGGAGCGCCAGTTTTGAGCTGCACTTCATCACGCTCTTGGCTCGCCTGACAAGCTCAATGGAAACTCATACAGTGTGCCAAAGTGCGACGCCCCTTGCCCCTTGCTACTTGCCCCAAGTAGAGCAGCAAATGGCACAATCAACAGAAAACGGTCTTGTGCACATTTGAACTGTCATGGCCCCCGTGAGTTGCCGCCGTGAGTCGCCGCCGCCACTAACAATCGTCTGACATTTGAGATTTTGAGGCAAAATGTCAGTCCGGCATTTGCTGCTGCTTCACTGTAGAGCGCTTGACTAGCCACCAGCATTCATTGTGGGTCGACTCTTACAGTCTCCTCTACCCTTAGAGATGCTTTACAAATATGACACCAAAATGGGTTGACGGGCGAATTGTCTGCCAAAACGAAGAACTGATGCTCTAGCGGCAAGCTAATTACATTTACTAAATATTACATGTGTATGCACATAGTACATAGTATTAGGTTTAAATCCTTTGCGAATACTCCATTCTATGCATTTTCTCCATTGTATTGTTGCGGTGCACCGCATTGACACCGCATACTTTGCGGTGTTTAATATTCAAAAAGCATCGCAAAGTTGAAGTAAATCGCAATTACCCAAAAATCACCAAAGCATGCAGATCTCTGGTACTTATATACAGTTCCAAAGCCAAATACGAACAACAGACTTATAAAAAAGTTAGCCAAGTAATCTATGTAAATGTTAGATAAGGCATATTTAGTTGATTCTATAGATTCTAGAAAAATGTAATATACTTTTGTTTTGCCCTAAGGGATCACTTTTATAATATCTTTTTACATTATATTCCTTGTGACTTTATTTGTACATAGCTTAAACATATCTAGATTCTAAATGACTGCATTTTGTATTTAAAAGTTAGGATTTTTGGTCTATCTGATTAAGAGATTCTGTTTGATGTATACCGTAAGTTATGAAGTCAGTTTAGCGGGCTTCTTTTATTCAATATGGAAACAATGGATATAGGTACAATGATTACAATGTATACAATCACTATTAAGTAACTATGTAATGTGTATATGTATGACATAACTCCTTCGTTTTACAAAACTAAACCTATTCAGAATGAATGAATCCGTGAATCTTATCTTTAACTTACTGAAGATAAGATTCACGGTTTGTCTAGGAGTTATATACATTCTTAAAAAAAAAAAAGATATAACAATTATGTATGTTTAGTATACGTATGTGGCCATCGAATACAAAACTCTCATGGCATCTTCAATCTGATTCGCTGTTCGCTTTTTGTCTCTCTGTCGCTTCGAGGACTTCTCTTTGGCAAGTGGCAAGTGGCAAGCACCAAATGGGGCACAAACAAACGCAGATCACAAGATTTCCAACTAAATTTGGTAGTCAAATAATTTACATTCAACTTGGTTGATTGTGTTGCTATTGCTGCTGTTGTTGTTGTTGTTGTTGTTGCCATTATGAGTTTGTTGTTGCGTGATTTGAAGTTTCTTGTTATTGTTTTCTCTCTCTCTGATTTTCCTAGCCAGTCTCGGCCTGGTGGGCGTATCGCGCGCGCGCTACCCACTCGCAGTTATTGTTGCCTTTTGCCTTATTTAGAGCCGCTTTGGCCGAGCCGCCGCTTCAATTTGATTGGTGGTCAATGCTGGTAGCCGCGTTTTCAAGTGCGTTTCCCCCCGCTCCCCTTCTTTCCACCCTTCTTCTTTCTACCTACCACACTTGGATTTCTTCATGCCGCAAGCCACTTGACACATTTCAGTGAAGCAGCAACGGCGGCGGCAGCGCACGAACCAATTCAAAAATAGCTCTCACAAATTACGCGCATATTTTCTAATGAGCTCATGCGCGCCACAGATCGCCATGGTTCGCCTCCTCCTTATGGCCCTCTTCCTCTTCCTCTCCTTGTCCCTTTTCCCTTTCTTTGCTCCATCTTACCCTCGCCGATCCGCCCATCTTACAGCGCCTGTGATTGACTTATTCGAGCATGAGATTTGCCCAACGCGTCGCTGCGTTATGGAGCCCCAAAACATTGTCGGCTGCCAAGTTTTCACGGGGTCTCGAGTATCGTTAGCACAAAGTCAGAGGCTGTCTTCGCGCATTTGGGGCTGCTGTCAATGCTGAAAGACATAGCGATTTGCGAGTGAAATAACAGAAGGCTGGCTAATTAGTTCGCTGCTAATGCGATAAGTGTTCTTGATGAGTGTGGACTACCTCACAGCTAGCATAGTATCTGTATACAGTATGGTATTATATGTACTTGTAGATATGCATTAAAATATGCTTAGTTTCAGGAAGATTCTTATAGAAAGGGAGATGCATGACACAGTAAAATAATGGATATTGCTTCACATTTTCTTAATTTACGTGTGAAATGGATATGGTATGCTAAATTTAAGCTTATCATTAACTGCGTAAGATATACAGGCAGCTTTATAGCAAATTTGAAGACTGTAGCATTCATAGTTACAAAGATCTTCGTGTTCATACAGACAGCCTAACAGACAGAAAGGTCTACGATAGAGGGAAATAGAAAGAACGATGCTAGACGATGAGGGCTAAGTTATGTTGGCTAATGGCCTCGCAAATGTCTTCTGCTGTCAATCAACCAATCATACGCCTAGCCATATCAATAAGGTATCCTTATCATCGTCATACTTCCTCAAACTTAGATTTAGATATTAACTGCAAGTTTGTCTCTCTCTCTCTCGCTCTCTCTTCGCAAATGATGAACTACTCAGTGTATCTTTTCCAATGTGGCCAACCATTTGGCAGATCTGCTGAATATATTTTTTGGCACAATCAAAGCTCATTTATTAAACGGTTAGTACCAAAATGTCACAGTGGCAGTCCATTAGCAGAGACACACACTCCTTCCTATACATGCATGGCCAACTCCACTCTCTCGCTTTGGGCCAACTTTTTAATGCACATCCTCTACATACACACATACACATATATGAGTGTGCGAGAGCAACTGCAATCAGGCCATCAAATCGCAGCGGCTTCAACTGCAACTCCAACTCCAAATCCGAGTCCTACTCCCAGTCAGACTACTACGACGACGACGACAGCAGCCAACAAAGCCAACAAAACAGCACATAAAGCTACTTATTTTGGCAGCAGCCCCCGCATTAAAAAAAATAAAAAACTATTATAAAATAAATAACAAGAAGGCGCAGTGCAATAGGCTGCAACGAACTGCGAACACCCTTTTAGATAAGGCGCAGAATTACAGGAAAGGCAAAGTTTGAGGTTAAAAAAAATGTAGAAAATTCAAAGTTGAAAATTAATTATATTTGTATATTTTTTATATAAATAAATATTTTTTTTTTTTTGATATTGAATCATTTATTTATTTATATCGTTTATTTATTTTTGTTTATTTATTTTTTAAAATTTATTTAATTTTAATAATATTTTTAATATATTTATTATGAATTTGATTGATTTATGAACCTTTAAAAACTAATCAAGAATCTACTTTGGCTAAGAGGGTTTTTCATTAAAAATTAATAATTAATAAAGATTTTTCACAAAACTATAAAAAAATTATTCATTTAAACATTCAAAAAAATTTATTTATTTTATGCCAAAAAAAAAACTTTTAAATTTCTTAAATTGTCGTATTGATGGTTATGGTTATGGAACTTCAGTTGCAGTCCATCATGAGGGCTTCTCCCTGTCAGCCTGTCTGTAGAAACGTAAAGATCTTGGTAGCCATGAAAGCTACAATTATTAAATTTGCTATAAAGGTTCCTATATGAAACACACAGGTTATATTAACCTTAAATAAAGAAAATTTAAAGCAATATTCATAATTTAAATGTGTTCTTTCTCTCCAAGAATCTACAGATTATGATTATCTAAAATAACTGACAGACTTAAGTTTGAATTAACGACAGATCCTTACACTATAATGTACTGTATATCACTTTTATTTTATCCTCAGTTGTTTTTCAAATATTTCAGAGCATTTCCCATACCTAATGTTTTCCTTAAAATTTCCCACGTATTTCAAAAAGTCACTCAATAAGTGACAGCTAGTAGATATTTCACTGTACGTTACATGTGCATAACATACCCGATATGCCCGACACCCATTCGTAGTGTACAATAAAAAGCCAGACCCAAAAACTGCGCCAGTTGCTGCTGCGCGAGCGACCGAGAGTTTTTTCTAAGCCGACACGCGTTGACTTTGGCTACACGACCGCAGTTTCCGCCCCCCCTCCCTCCGCACTCTTCTCTACGCCACTGTCGCTTGTGCTGCTGCTGGAAGCTGCTCTGACTTCCTCGAACCTCTCGCTCGCACTCGCACACTGACACTCGCACAGCGACATTGCATTTGAACAGTGGAACAAATTTGCAGCTGATTTATGTAAATCGCCAGCGAGTTTGGGTCTCTCTCGCTCTGCCAATCAGCGTCGCTGGCTTGGGTCGCTCCTGCGCTGCTGCTCCTCTGCCCAGTTACGACGTTTGTGTGTGTGTGTGTGTGCATTGTGCCGTTATTCGGCCCAGGCTGCCAAAAGTGCAATTCATTCAGCAGCTTGAAAAACGAAAACTTTTCGTTATGAATGAAGCTGCCCACGCGCTGCGCAACGAAACAAAAATCAAACAAGACAAACCCAAAACCGACGCGACGTCGCACTGCAGTCGCGGTCGACGTCGACAGCGGATGTTGTTATTGTTGTTGCTGTTGTTGTCGTGCTGCGCCTCATTCATTAAACGTTTTCGATATTTTTTATGAGTTAAGTTTGCGCACGAGGGCAAGAAGGGGCGCGGGCGCAGGCGCATTGGAACTGCAATTTTGTCGCTTTTCATGCCAAAAATCGATCAACGACGCCGACACCACCGCCACCGCCGCTGCCGCTGCCGCTGCCACTGCCGACTTTGACGGCGTGACAGTCGAGCATGGCTCAAGCCGCGGCCGAGGCACATGGCCGAGTTATGGCTTACTGCTGTTGGCCAATATTCAAATGCAATTTATGTCATCGTTGCCGCTTTTATGCACACACATGACGTCAGCCTGGCCATGATTGTGGTTACTCGCTTAGTTCGATAGTTGTTGTTATTGTTGCTGTTGTTGTAGTTGCTCTAGCGCCCATAAAGTTGCAATGCCCGCCAGCTGTGTGTGAGAATTCTGTTTTTTTGCCAGAGCTGCAGTCTCACTCCCGACTACCCGACTTAAGAATACCCTTTACATAATTTAAAGTAGCTACATAGACTACTGAGTCCCACACTCACACACACACACATGCAGACGGCAGGAATAACGCCCTACAAATATATACGCATTAGTCTGAATATAATATTGCAATATCGTATAAGTTCTTATGAGCTGTTACCCTGTTATCTAGCACTTCATATAAACTACATATATATTACCAGAGCTCTTTGCGTTCACATGAAAAAATAGTTGAATTTGACCATATTATTTAAGGTAATTATCATGAAGAAAGTATTTACAGCTGTGTTCACAAAAATAGCAGTGCTCATTAGCTGCAACTGTAAACTTAATTTTGTGTATCAAACAGTAAATGATTGTTCACAAATTTAATTTTGTTTCAGTTTTGTAATTATTTTTAACAATAACAAATCAATTTATTGATTGCATTTCTTGCACTGCTATTTTTGTGAACACAGCTTTATGTACATAGTTAAATTGTATTGTAATTTGGACTAAAAGCTCTCATTTGACTTAGCTAGGTGTATGCCAAAGCAGAAAGTTGTAACTTTAAAACTGCGCCCGAATATACTATTTGTATATCATATTATCTGACATGATGCGACACTTAACTCTAGTACTATGGACAATAACGCCATCTCTTTGATAAAAACCGAACGAACTTTTTACTTTTACCTAATATTCATAAATGTCGTGGCCATTGTCCATGGAATCTAGCTTTTTATAGAAACTACATATATGTATATTACCCGGGGGCTTTGCGTTTACACAAACAAACATTTGAATTTGACTTTATGAAATCAGATAATTATCACATATATTTTTAGGTTCTGTTGCATCTGCTCTTGCACAAACTTAGTATACCCTTATTCTACTGTATTCTGTATTTTCCCAGCTCTAAAATGACTAGACAATTTAGCAAGAGAAACTATCGATAAAAGTTGAGAGTATGGCGTAATTAAGCTCGCTCGCTCGATGTGGTCGCTGTGTGGGTGTGTAGATCTTGATTTTGAAAGTTATAGCCAAATAGAAATAAATTCAAGTAGTGCAGAGAAAGTACGTATCGAAATGGCGTAGCATTTCTCAGCGAATTGCCAAGTTTTACTTAGAAAAGCGGAAAATTTAAATATCAAGATCTTGAATAAGCTCTTCCCTATATAGTTTCCAACAAAAGTCAAAAGAACCCAATGGTGTCATAAAACCGCAGTTTCGATTGCCTCAAAAAGTGTGAGAAATTAATAAATAACCAAAAAAAATGAAATTTCTATGGTATTTCCTACTAAGCTTTTCTCTCGCTATTAAGCGGAAACCGTATTCAGTCGAACTAAACTTAACGACTTGAAAAATATTAGAACACTTTGTTCTGGTTGAACAATGAGAACCGTTGACAATCTTTGAAATACGATACCAAAAGAGTAGATGCCTGCTGATTGGAGATCCCTCTTCCCCTTCTCCATCTCTACCCCCTCCACTCCACTTCGTTCATTTCGAGAGAGATTTGGAAATGTTTTTCAATGAATGCACGAAACTATGTCGTAGCATTTGACAGTTCATTTGTTTGGAGAGTTTGGGCTTTCCGGTTCGATCTTCCGCCACATTATGATGATCATGCTAATGCGGTTCCGGTGTGCGTGGCTAATGGAGACGATCTGTCCGTGAGTGATCGAGCAACGCATCTTAGCCCTGGCCATCAATTTGCATTTGCCTGCCCACGGCTCGTGCCCTTTTGGCACCTTCTGGGCTTGGGCCATGTTCATTCATGGTTTCATCACATCGAGACGTGGGCGCAGCCCCCCTGCCCCCTCTCTCTCGCCTTTACTATTTCATTCATAAAAGTCGAGTTCGATGCGTAACCCAACACCGCGCGTTGATTTTATTAGGTTAAGCTGCGGGTGCCTCGTCTTGTCTCGTCTCGATGCGACCCAACCCATTCCGCTTGCAACATTTGGTTGCATCTTCTTCGCTTGTGCGCTGTGTGTGCATCGCTTAATTTTAGCAACATTTAACCCACTTCTTGTTTTGCTAATGAAGTGTCAACAACAAATTGAATGTCTAACATTTGTTGCATGTCGCCAGCAACTGCAACAGCAACAGCAACGGCAACGGCAACAGCAACAAGAACTACAACATGTGTCCGTGTCTTTGTTTAATGCTTTAAATAAATAAATGCGAATGCAAATGTGAAATGTAAAATGTAAAATGCAAAGTCAACAAGAAAACTTGACCAAGCGAACGAAACAGCAAAGAGTCACACAGGGAATACTCTGTAAATCTAAGGGAGAAAGCCAACAGGCAGATACAGATGTTTCTCGCTCTCTCTACCAGATAGATGTTTCTCTTTCTCGTTTGTTCTACTAGATATATATATATTTATCTAAATACATCACTTCTATTAGTCCGTATGATCATCTAGATCTTGGAAACTACAAGAGATAGAGCTGTCAAATTTGGTCACAAAATGTCTAAATACTGCAGCCAAGTAAAGCTTATTTTAGAATTTGGCCACGCCTCCTTCGACTCACGTAAGTTAAAAAAAGCGAATTGCAAGTGCAATTTTAAGGCTAAAACATTCATTTTTGGTGTGACAATATTCTATACTATCTGCATAATTTCTAAAAATGTTGTTACAATTGTATTAAAAACATCTAAGCTAATTTAGAATTAGTTTTATGATGAAAACAGGCAGACACAGCAATCGCTCTTCTGTTTTCCTCTCTCTCTCTCTCTTCCTCTCTCTCTCTCTCTCTCTCTTTGCAAGATGTGTTTTTCATATATATTTCTCTGAAGAAAAGCCAAGTTTCTAAAAGGTTAAAAGTAGGCGTGGCAAGTATATTTATAGAGTCGTCTTCTCTCCTTTACATCTGTGCAAGAGCGAGATAGCAACATTACAGACTATTTCTCCTATTCAAGGGTATTAAATGCCTTAAAAGCGCTGCAATAGTAACAATCTTAGCTTATCAAACCGCTAACCTACATATTGTTGTCTATAAACCCCTAATACCCCAATTGTGCAGGGTATAGCTTAATATAATTTATGTCAATACGTAGCTGACACGTAGGCCCCTGGGCCAGGGCGCGCACAGTTCCACTCATTGATGGCGGTGGCTCAGTTTTGTTGTCGCGCTGTTGCAATCGCCGAACTTCGCTTGCCAAGTGTGTCGCCGTCGCCGTCGCCGTCGTCGTTGCAGTTGCAGTTCGCGTTGGTGTCGGCGTCGCAGTTAGCGGCGACGTCAACGTCACAACAACAAAAAAAGTTGAAAGCCAGCGATCAATTTGCATACAACGGCCGCCGTTTTGTGAATGAAAATTTTGTCTTTTTGGCCAAGTGACCAGACGACAACAGCAGCAACAACAACAACAGCAGCAACAGCAACAACAACTGGCACAACAACAGCAAATTAAAGCGGCAACTTGCAATAAATTGTTGAATTTTATTATGCTGCAGTCGCAGATACAGGGTGCTCGCTGCCGTTGCTGTTGCAGCCGCTACAACCTACGCACTGACCGCAGCCCACACGCCAAGCAGCGTGTATCCGCGAGATACGCGACCGTCTGCGACTCTGTCGACTGTTTCGACTGTGTCGTGCGCCATGTTGCGGCTAATTCGATTCTGCATTGCCAAAGCTGCCGATTGCCTTTGGGCAACGCCAACACACACAGTCACAACAACAACAACAACAACAACAACAACAGCAGCAACAGCAGCAGATGGATAGATACAAAGATACATAGATACAGATACTACGACTAAGTGGAAGCTGACTGTGTTTTCATTGATGCTTTTTGGCAGTTCGCTTTGCGTTTTCAGTTTGCCTTGATTCATTCATTTACTTTGCTTGTGCCCCATTCTTGTTTCTTGTTTTGTTTGTCTTTCATTTATCCACTTACTTCTCCGATATTAATTGGCGACGTCAAACCCATAATTAATTATTACAGCAAAGTTCGAGTTGGCGTTGGCAACTAGGAAGGGGATTGAGGTGAGGATGTTGGGCTTAGATCATGTGCCAAGTTGTGCCTATTCACTTGCCATCAGCTAGGGAAGTTACTAGGAATAAACTCCAAGTCATCTGATAATCTTAATGGGTAATGTTTAATGTTATTAGCCCTATATACCCGCTACGCATAGGGTAGCAGGGTATTAGAAGGCTTTACCAAACGAAAGTATATGTAACAAGAGGAGAAAGTCATCTCCGACCCTTGATTAGCGACACTGACAGAGATAAAAAGCCTGGTCTGTCTATTGGTTCGTATGAACATCTAGATCTCAGAGACCATAGCAGGTAGGACTATCAAATTTTGTCATTATATGTCTAAATACTGTAGGCAACTAATGCTTATATTGGAATTTGACCACGCCATGCCACGCCTCGCTTAGTTCACGTAAATCGAAAAAAAGCAAATTGCAGGTGCAATTTTAAAATGTGAACATTAATTTATACTATATGAATAATTTCTGAAAGTTTGCTCCTAATTGAATAATAAACATCTTCTTTATTTAAGTAATAATTTTAGTGGGCAAACGGGTGAAGCTGTGGCCAGCGGCCACCCCAGAACATATTCCCATACACATATTCAGAACAAATTGAGAAACTTTCTAATTTGCCAGCGCCAACTGTTTAATTGAGCTAAAGGCGACACAATGTTGCGGGGATTATGAAATGCTGGCAAACGGTTCAGTTCATCAGGCTATTACACACACACACACACACACACACACACAGTGACAGTGGGTAGTTTATGGTGGCAACGGCGCGAAATGCAGCCAAAAAATGATGACAGCCCGAATGAGAATTTATATGGGAAGCCATAAAGAAGGCGACGCATAAATAACAAGACGCACTGGGGCATGCAACCTGAAGAGATGCGCCCGCTCTCTTCTCTCTCTCTCTGTTGCACGCGCAAGCAATTAAATTAAGAGCGATCGACGTTCTGGGCGATCGAGACAGACGGGGGGGTTGGATGCGTTGTGTGTGTGTGTAAATTTTGTGTACACTTTATGCAAGTGCGAACTGTTCCCACACCCACCACTAGCAGCAGTCGAGGCAGCCAAGTGATCGAGCGATCGCGCGATCGCAGCTAACTGTGCCAACCCACTAGCCAATTGGCTAAACCAATTTGGTAACCACGTCGCGTGGCGACTAAACGGACGCCTCCAGTTGCCAGTTGCGATCTTTGCGATCTGCTTTTGGAGCGCGCGATCGGTTGAGTGACCCCCACCCGGCAAATTGGCCGTGTGTGTAGGACTCGATGCGATGCGATGCGACGCGAGTTGAGGCGGCACGCGACCAGCGTCCGCACCGACGCCCCCAATAACAACAGACGCCCCGCCCCCGCCTTTGTAGAATTCTGCGTGCTCTCTTGCCAGCGACAAGTGTCTGTGTCTGTGTGTGTGCGTGTGTGTGTGTGTGTGTGTGTGTGTGTAGGGGACGTCGCTTGCTGTTGACGTCGCGTCTGGTCGCCGAATTTGCGGGGGTTGTTTGTTTGTTGTGTTTTGCGGTTTGTTTGTTTGCTTAGCTCATATGCCCACACACACACACACACCAGACACACACACCCGGCAGCCGACACAGTGTGTGCCCACCCACCTGCAATGCCAAAATGTCGGTCAGCTGTTTTGCTACTTCAAGTTCAAGGGCAACTCGAACCTTCGAGGATGCGCTGCCTCTCTGCCCTCTCGCTCTCTCCCTGCCTCTCTTACTGTCTCTTTCTTTGGTTCTCTGCCTGGGCGTTGTTGGCACGCGCTAACTTGGCCCACGTCTGGTATGTGCCACGCCCCCTCCTTACTTGCACTTTTGCTGCGTGTCAGCATTGAACGTGGTCGTCGCGTCTTCGTCGTCGTCGCCGTCGTCGTGTGCCGGCAAATAAATCAACAACTTGTGGCGCGCTGCGCGTTGCACGTTGCACGCTGCCACTCGCCTATCGCATCCGGTTCGCCCAGGCGATGCTGCTTTATATTTGCATTACATATATAGATATATATTGTAATATATCTATGTATAGTTTTGGGCTCAGACTCAATCAAGCCATTTTACAGGCCATTTTTATGTGGTGCAAACCGACGGCGACGACGCATTGTTGTTGCACGTCGCACGTTGCACGTTGCTCGCCCCCTTGTCAGAAGGGGCTGCCTTCAAGCCCGGCCAACAACATGGCAGTCAACAAATTTACGACATAATAATTTACATTTATCTGCTGCAACGAGGCAGCCATAAAGCTGCAACAACAACAACAACAACAACAAACTGGATATCAATATTTGTGCATACATTTGGTTTGTTGCTTTTATTTGCCCAAGTCGAAGTGCGTTTTCACTATTAGTGGCAGGTTATAATAAGGCTAGAAAATACCAAGAAAATACCAAAAACATACTAATTAAATAAACAATTCTTTTGAGAGGCTGTGCAAGAAAGAAGAGCACAATTTAGCTGAAAAAAAACTGTGCAAGGATAAAAGAAACAATAAGAAACTTTAATACTTACACGATTTAGGTAGAATATACTATACTAGTACACTATATATACTGTATATATTAAATATTTAAATATATTATAATAGCTTAAGTATTTACTCTTTGCTCACAACTGAGCAAACAAAAAATAAATTAGATGTTAAGATAGGAGAAATTTTCACACAAAGTCAGAAAGTTGGCGCTAAAAATTACCAAGAAATATATCACAATTTCTCTAAAATATTTTAAATTGTTTTTTAATATTGTTTAAACATGTTTCACAAGTATAACAAATATTTTGCCGCTAAGAGTATCCAAACAAAAATATTTGTAAAATATTTAAGAATGTTTTACAAATATTAAAAAATATTTTAGCGCTAAAAACTCCTTAAAAAAATATTAAAAACGATTTAAAAAATATATTAAATACTCTTTAAATATTTACAAATTATTAAAAATAACAAAAGCTGTTAGTAAATATTATAAACAAAATTAACTAAGCCAACTAATAAATGAACATCCTTAGATCCCAGGCAAACATCAAGCGAATACAAATACTATACTACAAATACTACAATTTCTGAAAAGATTCCTAACACAACACAAAGCTCCCCGCAAAGTCGCAACTACCCGCCTGCGGATGAAGGGCATCCAGTCAGCGCCATGTTGTTTAATAAGTTACCTTTTGCGCTGCGATATGTCGCCCCGTCAGAGACGCCCCGGCGCAGACGTCGCCTCTTTATCAGTTTATTACTTGAAAAACTTTTCATTTTAATATCAATTCGCATTTGCGCAATGCAATCGTTGTTGTTGCCGCCTCTGTTGCTGTTGTTGTTGTTGCTGCTGCTGCTGCTTGTGCAGTTGAGCGACTTTTAATTTCGAACGCCTTCGTGGCAAGACGCGAACAAATCGGGTTGGTTGCCTGCCTGCTTGACTGACTGCCGCATTGATAAATGGGCACCGGTTTTTGGGAGGGAAGAAAGAGAGAGAGAGGGGGGGGTGAGTTGGCACAGCGCTCGCTGCGTACGTTCTGTTCCTCTGGTTGAGGAGTGCAGCGAGCAAGGGGGGAGAGCAAGTCTAAGCTGGACAGGGGAAAAAGTTCTCAAACTTTCGCTCGACTGCGCTCTCTACTCGTCTTTCTCTCTCCTCTCTCTCTCTCTCTCTCTCTCTCTCTCTCTCTCTCTCTCTCTGTCGTGCAAAAATCGATGGAGCTAAAAATTGCCGGCTCCAGCACCAAATGCGTCGCTTGCGTAAAGCTTGCCCGGTAAATTTTATGAATGAATGCGAAAAGCATAGCGTAGCATAGCATAGCACTTAAGTGCGCGCCTGCGTTAGCCACCCCCCACCCCCCACACACCCTCCTCCCCGCCCCTTCTGGCAATCCTCCACATCCTTAGTGTGTGTCGTATTTGAGTTGTGACGAAAGCGACGCGTCCTTGACTCTAACAACAGGTGGATTGCTGCCAGCTGGGGGAATTTGTTTGTCCTTCCCTCCCCTCGTCACCATCCGCCCCTCCCCATCCTCCTCCCTAGCTTCCTGCATTGTGTAAGTTCGCTGACGCATTGAAAGCCGACAATGAGGAGTGCGGCCCATAAATTTTCATTAGTTCGTGCAGTGCGCCCAATGCGAGACTAAAAATAGACGAACACATCCCAGGCGAAAACGAGCGTCACAACGCAACGACAGGCCTCTGGGCCCTGCGGCACGTGGCACGTGTGTGACCTAACCTCAAAAAGCAAAAACGCGGAAAGCGCCGAGAATCGAGAAAGAGCTTGTTATATTAGAGGATGTTTATATTTATACCCGACAATTTTAAATTCTTAAAGTAGGGTATACTAGGTATGTTAAAATGTATGTAACAGCCATAAGGAGGCGTTTCACAGCATCACTAGACGAGTCGGTTAAGCCATTTCTGTCTGTCCGTTTAAACGTATACCATGTATACCATGCATAGATTAAGCTTATTTCAAATTTAAGATGCCACGCCCACAGCCCACGTAAATCAATAATTTACGATTATAAAAAGAAATGAATTGTGATATCAATTATAAGACAAATGACTTTCTTCTAGGGAATTCCAAGCATGTTTCTGAAGGGTTGCCAATCTGGGCAAAGGGTATCTTATAGTCGAGCACCCTTAACTTCGTTGCATGTTTTAATTCTCGACTGTTCGACTGTCACACATGTCACACTTGCTCGACAATGTCAAGTGGCAAAAATTCATAAAATCCACTTTGATACTGCCAAATCACACGAAATTCGCAAGGCTTAAGGAAAGAAAACGAGGCAGAAACAGGCAAACAAAACACAAACAACATAAAATAAAATACAACACGAAAACGGGTCAAGTGACAAAAAGCTTTCGGTACGGGCTATACAAGTATATTATACAATCCCATTCGCAATTCACAAAACCGAAAATCGAGCGATAAATGCAAATCCAAATTTGGTCAAAAGTAGGCACCACAAATTTCGGGGCACCACCAAATCGTCTCTTTCTTTTGTTGTTTTCCCTTTGTTGTTCTCGGGGCTCAAGCCTCGAGTCTCGAGTCTCCAGTCTCAAGTCTCTCGTCTTAACCAATTTTGGGCAAACTTTGTGATTTGTGCTTAATTGCGGTTGCGGTTTTTGGGCACCAAAGCAACCTGCCAAAAATGGCAACACGGCAACATTTCTTGCCAGACGCTAAACAAGTTAATAATTTCATGGGCTGCTTAATCATCGCAACAGTAACAACAACAACAGCAACAAGAATAACATTCAAGATGTTGAAGAAGACAACAACGCGTCGTCGACTATTTTTAACTAATTTCGCCATACAAATCCCACGATTTTTAAGCTTAGGGTGAGAGAGTACTCGATAATAACGGTACAGCTAATGAAATCTTAAGCTTATAAAACCTAAACTCTAAGCAGATATGTATAAATATACAATGAAGATTTCGATATCGTAAAAGGAATAGACCAATAGACCAAGCAGAAGGTTGTTACCGCAATAATTAAATAACAAATTAAATTGAAAATTGTATATTCCATTTTCGCAGGCGGTGGGCGTGGCATCTGTAATTTTAAATGAACTTTTAAAGCAGAGAAAATACAGAAACCTTCATGCCAAATTTGGTATCTCTAGTTTTTACAATAACTGAGATTTGTGTGTTCACACAGACGGACAGACCGACGGACAAGGCTCATTCAACTCAGCTAGTGAGTCTGAGCAAGAATATATATGCTTTATGGGCTATGCCCCGCCTTCTTATGCCTGTTACATACATTGACACAAAGTATGTATACCCTTTTCGGACGATTTTCAATGGTTGAAGGGTATAATACAGTTTTTTTTTATCAAAAAAGGAATTTCAAAACTGCTTAAAACTTTTTAGATCATTATTCAATGCCTTTCCAATTTCTGTTTTTTTTTTTTTTTTGTATTTCCTTAGTAAAAATCAAAGAATACCCTACAAAAAATAGAACATGCCGTAGCTGACCTCACTTTCCTGTGCCTTATCCTTCCCTCACTGTGCAGACTTCAGTTCATTCAGTTTTGATGTGCATTAGAGTTGATTAATTTGGCCGCATTACCAGAGTGGTTTGCTTCGTGTTCAGCATTAATTTGCCGTGTGATTTTCGGCCTGAAAGACTGGAGACTACATTAGAGCAGGTGGAATGAGGAAACGCTGGACGAGATGCGAGTTGGCAGGCCGAAAAAGAAAATGCATGTTTTCCCCTGCCAGGCCAGAAAGCAAAGCAAAAAGCAAAGCAAAAAGCGAAAAGCGAAACTATTTGAAGTTATTTTTGCCACTTGGCCTGACACTCTTGTCTGTGTCATTGTTTGCATGTGTGGCATGTTGTTGTTGCAAGTGTTACTGTTGTTGTTGTTGTTGTTGGAGTGTGCCTGTAAAGTGTTCGCCTGTCGCTTTCATTATGCATCGCCAGCAGCGGCAGAGCGAGTAGGCGTATTTTGATTATGATAAACTGGCGAATTATGTTGTCACTTTGCATTTTTCATATAGAATGAAATTATATTTTATAAGCACTGCAGCTCCCCCTTTCCCATCTTCCCCTCCCTAGCCACTTCGTTCCCCTTATTGTGATTGTCGTCGTCGTCGTCTCTCGAAAATATTTACATGTCGTAGCATTTGAAGGGATTTATGTATCTCCCCGAAAGTTTTGCCCCCTATCAGGCGACAGGCGACAGGCGACTTTGTGCCGTGAAAAATGACATAAACTAGAGAATCGGAGCAGGGTATTAACCAAGCCAGTTGAGGAATTGCTTGACAGCTAAGCTAAAGAGCAAGGGAACAAGCTAACTTGACTTGGCAATGCCCTGCAAGTGGCAGATGAGAGCCGAACTATCAATTCACTTAGGGAATAGACAGCTTCTTGAACTGCCAGCCCTAGGAAACTATTATTCAACCCATTCCCAACATATATAACAGGGTATATTCGCTTGAGAAAAACATAAAAAAATGAACTTTCGCGCTGCCATTTGTTTGGCTTAGCAACGTCAAAGTTAAACGAAAACATACTCAATTTAATAAACTCTCACCCACTATACAGCTTTATCTATAGCTATATCTAAATCTGTCTATATTTAAATATCGCCCGTCTATTTCTGATCTTTCACGTAACGTTGATTGTAAACAAAATGCCGCCGCAGAGAATTCATCCGCGTGACGCGGAATTCGTGAGAAAATTTCGCCAAAACAGCGCAGAAAACAATGACGTATTCTGCGATTCCCTGAGATAGTAAACGATATATATTTATATACGATATAGTAGTATGCATGAAAGCCCTCCCACACCATTGTTAGCGAAAAGGAAAACAAACAAACAAACGAACATGTTCTAACTATAGTCTTCAGTTGAGTCTGGAAAGTCCAAAAATAGATTTATTCGTTTGTTTTTCTCTATTTTTTCTTTGATTTGCAATTTCAGTTGAGACGTCATGACTTTTAGCCGAAATTCAGCTAGTTGGCTCTATAAATATAGCCAACTAAATGGGCCACTCAATCAATAAAAGATCTACGATTTTAGAAGTCTTAGGATCCAATAGAGATGTACTACGTGACACACTTCAAAATCAAAAGGAAGCGAAAAACTAGCTAGAAATCTGCTTGAATGCCGAATATTGCCCACACTCTCTGTCCATTTCCAACGTCATGTTAAGATAAAGACATATAGCTACATCATATATACAAATATAGTGCTAGGATTAGTTTGTGTACCAAATTTCAGCTGCATAGCTACACGGGATTATGAGTTCACTCGGTTATAGTTAATATTTATCTAGTTTAAAGAGCTCCAATGCAACGCATTCTGTCTCATATTTCGTAAGAATGCGCTGATACCCTGCGGAGACATAACTGTATATCTATAGAGGGCTGGGGGATCTGTGGAACTGTTGAACAGCGCTGCGAACATAAAAATTACAAGCTATATCAAGACTGTTTGGGGCATACTTTGGCTCGATATGCAGGGGCATACCAGAAATTAATGGCAACAACGCGGCGCAAACATGACAAAATTTGTTTTGTATCTCTCTAGCTGTAGCTATGCATCTATGTAGCTCTATTCTATTGCCTGCCTGCCTGCCTGCCCCATTGTCGAAGCATTAGCCAGCCCCGAATGCCATATGGAAGACGGAAAATTAATGATGTAACTTGGCGCAGCGGAAGTGTGTCATGGATCTTAAAGATCGACGCTACCTCAAAGTGTTTCGAAGAGCTCATTAGCTCAGCCAGGGGCCGGACCCAGTCCCCAGCCTCCTTCCTCTTTCCTCTCTTTCTCCAATAAAAAGATATAGCTGTATCAAGCGAATATATATATTTAGTAGATATATATTATATAGGGGCGCCTAAATTTAGACCTCTGGCATACATAAATACAAAAGTATTCTTGTTTTTTATATATGTTATTAGGCCAATTGACGCACAATGCGAACTGTGACGCTTTCGAGCTTATCGATATCTTTATCTCTAGCTATAACTGTACCTTCAACTCCCTTCCCCTGCCCTGCCCTGCCCTGTGTCAATTTATCTATACCTGTGACGTGCTTACTGTATCGTCTGATAAGCGATAAACATATTTTCGCAATGTTTACAAAATTTGCAAAAGCAATGCTAACACGCTTGAGAATAATCAATCGATTACATGCGCGAGTACCCCCTTAAATTATTCTATCTGCTGTGATATACTAGGGTTTGTAGAGTGTATATCATGTAAATGAAAATAAATAAATCAAAAGAGAAAGCTGTTACCTCAATATATTGCTTAATAATCCTAAACTATCGATTTGCGTGGGCGGTGGGCGTGGCAGTAAAAGTTGAAAAAAAAACTCGATCAGCTTAAAATATAAATTAAGATAACTTTATGGAAAATTTGTTGTCTCTACCTTTGATAGTAGCTGAGATAAAGAGGTTCAAACGGACAGACAGACTGACGGACAGACAGACCAACGGACAGACAGAGAGACGGACAGACAGACGGACAGATAGACAGAGAGACAGACGGACAGACAGACGGACAGACAGACGGAAAAACAGACGGACAAACAGACGAACAGACAGACGGACAGACAGACAGACGGACAGACAGACAGACAGACAGACGGACAGACAGACAGACGGACAGACAGACGGACAAACAGACGGACAGACAGACGGACAGACAGACGGACAGACAGACGGACAGACAGACGGACAGACAGACGGACAGACAGACGGACAGACAGACGGACAGACGGACGGACACATCTTAATCGACTCGGAAATTGATGCTGTGTGATCTGTAACACCTAATTATGCCTGTTACCTACAATTACACAAACTATGCATATCCTTTTTTACCAGTTTTAATGATTGAAGCATATAAAAACTAAAGAAATACTCTCACAAAGATCGAAGACCCCTTAAACCCTTCGCCTCATGCAATAACCAAAGTAGACCTTACTAAGCATCTAAGAATTCCTCTAGCAAAAGTTATGGTTCTCTTCGACTGAGATGCTAAACAAGGAGTGGAAAGGGGGGAAAAGAATTGTACGCTATAAACTATAAACGGCATTTAGAGGGATTAACTTTCTGTGGCCGTCGTTGTCATATAAATATCTCTCTCTCTCTCTCTGTCCATGTTGCGCCTGTGTGCGCCTCGTAAATAAAGTCATTAAAGCGGAATTCAAAGCATCTCGGAAATCGAAAAGGCACACACAGAGGGGGAAACAGAGAAAGGGAGAGAGATAGAGAAAAACATGCAATGCTGTCACAAATGCAAAAATCTCTGGCGAGTCATGCACATTTTTTCGATTCTTTCGTCATAAAAAGTGCCTAAAATTACCTTGACCACGTCGATGCCCAAATAGAATAGAATTATGCCAAAAATAGCTGGCACAATCACACATGGTAGACTATTCCCGTCCATCGACGTGAGCATCTAAAGCGGGCCGAGCTGATTAAGCAGACCCTACCCTACCCCCAGGCCCCTTCCCCTGTCTTCCATGGCCCCTACACCTTCTCAACTACCCATGTAGAATTTATGAACTTGACGTGCGAAATTCTATTTGTAATTATTTTGCCACTTGCACGCGGCGCTTTTCACGTCATCAAAGTGAAAATGTAAACAATTGCGATCTATACAGACAATTCCTAAGAGCGAGACGGAGAGAGAGCGGGAAGAAGAGAGTGGAAGAGAGAGAGAAGACGGGGCATGTAGTAGGTAATTCCAATTTAGGCATGATGCCGGCTAGCAATGCTAAACAGATGCTATATATATCTACATAGACACCATAAAGGCACACGCTCTGCCCAATGCCTCG
This sequence comes from Zaprionus ghesquierei, assembly GCA_018904095.1. Taxonomy (NCBI): domain Eukaryota; kingdom Metazoa; phylum Arthropoda; class Insecta; order Diptera; family Drosophilidae; genus Zaprionus; species Zaprionus ghesquierei. The sequence goes on from JAEIGP010000676.1 coordinate 3,370,528, forward strand.
AGCAGCTGATGGGCAGCGCCTTTTGTGGCACAAGCAGCTGCTGGATATAAGGGGGTATGCCAAAATAAAGCTAGGAAATTATTATAATTTTCATGAATATTTTTGGCAAAATTTGTTTGCATTTTGGGAGGAGAAGATGTCTATGCATAACAGCAAATGCAGCAAATACTTTAGCTTATTTGCCTACAGGGTATCCACTCTTCGTTCAGCTGATTAGCACATGCGCACCTCCTGAGATTTAGTGTTATATTTAGTGCAGTGAGGCACGCGTTTTATATTTAGCTGATTGCCATGGCCTCACGACTGCAGCAAGCAGCACAGCAAGAGATTGAAAGAGAGAGAGAGAGAGATAGAGATAGTGAGGGAGAGGGGAACAGTGTGAGTACACTCACTGTTCAATGGGTTTGTGGTTGTACTACAAAACAATCGCAACTTTTGTCAATCATTGCGATTGCATCGCAACATTTTGTTGACCCACTTTCACCCCGTCGGGGTTGCCTGCTTATGCCTATTTTGGCGCACAAACTTGGACATGAGTGTATTCATCATAGATTTATGAATATTCAAAAGTAATTAGACACAACGTTGACTAGCTGTGGGTGGATTGGATTGGCTCAGCTTTCGAAAGTCAGTACAAACTTTATGCTATATAAAGTAAGATAATCAGATTTGACTCCAGTTACAGGGGAGGCCATAAAAATAAAACCACTGTGTGCCGTTTGATATATATTTCATTAGGTCTTAACGCCGATTTCAACAGTTATAAAAAACCCAGTCGAGGCCTCAGCTGGCTAAGTGCTTAAAGATATTAAAAAAAATAGAGAGAGCGAGAGAGAGAGAGAGAAAATATGAAGCGCAACTTTTACGAGTCGATTTATTTTATGATGTGTGTTGTTGTTGTGTTTATTAATGTCACGCCGAAATACTTTTGTGTGCGTTTGTGTGCGTGTGTGTGTGTGTGTGTGTGTAATTTATTTATTTAACTATCAGTTTAATTTAATGTGCGTCTTTGAAGAGCAACCTATGAATTTGCACTAAAAATCTGGCACAATAATTCTTTTTAATTGTGATGGAAATTATTTGAGTTTTTCTTCTTTTCTTAATTGGAATATTTGATGCGAGCGTTTTCCTATTAATTTAAAATTATAGAATATTTTTTCGGTATATTTTCGAAATTTTCTGTAGATATATTTAGCGTATATTTTTAATTTAATGGTTTTTTTGTGTTTTTTTTTTGTGTTTTTATTTTATTGCTTTTTTAATTTAATTTTTTTTTTCTTAATTTAGTGCGTTTTGTCTCATAATTTGTTATATTTATGATTTGTTGATAAGCTAAGTGATTCGAAATGTTCAAAATTCTTATCGTTTTTATGGAAAGGCTAAAGTAAATTTTTATACATTTTAATATAGGCAAGGAGAAAGAGGTTACCCTCTTGCCTTGCAGCTCTCTGTAATTACAAATCTATCGATTGCTCCAATTTCTGCCAAATTATTTGTAATTATTATAATTTTTTGATAAGCTAATTGATTTGAAATATTCAGAATCGTCAGGTTTTTTTAATGAAATACTTAAGTCAATTTTTTAAAATTTTTATATGTATATACAAAGGGCAAGTTGTCTACTTGCCTTGCAGCTCTCCGAATTTGCAGATCTACGATTCTTTCAATTTTTATTTGTTAATTTGTTTATATAATTTGTTGATATGTAAAATGATTGAAAATGTTAAAAATTTTAATCAATTTTTATTAAAAAGAAGTTATGTTAATTTCAATTAATTTTATATATACAAAAAGTCAGAGGTTTACATCGCTGGAAACCCCAATTTATCGATTGCTCCAATTTATTTTTTCTCCGACCAATGGAAATTTTTGTTAATTTGCCATGTTTAAATTTCTAATTTGTGTCGAGTTGTTGTTGTTGTTGTTGTCCCGTTGTTCCGTCTGTTGACTGGAGCAATTTACGGCAACATGCCAAGCTCATAAAGCATATTATGGCGCTCATAAATTATATAAAATATATATTATAAGTTCGGGCCGTATGTGATATTTATGAAGAACTTTACACGAATGAAAACTACACAAGCTGCATAGATATATGTATGTACATATAGCAAAGGTATAACTTGTAGCTCTATATATATATATACATATATATAACACACACATAAATCTCCCTCTATATGTGTTGGTGTATATTATATGTACATAAATTTATTCACACCTCAATGGAACAACTCGCAAAGTTGCTGAATGACAACGCCCACTGTCGATTGGATTATGCCGTGGCCTATGCCACTGTCTATATGGCGTCTATATAGTCGCTTCAAAGTGAAGTTGACTTGCGTAATGCGCAGCTGGCGTATAAAACGCTTAGCAGGCACTTGCATGGGGGGATCGAAGGGGGTAAAGGGGTAAGGCAGGGGGCAAGGGGGGCTGCAACGCGCCTATTGGTTCCGCCGCTTGTAAAACAATTGTCAGCGCAAGCACCAATAATAAAAAAAAAAAACGTTTGTGGCTGATGAATTGAAAATGGTGCGAGTGAGATGGCAATACGACAATACGCTTTTAATTACGGCCCACGAGCTGAGACGGCCCTAACAAGCGACTGCGGCCATTTATGGCAATGCGGACCTTGTCTAGAGAACGTGTTAAGCAGAGGAGGAGAGGAAGGGAGAGGGGGCTTTGGCATTGGCATGTCTCAGTTGCAGTCGCTCCCTCTCTCTCTCTCTCGCTCTGTGTCTGTCTCGCTCTCTGCTTGTTTAGTCAAGTTGTATGTTTGATTTGTTTGTTCGCGGCGCGTGCCATGTGTCATGCAACTTGGCGACTTGCGACTTGCGACTATCTAACGCCTCTGCCTCATCAACAACATTCAACAGCGTCGTGCGTCGCGACGTCGACGTCGACGTCGTCTTCAACGCTGACCCACGCGAGGCAGCAACCGCAGAGTTCTCGACGTGCGATAACACGACACAGAAAGCCCACACGACACACACACACACACACATACACGCATACACAAGGCACACAGCCAAGCCAGGCGCACAGCACTGTGCACACAACTAGAAACCAGAGTGTGCAAAAATATTCATTATAAAGTGTGATTGCCAATGCGATTAGACCCAATTACACAAAGCTTTATCTGCACAGCTTATTATAAGACCGATAAACTAGCTGCCCTAAACATATGCACATAAGTGTGCGCATGTACATATTTATATATACTTAATATATTTACAATATATTCTATATTTCCACTTGCACTTTCTATTGCAATTTGCTACTCATCTAATCAAAGGTTTCTATGCCCTTGCGCAGCGCTGTCTTGCACTGTGCAGCATGGCAAACTTCAATTAGTTTACTAATGCGACCACAACAACAACAACAACGAGAGCTGCATAAAAAACGCATATTTTGTATTAATTTATGAATGTCTATTACGCGATTCGCTGCCGCTTGGGTGCGCTGCCAATTGAGGAAGAGGTGCAGCAGCCAAACAGTCGCAGAGGCAGAGACAGAGACAGAGACAGAGGCAGAGGCAGCCCCTGGCTCAGAACTAGCCTTGGCTGCAGACTCAGCTTCAGCCTTAGCTGCGTTTCTAGCCTAGATCAGCGCAGACATGTCTAACTTTGGCGACTCAATCTAAGAACCTAAGGGCAATCAAAGATAATACAGGGTATTTGCCCAAAATGTGTGACTCTGTGCAGCGTATCTAGTAGTCGAGCTTGCAGGGTATTTGCTCTGTCTGTGCAACCCAAATGGGGACACAAATGATCACTTCTGTTACTGCTGAGCGTATCTATCAGTCGAGCATGCCCCGAGCTTGCCGCACACCCTTCACTTGCCTAAGAAGTTTGGCATTATTAAGGCTTCCTGTTCTTACTCTCTCTCTCTCTCTCTCTCTCTCTCTCTCTCTCTCTCTCCCTCTCTCTCTGCAACTGTCTAGCGTATTTGGTAGTCTAGCATGCCCGCCTTATTTCGAGTTCAATGCGCAAAAACGATGCTTTCAGCCAGGAGGGGGTTGAGCTCCTTTTCCAGCCAAGAAAGGAGGCACTTGTTGACAGAGAGCTCAAAAGAGAGAGAGGAAGAGGGAGAGAGTGGGGTGTTAGAGTGGGAGAGAGAGTGCGATAGTAATGGATAAAGAAAGGGAAAGGAAGTCCGTGCTAGCTGCATCTCGTCTCTATTTATGGCCAAATCGTAGGCAAAGGCAACGACGACGTCACGTATAAATCACGTATGTGTTCAAATAGATATCTCTTTATATTTTTGGCCAACTGGCGTAATGAGTCTTCATTTTCAAGCAGAAGCGTCTACAGGTGGCAAGCTGCATCACCCTGCCCCCTCTCCACTCCTACCACAACCCTTCTCTACAACCTGCACAGACCTAGCGGTGCGGCGCGTCGATACCCCGTAATGCTGAGAGGAGCAAATAAATAAATAGTTGTGGCTGGGTGTGTATGTGTGTGTGTGTGTGTGTGTGTGTGCGGGACGTATGAAGCTTTCCGTTAAAAATAGTCCTCGCCGATTTGTTTGGCTTTTGGCTTTGTTTTTGGTGGCCCCGCGCGAATGAGAAGACTTTCACAAATGAGGCAAAGTTCTATTTTTGGCATGATGTGTGTGAATTTGTGTGTGTGTGTGTGTGTGTGTGTGTGTGTGTGTGCATATTTCTGTATATCTATCTGGCAGATAACGGCACGTAATTCCGCGCCGTCTGTTAGGAAAAACTTTGCCGTCGACGTCAAATTGTGCGCAAAATGTTTCCCCAATTCTGTGCGGCATTTTATTTTTAGGTCATGGCGTGTGCTCCCTCTCCCTCTCTCTCTCTCTCTCTCTCTCTATCTCTCTCTCTTCCACTCCCTCTGTCTATAAACCGCTTCAACCCGACTGACTCGGGTTATGTTTGGGTTCGCTTCGCTTCATCAGGCCGGCCGGCCGGCCGGCTAATATGGCGGCCATGGTCACCCTAATAGTCTGGCACCCCCCACCCTCTTTCCATCTCCCTCTCCACACCCCACAAATGGCAACTCGTAAATAAAATTACATTTTACTTGAGTTTTTTTCCCGCGCTGGCAGCGTTTCAAGGGGTGCCCCTAGCCCCCTCCCACTCTCTTCCCCATCTCTCCATCTTTCTCACTTTGTTTATGTGGCTTGTTTATGTTTAGTTTAGTGCAACAATGCGGAATGCGTTTATACAGTTGCAGCTCCCTCGTTTCAACCTTGTCCTTAGCACATGAAAATCTTTTTTGGCGAATTTTTGGCAACTGAGGCAACTGTCAATGCGCCGTGTGGCAGGGGAAGAGGGGAAGGGAGGGGGTAGGTAATATGTGGTATGCGGCATGGAAATGAGACATGGCTGTGGCAGCAAAATGCATAAATAAAAACGCGAAATGCGCCAATAAAGATGATAAATGATCTACAATTCGCGCAGTTTGTGTGTTTTTGTTTAACTTTGCTTAATTATGGCAAATGTATTTACATTTTTTTCAAAATATTTATAAAAAATAACAAAAAAAAAGTATGTTTTTCTGTATATTGTATTTTATTTAGTTTTAATTTCATTTTTTTATTTTATTTAATTTTAATTAATTTAAGTTAAGCTTATTAAACTTCACCTAATATTTTTTTTTTTTTTTTTACTTTTAAATTCTTTTATTTAATTTTAATTACTTTTATTTCATTGTTTTTAAGTTAACATAATTTTTTTGTATTTTTAATTAAATTTTATTTATTTTAATTTAATTTAATTTAATTAGTTTTATTTAATTTTATTTTATTTTTATTTTTTATTAAATTTAATGTATTTTAATTTAATTTATAAATTTTTGGTTTTATTTTATTTCGTTTTATTTAACTTTGTATAATTGTGCTTAACTATATTCACGTTTCTTTTATTTTACTGCATTACATTGGTTTATTTTTTTATTATTTATACATTTTTTAAGGCTGCTTTCATTGAACTTTAATTTGCAACTAATCAACCTAACCTAACTTTACCCACCATAGGCACACATTGCCTTGAACCCCCCTCCTGCGGGCCGGCCGGCACATTCTGTTCTTCCGGCCGCGCTTTCCTTGACCCAGCCACCCTATTATAGATTCAGGCATTTTCCCACAACATCTAAACAAATCCGTTGCTCTCTCCCATGGCCGCCAAAACTGCCCATAAATGGTCAAGTGAATCATTTGTTTAAATGTTTTCTTTTTTGTTTTTCGGCTGCTGGCGCGTTGTGTTGTTTACGTAGATTGAAAAGTTAATGGGCCGCAGTCGAGCGCGTTGATGACGTATTTTGGGAAATCATAATACTACACTACACACACACACATACACACGCAGCAGTGAGCGTGTGACTTGGGGTACCTGTTGTCTTATTTTTACCTCGTTTCCCCTTTCGAAAAAGAAGCCAAGAGAGCAGGCAACACTCAGCTGAGCGCGAGCGAGAGAGATCAATGAAGCGCAATTCACCACAACTCACCACGCGATAAGCGGCGGGCCTGGCAAACTGTTGATTGGCTGCTCTGCGCGTGCGCCGCGAAAATGGCTGCACCGCAGGGAGGCAACGCCACAGCCGATTGGCTGCCGGCATCACGACTGCACGCCTGTGTGTGCGTGTGTGTGTGCGTATGCGCGCGCGCTCGTCTCTGCTTGTGACGTGCGAGTTCCCCACGAAGCTCCCGCTCTCTCTTGCTCTCGCTCTCGCTTGCGCTCTCTCGTTTTCGAACTAGCCGCTTTGGCTTTGGGGCGCGTGCCAGCCAAGTAGGGGCAATGCGAGTATCCGTATGTGTGCGTGTGTGTGTGTGTGTGTGTGCGGGGCACTCTCTCACTCTCTCGTTGGCCGCCGTCGCTGTTGAGTTTCATTCATAAAAACCGAAAGAGGGCGCATCTCGTGCCTCAGTTGTGTTCGAACAAGCAAACGCGACGGTTTGAAAACTTAGCAGCAGCAACAGCAGCAGCGACGCCAACAGCAGCAACAAAATTCAAGCAAAGATATTAACAAAATTTTTGAGAAAAACCACAACAAATAAAAAATAAAACAAGCACAGAAAATTTGTGAAAAATTTGAAAAAACCTAAGCAAGTTTTGTGCCGTGAAAAAGTGCGTGAAAAACCCCAAAGTGAAAAGCGTGAAAGCAACGCAATAGTTGAGAGTAAAAGGATATTGGCAAACTTGCGAAAGCTGTCAGCCCCCACCACCCACAACAACAACTACAACTACAACAACAACATTTCTAATGAATGAAAAGCTGCTGTGCACTGTGTGACGTATGCAAAAGACATACACACAAATACTTACGCCCCCCCACACACACACAATAAAATATGTTTTATTGATTGCGCGTTTTAGCCGAAACTCAAGTGAACTGTGAAGCCAGTGTGAACTGTGTGTGTGAGTGCGTGTGCCCACTGTGCACGCCTGCAATCCCCAAAAGGATTGCACTAGACTAAGACAAGAGCTAAGCTTAAGCTCCATTTGAATTCTTCAGCACGTGCCATTGCGATCCAGGTGATTACAAAGTGATATACATATATAACTTATAATTAAAGTTCCTTGTGTTAGAAATTTGATATTTCTTGAGAAATTTATAGAGTTTATTATTATTTATCTACTGTGGTAATGGAGCAACAGTTTTGAATTGTGTAAGAGTTGGAAATAATCTTTTTGGCTATTGAGTGTGCTGTGCTTATCAAATATATTTGGTATTTGGTATCAAAATAATACTAAAAACACTGTGCAAAAAACAAACTAGACTGTTTTTATAACAAGTTATTGATGTTTTTTATGTGAGAGATTTCCGTTTGTTAGTTCGTATTAGATAGACAACTTTATATTTAAGTTCTTAAATTATGAAATTAAATTTGAAAAAATGTTCAACGTTTTTAAAGTCGCTGAGTTCACGCAAGAAACGAAAAAATTTCAAACATTAGCCATCAAAATATTACGATATATTATCTGACTAGTTAGGTTTACTATTTCTATAACAAATTATTAATACTTTTCTCCGCTTGTTATTTCGTTTTTGAAATTAAAGAGTTCTGAAATGTTGAAATTAAACTTTAAATATATTTAATTATTAAAGTTGCTTTTTTCATAACTAGATTGATTTATCGAATCATTAAATATATTTTAGCATGTGCATAAAAATAGCTAAACTGTTTCTATAACAAATTGTTGATAATTTTCTCCATTTTTAAGTTCGTATGAGAACTTAAAGGTTGAGTTCTCAATTTTTTAAATTAAATTACCAAAATACAACATTAAGAAATTAAATGGAAAAAATATATACAAAAAATTAAAAATATATTATTATATTTCGAAATTAATATATATTAAAATATTTAAAAAAAAAAAAACAAATAAATTATAGGCGAAACTTTTTTGACACTCAAGTAAACCAAAACCAAAAATCTGTCGCCTCCTTCTGCCCGCAACAATTGCGAAAATTGCAACAATTTTATTTGATGTAATCCAAGCGTAAATTCATTTAACGCGCAATAAAAATTTCTGCACGTCATAAAAAAAAGAAGGAAAAACACCTGACAACAGCCAAAGGCAACTAAGTATGCACAGCTATATATTAGATATATACTCTATATATCCGACGCTGATCTGCCTCTGCAATTTTGTAATTAAAATTAACTTTTTGGCCATTGCATTTAGCGCATAATTTGCGCAAAAATGTTGCGCGAGAGCAGCGAAAATGCATGTTTACAATTTGATGGCACATTTTCGCGGCAGTCTGTACCACTGTATGGCAGGGGGAAAGCGGGGAAGAGGGAAAGGGGGAGGGGAAACTAAACCAAGATGTTAAAAGGCACAAAGTGTGTGTGTGTGTATAAAAAGAAAAACAATTAGCGAAATGATTTACACGCAGCCTCCCATGTCCAGTGACAACAACAACAACCGAACTACAACAACAACAAGTGGAAAATAATTTTTCAATTTCCACAGTTGTCTTTGGGCTTTTAGCCGCCTCTGCCTGCCCCTTCTTTTATGTGTATTTAACCAAATAATTATGACATCAAAACAAAATACCGACGGATCGGCGGAAGAGTTGGCGCTCGCTCACTCGTCATCCCCCTCTCTCTACCTCTCTCGCTCACTCATTTTCCACTGCCTACTTGTGGCGCTTCAACGTGAAAGAGAGAGGCGTGTCGAGTCGCTGCGTCTGCCAAGCCAAACAAAGCGAGTCCCGACGCAGACTCCCCATCTCCCTCTCTCTCTCCCTCTCTCTCTCTCTCTCGATTCCTCTCTATTTCCCCTTCCCTTGTCATTATAAGTGCCCACTAAAATGATTTCAAAGTTTATAAAAACATGCGTGCGCGTGTTGTTTTTACATGTGCATACCCTGTAGTGCAGCAAAAAGCAGGGTATGCAACGGTGAAGCCTTGGCTGACAGACAACGTGTCGTATACGTGTTGTGCAACTGAAATCATACGCCAAGTCTGCGCTTGTACATAAAACCCTATGTATATGTAATACCCTGTAATTATTGACTTACTGAGGCAGCTTCTTTGACTCTCACTTTTACAGGGAATTTGCCAGGCTGCACGCCTTGCTGCCTCTTTGTGCCTGGGCCTGCTTGGGCCTGCGGCTGTTTATTTTCATTAATTGTTCTCATGAGGAAAACACCAGAGCAACAACAGCAGCAACAACAGCAACAACAGCAACAACAACAAGAGCAGCAACACATTGTTGTTGTTGTTGTTGTTGTTGTTGCCGTTGCTGTTGGCATGAAAAGTGTGACAAAGTGTTACGCATGCAAAGACAGCGCGCGTCGGCAAAAGATACATTTTCCATGCTGCAAGTTGCCGTTGCCTGTGTTGCTGTTGCTGTTGTTGCTGTTGCTGTTGCTGTTGCTGTTGCACTGCTTAACTTGTTGCCTGGTTTTGAGTTGTCCGGCCGAGCGCTGCCCGCTGCGTGAATGATGGACTTTGCCTTTGTCTCCTGCCCCCTTGTTGTTGTTGTTGTTGTTGTTGTTGTTGCTTGTGTTGCTGTAGTTGCCGTGTCGCATGCGCGTTGCGTCGCTTGTATCTATGTATCTGCCAGATACTTTTACTGCACGTCTTTTGCATTTTTGACTAATGGCGCCGCAAAGCTCCGTCCATACGTTTCTCCAATTTCTTTTTATGTTAATAGCAACAGCAACAACAACAACAACAGCAACAACAACAGCAACAACAACAGCAACACGGGCAACACCCGCTACACTTTTGTTGTTGTTAATTGTGGCTGCAACTCAAGGTTATTGGGCCATCTGTGCCGTATACCTTACCTCGTATGCAAATCTCTTTTTTTGGTACAACAATTGCGCAATGCCGCCTAAAATAATAGCCAAAGTAAACAGCAACAACAACAGCAACAAAAACATTGCTAGCTATTTTTGTAGCCGCTAAGTAGCCCCCCGAACTTAATCCTCAATGAGGGTCTGCCCCAAAACCTAAGAAAACAACGCATAGCAACAACAACAACAGCAAGAAAAAGGCTTACTTCGGCAAGCCGAAGATTTTCTACACTCTCTTAATATAAAATAATGTTTAATTGCTAAAGCTAGCAAAAGTTTCATCGCGATATTTTGTAAAATAACAAAAATCGACCGATAGGTTCTATGCCAGCTATACGATATATCGGTCCAATTCAGCTAGTTCTGACTTATTTACAGCGTGCAGCATTAAGAAACATGTATACCGACTTTTATGAAGAAAGCTCAAAAAACGAGAGACTAGATTGCGTTGCAACAGCCAGACGGACAGACAGACGGACTTGGCTGTCTTTACTTCCCTTTTGATGCTAATTAGGAAATGTACGGTGCATTGCAAACTTCTGGCCAAAATGAATATAGCCTCTGCAAGGGTATAACAACTCACCATAACTATTGGCAGTTGCATTGGCTTTAGCTTTATCACGGCTAAGCGATCTCTGTGCGCTCCACTTGCCAAGCCAAACAAATTGGCGCCCATCTATCGAAATGTTAACACTCTGGCGCGCGGCCACGAAAGAATGAATCCCCCCAAATGGAACAAGTTAGCCTGGCACACACACACACACACACACACACACTCACCCGTAACCGGTTTGACAAAACTTAATTAAAATAATATCAACATAACAATTTTTATTTAGCCTTTTTTTCGCTGGCGCTGTTATTGCCTTTCTTTCTTCCTCATCGACAACGCGTTCGCGATATTCATTCATGGCAAAATCTGTCTATGCCTAGGCCAGTCTACATGTCTCTTCATGTGTGTGTGTGTGTGTGTGTGTGTGTGTCTACAAAATGCTATGCAAAATTATGCAGAGTGAAAGACGCGCGACGAGGCGGACGAACGTAGAAGATTTACTATACATCTAGCTCGATATGTGGCTTAGACTACAGTGGGAACTGACTAAAGTGTAGCCAGTTCCTCTCGCTAGCTCTCGCCTAGCTGCATAAGACTTCTGCTCATTTCCTCTCCTCGCACTGTCTACAGTTGCGTTTAGCGTGGTCATACTGTACACGAAAATGTAAATGTCTGCGGCACGAAACAACAACAGCTTCGGTGTGTATAGACTTTTTTAAGGGAGTGTCAATTGTTAGCCAAGTTATTAAGCGATGCAGAGGCAGAGAGGAAGCAGAGGTAGAAGCAGAGGAAGAATGAGAAGAGGAAGAAGCAAAAGAAGCTGGCCGCGATCGCGATCGCAGCTCGAGTTGAGCGGGACCAGTTCACGTCCCAGCGCTCGGTTGAATGATTCATGTGGCACTCGCAATCGTATTCGTATACGTATTCAGATACAAATCTTTGATCGACTGTAAAAAATTATTGACTGCGCCGCATAATTTTATGAATGAATCCACAACAACAAAAGGCGCAGAGCACAGCACGCGCTGCCCATTGTGGCAAATGTATCTGCAGTTGTTGCTGTAGCTGTATCTGTAGAGCTGCCTCAGTAACTGTCTGAGTATCTGTGGCTGAGCTTGTGTCTGCAACTGCCTCTGAGCTTGTATCTGTAGCTCTATCTGTAGCTCTATCTGTAGCTGTAGCTACCTTTGTATCTGTATCTATAGCTGCCTTTGTATTTGTAGCTGTATCTTTAGCTACCTCTACAGCTGTAGTTGTATCTGTAACTCAAGCTGAGATTGTAGCTGTATCTGCGCATGTATTCGTATCTTTCTTTGCATCTCGCTTTGTAGCTGTATCTGTAGCTCAGTCTGCGGCAGTAACTGCCTATGTATCTGTAGCTGTAACTGACTATGTATCTGTATCTTTAGCTGCCTTCGTTGACTTTCGTGCGCTGCGCCAGCGCGCATTGCTCGTCTCGTCTCGAGTGCACTTTGCCACGGAAATTATGCGTGAAATCAAATGTAAATAAAAAAGCAAAAGTGCCAAAGACAGTGGGACACGCGGGGGGTACCCACTGTACAGTAGTTATTTTGGCGCATAGCTGCCTGTCAACACGAGTGCACTTGTAATGCAAATCAACGCGGTCAAGTCGAACCGCGACGCGCCACGACGCGGCAAGACGCACTCGAGGCGAAGCAGATGACGCCACAGCCGCAGCAACAACAACAACAACAACAACGGCAACGGCAACCCGCGGAGGCTGTAGGCTGCAGGCTGCTGTTGCAGTCAAATCAAAGCCGTTCGCCAAATTATAAGCCAAGTTTATAGCCATAATAATAACTGCGCTTGCGCAACTCTTGCGCGGCGTTGCGTAAGGTCAACTTGGTCGCTTGACCCGTCAGCAGCAACAGACTGACCCAGTTGCCTCGTGTTGCAAGGTGCTGCACCCTGTGGGAAAGCAACTTGTTCTACTTCTCACTGTCGCGCCCAACGCGCGCTTAAGTGTTTAATCGATCTTAATTTAATTGCTCCGCGCTCGTCATCGTAGCTCGTAGGCTGCCGCAATTTGTGGCAAATTAAATTGTTTGTGCACCATAAATTGTTGTCAACTCAACCGCTGCTGCCACAGGCCCTCTTACGCAATTGACCAGCTGTCGCGGCAAATCAATTGAAAGTTTTTCGGGAGGGAAACCGATAGTATTAAAGACACCACTTCCTCCCTGCCAGGTGTGAAGAAGTAGGCAAGCTATATACCCGTTTTATACAATCTTCTGCTCTTCAGTTTGCTATGAAACTTACAGATATTATTTACATAGTACAAATTATTGTACACACAAAAAATGAATATTTAAGCTTGAAAATTAAGCTCGAAAATCGATTTTTTTCAATTTTTGTGGTCATTGGGCCATTTCAAAAATTCTAAAAAATGTCATATGCTGTGTTCTGTTATAAGACATATAGTTACAAAATTTGATAGCGCTAACTCTTCTAGTTTCAGAGATCTAGGCATTCATACGAACAAAAACATGTAAAACTGCGAAAAAATGACTGCTCTTTGAACCTTCTGGGATACAAATAACTTATCAATTCCTTTCTCTTTCTCTTGCTTTCTTTAGGCGGCGTAGCCCCTGGAACCCCATCAGCGGCCATGATCATGGAAGGGCTTGAAACCCTGGTGGCACAACCGCATCACGCATTCCTGCTCACCGAAACGGCCGCAGCGGCCCATTTCAATGTGCTGAGCTTCGACACGTGCCTCTTCAAGACGAGCACGGCGCAGAGCAGCTCGATCAGTCCCAGCTCAGCGGCGGCCGCAAGTTATCTGAGTACGGCGCAATTTGGCGCTGCCAGCACCAGCAGCGGTAGCGGCAGCGGCGTCGGTGGCAACAGTCAAACGTCTCTGTTGCACTACAGCAGCGCAGCGGCAAGCCACAATCACAACAACAACAACAACAACATCAACAATAACTCCGTGCTGCGTGCACGCAATCAAACAGCCACGCCCACCCAGGGAGGCAGCCCTGGTAACGTGGCAGCGCAACCCATCACAGGCAGCGCAGCCTCTGCCGTTGCAGGCGCCAGCAGTGGACGCAGCTCAGCCTCGCATCTCAGCCTGTTGAACACAAGCCAACAGAGTCCCGTCTCGGCCAGCGAGCACGGCGTAGCCGTTGAGGCCAAACAGCTGATCGAGGCACTGCCCGGCGATCTCAATACGCCGGTGACCACGTCGAGCGATATTCCTTCGTTCTTTGGACCATCCACAGTGGTCGAACCGCCGCCAATTACCGGTAAGTTTGAGGAGGGAGTTTCCCTTGTATACCCTTTGTATACTCCATTGTATACCCCATATAAACCCCTTGTTTCTGAATGACAAAACTTGGCATAAGTCTGTTTGAAAATATCATCAAAATCCTAGCACTACAACAGGGTATTATTTAGGAAAACTTATATTACTTATCAAGATATGCCAACTGACATTGGCCACTCTTAGTCCTGTCATCAAACTTTATATTCTATGCAAATTTCATAAGGATCAGTCGAAATGTAGATCAAAATTTTCTATATAAAATTCAAAAAACCTTCCAGCGCTACAAGTCTAGTTCCTCATACAGGTTTCTTTCTCGTAAAGGGCATTCAAGCCGGGCAATGCCTCTCTTTATCTTAGCCCAGCTAATGGATGCAGCTGCCACATGTTGCCGTTGCAGTTGCAGCAGAGAGACACAGCTCTCTGTCTATGCAACTAATCCGTTGTCAGGCTTAAGTCGTAACATAAATCAGTCTACGCGCTGAACTGGCTACCTTTTATCTCCTTCTCTCTCTCTCTCTCTATCTTGCTCTCTTCCCGTCTCGCTCTTTGCAAACATTCAAATTTCAAGTATCAATAATTTGTTCATTTCATTTTGTGATTTCTTTCTTTCTTTATTATTAATAATTGTGGAGCGTGTTAAGGGGTCACTCAAGAGCTTGACATAAATTCCGGTTGGGATTTTCTGTTGATTTTTTTTTCTCTTTCTTCTTTCTCTCTTTTGGCATTCGCTGCTGCTAGGTTTTGAATCATGCCAATTAGTACAGGGTACTACGAGGCCTAATTAATTGCAAATACATTCAGTGTGGCAGAAAGAGAGAGGGAGCGCAACGTTCTCTCTCTCTCTCTCTCGTCTCTAAGACTGCAGCGCGAAGTGTAAAGCACTTAATTAATCAAGAAACAACAGCAGCAATAATAATAATAATACTACATAATAGCAACAACAACAAGAACAACAACAACAACAAAGTGTTGTCGCGGCACATGCATTAAACATTTCCGTTCAGTGTCAATGTTTCGAGCGCAATTTACTCGACTCGAGATACGCCAAGAGAGGCCCCCGAGTCCAGACGATATCGTAGTTCATATTCATCTGTATGCATTATATCGTATCGCATATGGTACTACACACACGTCTGGCAAGTCCGTATTTTCTCCGGGCATACAATTTCTAATTGAATTAAGACAGAGCAAACAGAGTATACTAGATTTTCCTTCCCCAGCGCTATCAAAAACAATTGAGTTTAATTGCTCGCGTCATATATACATATACATATGATACATAGTTTCGCCGATCCGGCAGCAGCTAAAAAGATCACTAAATTCCAAACTAACCAACGCGCAGATTTACATTTTAAATGAGTGCCAGAGTGGGACAGCAAGAGTTAGGGATGTGAGGGAGGTGGAGAAGAGTATCGAGAAAGATCGAATAATATCGAATATTTTGGAAAGAATATCGAATATTTTAGAAAGAAGAAAGACTACATTCGGCTAGTCGAAAATTTTATATCTTTACTCTAAATATAAAACAGTTTTAAATTGCTAAAGATAGCAAAAGTTGCATGGCAATATCTTGAAAAATAACAAAATTATACCGATAGATATAACGATATATCGGTTCGTTCCGGCTCGTTGCGACTTATTTACAGCTTGCAGCAATAAGAAGCATGTATACCAAATTTCATTGAGATACCTCCAGAACTGAGAGCATAGTTGGCGTTGCAACAGACAGACGGACAGTTCGACAGACGGACATAGCTTGTTCGAGTCTCTCTGATGACTTGGAATGTATCTACTTTATAGGCTCTGATATGTCACCTAAGGTGCGTTGCAAGCTTCTGGCCAAAATTAATATACCCACTGCAAGGGTCTTATTTTCCATGCGATATCTAAAAAACTATAGCACTTTCTATAGCTTTCATACAAAATTTATAGGGTCAATTAAACGTACTGGAAATACATTTTGCTATAGGAAATCAATTCCAAAAGAATTCGGATCCCATACAGTTTTCCACTTAAACTACCCCACAGCGGCACATACCCATTTACAGGGTATGCACAGTTGGCCAATTGAAAACGCATAAAACATACGACTAAGCACACTATATGCTGCTGCTAAGGACTATGTAATGTCTAGTGTCTGTGTGTAGCCAGAAAATGGCTAAAAATCGGGCTCGTCGCGCCAAAAAATGTCACTCATAAATTTGGCGCAGTCGCCTGACAAGCAGCGGCAGCGGCGGCCCACGCAAAAAGCGCCAAGAAAAATTGTCAGCAAAAGATTTTCAAAGCAACAACAAAAGCAGCAACAACAACAACAACGAAGAACAGCGCAGAAATAAATAAATAACAAATGGAAGAGAAACAGAAACAGAAAAATAACATTAAAACAATTTGCATGGGGACAGTTTCTGGCCGTTTTTTTTTTTTTTCTTCTAGTTGGCTGGTGGGACAGTGATAAAGCAGCTTTTAATCGCTAAACTTGGCAGCCGGCGCTGGCATAACTTACTCGCACTGTCCAACTGGATGAGTTATGCGTGTGGCATGTGCGGCAAGTGCGGCAAGTGCGGCAAGTGGCAGAATATTGTCTTCAATTGCGTCTGCTAAGGAAAATTGGCCAAAATGCACTCGAGTCTGGCATTAATTATGTTCACAATAGATATATCTCGCATGACTCAGACGAACTGTGAACAATCGAATTTCTGGAATTCCCGTTACACAACTCCCTCCCGCTCTCTCTCTCTCTCTCTGTGCCTCTGCCCCTCCGAGATTGATGTCGCAGCACATTAGGCGCATTGCAACTCAATCAATAGCGAAACGAACTTGCGGCATTGTGTGGCATTAATGACTTCGACAATGACGATCCTCATGATCTTCCCACCAGCATCATCATCATCATCATCTTCATCTTCATCACGAGCTTCTTCGCTGCGGCTGCCTCTTCTTTTGAAGCAGATAAAAAAAAGCGCGGGCCACTCGAGACGAGACGCAAGCCAACCCAACACGGTGGCAGCGCAGCGTAATTAGTCTTTGGGCCGACACTTTTGCATGCCTAGAGATGAGTGCGTGCTAAGCGTGACTCACGCGTGACTGATTGAAAGCGAAAGCTAAAGGAAACTTCTAAAATTTCTTTGCTTATTGCAAGTTAAAGTCTTCTAGAGCAGACTTGCCTCTCTTTTTAATGGCTAGAGATGGACGATGATACATCTGCGTGACTCACGCGTAACTGATTGGAAGTGAAAGTGAAAGTGAGAAAGAACTCTTAAAGTTTCCCAGCATCTTGCAAATCACAGTCTTTCAAAACAATCTTCCCTGTCTTTTTAACTGCTAGAGATGACAATAACTCATGCGTGAACGATCTAGTGATGTGCGCGTGACACGAATGCTTAACTTACCTGAAGATTACAGACTTTGTTTCTAATCTTCCCCAACTTTACATTCAGCTTTATCCTAAAGTCTTCTACCTTCCCCTCTGGGGCTTCCCTGCTCCCCTCGTGAGTGGCTCGTTGCCATCACTAGCTGCAGTACACAGCAGCAACCACTTCGGCGGCAACGATGAGCGATGATGCGACCTCCCGTGTTGTTCGATTTCTGCGAAATCAAAGCGCGCCCAGCTGCAACAGCAGCAGCGGCAGAGGCATCGGCAACACTTACTGCCAATGCCAGGGCCGTTCAAGGGAACTGTGATTGATATCACAATGCAAAAACAAAAACAACAACAGGGGCAACAACAACAACAACAACAATGGGAGCGGGGGGGCAAGAGTAAGAGCAATCGCTGCCTAAGCACGGCACCAACACTTTGAAAATCGAGTCGCAGCGAGTCAATTTTCTGCACCATCTCATATATTTAAGTATATGATAGACTATTACATACCCTTTACTTCTTCCACTTGCAGGCTCTATCGAATCGGAAGATTTGTCGCTGGAACCACAGATCGTATCCGTGGCAAGTCCCGTGTTGTCCTCGTGCAGCCCGCTGAAGGAGGAGCGCAGCACACCGCCCGCCCTCTCCATCATCAAGGAAGAATCAAGTAATAATAGTTGTAATATGTATCCCCTACACAACAACAACAATCAGAACAACAGCCATCACAACACATCATGCACAACAACAACAACAGCCACAACAACAGCTGCAACTACTGCAACAACAATAGCAACAACTACAGCAACAACAACAAACAAACATGCAGTCAGCGATGGCAGCAACACTGAACGCGTTAGCTCGCCTGCAGCAGCAGCAGCAACAGTTGCCGCTGGCAACAGCACACACAGCACACAACAGCAGCAGCAACAGTTGCATCACAGCAGCAACAGTCACTGTCAACACCAACAGCAGCAGCCGCACATGAGCTCGCCCCAACACCAACAGCAATACCAACTACAACAACACCAAATACTACACCAACAACAGCAGCAGCAGCAGCAACACTTGCCACACCATCATCATCATCATCATCATCACCATCACAACCATCAGCAACACCAACAACACCAACACACACACCAACAACAACAACAACAACAACAGCAGCAACAACAGCAACACCAACAACAACAGCAGCAACAACAGCAACACCAACAACAGCAGCAACACTACCAACAACAACAACAACAACATGCACTACAACAGCAACATCAACAACAACAACAACAGCAACAGCCTGGCAAAATCTCATACCGTGGCATTTTCACCACCACAGGCAACCCTAACAACAGCAACGCCATGAGCGCCGCACAGCAACTGCAACACCAGCAACAGCAGCAGCAACAGCAACAACAGCAGCAACAGTTGGCCTCGCCCCAGCTAAGCGTGCTGCCCGGCCAGATGTCACCCCCCTCGAACAGTCTGGGCAACAGCTGGGGTCTACCCAGTCCCGACAAGTCGCTCTTCCAGCCACCCATGTTCAGCCTGCCGGCGCACTACGCCGTGCAGCAGCAACAACAGCAGCAGCAGCAACAGCAGACGACGGGCGGTCCCACGCCCTCGCCCTACGATGACGGACGCGCTGCCGTAGCCGCTGCCGCTCAGCATGCCGAGCTGCTCGGGCTGAGTATGGATTGTGCGCCTCTGTTGCTCAAGCAACCACCTCCCAGCTACACGGGAGCAACAGTCTCCACGGCGGGCTTTGCCAGCCTGGCCGAACTGCAGAGCAGCCACGAGCAGCTGCAGCAGCAGCAACAGCAATACGCTGTGCGCTCCCAGCTCTCGACGCCCAAGTATCAGTGGCTGGATACGCCCGCCGACTATGCCACAGCCGCAGCGGTGGTGCAACAGCAACAGCAGCAGCAACAACAACAGCAGCAACAGCAGCAGCAACTTGTGCTGCCGGGGCCAACATCTTCGGCCAGCTCGAGCAACGCTGCGCTGGGCGTACTCATACCCAAGCAGGAAGCCTATCCGGACATGCAGCCCAACTCCAATGGCACGGGCTACTCCAGCGCCTCAGCTGCTGCCGCTGCCGCCGCCGCAGCAGCAACAGCTGCCGTGCAATTGGCGCAATATAGTCCATCGACCAGCAAGGGCCACGAGATACTCTCGCAGGTCTATCAGCAGAGCAGTGGTCCACTGAAGCTGGTGCCCGTCAAGCCGCGCAAGTATCCCAATCGACCCAGCAAGACGCCCGTCCATGAGCGACCCTATGCGTGTCCCGTGGAGAACTGCGATCGCCGCTTCTCGCGCTCCGACGAGCTCACCCGCCACATACGCATCCATACAGGGCAGAAGCCATTCCAGTGTCGCATCTGCATGCGCAGCTTCAGTCGCAGCGATCACCTGACCACACACATACGCACACACACAGGCGAGAAGCCATTCAGCTGCGACATTTGTGGCAGGAAATTTGCGCGCTCCGATGAGAAGAAGCGCCACGCCAAGGTGCATCTGAAGCAGCGCATCAAGAAGGAGTCCAAGTTGAGTCGCGAGCAACATCAGCAGCAGCAACAACAGCAGCAACAGGCAGCGGCGGCAGCAGCAGCAGTGGCAGCACAACAGCAACAATTGCAGCAGCAACAACAGCAGCAACATCAGCAGCAGCAGCAGCATCAACAGTATCAACATCATCATCTGTTGCATGCCGCCGATTTGGCCATTGTGACGTCCAGTGCGAACAGCATGTAGACCGCAGAGAACTCAACGTCATCGATTGATTCCGCCCGCAAGGAGCAGCTGCAGCAATCCTGGAGCCTCGCTCTGGAGCTAGACATCGCCGAGAGTCCGCTGCCCTTTGAGCTGACGCTCACCTCCGACTATGGCACACTCTCCCCGCTGTCTGCCAGTCCACGCAGATATAACTACGTCTCGGTGGGACAGGACTTCAGTGATCCACTGCTCTGTGGCCAGGAGACACTCAGCTTGGAGCTCTAAGTAGAGAAACAATCGTTGATGCTGAACTGCACAAAATTTACATTGGGCAACAGAGTTTGGGTTAGTTTAGCGAAATAGAATTGTAGCCGTAATTTTCTGGGTTGTGCTACGCAAGACATTTAACTATAGAGCAGACAAGTAAACAGAGCTATATATAGAGTATATATATATATATATATACAGCAACAGAATACAAAAGTTACTAACCGAACAAAGTCTAACACACACACACACAGAAAAAGAAGTTAGAGTAGAAGGAGAAGCTTGGAAAAAGAAATAATAATAATATTTAAAATATGTAATTAACTTATGTCTCTAATACTGTGATCTCATGTGTAATAATTATTAATTTTAATTTCTTTTAACTAAAAGTAAACAACAATTAAACAAAAAACAGAAAAACAGAAAAACTCTTCAACTTTGCCTGGCTAAAAACAAAAACATAAACAAAAAACTAACACGAGCAACTAATTTATTGCAGTTAAGCATTTTCAAAGTCTATTATTAACTTATTTAGCATCTTAGTGTTTAGGTTTAACCACACACACACACACATACACACTCAGTAAAATGAATTAAACTTTAGCATATCATTTTTGTGTAAGCCCCAAGCCATGCATACTACATAAGTCGATGGGACTTAGCAACCTAAGAAGAGCTTAAGTTGAGCGAAGCGTTCAGAACGAATTGTGAAACAAATCATAATTTACCATTAACAATTAAATTTAAAACATAAATTAATTAATTAATTATCGTACCCCCTCCCCCTATGTACTTCCTTAAATGATTCGAAATCAAAACGGCAAAACTGTCTAAAAATTTTAATTCGAAATTTAAATTTTAATATTTACATTATTTTCATTATGTTTTTGTATATCAAAAATTAAAATACACTTAAATTTATATATTTTATAGTTTTTAGTTTATAAAGTTGCTTTACTCTTAAGTTGAAACATTTTTTATAATTAGCCTATTTTGTTTTCGAAAATATATAACAATTTAAAAAAGAAAACAAACAAACATTTTCCCAAAAAAAAACTCTTTTGTTTTCTTTCTTTGTTTTTGTTGTTTAAATTTCAATTTCAGTTATAGTCTTAAGAGTCTTACAAGACAGTTTACACACATTCATACAAACATACATGGATACAACATGGAACTCTAGTGCCACTTAAGCAACGATAGCTGAAGATATCGAAAGGAACGAATGGTTTGAACGGTTTGATCTGAGCCAGTATATAGTACATACTTTCATTATAATCTAGCATATATACATTTACGATATTTGACATACATACTAGTGCTATAAGGTATTTCGAGTATGTAGAACAGAAACAGGTTGCGCAAAGCCTTCGAAATCGATAAAAATAATCGAGAAAAATCTGAAATTGTGTGAAACTTATGTGCCATCAAAAAAAAATAAGAGGAATTCTAGAACAATTAAAAAAAAAAAAATAACACAAGCTGAATGAAATCAAAACTACTTGACACGCTAAAAAAGAAGAAAAATTAAAAAAAAAAATAATAATAATAATTAAATGTAATTAAATTTGAAATTTAAAACGTTGTGATTTATATTGTTTATTCCATGCATGTGGTTCAATGTCGGCAAAAAATAATAATTAAATACTTAAATCTTGTGGCAAGTGCTTACTAAATAAACATTATATATACCATATAGCCATTATATATGTATGTATTGCATAGATATACATATATATTACTTATGAATGTTGCTTATGGACAGTTTTTCTTCCATACATAAGAAAAAAAATATTACAGTTTATAAATTCATTTGGATAAATGTGTTTATTGATGCATTCTTAGCTAGCTACAAATTATTTATAGCTAAAGAAAGCCAAAAAGTAGCTGAAAAAAAGAAAACAGAATTATATACATGCTAGTCAACAAAACGCTCAAAATGAAAGTAAAAAATCTAAAAATGCAAAAAAAAAAAATAAGTTTCAGCTTACAAATTGATTTTTATAGATGTTCAATTACCGTTGTTTTTTATGTGTATTTTTTGAATAGAAGATCATACTCAAGTTAGGATAATTCCAAAGTTTAATTGATGTGTTTTATTCCATGTGTTTTTTAAATGTGCACAAACTTAAGTAAAAAAAAAACATACAATGAAATACGAGTACATCTCAAGACCTACAATAAGATCTCTCTATCTCACTCTTTCTGTCTCTCACTCGATTTTCGCTCTAATTTCAAAGACTGTACTTTGTTTTAATGTTAAGTATGCTAGAGACGAAACTCTAAGTTATATTTCTAGCATTCACACACCCTATATCACCCTATATATACCCTCTCCCTTAGCTATATTGACTTTTCTATCAACGATTCTTGTACTAGCGAGCTAAAACTATATACCCTATATAGCCTAAGTTTGTATTCGTACCGTACTATATATATGTTTATAGTATATAATTGATTACAAATAATATATATATATATATATATATATGCAGATTTGGCAAACACCTTTTTGAACAAATAAAAGAGAGAAAAGCAAAAACACTTTTGACTTCTTGGCCATATAAATTATACCCAGCGTACATTTCAATCAGCCATATCGCTGGCCATATAAAGCACTCTACGATGGTATGGAATGGTGCAGCCGGAATGGTAGTGCTAATAAAAAGCGCAATAAAATTGAAAATAATAGCCAAAGCGAGGCAGAAAAGAGACGATCCACATTGAAGATATATGCCGGCACTCAAAACTAATGAAATGTTCCCCAAACTCCAAAACGTTGCAACCGCGTTTGCTGCCGGCTTGCCACACGCGCTCTTTTGCAACGGAACGACAGGCGCATGTCTTGGAGATTCAGAAATTCTTCAGTCCAATGCCCAAGCCGGCCCAAAGACCGAGGCCGTGGCCGTGGCCGAGACCGAGGCGACGTTAGCTGGCCAAAGTTATGAGCGCAATTCTATCGTAAAAATGCGAGAGAAATGAAAGCAAAGCGGATCACAACGCAGCACAGATACACTAACAAGAGACGGGCCTACGAGTGCATGCCACATGCTGCAGCACCTATTCGTTGCATGCCACATGCGCTGTGAGTGCATTGAAATGCAAAATGCTTTCACGGTCGCTTCCTTGCCGGCCATAGCCTGGTCAAGCCTAACTTGGCCTGCCACAGTTAAAGTTCGCCTTGGCTTCGCCAAACTAGAAATTCTTGTCTTCGCAGCAATCATCGCTGGGCGGCAGCTCAAGGCGGAGGAGGAGGAGCAGCACTAGGCGAAGGAGCCGCCGCAGCTGGAGTAGCGTTTTGTGATTTGTGTGCTTGCGGTACAATTTGAGCCGCAAGCTGTGGCTACCAATGGCCAGTTACCCAGTTAGTTGCCTCTTATGACAGGCGCAAACAAAATTATTTGAGGCGTGTGATGCGCTACCCTCTCTCTCTCTCTCTCTCTTTCTCTCTCTTGGCTGACAGGTGAGTTGATGAACTGTACGTGAATGTCGCCAATGTGACTTGTTTAGGTGTTTCGATGTCAGGCAGCAGATACGCTGCAAGTCGCTTTTGCAATTGATTTCCATGCGATAAGCCTGCCGTACAGTAGCCGCAATATATGACCCAAAGTGTCCACTCCATGGCCAAGTGAAACTATGTACACTCTCCAGCCACATCAGCAGGCAGATTGAGCTACGTTTTCGGGAAACCCAAAACCGGCTAGGACTGCAAAATGTCATGCAGGCAATCTCGCCTAGGCCTGGCTCAATATCTCTGCTTAACAGCTAATGAGTTGCCGTTAGTGATTTATTTGGCAAATGAATAGAATCGCTGGCAGTTGTTGTTGCAGCCACAAGTCGCTTTGCATGCCGCATGCAACACGAGACACTATTTTGGCGTAACAACACGATGCACAGAGTTTCCACCAATGCCCCCGCTCAATGTTGCAATCTCCTCGTGCAGCAAACTTTCTCAACTTTAAGTATTCCTCTTTAGGGAATCCTAGGGATAAATGGAACTACATTTCGAAATTTCTGGAAAGGATTTTAAGGATTCAATTATCTATCAACAAGGAATTTCCAACACTATAAATAATAATACCTTAGACCCTTATAAGTTTTCCACTTGGAATTTCCTCGGACTATCTCACAAATGAGTTCGAAAGGTAGCTCGAAGATTATACGGTAGACTCTTCGTGCAGTAGCCGCCGTGCAATTAATTTTCGGCAACATATCTCACGTCATATGACATGTGACTAATTGAATAGCTCTGATATATAGTGTGTGTGTGTGCCTGGCAGATCAGCGAAAGTAACAGCGACGCGACCTGCATGCGGGCAGGCGGCAGAAGATGCATGTAGTCACAGTCACTTGGAGCCGGGATGCGATCTACGATGTGACATTGAAAAAGCACAAGAGTTTCCACTGGACTCGGCGCCTAATCAAAACAAATTCATCATGCGCGCTGCCAATGCATTAGCCATGGGCCCAGCCCGAGTGAACAAGCTACTGCTTTGGGTTCAAAACTTCAGCTCGCTGGGGATCTTGTCCAGTCCAGCTTCTATCTATGGCCACATATTTCATAGTCTTCGTCTGCGGCTGCCGCTGCCGCTTCCTCTTCGCCGGCATCGCACAGAAGCTACATTTCATGGCCATGAAGAAACTAGATCAATTTAATTCGTTTTCGGTTTTATTTTAGACGTTCGTTCTGCGAGGGGAACCTGCGGGGAAACAGAGGGGGCAGAGGCGGGCAACACTGGCAGATGCTATTAGATCTGGCGACATTGCGGAAGCGTGCCACTTTGTCAAGGCATTGTGCCGCGGGCGTTTGCGACCAAAGGCGCCGCTGACATAGACACCGTGCACGGTGGGCCAAGCACTTGTCTTTTTGCTCACATTTGGCAATGCATTGAAACTAAAATTTAAGCTAAGTGCAATATTTGAGCTCAATTAGGGATGAAAGCAAAGCCTAATGGTCATAGTTATTGATCTGCCGCCACAATTATCGATATGTTGTTTTTAAACAATTTGGCAACCTCAGCCAACTTTACTGAGAGCGCACTGTCAGAGCGAAAGAGATAGTGCAATAAGAGCACGACACTTATCGAAACTGACGTGCATCAATGGTTTTCATCGATAATTATTTAAATAAAAACAACTAATAATTTAAATACGAGCGATAATAAACTAAAGATGTCGAAATCTTGATGGAAAAAATGGCAGCTCCAAGTTTCTAATTTCTGCGGCAAAAAGTGCACCAATATTCTATAGTGCACTGGCCAAGTGATCAAGTCTGTTGGACTCTTTGGGGCTTAGAGCTTACTTTGGTATGCCTGATAAATGCATTTGGCTGCGTCTGAGTCTGAGTCTGAGTCTGAAGGCAGCGCCAGGAACGAGGTAGTCGTAGCGCGCTTATCAGTGTTTGTAATTAGCGCATTTGCATTAAAAATAGCAATAATTTCCCATAAAGAAGCCCAACATCGATATACGCAGGGGCCGTGCCTCCGTTCTGCGACTGGAACTGGACTCGTGTCCCTCTGGTGTCTTTGCAGGAAGTGGCGTAGAATTAAAGCCGAAACATTAAATAGATAGCGTCGCGTCTCTCTCGCGCTCTCTCCTCTCTCTCTCTCTCTCTCTTTTTGCGTTAGAGCTGGCAACGTGCCTAGCTGCTTCTAGCTAGTCTAGCATATTTAACGGTTTCGTTTTAGCCCCTAACGACATATCGTACATCCCTAATTGTGTTTCGTGCCGCAGCACGCGCCCAACTCTAGCAAAGACGGGCCTGCATCAGACTCTGTGGTCTGAGCCATCAATTAGAATGCCCCGTTGGGATTTAACGACTTCTGTCTAGCGCCATCTAGCGTTGCGGCGCTGCAATTAGCTGCGAAAAATGATGCGACGGCAACGACTTTCCAATAGTTGTCACAGCAGCCGGCACGGGCAGCAGCAGCGGCAGAGACAGTCTCTGCCTGCATATAGTTAAAATCGGGCAGTTCTCCATATCTTTCATATTGCAATTAATCTCGGGACGCTGCAGCAATTATCTACACTAATTAATGGTCTTTAAAACAAACTCAGCAACGCGTTTCGCGCACATTTGGGCCAATTATCTCTTGGGGTAGGCTTTGGACTGGGACGCGGCCCCGGACGGCTTGGGGCACGCCTCGTTTTGGTCGAGGCGTGCATTCATTGATTCACAATTAATGTTGATTATCAAGATCGGCAACGAAAACGCCCCAATTTGGCCAAAGCCAAAGATTCGCACAGGTGCATCGCTCCTCTCTCTCTCTCTCTCTCTCTCTCTCGTTTTGCCCCTACTTTTTTCGACTGTTCGATCACAAATTCAGAAGCCGTTTTGACTGCCTAATGATGCCTCTCTCGTCGGGGCCAATGAGTTATTACGCTAACCACCAGGCCATGTTAGCACAATTGGCCTACAAGTCTATTATTATCTATGCAAAGCCTGTCCGTCCCCCGTTCTTCTCTCCGCCTCCCTTCTTTCCGATCAGCGGATCTGCAGATCGTTGCCGTTAACTGAACTACGCGATCATCAATCTTGAAATTATTGCCACCACATCAGACTAGCGTGTTGCCAAGGCATTTGCATCTATTGAGCCTGCAACGATCGCAAGATTGAGGGAGTCTAAGTCTGAGATTGAGAGAGAGAGAGAGCGCAAGGGAGATAGCAAGCGACTAAAAGTGCGAGAGAAGAAACACATCGACAGGGAGCATTTGCATTCTTAAGGTACTATAGTATCTTTGCGATAATTTTGTGCAATGGGATAACTTTGAATCTATAGGATACTTTGCAACAATGAGATACTTTTTGGTCATTGAAGATTCGTTTGTGTATATGGGATACTTTTGTTTCAAACCATAGATTTATATTTTAGAGATGCTTTTGTATCTTAAAGATCCCTTTATCTATAGAATTAGATGGGATATTTAATAGTTTTGTGTCTTCGAAATATGTTTGTATCTATGGGAGATTTTTGTGTCATGGGATTAATTTGTATCTATAAGATGTTTTTGTATCTTTAAAGTCCTTTATCTATAAGAAAACATAAAGATGTATTTATCTATTTGATATCTTTGTGTCATTGTTATTCCATTGTATCTATCAGATACTTTTGTGTCACATAATTAATTACTTTTGTATTTATCAGATACTTTTGGGACATTGAATGTACGTTTATCTAAGAGATACTCCTCTATCTTTGAAGCAGATTTGCTTGCTTGAGATCCATTTGTATGCTTGTGATAATTTTGTATATTTAATATACTATTAGAACCTTCTGTATCTTTAAGATACATTTATATTTTTGAGACGCTTGTTAAGCTGTAAGGTACTTTTATATCTTTGAGATTCTTTTGTATCCATGAGATACTCTTGTATCTATGCGATACTTTTGTATCTATGAAAAACTTTTGGATTTATAAGATTCTTTAATATCCATGAGATACTTTTAATAAAGTTCCAACCTCGACAATTTATGTCCCTTTAACTATTTACCGAAACTTGCGAGATCGACAAGTTTGGATCTTAACTTATCTCTATCTCTATATCGATCTCTATCCTTATCTGGAACTGAACTCTATCAGAAACGGATCTCGTCTGGTCCAAATACAAGCAACAACTACAGCCACTGATTTATCAGAGGCTTCCACGTCTGCTGGCCACTTGCGTCTTCAGGTGTGTTGCAACTAATTAATGGCTGCCTCAATTAACATTGCAACATGCGGTTGAACAGAGAATTTCGTTGAGCGCCGAATATGTGTGGCAGAGAGACCCTGTGGCAGATACTGCTCGATTGCAGTTAGGCTGCAGGTACAACTTGTTGCTGCAACCTGCGTGCCTCGTTGCTGATGAGCAGCGGCAGCAACACGTGCTAACCTGCATCGACTCAAGACGATCATGTGCGCCACAACGTGTGTATGCTTATGTGTGTGTGTGTCCTGGGGGCAGGCAAATGTTACAATGTGTAAAATCAATTTAGATTTGCCCTGGTCTTACCACCCCCTCCCTACCTTGTACGCTGCACTTGCAACAACTCACGTCCTTGGCAATTTGCAGCGAAAATGGAAAATTTCTGTTCGATTAGTTGTTGCAACTTGTAAATTTCCCCTCCGTGCAGGTGACAAGAATTGTAATAACTTCCTTAGACTTCCCCTCCCCGCCCTCAAGCTTGAGCTTTAGGTTAAAAGATCTTTCCATAGTCTGAGCAGCCTCTGAAGCTTTCCCCAACCCCTCAACTTAGCTGCATCATAGACGCACTCACGTTATCTACCATTTAGTCAGAAATTTATTTGTGCCTTGGCTGGAAAACCAATTAGTTAGTCGTGCGGGCCACACGCAGCATTGGGCCACAAAATTAGCATTTCCCCCTCCTCCCCCTCCCCTCTCTCAACGGTATTTAATGTGCTTAGCCTACTCGATGCGATAAGCGAACTACTTCAATGCTTTCCTCCCCCTCCTGCCTAGAAAAATAACTTGAGGTAATTATCACAACATAGGGAAAACAAAACGCAGATTCCCTGGGCTAAATTAGCATTTAAATTGTTCGCTCGCTTGGGTTATATATTACTATATATATATATGCCACACAATTCGTATAGTTTTCGTTTCCATCCGATAAGCAGCCGAAAATGGTGCACTTATTGACAACTTTAACGACAGAGCATAGAAAACAAAGATGAAACTGAAACTAAAACCGCCGAAAACGAAATCAAAGCGTTTATAAATGCGTTTTCTGTATCGAAAATCCAAGAAAACAAAACAAAAAAAAACCAAAAAATAGAGACCAAGTCAATTAACTTGGAAATCGGCGGGGGGAAATTCCTTTGTCTTTACGCCCTTTCGGGTTAAGCGAATCAAAGTCTCTGGCTCGAGATGCGGGACGTGGCACATAAAAAGTGTCAGTCAAATGGACACAGCGCTGAGAAGATCGAGGAAACAAACGCATACATGTACACACACACACACACACACACACACACACACCCCCCGATCACCCACACAATCCACACACGGCACTTGCTGACAAATTTCCGAGCTACATTTGATGAACTGTGGACAAATTTTCAATTTAAACGCTTCACTGGGCAGCCTCTTGGATGGGGGAATTTAAATGTGTCTCTTTTATACTTTCAATCGAATTTCCATTTAGCTGTTTGTTTAATTTCTCACGGTTAGCTTGAAGAACTGGACAAGCCATCACTGTGCAAGTCGCTGGAGCAACCTAAGATTTCATACCCTTGCAGTTATAAAACATTTTTGAATTGCTTAATATAGCAAAAGTTTCATATCGATAACTAACTAACTATCACAACTCTATCGATAGATTCAATTACAGCTATACGATATATCAGTCCGATCCGGCTCGTTCCGACTTATTTACAGCGTGCAGCAATAAGAAACACGTGTACCAAGTTTCATCAAGATAGCTCTAAAATTGAGCAAATGATTTGGGTTGCAACAGTCAGACGGACAGACGGACGGTCACACGAATAGACGGACAAGGCCAGTATAGACTAGACAAGACTATATACACTTTATAGGATCGGAGATGTCTTTGCAAGCTTGTAGCCAAAATAAATATATCCTCTGCAAGGGTATACAAATACATATTCTAACTATAGGAATCTATCTATGGGACGAAGTTGTATACTACAAGTATATCAGTGTAAAATTATTGAAAGTGGACAAATGTATGTAACAGGCAGAAGTAGTCGTAGTAAGCCCCACAAAGTTCATATATTCTTAATCAAAATCTGCAGCCAAGTCAATTGGGCCATGTCCGTCTGTTTTTTCGTCTGTCCGTCTGTGTAAACACACAGATCTTATTATAAAAGCTAGAGACACCAAATTTAGAATGAATATTCCTGTATACCACCCAGGTATATTTTTTGTTTTCAAAATCACGCCCACCGCCCACGCAAAACTCGACTGCAGTTTGCATTACTCGTTACAGGTTAGAGAGTTACAACATTCATCTCTAGATAATCGTATGTTCCATAAAGAGTAAATAATATATGCTAAAATAACCTTGCATGTATGTGTGTCTGTGTGTGTGTGTGGTGTTGCGGGCGTCAGTTTGGTAGTCATCTAAAGTGTGACCCAACTTGGACAAGCTCTGATCGCTGACAGCATTAAAATTTTTATGCGCATTCCAAGCACAACAACAAACAAACAACAAGCTGAAGAGCAAAAAAAATGAACAACAAAACAACAACAAGAATAAACAGCTTAAAGAGACGACAGCGAAAAAAGATCAAAACATGACAATAAAAATCAGGACTCTAAAATCGGGTCGTCCACATACACATCCCCCAACCCAAACGACGTCCGTGTCCGTGTCCGTGTCCGCATACGAGTCCACGTCCACGTCCACGTCCACGTCTTCGTCTCTGTTTCTGTTTCTGTTTCTGTTTTTGTCATTTTTCTTTCTTTCTCCTTCTTTCAATCTGCCTCTCCATCTGGAGTGTTGCTACGACTTCAACTCTCCGCGACGTCGTGTGCCTGTTTTAACTCCACAAGTGTGACATATAATTTTGAAAATGACAAGCAGCAACAACAACTTAACCAGGAGAATGTCACCAAATGGAAGACACGCAACTTGAGTAAGGGTCCGCTGCCCCATGCCCCGAGCACCTGAGTTGCCAGAGTTGCCTGAGTCGTGTCAAGGTAGATGAGAAGGAAGGGGAAAAGGGAATTCCTGATGATTCCATTCTCTATAAGAGCTGACTGCCATGTGCCGTTCTGGCTGTGTTCTTCTTATTTATCGAAATACTCATTCCAAAACAAAGTTCATAAAGAAGAAAGAAATCAAAGTTGACATGACTAACACTTACATATAGGCCTGATTCTTATCCAATATCGCCAAAGTCTAGCAGACACTCAACTCATTATAAAGCAAGAAGATCCGCAGCAGCAAACTCAGATTTCCTGCTGCAGATATGAAATGCGCTTTTTTTCTGTTAATTTTCAAGCGGAAATAGAAAATGGGATCGGCTCTCTTGTCCCAGTCAAAATGATGCTACGATTCTTTGCTGCTGCTGCTGCTGCTGTTCTTCTGCGTTGCCAAAGGCGCGTCGCCAATGACAACAACAACAACACGAACAACTGCAACAATTGCAGCAACTTTGTCAGACACGTCACCAAAATGGCTAAAAAGAAAAAAAAATGGCTAGATGCATTTGCAACGCTTCGTCTGCGCAACGAAAG
The DNA here is from genome assembly GCA_018904095.1 of Zaprionus ghesquierei. NCBI lineage: Eukaryota > Metazoa > Arthropoda > Insecta > Diptera > Drosophilidae > Zaprionus > Zaprionus ghesquierei. Next base: position 3,402,193 of record JAEIGP010000676.1, read on the forward strand.
CGCCACAGAAAGAAGATGAAGAAGAACGCTACAGATTGAAGACTCTGGACTGCAAGCCAAAGAGCTCTCTTATGGAACGAAAATGCAGAACATTGGGCACGAATAGTGGGGCAGCTTTGGTAGTTTACTAGCTGAATTAAATATTAATTTTAAATTTTTCTCTTATTTTTCGTTATTTTTATCAAATTACGTCCTATTAAAATAATATTAAATTTAACCAAAATACAGAGCATTATTAATTTATAGTTAAGCTTTTTAAATAATCGAAATTTTATTAAAATTTTTTAATTTCTTTTTATTTAGTTGATAAATATTTAAAATTAGTTAATAATATTTTATTTTGCTTATGTCGACAGTTCTTAGTGCACTTTTAATAAAGTTATTAAATGAATAGCAATGCGTTGTAAGGACTTTACATTTCTCAATGGCGGCGTTGCCAATTTTCCTTGCGGAATGCAAAGCAAGGCAGATCTGCAAATTGGCAACTCAGCATTTGAAACTGATGTTGAAAAACGCAAGTTAAAACTGACATAGCTGCTTCAATTCCTTATGTATAGTATCAGTAAGTAAAACAACCCACAGTTTGTGTGATTTTGTTTGCGAATTATTACCTAAACTGCCCTCGCCGACAAGTACCAACTGCTTAATCTGTAGCTACCCAGCAACTTGCGTTTGATTTGTTTTTCGAATTTAATTGAAATTACCTACAATGAGCCAATGAAATATGCGCTAAACTCAAATGTCGAATGCATTTCAGAAATTAATTAAAAACCATAAGATATTGCGGCGAATGCGCGCTGACTGCCCCCATGTGGCGTGTGTGCGAGTGTGTGTGTGTGTGTGTGTGTGTGTGTGTTAGGTGTGGAGTGTTAACCTGGCCAAGATTATTTACATTTACACCTGCTCCGGGCCGTCGCCTGTCTGTGCACTAATGATGCGACGACCACTTGAGTTTGACATTTGGCCGCATGTCGGGGACCACCAGCCGAGAAGAGTTGCTTGGTGACGTCTGTAGAGATTTCTTATCAGTTATCGCACGGCTGCCAGCAGAAGGTAGGTAGGTACCGTTGCCTCAATTAATGAAAATCTGTCGCTGGCATCGAACATCGCGCATCGCGCATCGCTGATGCCTATCGCCAAAAGAGCGATTAATGCAAATGAGGGCGAAATAACTTACAATTATCGAAAAGTGTTGAAAATGCGCCGATTGTCGTCGTGCTCGATAAGCGGGCAGCGATAACAGCCAAACGAGATGAAATCGTTTTTGATAGTCGCTGCATGCAAAATAGTTTGAAATATTAATTAGTTTACACTTGTATTAGAAACGTCATATAAATTAATTATGCACGCGACTTAGAGAGCTATGCGGGGTAGGGGAAGGGGGCGGGACAGCGGAAATGCTGCATTAATCTTCGCATTTCGTATGGGGCACGATTTATCGACGCGACGATTCATTCATGAATCGCCATCGATTGGATCAATGAAAATTGAAAAGTCCCCATAAAAGCCTTTACAGCCGCAACGACCACAACGACAACAGCAACAACAACAACAACAACAGCAACAGCAACAATGTCCATTGTCCATTTGCTTGTTTATAAATAGACGTAAATTAATAACATAAGTACCTAATCCAATCAATCAAACTGTAAAATCACACAGCGTCCCATAGAAACCGGGCAAAGCCAATGCAAAAGGTACCACGGCAACATTTGGAGTGTGTCTGGCTCAGTGACTGACTGACTACAAGATAAAAACATCAACAGCAACAATACCAAAACACTACAATAACAACAACAACAACTACAGCAATAACAACAACAACAGCAGCAGCACAAAAAGCCAACGTAAAGTTTTAGCTGTAACAAATATCGGATATGCCCATCCCTAAAAATTAAAAAAAAAAAAAAAACAGTGAAGAACCAAAACGAAAGACGCACAGAAACTGAACTAAAAATACCCTGCAAAAAAGCTGAAATATTCTTGGTTTGCATTAATTATAATCAAGTTCTTATGTTATCCAAAGGTATAATTAAAAAAATATTTTTAATTAAAAGTTAATGTTAGTAAAGTTGATTTAATATTAGGTAGTCTCTAAGGTTTCTCCATTTTTGTTCCATTTTGCATTTAACAACGCTAGCATGCCCTTTTGTGTAGAAAATAGGGTATAAAATAACGAAATATTAATAACACGACAAGAGTGGAAGAGTAAAATTCTGTTGTGGCATAGGCATTTTGCTTGGAGCATTTGCGCTTTTAAATTCCGTTTGGTGGTCCATGGAAATTCCAATAAATTACATTTATTTATTTAATATCATAAATTTAATTAACTATGCACAGTCAACTTCAAGCTAAATCAGGTAGGTATAGATATTTTATATAAAACTATTTATAAAAATTATAAAATTTAAAATAAAAATAAATAAGCTTAATTAATAAATGAAAAAACTATATTTGAAATTGTTTAAATTTAAAATTTAATGTTTGAAATCTTTAACGATTAAATAAATAAATAATATTAATAATAATCAAATTTAATAAAATTAAAATTTTGCAAAAAGTAAAATATAGTTTAAAATTAAAATTAAACTTTAATTTTAGCTTTCAGAAGTTTGATATTTGAAAGTTAATAAAATCGATTTAGTTTATCAAATACTTTTACTTCAAATTTTTACTAAGTCAACTTAAAATAAATAAACAAATCACTAAATTATTTTGTACAGAGTATTTGCAATTTGTTAAAGAAAAACTTATTCACTGATTGTTTTTGCTTTTGCTTTTTTCGCTTCTCTACTCTGGGGCACGTTGAGTTGATGCTGTCGCCCGGCGACATTGCGGAACTGGAACCGGCGATAGTTGATCGTTCGTTCTTAGCCCGTTGTTGTTGTTGTTGTTGTTGTTGTTGTCTCAGTTTCTGTCGCTGCGATGTCGTTGGCTTCTAAGTCCGCCCGGGCCAGACTCCCAGAGCCAAGCTCCATTGGCACAGTCCAGTTTTGCTTTGCCCTTCGGTCTGGCCATCCCGGCCCGATGCGGCTCGGCCCAACCCGGCCCTGCTCTCTGACAATCCTTAATTTTTATTATTATTTTTTTCCCATTTTGCCGACTCGTTCCGCCGACTCTCTGCGGTTCACTGCGAGGCTCTTTTATGAATATGAATGGCTTAGCACGCGCCTTTTAAGCCACCAGCTGAGATGACTTGTGGCTTTTCAATTTCTCGTGTTGTCCGCTGTTGCCCCTTGTCGTTCGTATTGATCATTTTATTTTCATCGTTTTTGCCTTTTTTGTTTTCGTCTTTTTCTTTACTTCTTTATTTTGTGAATTATTGAGTACTTGACAGCAGGACAGACACACGTTTGGGACCCGGTCGATTCCGTTCCTCTCTGGTTGTAATGACTTCGCAATTTCTTTTCGCTCAATTGTGGTACTTAGCGTATTACTCGAGATGCCATTGTTTTAGAAAGTATCTAGCGAATACGAGTAAAGACAGCGACGGCGACGGCGACGACGACGACGGATGCATCGATTGACAGATCGACAGATAGGGCAAAGGTATGACTAGAGTGCCTAGTAGTGCGCTTTAACTACTCCGGATTCAACTTAACATTTATTCAAGTGTGTTTACAGGGTATTCACAAGTTGATTACCTTCCGTTGTTGTTGTTCTGCCTTTGACAATTTGTTGTTAAGATGAGCGCCGGAAATGAGTAATCAAGATTATGCGATATTAGCAAAAATAGATTTGAGATTTTGGGGGCGCTTTGAATGATCGATGAGGTTCAAATCACACAGACAGACATCGTGATCGTCATGTCTTGTGCGATCGAAACTTTACGAAATAGTTACAAGCGGGAGCCAGTGACAAAGTCGGAGATCACCGATGGTCGATCGAGTTATGTGTGGGTGCCAAGTGAATAGACGGGGAGAAACACATACGAAGAACTACGACAGTAGCTAAAGCAGTGATCGGCTTTAACTTTGCACTGTCTGAGCGATCTATTGTAGAACCGTCATAACGAAACTGAGAAGATCAATAGATTAAATAATATGAGATTTCAAGAACTTTTAGGCAATTGGTCGAATAATTATTTTACATTAATTGCAATACTCATATTATAATTGCTTCAGAATAGATCAACAAGCGGGGCTAATTAGATACGAAAATAGTTACAGGTAGATCGAAAATCGTCGATTGAATTATGTGCACCAGCACAAAAGAAAATATGGAGAAACGTAGTCGACGCAGTGATGGACGCAGTGATCGACGTAGTAATCAAGGCAGTGATCGACTCAATGGCCGATGCAGTTACTCAGTAGATTAATCCATTAATTGTATAAGCGTTTAAGAACTTTTAGGCAAATTAGTCGATCAATGACTTGGAAAAAATTGCGATAGGCAAAGGTTGCGATCAATAGGTATTTTGTAAATGTATAAAATTCGCAAGAGATTAACAAACGGGGCTTATTAAATCAGCAATTAGTAAGTGCCTTCTTAAATGCAAATACAAGGCCATTTATTTAAAAGGCTTATATCTCGACGCTGATCAGTCACATCACTTTAACGACCAAATGAAACCTTACGCTCTGTCACCGAAAACTCCCGTATAATTTCCTCTCACTCACTTTTAAAGCCTGTACAATTAAAATGTAAGTTATGAACGATTATATTCCCTGACCATCCAACAAAAGCAGATGGAATGTAAGTCACATCGATTTATGATACCAACCTACCAGCCCAGTAACCAACTAACTGCATACCAAGAGAGCTCGACCTCAACTTGTATTAGTATCGATTTCCAACGGGTTACCCAGCTGCTGTCCAACTGGGCAACGCAAATGAACTTAATCAAGTAATGACCAGGTTGATGTGCCTCGATCACATTTCTTCTGCTGGCCGAGCGAAGTGGTAACTTGAGTAATACGCAGATACAGATCAGTAGCTGCTAGACAATAAAACCTAACCCAGACTCAGTCAGAGAGTTAAAGACTTAGAGCAGCTTGGCCCCCATTGCCATTAAAACGCAGCCGCGTCTTAGGGGCCCTTCTAATTGGCGCATCGACTGAAATACTCAACTGTAGGAGAGCACGAACAAAGCAAGACAAAAGTGTTTGGAATAGTAGATGCTCTGAAATTTCTGGAATCCAATTGAAATAGCCTCCAATTTGAAATACCCTCTTCGGTTTCCTAACAAAGATCTTATTTATTTTAGGTCTTTCTACTTTAATGTCCAGCTATATCAAGCTTGTACACATTTTATAATACCCTTTCTTCAGTTGCAGGGTATAAAAAATGCGAGCCAGCAACTCCAAGTGGAGCATAAAACCAAGATTTTATGTAATGTGTTCATTAGAGTTGCCTGGTCAACTCAGCGTCGCATTCGAAATGGAAGTCGGAGTCGGAGTCGGAGTCGGAGTCTCTCTCTCTCTCTCTCTCGCTCTCTCAGTGAATAATTGATCCAATAACACAGCGTGCCGTTGATTTTTACAATCGAGCGATAAAATTTACTATCGTTGATCGATATTATCGCAAAATTGTTATTAATTGCCCTAGACGCGGAACAGCCAATTGGGGTTCGTCTCTTTTTGTCTTTTGAAGAATTTCCAAAGTGTTTTCTTTTGTCTGTGACTTGTTTAGGTCCATCATTTACATATTAAAATCGATTTTATTGATAGCTTGGCATTTTTCTGGTATTTTGTATCATCTCCCGGCACCGTGATGTTTCTCTTCTACCCAGTTTACGATTGTCCGCTGACAAAGGTTAGACAGATCTCATAAAATGCGCGACTATCATCGACAATGATAACTACCTTACGATCGCTGAAGGAAAACCCAAGTATTATCATCTACTTTATGTGGACTATCTGTAGATTGAAGGGCCGTGCCATCAGCTTGCATTTTAGTATATAGTGTAATATATATTCATATTCAAAAAAGTTATATCAAGGATATTTCAACAATCCATTCATGCTCAAGCGTAAGTCTCTTGCTTAAATTACTGGGTATATGACGCTTCCATTAGACTCGCTTTGGTGGAAATTTAAAATTTATGTGTCTTACGGAATTTGTTTCAGTTTGATTGCGGTTTCAGGTGTAAATGGCAATTAGTATGACGAGCGCAGGAAAGAGAGAGAGCGAAACAGAGATAGAGAGAGGGAAGGCCCGATGCCGATTTCGATGTCCACGTCGAACGTGCTGTCGTCGCAAGTTTGTCAGGGGCTTAGAGCACGGGCCTGTCCAGCTACATGACAGGCGACACAAATGCCACACACGCTTCACCATTGGCGTCTCTTGCTGTCCTGTTTAACACGCGGAGTCGTAAAATCACAGAGCGATGCGCCTGCAGTTGTTGTCCAGGTAGTTGTTGTTGTTGCTCTTATAGCTTGTTATTGGTTATAGCTGTTGCTGTTGTTGTTGTTGTTGTTGTTGGCATAAACTAAGCAAGTAAATGGTCGATCATTAGGACGCAACAAAATGCCTGCGATTCGTGTTTTCAATTCAATTTGCGACCATCATCCTGGATCAGACCGTCCAAAGCCGAGCTTTACTTTTCCAGCTCGCATAATACGTGTTTTACACTCCGCAAATTGAGCCCATAAATCAGCGCTAACGAGCCGAACAACGCACACACGTAACGCTACCGACCAAACCCCGAAATACGAAACCCCGTTGAATTCTTAAGCAAAACATGAAGACAACAAAATGCCGACGATTCTACGTGATTGATAAAACGATCACCTGAGCGATCTTAAGTGATCCTGAATCATTACACGCCCTTGATAATATTTTATAGTAAAGTAAATATTATAAAAAAAGAAAAGGAACTGTGATTGTTAGGCATTCACTGAGAGAGCCTCGAATGGTTTTATTTAAGAGGCAAATCCCGCCCTGCTGGGCAACCTAACGAAAGATGAAAATGAATTAATTTCAAGATCAGTTGGCACCTGCGTTGCCAAGCAGGAGGTCAACACATGTCTCCACTTCTAAGGGAGAGCCGTGACTGTGACTGTGACTGTGACTGTGACTTTTGTCATCCAAATGTTGCGCTTTTTTCGGCTTTCTTCGCATCCGCTAATGAGTCGCCCGCTGTTTGCTGCTTTCAACTTTTATTTATGCCACTCTGCTGGCCATTTCTGTGCTTTGTTTTCCAAAACATTATGCCGCGCCATCGATTAGAAGAAATAGCGAGACGTGCCCACCGTGACATACTCTGTTGCTCGGCTACCATGGTAGGAAACTAGTTTCCAACTCGTTAAATGGTAGCCAGAAAAATGGCTTTGTGCATGCCAGGCGATACATGAAAATTGAAATGTTTTAATAATTTTTCAATATTTTTTAACAGCTCTGACGTAAGTTTATTAAAATTTTGACTGTGATTTTCCTAAGCTGATCGAATCAATTGCAGCAATTGCCGTTGCAAGTTTGCAACTTTGTAGCCCGCGTGACAGTTGGCAGATTTCTGGCATTAGGTGGCAACCCCTCGGGCAGTGAGAATAGACGACAAAAGCGTCAATAACAATGTGTCTGTTAAGAGTGAACATATACATATAACAGGAAAATATGAATTAAAATAGTAAAAATAATATTAATAACAATATTTTCATTATTAGAAAATATAAATTAGTTAAGCAAATTAAAGCAGACATTAAAAATAATAAACAAAAAATAACATTACTAAATCCCTTTTTCTGTAATAGAATAATAAAACTAATACAGTAAACTTTATTTATGTTCGCACAACCTTTTAGAGTGTATGCCTGCCCATTAGTTGGCTCTTTCACTCTCCGACTCCGACACTAATACTCTTGTTTTAGCGGCATTATAGAAAACGCGTTGTGTTGTATTTTGTTTTGTTTTGTTTTGTTTTCCTTTATGCCTCACATTTTTGCCCATTCAAACATTTATTGCCTTGTCGGGTGGGCCAAATGGACACGAACAGCGGCACACATACACAGACAGACACCCCTCTCTACAGGTACAGTTAAAGCTGCCATTCAGCCAGCCAGCATTTGGGGCGTTAACTTTCCGACTCAAACTCGTTTCGAAATGTATTGCAGTTTTATTTCTGCTTTGAGTTTATTTATTTCTTTTTCACTGGCTTCGCCTTTTGTGGCGTTTTTGTAAATATTTTAATTATTTTCATGATGGCCCATTTGCCAGATCGTCCGCTGATACAGTAGCGATAGTGCTGCCAGAAGGAAAACAGATCCTGTCAATGAGCTGGCAACACTGGCTGCGCTTTGATGACGCGCGCTTTCTCATTTGCGGCTCATTAGTGCGGCCAATTGACGCCTCTGTGTGGCGGCACGCCCATCAAATGGATTGGCAACACGCAAGCCGATCCGAATGGCAGCTCGTTAGAGAAGCCGCTGATTACGCACCCAATCTTTAGGCCGGCGCAAACGCTGCAATTATTTGCACGCGAATAAACAATTCCAGAGATCTTGAGGCGTTTATCACTGGCCGCGCAGCCGGGCGACAGCCAACAGGCGTTTAATTTTACGGCTTTATTAGTAACAGAGAGAAGCAGCGGAGGCAACAACAAATCACAGACAACAGGTTGTCTGTCAATCTGTCAATCGGAGCAGCTGGTAATTTGATGGCCCCAGGACAAGCAGCAAGTGCAGGCAAGTTGGATTCCCGGCGAGCTACGGTCTTTCGATGATTTGCAACTGGTAATTGGTAATTGCCGCTGCCTGAGCTTCCGAATTTTTGTGAAGAAAGGAATAACACCAAATTTGGAATATTAATTTGGTATATTTCAGTTCAGGGAAAAAGCCCAAGTAGGCGGCGCAAAGGTTGTGAGCGAGCACAGGCTGCCATATAGAAATACACACAACTCCCCTTCCACCCAATAAGATTTATGCAGCTCAAAACACTTAATTTATTTTGTTAATTCTTGTATTCAACAATAGCAACAACGGGAAACACGCACAGAGAATATAATGAGTACAAGCTCGGCAATAACGGACTGCGGCGAGCAGCAGAGGCTGCATGTGAGACGCAATGCAGCTGTAGCTGCAAACACCGGCATAGAACTGCTGACCGTGCTCAAGAAGTTTGATGTTGCGGATCAGGTACATATCAGGCGCCACTATGAACTTCTGCCAAAGGTCGTTTTTAGCATATGGCGGAAGTACTACAAGCTACTGGACTTGCATGAGTTCCAACAGCATCTGCTGGGCGATGCACTGCACACATTTCTCTACAAGATGCAACGTCACTTCACCAGTGTGCGCTTTAAGAGTGAACAGCTACAGGAGGAGCTGAATATATTGGATCGTTGTGGCATATCGGAGCTGATTGCAGTGCGAGACTGCGAGATTACGTGGGATAGCAAAGATAGCTCCGCAAGCACTGGAACGAGTCAGTGGACGCTGCACGCGTTGCCTAGGCTGCTTGCCAGCCTGAGCCACCTAAGGATACACATGCCCTTGCAGGTGGGATTCATCGAACAGTTTGCCCAGCTAAAGGTCCTCACCTTGCACGAGGATGTGTCCAGGGACGCGCTCGCCGCCATTTGGAAAAGCTGCAAGGGATTGGAACGCATTAAGTTTTTGGGGCGCTGCACGCCCAATATCATTGGCATTTCGCAGTGTAAGCAGCTGGGCGAACTGACGCTGCCAGTGAGCGCACTCCATTCCAGTGGTGCCTTTGAAATTCTTCAGTTGAAAAAGCTGTGGTTCCTTGAGCTACATAAACACGAGGAGCCGGCTACATCAATCATTAGCGCCATTTTGGTGGTGTTGCGGCAGCGCACACTGGACATTACGAGAATGCGGACCAATGGCAACCGCTTGGACAGCACCTTTCTGCCCATGCTAAACCTGCCCTGCTGTTTACATCTAACCCAGCTCTCACTAATCGACTGTCTTTTCGGCGACATGGAGATCACTAAGCTGGGCAGAATGCCGGTGCTAAACCACCTGACGATCAGCCAGTGCTCTGATCTCACGAACGTGCAGCTGCTCGACTTGGTGAAGGCGTGTCCGCAGCTCGCAAAGCTGCACTTGCTCAGTTGTAAGCTACTAACGGAGACCTTTCTTTACATGCTCTGCGAGTGGCGTTGCCAGAAGAAGCCAAATGTGCCCACATTAGGAGTGTATCTGGAAGATTGTGCAAACCTCAAGCAGGAGTTCAATACGCATGTAAGTGAGATCTGTAAGCAACTCATATTGTCCTGCGCAAACTAATGTTCTCTCCCAGTTTATAATGCAACCCACGCTGCAATTGCTGCAGACACCTCCAGATCATGCTCGACTGCAGCACATACAGTTCTACTTCCGCAAGCCGGACTCCGAGTAATACAGGGCAAGCAGCAGTTGCCAGTCGCCATACCGTGATGCAATGTTCCAAGTTTGATTTTCTCATTCCTTGCGAAAGGTTATAGAAAATTCCGAGTATATATTTTGATGGTATACGCGTGTGTCAAGAAACTCTCCACCTAAACCAAACTTGGAAGCTAAGGATTAGGATTAGTATATTGTTTCTAAAGTTGTTACGTTTATAGAAGCAGAATATATATTTTTCACACACATATACACGTATGTGATTAGCATAAATGCTTGCCTGTATTCTGTGCTCCACGTTCGAGTACTTTTCTGCTGTAGTGTATCAAGTTTACTTTCCCATCCATTGCGACGATGGACTTTCATCTGGAGTCCGGACTTGTTGCTAATTGGCCGCCCGCCATGTGGCGATTTGTCAATGCGGCATAAGCGACGCATGCGCCACGCAATGTGGCAAATACTTAGAAACCAGCTCCGATCTGCCCCAAGCAACACGCAACACGATTTGTGGCAACAAAATTTGTCATGGCAACTTCATCGTTTTGGGAGGCCGTTTTGTCAGTGGCCACTGGCCACCATCGTCGCGTCGAGTGGCCAACGTTGAGGAATGCTAACAAATTTGTGAACATGCTACAAACATGAGTGTGTGTGCGTGTATGTGTGTTTGTATGATGCCCACCCATTGTTATAATTATTGGGCGCCCATGCACAAGTGACAATTCAACTTTGACTGGCGTTTGTGGAGCAGCGCAACGAGCTTCGAATGTAGCTGCAACATGTGTGCTCAAGCTTCGAAGTTGTTGCGCCTGTCAAACCGAAAGTCGAGCAACTTTTTTCCGCCAGCCGCAACGTTGTCTGTCGGCAGTTAGTTCGATTAGAAAGAATATTTATGTGGCAAAAAACTTATCGATTTTCGTCTGCACATTTTCTCTTATACGTGTTATTAATTTTGCCAGCAGTAGAAGATAAATATAAGATCAGGAGTACAAATTGTTTTTAATCGATAGTTGTAATGCTGCGCAAATATCGTGAATAGCGATATTAGCCAATATCAATAATCGATTTGATGAGCTTGCACACTGTGTCACACACGTATACATACATGCAAACTGACAGCTGACTTGCAACTACTGCCCTAGTCTGCTGCCCTTGCTCCCCCTGACCTTCTCTTGCTTTTGCACTAATTCGTTTTCACACTTTTCATGCATCGGACAGCCTGCATTAGCCGCAGGCGCTTTGATTTTGCGCCACCTCCTAATTTCATACGCCAAACTCACAATCGGACTGCCTGTCTCCACCCCATTCCCATTCCCGATCTACCGTTACCCTCCGCACCTCTTATCGCCTACAGCACTTTAGCCAACTTTGTAATATTTATATTTGCCCTGCATTTCTTTCAGTCGATGCTAGAGACTTGATAGGCGAATGGAAATGCGCTGCAACTATAAAGGGGCGAGGGCGAACGGCGAACGGCAACACGTCTGTGGCGGCGAAAGGTGCGAATAAATAATTTTCAGTAGCCGCCGTAGCGGTCGACAATAGACGACCCACTAGTGCTGCAACAGCAATGGAGTTGCGACCGTAGCTAGAAAAATATTTTATTGCAAATTTCCTGATATTGGACGACAGGCGGCCACTGCAGCAATTTGCGGCTTGATTTGCATATTAAATTTATTATATTGAATGTAGAATGTAGATATGCAAAACTACAGAGGCCAGTCGCCAAAACGATAGTTAAATCAACTGTTATCGATAGGAATAAATTGAATTAGCGCTGAGTCAAATAATTGAATCGCCAATCCCAGTGACGTCATGGCCCAAATATACGGGCTAATGCTATCCTCGCTTGAATTAGGTTAACTTTATTTTATAAACTGCCCTCGGCCGTTTAGATTACTAGCTCACTGTATTTGGTCGCTCTCTTCCTCTTTCTCTCTCTCTCTCTCTGTATTTCGGACTCTCTATATAATTGCTATGGATGCCATGCAAGGAGACCAGCGGGCGATGAATTATTAATTGCCGTTGATTTGCATTGAGATTTCTGGGGCCGAGTTCTTTGTTGGCGCTTGGCGTAGCACTTGGTCAAGAAGAGTCTCGGCCTCAGAAATAGCTATCTACGTGTAAACATAATAATCAACGGGCATTATATGCCGATGTAAATGTATCTATGTATGTATGCCCATATGTGTATATGGCGATCAGCAAATGCGCTTTTGCAAAATGGCCGCCGGTCAATGCGGCCCCCAATTGACACCTGAGCGTGGCTACCGCTGCCGCTGCTGCTGCTGGTGCAGCTGTAATTGTTATTTATGCACTTGCATTTTACTGTAATAGCATGTGCCCCGCCATGCCCCTTGGGGTGGGCGTAACTGGAGCGTTTTTGGCAGACTGTGCGATTACACAAGAGTTTAGCACTCCTAATTGTGGCACTGCACGTACGCGAGAGTGTTGTGTTTGTGTATGTGTGAGTGCGAGTGCGAGGTGCTGCACATTCCGTGTTAATACCATACACGCCCCATTTCGGGGGCGACTTGTGTTATCCACACTGTGTACACAAAAACGATGACGAACCCAGAAAATCCTACATAAGTTAGAAATCAATTGCAGACAATGCTCGGCTCGAAGATGCTCTGGAGCAGCGTTGCCAGACTTACAACAGATTTATGCATTTACAAGGTATATTGCCGTGTAGGAAGCCATGCCGTCTGCGCTCCTGTGCTAGGCAAGCACACGCGCTTAAGTTCAACTTAAGCTCCAAGATGATGATGAGGCTGAGGCTCTCGCTGAAGATGATGACGGTGACGATGGCGACTACTGTGTTGCAGCCTGTTCCCTGGAATTTTGACTTGAGCAAAGGCAAACGGCAAGCGGCTTTTGTGCTTCGCGCAACCACTTAACTTGCTTAAGCGCTGTTTGCTTGTCAAAATTGCAGCCGCCGCCGCCGCCGCCGCCGCTGCTACCGCCACCGCAAATAACAACAACAACAACAACAACAGCAACAGCAGCACCGACAACGGTAGCAGCAAAAGCCACAAGGCACGTCTCTTGGCAAGATGACGCGGTCAGAATAGCTCCTCAGCTCAGTGCTGTGGCCAAATGAATTAACCCTTTTACTTTGCGCACAGTGGCAGGCAGCCATAACAAACACAGTAAGAATAGCAGCAACAACAACAACAGCAACTGATTTGTTATATTCCTGCTAGCTACTGTTGTTGCTGCAAGTGTGGGTTCTGCGCTTTTTCGGGCATCGTGTCAAGACCAGTGCCAAAATGTTAGTACACTTCGTCACAAAAATACTGTTATCGATATCAAAATAGATTAAACTGTAAGGTGACTGCTGTGCGTTTTCTGGGATCAGGCAACACCAGCGACAAAATGTTAGTTATAACTTGTACTAAAAACTGTTATCGATTATTTAGCACAATCAAATTAATTATTAATTAAGCGGAAGCAACTCTGATGAGGTGGTGTAATGACACCAGTCAGAAAAAAAATTAGTGCGAACATTTTTGCAAGGGTTCGTTTTGCGTGCATTTAAATACAAATGCCTGCCGCTTGCCACTCGAGCTGGAGGAGCAGCAGTTGGAGCAAAATGGAGGAGAGTTGCGCGTAAATTCGTTGCGGTTTTGGCTCTTGCGCGCGTCATCAACATAATCGCCGTCAACAGGCCGTCAACAACAACATCAAACTGCCAGCAGAATGTTGCTACTGTTTCCAGCGGCAGCAGCAGCAGCAACAACAACAAAAACAACCACATTGGCAACGCTGCAAATGTCAAGAGGTTTTTTTACGATGAGCAAAGCACTTTCAACTGACGCAGCAATACGGACTCCGTAGACTCCAGACCAGACGTACAACAAAAGCGTGTCAAAGTTTCTGTGCGAAATCTGTCGGGCGTAAATAAAAATACAGAACACACGTAACAAAAAGGCGCTACACCGCACACCGCACTTGGTGCATACTCTTTCTATTTTAGCAGGCCGAAATGCGACCGGTGCTTTTTCTTTTCTATACCCTGGAAACGTTTCTAAACATGGTGTTAGTTTACTTTCATGTGGAAGGCTTCGTCCGGCAGCCGCTGGACTTTCTGCCCATCTCCACGCAAGTTACCCACTTCTTCTACATAATATCGTTCTATCTCTTCACGGCGTTCACAATCTGGGCAAGCACTAGCATCACCACGGGACACATGTACTACTATGGCGAGGAAATCATACGCACCATGTTCGGTTTTGTGCTATACACGATCATATCGCTGATGACGCTAAACGATGCGGAAAAGGATTTTCATCTAATGTACATTGTGACGGATGAGTTGCAACCCAAGGAGGTGCTGCATCCGTTCTTTACATTCATGCGATATCAGGCGGTGTTTGCAATTGCCACCGGAGTCATCTATCTGCTGCATGGCGTTATCGTTATCGATGTGGTACTCACTGGCCTGGCCGATCACGATACGATGACAGATCATCAAAAAGCTCAAATGGAAGTCGACTACAGGCCCGTGCAGGTGTATCTGCTGGGCGGTGAATTTGAAGCATATCTCGAACGTTATGCGTGGTTCAATGAGTTCAAATACGGCGCGTCAATTTCCATATGACGTCTATGACGTCAGTGGCGCAACAGTTACGACGCCCAGCGGCGGCGGCAGCGGCAGCACCCTGAACCTGAACCTGAAACAGAAGCTGCAGCTGAAAGCTGAAATGTGACGACAATGTGCCAATGTATGTAGATAAGCAGCCACGCGCAGGGCGCATGTGCCGTACCATACTGAGTGTGTGTGTGTGTGTGTTTGCCCGAAAATCGATAAATTATGGGCTAAGGCCAGTCAAGAGCAAGGCGAAACGTTGGCCCTCCCCCCCCACCCGTAGCGACGCCGGCCGGGGACCGACCGGCTTCGTTTGGCAAAACTTTTCCACGCAACCCAAGCGTGCCGCTGCTGCTGCGAGGGAAAGGGATTGGGTGGCAGGAGGCGGGAGTGAAGCTTTGCAGGGAATTGGGTGGTTTTTCTTCATTCATTCATAAAAACTGCGCGTTCACTTTCCATTCAAGGCTATTTTTAACGCAAGCCGTTAGAAGAACATGAGGAGTTCCTTGGAGATAAGGACAGAAGTATTCTTTTATACTTCTCAAACTGTGTTTTTTAACTATGTCAATTAGCGAATAAATGTTTTATTTTGTAAAGCTGAAGAATGCACTGAACCCTTGGCTGCAGCACAGATTATATAAGCTATGGTGTGCAGATTCCCTTAGTCCTTGATTAGTTGGTCTTACGTAACCTCAATTACAACTACAGTATAACTGCTGCATGCATGCTATAAATCGCGCTATAAAGCAAATCTTTTTTGTTTTGCCCCGCAAAATGCGCAACGCTCAACGGTTTTTCAGTTACCCAAGCCAAAATTGAAAATGGCGCGACGTGGGCAAACCATTTTGGGAAAATCAATAAGGACGCCAAATCAGCAAGCAGCCCAGCGCGTCCTTGAGCAGTTTTGAGAGAACCGCATCGCAGATTTGGCCCGAAAGCATTCATTGATACCGTTACCGGTTAGGGCGGTTTTATGAATGAAAACCAAAACTATTCGAACTCGAAGCGAGGGGAAAGGCGCATTCGGCAGACATGCGCAACGGGAGCGAAGTGGCACAGCGTATGCTCCTCTCCAAGCGCTGACGTAATTACGCTCAAGGTCAGCGTAGAATTTCATTCATAAAACTGAAACGCCCTATGGGACCAAACTGTGCGTGTATGCGTGTTTGTTTGTGAGTGCACACGCGCGTGCTTCTCCATTCATTGTGACAGGGTGACCTGGGGGCGGGGAGTACAGCCAGTTTGCTTCCTGGCCACACGGATGCGGGTTAAGGGCGGCCCCATTTGCGGCTTGTTGATTTTTCTACGCGTGTAAACACGAAGCCAGCGAAGTACGCCATTTCCATCGACCAGAGCATCATGGAGGACAGCATTCACGAAGCCAGCAAATCGATCAATGGATGGATATGCCGGAGTTGGGCAACTACTACGAGCGCGAAGGACGCCGCTCACACACGGTGCTGCTTAAAGGTTATGTGCAGAGGCGGCAGCGAAAACTATGCAACGCCCTTTCTGCTGTCCAGTTTGATTTACACACACATGCAAATCGGAGCAAGAAGAATATGTTTAATGAAACGGCCTGAAAGAATGCTACTCTTTTGAGCATATTTAGCAAGCAGCGCGAAAAACCTGCCTTAACAGCAACGTGAAAAACAAGCAGTTTTTTCAAACGAATAACGGTTTTTTTTATTATCAATTTGAACTTTCGGCAAAACTAGTGCAGCTAGGGCGTTCCGGGTTTTTTCAACGGCTTTATTTTTCATTTTTCCGTTAGAGGACAAAATTCGCCAGGTCGCCAGTGACGTGTGGCGTCTACGAGGGGAGCGCAAAAGTTTCTTCCAGTTTCCATAAAACGGGATAGCCGAAAATGAATAAAAAGCGCTTCTGCTGCTTTAGAACAGTCCTGGCTGTCCTCTTTCGCGAGGGTTGCCCGAAAAGTTGAAAATTGTCGACTGCACACGCGCTCAAAGAACGCAGGTCAAGCGAAAACTAGAAATTGTTTCAGGAAACTGGATTGACCGGTTTCTTTGAAATCTTTTGCAGATTGTTAATTGTCGTTTTCAAAAAATTCTGAAATTTTTTTGAAGATACAGAGAGATTCGGGGAGCCGGTGGCAGCGATTCCCCCGACTGCCTTCTTGGAGACCCTCGATTCGACCTGAAAGTAGGCAATGGAAATTTTCAAGTTTGAAAAAAACGTATCGCGCGGGCTATCGAACTTGGAGCTGGCGATAGGCGATAGTTGTGAGTGTGGAACAGCTGTTGGTTCAACTGCAGCCAGAAACCAGCCATATTTCCCGCTGCTAGCTATTTCTTAAGTTGCTCCGCGAGGGAACTTTGAAAAACAGCCCGTTTTGACGAGAAAAAAGCTGACCCAGCAACACTACGCTCCCACTATCAAATAAATTCAAGATTTTTGGTAAATTCAACTTTTATATATGCACATTAAATTATCGTCGTAGGGTTTCTTAGCTAACAATACACACAATTCAGTTTTACCTAAGCGTAAGCATTATACAGATCTTTTTTACCGGCGCATCTAACCCGAATTTAAAAGCCACAAGCAGCAGAGAAATTAAATACCGAACAGAAAGATTAATAAATTGATTCAGCTACGCTGCATTGCCGTTGGCGGAAGAAGGCAAAGTGGTAGACTTCTCAGCGAATCCCTGCATGCCTATCGACGGCTCGGACTCAGAGCGACGATGTGTGCGCCTGTGAGTCAAGCGCTTGGATCGTTCCTGCTGGGCACTTGTACCGGTTTCGCTACCCGCAGCATCGCTTAGTTGCAGAAAGTCTGGCTCGCTGCGTGCCAGCTCCTCCTCCTGGTAGACATCCTGGGTGCCAGCTGTGGGGTTCACATTGGTCACCTGCTCGTTTAGGCACACGTCATCCAGATCGACATCGCTGTTCGAAAACAATGCTGTGGCTCCCAGCTCCAGTGAATTGGTCACATCCAGCTCCTGTTCGCTGGAGGCCTTTTTTGGCGTAGAAGTCGATGAGACAGTGGCACGGGAGAAGTTGATACTTTGATCCAGCAGCGAGGCAGCAGTCGAGGCATTCACTTGCTTGAATCCTGAAGTGCTGCTGTTGCCGCTGTTATGGCTGTTTACGTTTTTGTTGTTGAGTAGCACATTTGTAGCTTGAATGCTGCTTGTTGCTCCGCCAGTTGCTCCAATAACAGGCATATTGGTCATGCTGCTGGGGGTGGAACTGTTCCGCTCGGTCTGATGTTCCTTCATCAGTTTGCATGCCTTACCCAATGCACAAATCGTTAGGCAACAGCGCAGGCCCAAGGCAAACAGGTAGGCCAATAGGAAAAGCAGCCAGGCTGCGAGGTTGTGAAAAGTCACCGCCGTGTAGATGGCCTTTATGAGCACCACTGCCAGTGGAAAAGGAATGAAACCCATACGTCTTGCCACCAAATCCGAATGATCCGAGAAGGCGTGCTTTTGCCGGGTCTGTGTCATGTCGTAGGCCAAGCTGGTCGTATACTCGCGGTAGATGCTTTCGGGCAACTCGTTGAATCTCGTGATAAACGCATGCTTAACCCAATCTATGAGAATCTCGGTAAACAGTACCGCAAAGCAATCGGGCAACATGACACAAAACTGTGTGATGCTCCAGTCGAACTCCTTCATCGTCTGAATCATCACAATAAACAGCAGTACCGACAAATGAAAGCGTTCTCGCACATCGCTGCAGGTCAGCTGAAAAAGATTGTTCTTGTCGAACTTCTTGAACACGGAGCCCTTTAGCTCTACGAAGTTGTTCGATATCATTATCGTGAGCAAACCCTTGTTGTTCGAGTTCACAGCGACGTTAAGACAGGTGGCCTGCAATTAAAATTGGTTTTCTCCATATTGGGTGTCTCGGAAAACCATTTTAATCCAACTCACCTGAAACATGATGAGTCCGCTGTGCAGTAACACATAGATGAGCGTAAAGAGTATGTGCGTCAGCACTCCAAAGTGCTCACGCTTGGAATGCTTTGGCTCTGTAGCCGTCCAGAAGAGTGCATCTATAGTGTCCTGTCCAAAGGCGGAGAGTAACCGATCGCCCACCTCCAGCATATTGTAGAATATGTATAGCTTGATTATGGATTGGGATTTAATAATGTGATACACGCGATTGGTGTCCACGAGCAGCATTATCAACGTCACTGCAATCCAAATGGCACCCTTGAG
The DNA here is from genome assembly GCA_018904095.1 of Zaprionus ghesquierei. Classification (NCBI taxonomy): domain Eukaryota; kingdom Metazoa; phylum Arthropoda; class Insecta; order Diptera; family Drosophilidae; genus Zaprionus; species Zaprionus ghesquierei. The sequence goes on from JAEIGP010000676.1 coordinate 3,421,250, forward strand.
AAGATCACATATCTCAGCGGGAGAAAGCAGACGCTGTCCGCTGCCACGCAGACGGAAAATACGTATCACTGTGCGAGAGAGCAATGCCCAGACGGCCAGTACGAAGCGCACAGGCAGAAAGGTGTGTATGTAGAGGAAGGAGTCGGCACATTGCATTATGCCATACACCATAAAACGCTCCAGATCGCGTGGTATGCGCATGAAGCTATAGATCTTTTGACGACGAGCCGAATAGCGCTCCTCATCGTGCTCCAACATGTATCCGCGTGTCATTTCCACCTTGAAGAAATCGTAAAACGTGTTGGTTTCGAATCCGCCTGTCGCAGTAAATGTAATAATTTTCATGTTAGTCTCATTTTTATTACACTTTTAATCGCGTACCGCTTTGTAAGCGCTGTTGCGCCGCAGCTGGAGCTCCAGCCGGAACGGCAACGTCATCCTGAGCTGGTGGCTGTTTGGCCTTTGGAATTTTGGGTATTTCGTCGCCTTGAAGTTCTTCAATTCTATTCGTGGTGACATTAACGTCACCTCGAAACCGCAGCTGCCTTTTATTGGCGCTGATATTTTGTGAATTGTGCATTTAAAATGTTAAATCTAATTTTTGCGGTGTTGGTAGCTAATTGTATATTTTGTTTTGCTACGCTGTTTCTCTACCAGCGGCAGTGTGTACCTATTATACCATTCACTTGCCCTAAAAGCAACCCTGGTAAATAAATATTATTCAACCATATGGTGTGTACTCACTGACAATACTTTTAAGAGAAATATACAGAATTTGTGTGTTTCAATTGTTTTTTTTAATAGCTGGTCCAATAATATGACTGCGTCCATAGATTTGAGCTCATATCGCGATCAGCACTTCAAAGTAAGTGAAACATTGTTTTTAATAAACAAATGCATAGTTCTCAATACTTTTATTTGTTTGAAGGGTTCACGTTCGGAGCAAGAACGGTCCTTGCGCGACTCAAGCACACTTTATGTGGGCAATCTATCATTCTACACAACCGAAGAACAGATACATGAGCTCTTCTCGCGCTGCGGCGATGTACGCGTTATCGTTATGGGCCTGGACAAGTACAAGAAGACGCCATGTGGTTTCTGCTTTGTCGAATATTATACTCGGGCAGAGGCCGAGGCTGCCATGAGGCAAGTCTTTCCATCGAACGTTTTTAAACAAGCAATTGTATTCCAATTATGTTTTCAGATTTGTGAATGGCACACGACTGGACGATCGACTGATTCGTGTAGACTGGGATGCGGGATTTATTGAGGGCCGTCAATACGGACGCGGCAAAACCGGCGGCCAGGTGCGCGATGAGTACAGAACTGATTATGATGCAGGACGAGGCGGTTATGGAAAATTACTCTCGCAGAAGATTGCGCCCAACACAGACAACCGTTAAAACTATATATAAGATAAACCTAAGATCGAATGGGTGTCAAAGTAAACATTACGCATAGTTCTAATTGCATATTGTGTATTTACTGCATAGTTCTTTTCCAATATAAGTATAATTGAAAATATGATATTTGGCTTCTGCAGCCTGGGCACTAATTAGTTGAGTTCGACTTTCTACAAGCAATTGTTAATAATTGAAGCACAGAGGATATCGTCCGTCTAGCGTCTACTTCTTCCCAATGTTATTGGCCAGCGAGCAACTGAGACCTGTGCCATCAGGTTCAACGTTCAGTTCCTTCACCTCACCGTTCTCAACAACCATAGAATAGCGCTTGGAGCGGACACCGCCTAGCGGTGGAAGATCAATGGTTACACTTAAAGCGCTAGCAAAGGCGCCAGCAGGGTCGGCCAACAAGCGCACCTTACCGGCTGCACCATGCTGTTTGCCCCAAGCAGACATTACAAACGGATCATTTACAGAGACGCAAACAATTTCATCCACTTTTTGGTCTGCTTTCAGCGAGGATGCAGAGTCAATGTAGCCTGGCAAGTGTGTCTGTGGTTCAACAAAGTATTAGCAATATTTCTGATATGTAAACTTGCCGTAGCTGAACTTACTTTCGAGCATCCCGGGGTAAAAGCGCCGGGCACTCCAAAGAATATAACTTTCTTGCCATTTGTCAAATCTGCTGTATTTATTTTATTGGCAGGAGAATCCTCAAAGAGGTCCACAGCGGGTACTTTGTCTCCAACCTAAAATAGTACATAAGAGCATATGGGATGTAATCTTGACGCTGACCTTGCCGCTTGTGCAGTCTAATTGTGCTTTAATCGATATTCGGATGCATAACATCTATTCTTATGTAATTGGGTGTAATTGTAGCCCATTTACTGCAAGTTTTCCATTTAAATCTGCTCAAACTTACCTTCACCATAGCGCCGAGTGTTCTGGAAAAAGATCGTGCGTAGGGTTTGGTAGAGTTAACAACTCGTTTAAGCAAATTGCACGCCTGCATTTCTGACAATGACACTCTCTCACACCTGTCCAATGACCGATGACAAATTTAGGGTTGCCAGGCTTATGCAAAAAGTTGACATTTTTTCGATGAGACATTTTATTTATTACATTATATTATGTGGGAGAGACAAACATGACAATCTAAAGCGAATTATCTGCAAAACGTTCCAAGTCATCAAGGCTCTGTTCCTTAAGTTTTGCTTCAAAATCAATCATAAATTCACCGGCTAATTTTTCGGATTGGGCTTCTGTGTAGTACTTGCGGAAAGCACGGTAGATACAATCGCGCAGTCCAGGTTTCATTACTACCAAATTAAGTTTGGTGCCTTCTTTTATGTTTGGATATGAGGCAATTGTCTGCTCATTGTTAAGCGGTCGTCCAAGCAAAAGAAGCTTCTGATTTGTGGCGGGTATTTGGAGTTCTGCATCTATTTTCTCTTTCACCTCCTGAATGGTGGACGTTGGTGACACCTGGCCAGACAATTTTGATGAATTTAGTTGACGGTTACAAAGGACTCTAAGAATAATACCTACCTCAAGAGTGCAATCTTTGCCCTTGAGCACTTTTATAGTTATTTGCATTGCAATTTACGCGCGAGCGTTATTAAAACCTATTTACGTTATACATAAACAAAAGGTTGCCTGTCAGTGTTGCCATCTGCCACTTAGGGATGCAAGCACGTTTCGATATTTCCCTTTCGCGATATTTAATATAAATAGAATCGATACACGAATTTACATTTGGTTACAGTTTAAAATAAACATGTATTAATACTCAATATCCTACAACTTTGCAAAGACCAACATTGTTTTTAATGATAATGTATTCAATAACTTTATCCGTCAAGTTAAATCAATACAACCAAATAAGATTAAATAAACAAACCTCCAATATACATTCCACATAAAATTATTTTACTCACATGGTTTTTCATAATGACTTAAATTTAAATGAACTAACTATGAGGAAATCGTATTTAATTCTTTTTTCTATTCTGAGTTATTCTCAATTAAAAATTTTAGAAGCTAATACGATGAATAGACATATTAGAAAAAGAAATGGCTAACCATCGATAATCTGGCCTTGTACCTACTCTTACTATGTCTGGCAACTCTATTTCTATTTGGCAGCGACGTTGCGTGAACAAAATATTTTACATAAATAATTATTTATATTTAAACTAGCCCTTGATGTTAAGTGCTGGTGATAAAAAGGTGAACAAGAATCTCTTGCTCTAGTAGCACATTATGGTTTGCGCGAAAAGTTCGTAAAATTCGCAATCAAAGTAGAAAATTGCAGCACAAAAAGTGAAGCGCAAATAATTCACACAGCCTCGAGAGCTCGAGACTCGGGTGAATTAACGAGAAAACAGTGCGAGTACGAGTGTTTCGTGTGTGCGTGTGTTAGAATTCGCATTTTACGTAAAACAAAATAGCAACAAAGAAAACGAGAAAAAATCTTTAATCCGTAAAATATTTGATGTTAAATCGCAGCAGAGGCAAATTGAATAAGTTCTTGCAGCTTCTGGCGGTAAATAAGAGGACCCCATTTCACGACTGAGCGCCCCCTTTGACATTCGCATTGAGAGTTTAATATATTCTATTTTGAATATATATTATTGTTTGTTCTGCCGTTTTCTGCAACTATTAATTATGCATAGTACACTTTAATTTTATTTTTGTTCTCTCGCTCTCTGTTTCCCTTGTTAGCAGGCAGAGCTGTCGCCCTCCGTGTGTTTTAAGGTGACATATTAAGTATATGAGTGTTTGAAAATATTTCTCAGCATTTTATATGTAAATATACACGCATACATATATTTGGGTTAATCTAAACAATTTATGTACAACGGGATGTAAAAATCGCAACATTCTTTCTACAAACCCCACCACTTACCCCGCAATACCAGAATTAGCGTTTGCATTGGAATAAGATGAATTCTGAGTCTGGCAACTCTGATCGACGGCCATTGCTTCGCAACTTGTTGCTCGCTGTCTCGCACCGCGTATGTGTGTTTTGGAATTTTTACACTTCTGCGTTTTAATCATGAAGATGCAAAAATTGATATGAAAATACGTATTTGAAATCGATTAAAAGGGGTCATCTGATTCCAACCTACCATACCATCAATGTGCACAAGTTCAACGTGTACGAATATCTGTATGTAGTTGTGTCAAACCCCTGATCAAGTGCAACCTCTTGGGATGTGTTTTTTTTAGAACCGTTTATAACCGGATTCGATGGCATTATTGTATGTGACAACTTCGACTTCAGTTCAGGCCAAGTGCGCACTTTTAACGGTTTTTCATTTTCCTTACCCCCTTTTCTGTGCAAAAGTGTACTTCCTCCGTTTGTGTGTGTGCGTATGACTCTGCGTGTTTGTGCTAGTGTATTTGTAGCCTGATCGATGAATTTGCTGCATGTTGTTGTTCTTTTTTTCTAATTTGTTTTGTTTTTGCTACGTTAATTTTTCTTTTCAACGCTCCCGCAGCGGTGGTTATTGAATTTTGCCCGTAATTGTCAGATACAAATCTATATATCTTAAAAGAGAGCGATCGTAAACACACAGAATTTTGCATATTCTCTTAATAATTGTTGAGTGCGGTCACAGCTGTTGTTGGGTTTTGGTAAGCGTGAGAGAAACAAAAGCAGTACAAGATAAAGCTGCAGACAAAGATAAAGCTGAGAGTATATTATGGATAACGACGCGTTAGAAACAGCAACAAAGAGCCCGACATCAACAGTCGCAGCAACAACGGCTGGGTCATCAGTAGAGCTAGCGGCAGAAACAGCAGCAACGTCCACCAAAGTCGAGCCGGCAGCCACAAATAACAATAATAACAAAGTCACAACAGCCACTAACGGTATCAAAGAGAACAGTAACAGTAACTTTAGTACAACAACACAAGCAACAGTAACAACAACAACACCCATCGTTGTGACAACCGGCATTGTTGTTACCCCCAACAAAAGCGAGGTGAGTAATAAGTGTTCCATCTACATATCTATCGACTATCAACTCGTGTTGGAATGCAGTTACCTGCCTACACTCGCGATCACACAATTAAGTCAGTTGGTTTCTTCGAAATATTCAAGTAAAGTAAACTATTTATTTTATGATGAATATGTTGTTTAAGTAATTTGACATAAAACAAACATATTTTACTGGGTTTAATAAGCTAAAATAAATTTTAGCTATAAAACAATAAATGAACTTTTATTGCTTAATTTTTAGAATAAAAACCTGCTGACATAATTTTGTGAACACGTGTGTACCTAGATATTGATAAACAAAATTATCTACATACTTATATAATAACAATATCGCTTATATTTTTGTTTAAATATGAACATTTATTGTCCGTACGTAGCAACGACCCTGACCCTATAGAGCATGTTAACTAATTGTCGTTAATTAATGAACGATTTATGTGCTAGTTTCCTCGCACTTCCAGCCAATAAATATGACACACTTTCTTGCGGCAACAAACTTAATCCACAAACTGTATATCTAATCTTATCATGCCAATGCGTTCCCACACACACATATATTCGTATTTTCAAACGCCAAATGATCGTTTCCAATTAGGTTCCCTACGTCAATAGAGAAAAACCTATCCAAACAAGTCGATTGCCAAAGCATGTAGCAATATTAGACAAGAGCTGCAAAGTTATCGATAGTACTATCGTTATAATACTTAAAATATCCTTGCTAGTACTACGCATATAGATTTGCTGTTCTTTTAAGCCAGTAGAAAGTGTTCCCATCTAAACGTTGGCATTTCTAAAATCGAGACTAACACCCCACAGGCGGCAGCTCGACTTAGGCGACAAGGATATGCACAGACTAAGGTAACAAAAGGTGCCAGGCCAAAAATATTCTTATCGAAGACAGAAACGTTATATTGTGTTTTTCGCAAGATTTGCAGTTTGTTTTGTTTTTATTTTTTTTGCGCTTGTTACAGTCTCTCACTTTCCCAAAGAAAGGGAATCGAGGCTTTTTCCACTGGCATCTGATTGCGCTTATCAATAATTTCAGGCTAATAAGACAGACAAGGACAGCACACCACCGCGCGATGCACCGCCACCTACAGCGATTACCAAGGGATTAAATCTCACCACCACGCCGGTGGTACGCAAGGAAAAGCGACAGAGCAGTTCCCGTTACAATGTATCCAAGAATTGTGAACTAACGGCTCTCAGTCCACTTAATGAAAGTGAGTAAAAAGAAAAGATGCATATCTGCACATGGTACACACAGTTATTATTGTTTGTACGCATGGGGCTATAATTTTCTCTCGTAACTTTGTTGATATATGTATATGTATATGTATATGTATGATTTGCGTGTGCCGCTCGGTCCAAACGAATTGAAGTTGCCTTAATGTGGTTGTTCTCTTATTGTTATATGTTGTTATTGTTATTTATTAAGTAAGTTCGCAAAGGTCAAGTCTCATCGCTCAGATGACTGTTTTCATCGCAGGGTTGTACAACACTATTACAATGAAAACATGGCTTCCATACACAACACGCACACGCACACACACACAAACATTACTACATACATTACTACATCCTCTTTTACTAGTTTCGCCTGCTTCCCCATTTTCGACACTTGCGCTCTTTCATAACATCGCGTTACTCTCTTTTGCCATTGTTGTGTTACTCATATTGTCACCCGGTCAGGCGCATCGGTTTTGTTCGCTTTCGTTTCTTTTTTATAGCTTATCCACTTGCTAATTATTAATTCGTTTACCATCGGCATTCAAATCGCTGCCTCTTTCGGCATTTGCTTTCTGCTGTTGTTGTCTTGGTTTTGTCATGAGACCCGCCCTCTCTTCATGCGCGCGGCAGGCTCTCTCAACTCTCACTTGCTCTCTCTCTCTCTCGTAGTGTCTCTTTACTTCTTCCTGCGCTCACCCACGTCAAATGTTATCGATTTTTCCTGTTGACTGCTCTCATTTAAATCGCAATTTAGTCAGCAGGGCTCAGCAGCTCGGCAGCTTCAATAAAAAAACATTAAATACATTAATAAATAATTTAAATGAATACGCAAAATAGTGCATAGCAACAAGTTGAGGCTTCTCCCACTCTGTTTACCGTTCCAAATGTAATTGAAAACTCCTAAGCTGCAAAAACCGGTTGTGTGTGAGCGCGTTAGAAATTTGTAAGTGATTTTTGCATAGCATAGAAATGAAAATATCAATTGTAGAATATATAGGTATATAGTATATCGGTTTAATTTCGCTTGCAATAAAGACACCTTCATTGGCATTTTTATTTCGTTTTCATTTACATGCATTTCACAACATAAACAAATCATAATTGAATTATTGAAATTCCCTTTTACAGATGCCATATACATACATGTATTTTCATAATATAAGCTTAGAACTCTCCTAAAGTCCCCAATGAAAACAATTGCATAAAACGAACGTAAATTGTGCTGTAATTTTCTTTAGTTGCTGTTCTTGTTATTCGTTGCTACAAAAGTGTTAGTAGAAGTGAGACAAAGAGACACATTATAAAAGTGTTTGCTCGGTGTGAAGCGATGTTTAGCAATTGCGCCGCCATTAATCAAAGTGCGGCACTAATGAAATGGTCAGCAGTGTAATGTTGTTGTCGGGAAACCAACAGAACGGCCCCAATAAACAGCAGACACAGCAGCAACAACAGCCGCAGCAGCAACAGGCACATCAGCAACAGCAACAGTCATCGACTGGCAATAACAACAGCGGCCAAGGAAAACATAGACAGCAGCAGACAACGGGAGCTGCAGCTGGTGGTGGAGCTAACCCAAGTAGTTACTATGCACTGGGTGGCATACGCATTCCCAAGTCACCATCGTTTCACAGTGGTCTAGATCAGCTAGCCGACGACGAGGAGGGGCAGCCGATTGAGGAGCGCGATAACAGCAAATTCAAGTTCAGCAGCGTTGAGGAATTAAAGGCTAAATTTGAGTTACATTCACGGAAAATGCCACTATCGCCGCCAGAAGCAAATGTTGGCAATCAAACGACAACAACAGCATCATCATCATCGCCATCATCGTCATCGACTAGCTCCAATTCATCAGCATCGGCGCTATCATCGCTGTCGCAAACTGTTTCGGCAGCGGCTAACTCATCGGGCTCAAGCTCCTCATCGGCAGCCACATACGGCGGCGGAGCGAATTCAGCTGCTGCAGCACTTATAGCGTCCTCATCGCCCTTTGGTTCGCAATCTTCGACTTCCTCGTTGTCCCTTTCGTCGGGCACAACAAATGGAGCTGCAGCCGGAACAGCGGCTGGAGTAGCTTTGTCTAAGCCGACAACCACAGGAGCAGGAGCAGGAGCAGCAGCAGCTGGATCTGTTGTTGTTAGCCAGAATTCTCTGGTGTCCACATTGGCGCAGCATTTCTCATCAACCAGCACGGCTAGCTCACTGTTAACCCCAACGGGCGGAGCGGCAGCCTCTTCCTCCACAGCATCGGCCAGTTCGTCCAGCAGCAAGGTTTGCAAGCAAGACTTACCCACAGACAGACAAGCATACACGCAAACACACACAAACACACACGGCAAACATGAAGAGTTGTACACATAATGAATGAAATTCTCTGCTCTACTCATTTCATAAATCAAATCACGCAACAATCCTCATCATTCTCCTTCAACAACAACAACAACAACAACTACTACATCATAGTCACCCGTGAGTGCCGCAGCGGCAATAAAGAGCATATTGAATGCCACTAAAAGTGTGGGCAGCACAGCCTCCACAAGCAGCACCACCAACAGCAGCACCAACAGCACTAGCAGCAGCAGCAACAATGTTGTAACCGGCGACCAGGAGCAGCAACTGCGTACGACTGTGGTCGGAGGCATTAGCATTACCCTGGGCATTGGTCAGCGTAACGGTAATGCGGCAATGACTGTGGCACGCCAGAATGGCGACACTCTGTCATCGCCGCTATCGCAGACGCTGCAACAGCTGACGGGCAGTCCAGGACGTGCTCGTGATCGGAATCTATTTCACTTGCCACCAAATGCATCAAGTGCGCTGGCATTGCCGCCACTGCGAGGTTGCTATTGGTTATGCTCCTCCTTCTTTTTAGCTTCTTATAGATTTTAGATGTTTTTTTCGTTTTTCTTATCAGTTTATGTCGTTACTTTATTGTTGTTCCCGTTGTGGTTTTTTATTTCTTTAAATATATATATTTGTAATCAATTGATTTTTAACAATTATTAAACAATGTCTTTTATCTCTCTCTCCCTCTATCTGTGTAGAAACACCGGCTAACGAGCGCGAGGAGCTGCTGCTGCAGAAGATCCGGCAATGTTGCACTCTATTCGATTTCTCCGAACCGCTAAGCGATCTCAAATGGAAGGAGGTCAAGCGTGCCGCACTGCACGAGATGGTCGAGTATCTGTCCAATCAGAACGGTGTTATTACAGAGATTATCTACCCGGAGGCCATCAATATGGTAAGAGAGCAAAATCTTTAGTGGAATCACAAACTAATCCACCCTTTTTTAAGTTTTCTGTAAATCTGTTTCGCACTTTGCCGCCCTCTTCAAATCCCAATGGGGCTGAGTTCGATCCGGAAGAGGATGAACCCACATTGGAATCGTCTTGGCCACATTTGCAACTGGTCTATGAGCTAATATTGCGTTTCCTTGAGTCGCCCGATTTTCAGCCAAATATTGCAAAACGTTATATCGATCATCAATTTGTATTACAACTCTTGGATCTATTCGATTCTGAGGATCCGCGTGAACGTGATTTCCTTAAGACTGTTTTACATCGCATCTATGGCAAATTTTTGGGCTTGAGGGCATTTATTAGGAAGCAAATTAACAACGTGTTTTACAGGTAAATTAGTTAAACAAGTTTAAGCTTTATATTGTTGTTAATTTGATGCTCTCGTCCGCAGATTCATTTACGAAACAGAGCATCATAATGGCATTGCTGAATTGCTAGAGATTTTGGGCAGCATTATCAATGGCTTTGCCTTGCCGCTTAAGGAAGAGCATAAGCAATTTTTACTTAAGGTATTGCTGCCATTGCACAAAGCCAAGAGCCTCTCCGTTTACCATCCACAGTTGACCTACTGTGTGGTGCAATTCCTTGAGAAGGATCCCAGTTTGTCGGAGGCGGTCATTAAGTGAGTCTCCTTAAACTTCATTAAGTAATAAGATTATTAAATATTCTTCCTATACTTTGTAGAAGTCTATTGAAGTTTTGGCCAAAAACTCACAGTCCCAAGGAGGTGATGTTTTTGAACGAGCTGGAGGAATTGCTTGATGTAATTGAGCCAGCTGAGTTTCAGAAGGTTATGGTGCCACTATTCCGCCAAATATCCAAGTGCGTTTCATCGCCGCACTTCCAGGTGGCCGAGCGGGCACTCTACTATTGGAATAATGAGTATATAATGTCGCTGATACAGGACAACTCGCAGGTCATACTGCCCATCATGTTTCCAGCGCTAAATCGCAACTCAACGACGCACTGGAACAAGACCATACACGGTCTAATCTACAATGCACTCAAGCTCTTTATGGAGATGAATCAGCGTCTGTTCGATGAGTGCAGCAAAAGCTACAAACAAGAGAAGCAGATGTAAGGCGAAGTGCAACGAAATTAGCAAAAAACTATATATCTCTTTGTTTCTTTTAAAGGGAACGAGAGAAGCTTACGCAACGGGAAGAGCTCTGGCAGCAAGTCGAAAGTCTGGCCAAAACCAATCCCGAGTGGACGAAGACGCGACGCTTTGACAATAGTCTGGTGCCCCAGGATAGTCAAATCTATGAACAATACAATGAGAATAGTGACGTAACCTACGATAGGCTCGAGCAGCCACAACAAACGCAGCAGCAGCAACAACAGCAACAGAATTCGAGGGCGCAAGCGGGGCAGTCGAAACCCAGCCAGCCAAACCAGGAGCCCAGAGAGGTGAGACAAGCTCTAGCCACACTAACCACACTACACAACTACTAACTGTCAACAGACTGTATGTGCAATATGTATATGTATATACATGTGTGTGTGTGTGTGTGTGTGTGTGTGTGTGGTACAAGCAGCCAATAATCCGAACCACCTTTTTCTATTAACAATTGTCTAATCGAACGAACGAATGAAAATGAGAATGAGAATGAGAATGTCTGTTGCAAACCCAATAACAATCGCACTCAGCTTACTTATAATTATATATGTTTCTGTATTTGTATTCTATTAATATATACTTTATATATATGTATGATGTATGTGTTTCCTTTTTTAACTGGCTCATCCTACAAAACTTCTGCACACACTCGTTTCTTACCCCCCAAACATGATTAATTAATTAATATTAAGTGAGAGGACGAGCAGATACCATATAAAACAATACTTCATCGAATTACTAACATATGTGAAACGTTTCGTAGCATCGTTAGTCCTTTAAACTATGTTAAACTAAACCTAGCAAATATATTTTATTCTTGGTTCATTCTGTGATCAGTTTTAAGGAATGCATTAGTATTCGAGCAACTTAAGTGAGGTTAATAACCCATATAGATTAGGTAAAAATAACTATAGACCTTAAGTATACTTTCTCATACTTTCACAAAAGCAATATTAATGGACATATCATCACCTGGGCAACTAACTGAAACACACCCCATACGCAAGTTACATACATGCACAAACAACACCGGCAAAATGTGTAATATCCTGTCAAACGTCAACGTCAAGTGTTGCACACCTATGTATATCGTAATTGTGTTCCCGATAATCTCTATCTTTGTGGGCTGTACTTATTGAATGGCTTTCAAAGTTTGCATAACGCTTCGCTGCTTACTCACACAGATACGCGGCGAACGGAACAAGGACAAGCCGCTGATGCGACGAAAATCCGATCTACCCTCGGATAGCGGCACAGTGCGCGCCCTCATCGAACACAAGCGTCCCGATGAATATCTGACAACGCCGCCTCCGGATCTAAACAACTGTTAGGCGTAGCCAAATATAAAAACAAAAACAAAAAGATACCCCATCCACACTCTCATCGGGCTGGTCCACAAAGGGTTCTCTAGAGACACACAAGCAAACACGAAACCAATAATGATAACGTTGATTTAAATGATAAGCGAGAGGTGGATGCATTATGATTTTGATGATGATAACTACAATAATGACGTTCATTATTGTTGTGCGATTTCTATAGAAATATATACACATACATACACGAACACACACACACTTCTAAAAAAGCTGATGAAACGAAAAATATATATACAATAATACCTAAATAAATATAAAAACCAATACAAATAAAGAGCTAAATAAATTCCCAATCAAAATCGAGTTGAATGCGCTTATGGTAATATATGTATACTTGCATGCTCCGCCCCCGCCCTTGTTGTTCTCTATGCATGCCGTTAAAATAGTTTCGACTTCTTGAATAATATGTATACCGTTATGCTCTTACCATTTCAGTGAATACGTCACAAATTTGTACAGTTTATCAATTGACATTAAGGCGTAGGGAATTCTACCACCTTTCGATTGATTAAGCGCATATATACACACATACACATAAACCTAACATAAAACATATATGCTAAGATAAAAGCAGTATACATGCCACAAAGCTATCTATGTATGCAACTATTTCGTTATACATACTACAACAACAACATGAATGTAATACCCAAGAAAACGATATATTCTGCGATGAACGGTTAGGATTGGTCTGGGCTACTGTAACTATTCGTCCCGCCCGGCGTCTGTCATTGTCTTACTTAGTATTCGGTTTCGAAAGTTATAATAGATGTGCGAAAAACTTCGAGCTTACTATTTAGGATACCAAAATATGGAAGGTTCGAGGTCGGTATATGTTACACCTATACCTTCTCAGATAGGTTGTCTTTTGTCTGCTGAATTGTTTATATATTTATGCATAAAATATAAAGAAAACATAATATTGAACTTAATAGGAAAATCGAAACTTTGCTGGATGTGTAGTCCCTTCTTTGTGTAATTTTCCCCCTTTGAGAGGTAATGACGACACTGGTGAGTAATGCGCAATTTTGATAGGGCTGATCATAATTGCACTAGGCTCGTATAAGTGCAATATCTTGACATTCTATACCGTCGAATCGCAATATGTGTGTTATACAAATACTACGAGTATATATTAATTATTACACAAATATCCAATTAGATTACCGCAGCTTATGTGTAATTAGATTGGCGATATATGTATATGTATATGTATGTATGTTTTAAATGTTCATTTGTTGCAAACAAATTCGGTATGTATATCTATGTGTGTGTTTATTGTATGTATGTATCTGTTTGCTATATGTATTACATATTTAGGCAAAACGCGCCCTGAAGTGATGGAAGCTACATATATATATTTATATATTCGATGTGGGTTCCAAAAGTTATTTAATAAGCAGTGGCTCCCTTTCGAGGAGCTTCGAATTGAAACATTTTATTTTTTGTGTAATTTTCTGGCAATGCCACTTAATGGAGACAATATCGCTGAGGAGTACTCCTAACTAATCGCATCACGTCACATCAAAACACATCACATCGTAACGTATATATAATCGCTCGATCACCAAATAATCATACGCTCTGGAAACGGAGTGACAAACACAGACTTGGACTGTTGCTGGTCGTAGCTACTATTTCCTCAAATATTAAAATATATTTATGTATACAAATATATATAAACTGCTCCGTGTTGGCCAATTGCGAAATGATGCGCCGCGTTTGTCAGGCAGAAAAGTCATTATTTACCTATACGTAATACGCATAAGATCTGGCAAATATTCGACTATTTGTAGGTCTCATGTATTGCAAAAAGCTGATGAAATTTTTGCTACCACTACCAAGTGCTGTACAGGCCAAGGAAATGAAAGGCTTCATTTAGTTTTAGACACACAAATATATATGTATTTATATTTATATATGTATATATAGATATATAAATATATGTATACATATATATTATATTATATTATATATATATATATATATAGACGTGTATTTACATATTCTCGGCATAATAGACACATATGGAAAGTAGCAAGACCATTTAAGAGAGAGAGACAGAGAAATCGAAGTTTCTCAATGTTTGGAGGAAAACGGTGAAAATTTTCGGTTTTCGGAAATAATATTTGAGTTACATAATACAAAAAAAAGAGAACTAAATGATTGTAATTTAAAGGTACATATATAAAAAAAAATAAACAAAATCGTGTAATTTTTGTAAAATTATGAATAAAAGTTAAATCATGTAAAGAAAAAACAGCCTTTTTAACACATTGTACTAATACCATACACACACTACATCCGGACAACTTAACTAGCCGGCAGGTCAGGACCGGCAGTTATTACACCAGTCTGATCTTAGAATTACAATTTTGATAAGGATAACTTAATAGAAGGAAACATTTACAGAGTCACTTAATAATAACGATGCAGGACTTCGATTAATTTAGAGATTTGGCAATCAAGATGAGTGTAACTTCTTGTGGATTAAATCCATTTAATTAACTGGCACCTGCAGCGGGACGAGTCCGCGGGTCTTAATGGCCAGCTCGGTGATATGCTGTTGCAACAATCGCTTGTTGACCTTTGTCCTGTGGAACAATAGCTTAATAAAACATACTATAATCACGGTGTATCTCCTACTCACTTGATAATTTGCGAGACGAAACGTAACTTTTCCTCTTCACTAACCAACTGGGTTGGGAAATTCGGTTGTGCCATTACGTTCTTTAGCCAGACCACCACCTCGGCCGGATACTTTTTGTTGAATGCGAGAAATACATCGGCAAACTTATCGACCTGCTGTCGTGGCGTCATATATCCCACACAAACCATAACCGTATGCATTATGTGTTCGCCGTTGGCGAGCACAACCTCCGTCATGTGTGGATGATTTCGTGATTGCATCACGAAATGCGAGACAAACTGTATGCTGTTGCGTATGGGTCCATTTTCGGGCAATGTCATCGAGTGTTGGGCATAATAGATAAGACGATCGTATGCAATTGTTGTATCCTCCAAAACCTGTGGCACCTTTTTAATGATTTGTGTCAGGCAGGCAAAAAACATTTCCATAGTATCTGAAATATTGGAAAAGTTCTGCTGCGGTGTGTTCTCAAACAGCTTGAAGCTGTGGCTAATAAATTCTGAAAGTAGTTGCTGCATCAACGGCTTGCACGTCTCTTCTCTGTAGAATATGACAATAGCCTGCAAGTAGAGAACTCTCTTAAATCAGATCTGTTCTCGAACTGTACCGAAATTTACCGTCTTTGATATCTCTAAGGTGGGGGCACAGCAGCGTGTCTGAAAACTGGCCACAATAAAGTAGCACAAATCCTGCAGCATGGGTCGGAAACTGCTGCGTAAGTTTACAATGGCATGCTTCAGGGAGCTACAAGCAGCCTGAAAAGACAGATTAAATTTAAAATATAAAAGGTATAAATATTTACATAACTAATCCTAACTTACCTCCAAAACATCAATTTCTTCCACCCAGAGTTCGGCAATGCTTCTAAAAATCGGCATTGTTTTCTGCATGACTAGTAAAACGGGCTGCACAGACTCTTCATTCCTGGGCTCGTCATCCAGATCTGTGTTGAGCGATGAAAACAGCGTCGAGATCATGTTGAGCCTGAATATGGTACGTATGCGAGCCGCCGGAGTTTTCTGTGCTCACGGGAAAGAAATCATTTAAGCTCATACCTTATACATAACTGAGAATTGACTTACGGCGCCCGCCTGGCAAATAGTTTGCAAATCCTCAAAGCAAGGACTGACTATAATATCCAAGTAGTTTGGTATCTGCTCCGCAGGCAGCAAGCTCATCAATTTGCCAACGCTAAACATCAAACGCACCGAGTCTGAGTTCTTCATGCGACCAGCCAAGAGTGTCGCCTGACAAGCATCAAGCAGCGGGGCTGCATATGGCCTCAATTGAATCTGGCAATCGCGGCAAAGCTCCTTCAGACCCAACGTGGCCTGAGCCGACATGGTGGAATTAAGACCGCGCACCAGCAAATCTATAGCTGGTGGTATATAGCTAGGATTATCCATCAACCATGAACAATAGGAGCCCACTGTCTCGAGTGCAGTTCCCAGTAGTTTCTCATTAAGCGTGTCGTAGGGTATATCAGAGAGTACTCGCATTAGTTTGGGTATTTGGCGCGACTCCTCGCCGCTGAAATGCTCGGCCACCGATTGGAATGAATAGATACATGCCTCTAGTTTCGTCCAGTGTGTGGGATTTGTTTGCAGCTCGGCAATAGCCTCATCGAGCATAGCGGCCAATATATCCAATATATAGTCATGAAGGACATCGTAGCAATACATCTAAGGGGAGGCAAAAGTTGTTAAGCTGCTCACATTAAAAAAAATTTGAATGTACTTACAAAAGTATCAGAAATATCCTGACGATAGCAACGAAAGCATTCCAAATCATCAGAGTTCCATTTGTCCAGGGACTTTTCGTCGGGCTGCTCGGACTTGCGTACAAGGATAGTGGTCAAATGGGCGTAAAGCGGTTTTATATGCTCCCAACACTTGCGCTTGTCTTCCTCGTTAGGCATGGCAAATACATCACCCTGCAGCATATACCAAAAAGCCAGAGACATAGTACTGCAGGATTCTTCAACAGGATAAATTCCCGGCTTATCAGTGCATTGCAAAATTTCATGCACCATGCGACTCCAAATAGCACTCAGCTCGGGATCAGTGGCCGTAATGCCGCTAAGAAATAGTCCGGAATGTCGTTCTACAGCGGACACAAAAAGCATATAGATATGAACAATAATGTCCTCGTTATTGTTATCTCGCTTCCATTCCAATTGTGTAATGTCACACAATGAGTCTAAAAACATCTTGACCAAAATTGCAGCTGTCTTGGGAAACTTATGGCAATCCGGTTGGACAATTACGCTGACCATTGCTTTGAGACAAGTCTCGGCTAGATCATTTTCCTCGGCGGACATGCATCCTGCCCCGGAACGAATGCAGGGCCAGTAGCACCTGTTTACTATGGCTAGCAGGACCCTACAGATGTTCACGCAACCTTCAATGCAATAGCCAACATTCCTAACCCAAATGCTGACACACTTGATGGATCGTTCCATGTTGTTATATACTTCGGTGTCCCATTGATTACCGCTATCCATTTGCTTCTGCAGGTATCCTTCTAAAGTTCGAAGTACTAGGGGTGTTCGCTTACTTATCTCACCACGCAGAACGACCCTCTTCACGGACGTATGAATAACCTGCATTTCCTCTGGAATACCCGAAAGAATCTCGAGCATGATCCACATTTGCACATCAGCACTAACGTTAGGTATCCGCTGCATCTGGAATGTCTCGATGACTTCTTCAATGGCAGAGGGCCACTCGTCCAGCATATGCACTATGTACGCGCTCAGCTAAAAGTTTCATCAATTCAGCTTGTGTATTGGCAAGGCAAACTAAGTGCTTACCGCAAGACAGAGTCGATTCAACACCAATTTAGGTCCTGAAGCAAATTGTACAATTGTTTCCAGTATCTTTTGCTTCAACTCGTCTCGGCTGCCGGGCGGTACCTCGTGCCAATGCTTCATTAGCTTTGAGTGCAAAGTAATTGCGCCAAAAAATTGCACCTCCTGGCTCTGTAAAATTCAAATATAGTATGAATAAATTATAATTCAAATTGTCATGAAAGTCCTATACCTTTTCCAACTGCATGAGCTGCCAGGAAAATTGCCAGGCCTGTGGGCTGGTCTCGGCCTTCGTTAGCCATTCGTGTGAGAGTGCCTGTTCCTGGGATGAGGAGCGGTAAAATATAACCACTGCCTCTTCTAGGCGGTTAATATCAATTGGTTCTAAATCCATGCCACAAGCACTGGTTTTTGGTTTCTAAATAGCTCCAAGTCCTTGCAAATTTCAGCAGGACTTGGCTTTTTTCGTTTTTTATTTTGATGCAAAAATCAGCTCTCTATGGTTAGAGATGGCCTTTAAGTTTTATGAATCCACAATATCGATAAGCCACCCCAACTACAAAAACAACTATGTAGCGACGACTCACGCATATCGATTGCCCGTTAAGTTGTGGAATCTATTTAAAATTAACTAACATAAGCAAAACTATTTAACAAAAAAACATTAAAAATACAGTTAATATGACAAAGTGGTTATTACCTTCTTTAAATTAAATTTCATTCCATTCAAAACACAGAAGTTTTCTACACTGAATTGAGACACTTGTAGATTTCGACAAGGCCAGTTGGGGCACGGTCGCTAAAAAAACACATAGCAAGGAAAAATGGGGTTGATTAATATTTATGAAATCTTTTGCAAATTTAATTTCATTCCATTCAAAAGATACAGTAGTTTTCTACACTGAATTGAGACACTTGTAGATTTCGACAAGGCCAGTTGTGGCACGGTCGCCAAAAAAACACATAGGAAGGGAAAATGGGGTTGATTAATATTTATGAAATCTTTTGCAAATTTAATTTCATTCCATTCAAAAGATACAGTAGTTTTCTACACTGAATTGAGACACTTGTAGATTTCGACAAGGCCAGTTGTGGCACGGTCGCCAAAAAAACACATAGGAAGGGAAAATGGGGTTGATTAATATTTATGAAATCTTTCGCAAATTTAATTTCATTCCATTCAAAATACAGTAGTTTTCTACACTGAGTTGAGACACTTGTAGATTTCGACAAGGCCAGTTGGTGGCACAGTAATTCTTTTTACAGCTTTTTTCGACACTTTAAGTTACACCTAAAAGTAGTCAATGAAAAATATTTGTTGATCGAAAAAAAGTGAATGCTGGGTCTATCGATTTTGAAGCTGGCGATAGGTGGTAAGACACGATAGTTGGTGTGCAGAACAATTGACTGTTCAATTGCCGCCAGAAATCTGTTGCATCTAAAGGCAAAATTTGCAAATCAAGCGTATTTCAGTAAAAAAAATTAATGCAATATTTCCCGCAGCCGACTG
Organism: Zaprionus ghesquierei; assembly: GCA_018904095.1. NCBI lineage: Eukaryota > Metazoa > Arthropoda > Insecta > Diptera > Drosophilidae > Zaprionus > Zaprionus ghesquierei. The sequence continues at coordinate 3,440,653 of JAEIGP010000676.1, forward strand.
TTTTCAATTTTGCCAGGCAATTGACCTTTAATAAAACTTATTTTTCGCACAATAAAAACGAAACTGGCAACTCTGCTAAGCTCAGCTGTCTTATTCGCGCCATTTTTTGTTGCAAACTGAAATTAAATTATTGTTAGCATAATGCAGGCATTTTTAAAAACTGGCAAGTCCAGTGCTAGCGCTAATACCACAGATAAACATGCAAATACGGCTGCAGAACGTCGCAAACCGCCTGCGCCATGGGTGGAAAAATAGTAAGCATGCGAAAAATAAAATCACATTTAATATCTTGCTTATTTTGTGGGTGATTTGCTTCTTAGCCGGCCACGGAGTGTCGATGATGTTGTGGAACAATCAGAGGTAGTGGCCGTTCTGCGAAAATGCGTGGAAGGTGCCGATTTGCCCAATATGCTGCTCTATGGTCCACCAGGTACCGGTAAAACAAGTACGATATTGGCTGCAGCGCGCCAAATTTTCGGTGACATGTACCGAGAGCGTATCCTCGAATTGAATGCATCCGACGAGCGTGGCATTAATGTGGTGCGAACAAAAATCAAGAATTTTGCCCAGCTCACGGCGAGTAGTGTGCGTCCCGATGGCCGACCGTGTCCTCCATTCAAAATCATCGTGCTGGACGAGGCAGACTCAATGACACATGCAGCTCAAGCAGCGTTGCGACGTACCATGGAAAAGGAGAGTCGCAGCACACGATTCTGTCTCATCTGTAACTATGTGTCACGTATTATTGTGCCCATTACATCGCGTTGTTCCAAGTTCCGCTTTAAGGCTTTAGGTGAAGCCCAGATTATTGCACGCCTCAAGCACATTTGCGAGTTGGAAGGTGTCGCCATAGAAGCGGATGCATACAAGTCTATTGTTAAGATATCCGGCGGCGATATGCGACGTGCCATTACAACGTTGCAGTCTTGCTTTCGTCTTAAAGGCCCTGATCACATCATTAATCAAGATGATCTGTTCGAGATGTCCGGCATCATACCTGAATATTATTTAGCAGACTATCTGGAGGTCTGTCGCTCCGGCAAATATGAGCGCCTGGAGCAATATGTACGAAATATTGGTTACTCAGCCTACAGTGTGGGCCAGATGATGGAACAGTTCGTAGAGTTCATTGTGCGCTGCGGTTCGCTAACAGACAAGCAAAAGGCTATCATATGCGAGAAGCTGGGCGTAAGTATTCTATTTAAATAATATTATAGTGCTTATAATTTAATTAATCTGATGTGATTAATTACAGGAATCTTGTTACCGGCTACAGGATGGGGGCTCGGAGTATTTGCAAATTATGGATCTAGGATGCACAATTATTTTAGCGTTAAAGTGAAGCCTTATCTAATCACGACATTCTCGTTTAATATTAATTTAAAATAATGGGTTTATTGTGAAAACTCGAAATAAGATATTGTATTACATCGAATCATCGTACAAATGTGAAAGAAAACGCAAGTGCTTGAAATTTTTTAGGATAATGCAAAAATATTCCAAACTGTGTAAAAAGATTTGTTAATCTACATGTTAGGTATATGGATCCTCACTTCGCTGTAAATTCGAAATCTTCCTCTTCGCGCTCACGCTTGACAGCGACTCCACCTCCTGCAATGCTACCGACGGCGGCTGCATCGCTGTCCACCTCCATTTTCATATCGGTTGTGCTCGGTTCGCTCTTTACTTCCATGGCGGGAACGGTTTTCGTTGTGGTTGTAAATTTGATGACTGGCTTTGGTATGGTGACCACCTGTTGCTTGGACACAATAGAATGTCCACGTTTGGGTCCGTTGGCGCTGGAGACCGGCTTAACAACGGTCTTCACATTGCGTCCTTCTAGTGCCGATTTGGTCATCTTTTTGGGTTGATTTGTTGCACGGAGCTTGTAGTTCACACCTGTCAGACAGTAGCGATCGGGCGGCAAACGCAGACCGCAATGTGGTTTTATTGGTGGCAGTGGCATTGCATTACGCAGCTCTGCCATCTTAGCTAGAACGTGCCGTGATGGTGGACCCGTAAAACTCTTGTCCAGAGTCATTTCAGTTGCAAGACGAACGTCGTCCAGGTCGATGGTTTTTTTGCGTGCATGATTAGCATATACCTTTGCGTCGTCTAGTATGCAGGTTACATAGCCTTTTACAAAATCAGTTGATAAGTAAAAACAAATTATAAACAATTTCAGGTTGACCCCGCAGCACTTACGAAAAGTAAATTCGAGCATCTGGTTAACGACACGTGGCTCGTACTCCTGGATGTTGAGCTCTTTGAGTATAGACATAATAACTTGGGCATCTTTTGGTACATGTTTGATTTGTGAACTTATTTTTGCTTTTTCAGCCTTTTCACTACTCATTATTGTTTATAGTTTTCTTTTGCAGTTTGGTTTTTCGAATAGTATGACCGCACTTCGTTAACAAAATATTCCATAAAGGAAGGCAAGAAAAAATTCTTCAAACAAGTTGGTATTTCAATACATTGTCAATCGATAATAATCGATAATTATTTGCAAGGCCTGTACGATGTTCTGAAGCAGAAGTTTGTTTTTAAAAAGAAATTTCCAATGAAAATTCCGCAAAATTGATTTTATTGACTAGTTTTTATTGAAAATATATAATACACAGGGAGTTTTGCATGTTTTGGCGCAAATATAATTTATATATATGCTATTTATGCATTTAAATTCAAATAATAATATATCAATATTTTGTTTAGATTTTTTTTTACATAATAAAATGCACTTTGGTCGCATACAGAAAACGATTTTTCAGACAACTAAAACTTAAAATTATATCTTAACGTTACATTTTCTACATACCCACTGTGAGCGAATTAAACGCGCAAAATCAGACAATTATATAGTTACATAATAATACAATTACATATGATAACAATATTAAACATTAACCATAGGATTTAATTACAATATTTTGCAAGCAGGAGGCTTCGATCGTGGCTTCCGCTCTACCGCACGCACCGCCTCCTCGAACACCTGTTGCAAGTTAAGCTTCTTCTTTGCCGAGCACTCGACCAAATTGTGCGCATGTATTTCCTTGCGCAGCCTTCGGCCCTCCTGTGTGGTTACGAATTTCTCCGAATTCGGTATGCGCAAATCCAGCTTGGTGCCCACCAGCACCACAGGCACATTTTGTCCAAAGTGACGTATCTCGGGCCACCATTTGCTCTTGATGTTGTCGAACGAGGTGCGACTGCTGATCGAATAGCACAACAGGAAGCAGTTCGTCTGTGCAACAAAACAAACAACATAAATGATTAGATAAGCCATTGCAAAAGATTCTATGCGTGCAGGGATAATGGTATATTTACTCACATTGGGATAGCTCAACGGGCGCAGCCTTTCGTAGTCCTCTTGGCCGGCTGTATCCCACAGCGTTAGATTGTATTCGTTATCATCTACAGTTATATTGCATGCGTGATTATCGAACACAGTCGGTATGTACTCCTCAGGAAATTCGTTCTGTGTGTATGTAATCAGCAGGCACGTCTTGCCCACCATGCCATCGCCGACGATGGTTATTTTAAGAGGGCGCAGGCTTTTCGACATTGTGCAAAACCGATTGGAAACTTTAAAGAAAACAGAGTTGGGGCGTAAAAATGAGTATTTCTTAATGCCGGCATAAGTGTGTGTGTGTGTGACATCTCTGTACGCTGCATTGCACCATTTGGTGGCATATGTTGAGGCGGCGACTTGCGTTGTTTATCTTGCCACACCCACATCCCATTGCAACCGGAAATCTGTTGCTCTGTGTGTATGTGTGTTTGTTCACTATAGTTGTGTGTGTGTGTGTGTGGGATTGCACTCCCTTGGGATTCGCATGCTCTGCAAGTTAACAGCGACTTCAACATCAGCCATGTAGGTGTGAACACACCCGCCGAATGTTATCAGCTGTGAAGTGTTAAACTTGAGCCAGTATAAAGGTTAAATTGATTTTCTTATCGAAGGCTGTAGAAGACTCTCTGACCATAGCTTTGCAAAACTGACCAGACTTAGACAAAAACAAAATACAAGCAGTGACAATTCACTGAAATCTTTTACGATGACGCGACCAAAAAATGCATAATTGATTCTGTAAAATTCATTAAGCGTGGTTATGACAATTACTGTTATGATTATTGGTGTGGTCATTGAGTTTTCTCAAGTCTTATATAACGAGTTAACAACAACTTTTAAGCCAACTGCACTTTCACCAGCCACACCAAACTTTGTCTAATAAATGTTTTTCTTTTCCTTTTTTAATTAAAACTGGTTTCATGTTTTGTCAGCAGCGTCAACCGCGTACGAGTTGTTGACCCAAAACTTGAACTAGATTTCCCTGCAGCATCGCGACCAAACTCTCTCAAATTAAGTCTCTACCGAATTCGCATTAAGTTACAGTTAGTTTCGCGACGCTTCTCCGCTCAGATTACGCAGAAAACTCACAAGAATTCTGGGAACTCAGAAATCTTTGCGTTATGACTCATTGCCTTTGATTGTCAGACAATTGCCTGGGTAAACTCTTATTGTAATTATAAACAACATTTGAGAGTGTGTGCGTAAAAGAGCGTGCCTAGATTTTTTATATCTTACTGAATGACGATCTAGTTCTGATGACTCATCCAACAGGTCAACCCACATATGTACATAATATATGATGAGGCTATGCAACACAGCCTGCGGTAGGGGGTAACATTCCAGTTACATCGCAGACAGCAAACCGGTTATATTGACATATTCATCGTATTCGTTGATCATCGTTTACCGTTTACCGTTTGCCTGAAGCTCTTTTGTTTGGCTTTTCAGCCCGTGGCATGCCACACTCTTTGCCGTTTGAATTTGTTTCTTAGCGCCATCCGTCGACCCCAGGGTACGCTATCATTGCCAACCCCCCTCACACAATTAAAGCTAATTGTTATACACGATCCCCGGCCGGGGTTAAGTGCTCTCTTTGTAGTTTCGTTTCTTTTTGGCATATGAATGAAGATGCATACACATACAGACATATGTACGTACATACTTTAAATAACACATGTTTTCCGCTGTGCAACAGATACTTTTTCGGATAATTATTTGAGTCATAATTTAGGTTTTAAATTTCTTCCCATAATGAAATTAATTCCAAATGGGAATATATACCAGCTTGCGAACTGTTAGCTGAACTAAGACAAAGCTTGATCCATTAAAGATGAAAGCGATAATAAACTAATAGTAAACTAAGCGTTGGCATCAGCTTTATTTTGCACTTTCTATGTGTGCAGCTTTAATTTTAAAGCTCACTGATAAGCTCTGAATTGTATCAGCTCGAATAGAAGCTAGGCTTTTGAACTTTTCAAGCAGCTGGTGTGCGTGCGCCCTAAGTCCTTGTGAACCTAACGCCATGACACTGTTGCTTTAACATGGCGTTAACATTGCGACTATTGTGAATAATCTGTTAATACTGCAAAGCGACACCTCTGGCGCCAAAACATACTAACACATAGTTGCTTTTATTGCAGTTAAATAAATCACTTTATTTCGAAATCAGCAGCCCCTACCGCCAAAGTATTGATCACCTTTAAAGCTCATTGAAAAATGCATGAAATTTCCATTTAAGTGTTTTCCAATAAATTCTCCTTCAGGGCACTCAAAACTCTTTGGTAGATTGCTTAATCAGCTGGTTATATAAATAGCAGAAACTGACTAAGTACGTTGGTACACTGGTACACTGGTACACTGGTACACAGGTAAGCAAGCAATGTACCCTGTACTTTATTAAGTTAATTATTTGCACTGTAGTCACTAAAACAGCGCCCACATTTGTTTTGTTTATAATAATTTAAAAAGCGTCGAAAAAGAAGCAGCAAAAAAAAAATAATTTCAAGCAAATGTTTATTTTTGTTCTGGTTTGCTATTGTTGTTGTTTTTATTGTTGCTGATATAACGTAATGGTTGACTGGCTGGCTACGAAGTTTGTTTAGAATTTGATTGGAAAAACTAGCTATTTTTGGCGCGGCTGATTGGCCGTTTTGTTGGCCACTTTTTGCAAAGTTCATCTCGGCTAGTCGATTCATTGTTGCTGTTGATGTAAGAAGTCTGGCGGTACAAAATCAGCTACACATACATAACATAAGTGGTACAGTGATTTTGGTACAAAAGCTGCAGCTGATAACAGTCCACCCAAAGGAAGGGTATGCCCTGCTACTGTGACGATCAACGGAAACTCTTAATCAACGAGACAGATTTATATTGTAATTAATACGCACACATAATAAATTATTCAACCATAATTGCGATCTCATAATAAACATAAAATATGTGTATTTTTATGCACAATACAAAAAATGTACGCTTTGTGTTATCGATGCCGGGTTGGGGTCGGGGACGCGGCCAGGGGCTGCATTGGCCTCTTGTAAACTTTGTATATCAAGTTACGCCCTTGTTGTTATTGTTGCTGCTGTTGTTGTCGGTCGGCATATTCTTGGAACACTTGCAACATTCATACTCTTGCCAATGCTTTTGTTGCACTCTCTCTCCCCCCTATCTGTCTCTCGCTCCCCCTCTCACACTTTCAAAATTGCTTAATGTGAATAAACGTGCATTTTTTGCTTTATCGAGCTGCAAAGGCTCTTCAGACTTTACTTAACAAAAGTGACGCTATTGACCACATATATATATATAGTATATGCTTTAATAAATATTTATATACTGAGTGTATAGCTAAATGAGACATTCCTAAGAGGCTCCTCCCACTTCTTTGTGGCTTTATCAGCGCTTTTTAATCGCATCGGGCATCATATACTATTGCCATAGTGGCTGCTGTCATAATAATTCTCCATATATATGTATGTATTTGGTCGGGAGTCTGAAGTGTGGAGTGTGTATTATAATATGTAAGTGAGAGCGCAACGAAGCGTTTGGTAATTTATACTCTAATTAGAGTCAGCGCTAGTTTATGTGCTCCGACTTCTGTTCGGTTGGGTTCTACATCGCTTTCAGCTTGATAATCTACTAAATTGAAAAGGAGTCTTTGCACACCCTAACTAATTGTTAAAACAGATTTCAATTATTGTTTAAAATGTGTAGAAAAGCAACTCCCGATTTTAACTAGTTTTTTTTCGTAATCACAAGTTACATGTTTTTTAAGAGGTTTAACTTATTTAAGTTTCCAGCTTCCAATTTAATTCAAGGCTATACAACATAATAAATGGCCAGATATCTGGCTATATATGTGTGTGTGTGTGGGTACAAAAGCACTTATACACCATGTGTGTATATAGCGTATGGCAACCGAATAGAAGTTTGTTATTCATTTTTTTTTTTTTTGTGGTCGCCAAATGTTGGCTCAGTCTGCTGTATGCATGTATGTGTGTGGTATATTTTATGGTTTCTCGCATGTGTTTTCGTATTTAATAAACTGATTAGATAAGATACACACACACACACACACACACACGCACACAGCTTGTGCGTTGCGATTACACATATACGGCATATAAAGAAATCAACTTGAAAGCGCGATAAGTGCAACTATGAAGCTGCCAGCCCGTTAGACGTTGTATATATGCATGCATGTATGTACATACATATTTATATATACTACATACATATGCGATTACTCTCGGAATAGGGGACTTTTGATGGTGGGGTGGGATTGTTTGCGATTCGGTTACGGGAATCGTGCGGCACGCGCTGCCAATTAGTTTAATTAATTGAGGTCATAATTTATGGCATAGTTCGCACCTAATTAATTTGTAGTTCATATTACGGGGATTACTTGGTCGCAAAGCAATCCACGTAGCACTTGCTTACTTTGCCAGTTTCCTGTGATAGCACCCCCTCATCCCGTGCACTTTCCCTCCCCCGTACTGCCTGTGCTTGGCTTGTTATGGCAGTGCTACCATATAAATATTTGCTGTGAACTAAAAATGGTAACAAGCCTTAAAGGTAGGCACAGCTTTCCAGTTCGGCAGAGGCAAGATAAAGATTGGCACAGAGAGTGAGCGAGGGAGAGAGAGAGGGAGAGGGAGAGAGTAGTCAAAAGTTATCAAAAAGCTGCTTGGCATTCCAAAGCCATGGGACGGGGCATTTGTGTGAGCTTGACGTGAGCGCCATACGAATGTGACTCAGGTGATAAAGAGCTGATCACGGCAGCGATTTTAAAATCTAAAGAAAACACACAAAGTGTGGGCAAAGTAAAAAACAACAATGGCCCAGAATGCATAGAACTAGATACTTTCTACTGATTAAAACCTAACGATGTTTACACAAAAGATACACACACACACACACACACACACACTCACACCGTAAGAGATACACCTGCGTTATATACTGCGCAAGGTCACCAAGTTGCTTGTGTAAATATGTGCGTGCATGTGTGTGTATGCTTATTGAGTATCCAGCTAATATATTGGCTCGCATTGGCGATTTGGGCAACTTAAAGTTGCGTTGCAATGCACAAGACACGTACTTATCGATAAACGTAATCGAACTCGCACTGGTATTTGCAGTATTTTATACGCGTAGGTGTAGTAGTAGTAGATGTTTTTTCTTTTTTGCAACAAATCAATCGAAGAACACGTCCGTCTCTGGCGATGACGTCTGTTGATCAGTGTAACGAGCGTATTTGGCAAACGCGAAGAGAGCGCACGAAGAAGAAACGCGAAGAACGAATGCGAAAAACAATTTTTAACTGACGGCTGAAACAACCGATCGCTTCGGCAGTCGTCACGCAACTGAGAACGGGTAACCGAGTGGGAGAGCCGCTTGAGTGGCGGCTGTTGGTTGTCTTGACGCCTGAGAGAGCGCAAGTACTGAGAGCAAACAGTGCACTCTAAGAAATATTGTACACGATTGGGTTTAGATTGCTTGAAAGAAGAAACATGCGTTTAAAATCAATTAAGTGTAACTTGGAACACTTGATATTATTTCCTTTTGCCCTGAATTGGTTTTGTTTTTGTTTTATACATATATTGCTTAATACATATATAGGGAAATTACTTACTTTTATTTTAAAAATATGTGTCTATGTACCAGAGTCTCTTATTTCTGTGATAAAGCAAATGTTCGAGGCTTTGTATACCCTTTGACCATTGGACATTGTCAAAAAAGGGTGAACTAAGTTTGAAGCAGGCTGAAAAAGGCGTGGCAGACCTTACAACGTACATATATGCAAATATTCCTAATTAGGATGACTAGCCGTTAAAAACACTTGTAAGTGTATTTTCAACGGGTTTTCATAGTAGGGCGAACGGTATGCTACTCTCTAACTTACTCGTGCATAAATTAACTATTTAATTATAAACGCACAAGAGTACTATTATTATATTCAGTTGTATGCATTACGCACGATTTAAAACAAGATGTTATCGAATGTGGTTAAAATTCCCATTGTACATTTATTTTTACAATATATAAAACTCAAGACAAAATGTACCCATGTTTAAATTGTATATTTATATTATTTTAAATTCAAGTTCTTTTTAAAGCAATTTTATAAATTCTTAAATTCATTATGTTTAAAATATGGTATATAAACTAATTTCATGTGGAATGCCAGATGTGTAAATATATAATGCAAAAGGCACAACCAAATTAAGCAACGCCTTAAATCCACTTGCGTAATCCCATAACCAGAACGTAAACGTTGCTGTCATTACCAATTAATCAACGACTTGACCGCGCTTGTCTTCGCATGCGTGCCCGTTAAGTCAATGTAACTGTAATTAAAGCTCCCCCATAAATGGGCCGAGACCGACCTAAGTAATGAGTGTGTGGCTATTTATGTATGTATATGTATGCGTATGTCACGAGACAAATTCACGTTTGCGAGCATATTAGGCATTAATTCCAATTACCACTGTGCCCTGCATTGGACAATGCCTAAAAAGGGCGGCAAACTCTTTTAAAATACTGACAAGTCAGGGGTTAATGCGTGGGTCGTGGCCTACGCAAAGCGCAGAGAAGACCGGAAAAATTATAAATAAATATGCAGCAGTGCCAATTAGGAACAGCTACTTAAGTTCCACATGAGCAACATGTGTGCTTAAGTGTGCTGGTGAGTGTGTGTGTGTGTGTGTGAGAGAAGAGTGCAGGTTTCACCAGACTAGCAGGTGCAGGGTAGCAGGTGTAGGCCTCTGCATCCCATATTGCACAATGTGATTCTTTTAAGTGCTTGTTCAAGGTCAAATCGGGGCGAGCAAAGAGATGGCGCTCTGGGGTCCACACTCTCATTTTCTCAGCTGCACTTTCATTTTCCAGCAGACGATGCAATCTATTTTTCATTACAAAAATACATACATACATATTTGAATAAAAGGGCCCAGAAGCAGGCGTCAAGATAATATTGCATGCATTTCCCGTTTCCGGTCGGGTTCTGTGTGTGTGAGTGGATTGCACGGGTGGTGCTGTCTGCTGCTTGTTTGCTATTTCTGTACAGCACTCATATTCCGTATCTTATCTTGTGTACGCGCTAGCATACAAGCAGCCGGTATAAGGGTGAGTGGTAGCGGCAGAAGCGTAACTGCGATGAAGTGACAAAAACAAATATAATACGTTCTTATTGCAGAGTGTTAAAAAATCGAAACTAGCTTGCAATGTTGAGACTTATGATTCTTAAAGAAAGGAAAGAACTGACAAACGGGCTTGTCCGTTACTCGAGGCAGTTTAAATTTGACCGCCTATTTAACATTTTATAGCACTAAGTGCTAAAGCACTTCTGTTATGCATGTTGTACAAGAGAGTTTCTCAAAAAAATTATTAAGCAACTAATGCATTCTACCCCACCCCTTTGAGCTCATCCACAGAGTGACTGTTGGTGGTTTTTTGTATTCCTTATGTTGTAAACAAACTACCGTCGTAGCACGTTAGTACATTTTAAGGAATACAAATACCACCACAGTGGTTTTAACAGTGCTGCCCTGTTTACGGTTCGCAATGTCTTCAATATAATTCGTCTATCATATAAACATCTGGTTTTGTTGTGTGCTGTGTGAACTAGTTCACTTGAACGACAGCTTCAAACTATCGTGTATCATTTTTGCCAACAACATTTTTAGCAAAAATAAAAAATGGTAATTATAATTAAACGCCAATATTTCTATATATGTACTAAAACTCTGTTCAAATAACGCTTGCTTGCAGTTCTCATTGTTGCACAAAGAGGAGAACGCTCACGAAAATGCACTCTGGGCATGCGCCTGGGGACGCGACCCAGAGCCGGCAAGCGCAGACGACGAAAACACACCGCCAGAGGAGCCAAATCCATTTGATTTCGACAAAAAGGAACCTAAACCAAACGCCTTTATTGTTACCGGCGGCCTCGATGATCTCGTCAAGGTTTGGGATTTACGCGAAGATAACACACTAAAACTACGACATCAGCTGAAAGGCCATGCGCTGGGAGTTGTCTCTGTTGCCGTTAGTTCCGATGGTCAAAGTAAGTGAAGTGAAATGCAGAAAGCAAAAATTGCAGAAAACAAAATGAAAATACTCTCCTCCACAGCCATTGCCAGCAGCTCGCTAGATTCCAGCATGTGTCTTTGGAATGCCAGGACGGGTGAAAAGAAACATATGCTTACTTTCGGCCCTGTTGATTTGTGGACTGTTGGCTTCTCGCCGTGCAACAAGTATGTCATCTCGGGACTAAACGATGGCAAGATCTCAATGTACAGTGTGGAAACTGGCAAGGCAGAGCAGGTGCTGGACGCTCAGAACGGCAAATACACATTAAGCATAGCATATGTAAGTTCCAGCAAATTTGCCTTGGCAGATCTCATCATTCCATATACATATATGTTTTTAGAGTCCCGATGGTAAATATATTGCCAATGGAGCAATCGATGGCATCATTACTATCTTTGATGTGGCCGCTGGAAAAGTGGCACAAACACTCGAAGGACACGCCATGCCTGTGCGAAGCCTGTGCTTTTCTCCCAACTCGCAAATGCTGCTTACCGGCTCGGACGATGGCCACATGAAGCTCTACGATGTGTAGGTTGAGATAGAAGTTGATCAATCATGTGTTAACATGCTTCCCATTTCTAGTGCCCATTCCGATGTGGTTGGTACGCTGTCTGGTCACGCTTCCTGGGTGCTATGCGTCTCCTTTTCTGAGGATGGCAAGCACTTTGCCAGCTCGTCTAGTGATCGTAGCGTTAAAATCTGGGATACAGCAGAACGCAAGTGCCTGAACACCTTTAATGAGCACACGGATCAGGTGTGGGGCGTAAAATACAGTCCCGGCAACGACAAAGTCATTTCAGCCTCGGAGGACAAGTCTCTCAATATCTACTACTGCCCACCAAATGCCATTGTGTGATTTTGGTTGTAAAATAAATCGTAGGTTTAATTTAACAAGTATTTAACTAATGAAGACTCTCGTCGATTAGATCGTTTCTAACTAGGCTTTACTACTGTCTGCGTCTACTGGACTTGGCTTCTCATTGAGCAGCTGCTGCTTAGCCTGGGACAGCCATTTTTCCTTGTACTTCTTGTCAGGTATATAAACACTGAAGGTCTTGAAGTAGTGCAGAATGTTTTCTGCAAATTAAATATCCAGATGTAACTGATCTCAATCTTAATTTGAACATCTTTCGAATATCTTACCAACATGCGCTTCCTTCATCTTGTAATCATCGGAAATTTTTTTGGCCGTCCACGTTTCTGGATCTATCTGGTGATCGTTGATAAACTGCAATGCCTGTCGCAGGGTGCAGTGTCCGTGCAAAACGCGTGTAGGCTCCATATATCCGTATTCGTAATCGATTGGGGTTGTACGCTCTAAGGGTAACGCACGTTTCTGTATGTCAGCATTTTCAGCTAGTATTTGTTGTTCTTTGCGCTCAATAACACGATTTATCTAGCAATGGAAAAGGATTTAGCTATGCAGTTCTTTTGGCATACCCGCATTTAACTTACAAATTGATCCTTTGATGTTACATAAACATCTTTCAGTCGTATGTCTAAGCCGGCGTCCTTCCTACTCAGAGTGTCGGCAATATTGGGTTTCACTGTAATTGCAAAAAGAATAATAAATATCTAACATTCATATAGTATATGACCAATAAGTACTTACTCTCTAGGGTACGTTCCAAGTCGCGCAAGTTCGATTCGTATTTGGGAGCCGGAACGGGTTTCTCGCGTTCCAGCACGCGATGCGCTCGATTCTCGACATTAAAGCGATTTGCCTTCCGAGCCACCACCGACATGACCTTTCCCATGTCGAAATTCTTAAAAATTAATTAATAATTTCTATTTGATTAGTGTTTTGGAGGTGCCAAAACGCAAGCAGAAATAAACGAATAACATTTGTAAACATAACCAACAAAAGGAGTGTTGGTTAACATCGAGCAGTACTGTTAAAGTCCCACATAATCAAGTGCTGTACACAGCTGCGAAGAGTGTTGTGCATCGCATGTCGCAAAACCAAAACAAATCGTTGAAACAAGCCGACAATAAATAAAGAATTAGAAATAAATTTTTATTAAAGTATATTAAAAATATGATGTCTGGGCTGGGTGGTAGCCTCAGGCTTTGCACCCGTACGGGAAGTTTACAGAAAATGTTTGCCGCCCGCTACCAGAGCACCAAATCGAAACGTGCTCAGCATGCCGAGCGGATGACACGCTACAGCGCCGAGTTTCCAGAAAAGCTGCTCTCCAAAAAACAAAAGGCTGCTTCGCACATGTATGTGGCCAATGCACAAATAGCACAGCAAATTGATGATTATCTGGAGCCACATTTTCGTCAATTCAAGTGTGACACTGTTTTGGAAGTAAACCCAGGACCAGGTCACTTCACTCGTAAACTGCTCGACCGGGAAAATCAGTTTCGTAAGATCATTCTGGTTGAGCAAATGGATCATTTTATGCCTGGTCTGCAGGAATTGCATGCCTTGTATCCAGACCGCGTTAAGGTACGTCAGGGCGACTTTGTTGGCCTTGGGAAACTGGCTTTTATTGATAGAATGGACAGTGGAACACGCGTGGCTGACATGCTGAGCGATGTGCCGCAACGCGCTTTTAAAGAAGGTAAGCATTTAAGTAACCTTTCCCTAGCCTAATAACTGCAATGGGTTCGTTTTTCAGATATCAACGTGCTTGTGTTTGGCGCCGTGGGATCGTATGCGTTACTAAAGCATCTGGTCAACTCACTTTTATTCCAGACAAGCCTCTACAGCTGGGGACGTTGTGAAATGATTCTGGCCTTGCCGCCGCCCATTTACATTGTACGTATTGTGATTAAGATAATCTGCTACCTAAGTAATGTCTTTGCATCTTATCTTCAGCACTTGACCTGCTCCAATGAGATCGGTTATCTGATGTATCGCTCTATGTCCGTGCTGTTTCAAATACTCTTTGAGCATCGTTTTATAGCCAAAGTGCCACGGGATCATTTTCTGCCAGCTCAACAGGACTTAAATGTGAGGAAAGGCAGTAAACTTTTCAAAATCAAGTCTATCAATCCAGAGTACTTATATTTGGCGAAATTTGTGCCGCGCCGCAATCTACATGAGCTATGTCCTATTCAGGATCTACCTGCCCTTTGGTTCTTTATAAAGCAAAACTTTATAAGTCGTCGCAATCGTATTATTCCCAATCTGGAGTGAGTTCAATCGGTGAATTTACTGAATATCCTATTAACAACTTACATTTATAAACAGAAAGTGGGTTCCTGGCTGTGGACCACGACTGATCATAAATCACAATGCCACCAAACCGGTCTCATTTCTCCATGCCGACGAATCTGAGCAAGACTTGCCACAATTCTCTACAAGATGCACTACAATGAGCACCTGTGATTATTATCCTGGCATCAATATCTACACTCAGTTTGGAGATCTCTCGCCCAGTCAGGTGTTAACGCTCTTCACACAATTCCGCCAATGGCCTGAGTACAGTGAAAGCTCATTCCTGGCATCTATGGAGAATACACTGCTCAAGCTGGAAACGGCCAACGATGAGCAAAGTCTGGATGATGTGGTCAGTCTGGCCGAGGAGGATGACATAAGTAGTGAAAGTGTGGATGAGCTGCTCGAGTCCGTCGACGAACCCGCGCCAAAAATAACGAAAGGTCGCAGAAAACCGAAGCAGATTGCCGAGATTTGAGCTCATCTTTATGGTTGATTCACTTGTACATACATAAGTAATTGTTATTGTTGCTTTAAGCTTAAAAGTTAAAAACTCAGTTTTGTTTACAACTTGTTGACGTGACCCAGTTTTATCGTGCGGCCGGACAACGGCCTTGGGTGGACAGACGGCTACCGCGTAGACATTTCTCGGCCAATTCAACAAAGTAATCTGCTGGTGCAACTGGCTGCACATCGTCTGTGTCCGAAAACCGTGTCTCCAGCTGCATTGAAAGCTGCACACAGTCCACCATCAGCGTCTTTGGATTGACGCCCAATACGAAAGTTAACTCCTTGTTGGGGCAGGGGTTGTCGCTTTCCTTATTGCTGCCAAACTGGTAGCATTTTCTATTTATCATAAAATGACCATCCTGACGACACGCGTTTTGAACACATTCCGGTATGGATTTCTCCTTGTACAGCACAAGCATTTCACCCGCCTGGCAAGGGCCTTGGCGATACGCTGGATAGCAGGCATCGGTTTCTGGGTAATATATCGCCGCTGGACGTGGGAAATACACGGGCATTGGTTATTATTAATCATTATTGTTTTTATTATGTCATCGCAATGTAAATCTCACCTGGGGCGCAATCGCAAATCCAGTCATTGGGCTGATCACCTGGGTAAAGCAGTTGGTAGCGAGCGCAGCGGGCGGGCGAATAGAGCGGCTTACGGCCCTGCGGGCACAAGAACGAGAGAGAAAGTGTGTGTGTGTGTGTGTGAATTCTTGATGTAGTCTTGCTAGCAGCCTGGCTTGGTCTTGCTGCCGTTATCAGTCGACGTTAAGGTCGCTCGTATGGTCCGCTTACCGCAAGATTCATTTTTTTCTTATCAACGTCGGCATCCTCCACAAACGCAAGCTGTGCGTTTCCCATATCAACAATGACAACAAGAAACAACGCACAAAGCATAAGCAGACGCAGCTGATACATTTTGCTTATTTTGATTTTTAATTTCTTTTATCTATATGCAAAATATTCCGCGTCCGTTGTGCTTTAAACAGGCTCGACTTGAGACTAAAGTTTGCCGTATGCGGTAGTAACCTCTCCGCACAGCGTTTCTCTTTGTACTGATCGCTTTGGCGGGGAGCTCTGGGAAATACACACATAGCTCAAGCTTAGCATTGGTGCATAGGCCCCACCTACCTACAGCCAGACAGAGACACACACACACGTCTATTTGAACTAAGCAACACTTATACAAATGTTAATGGGCATGTTAACAGTGCAGTGTAAATGGCCTCAAATGTTAAGTGTTCGTTAGGGCTGCCAGCCTACTTTGCGAAACTATGCAATAACCGCTTAATGTGAAAATGGCTTATAATATATTTATCTGTAACTACTTCTCTTAAACTATTTTTGATCCAAAAAATACAATAATAATCCAAAATATTTAAAATTATGGTTCAGCATTGAAAAATCAAAATCTGGCAACCCTGTCGAGTACTTCCAGCTGTGTTTTTGTATACATATCAATAACACAGAAAGTAGAAAAAACAGAAATTACCAAGATATCTAAGCTTAGAATTATAGAAAATATAGTGAATTTTTGCAAAAATGGATGATGAGGATCCCACAGGTAAAATCGGAAAGCTTTTCCAACTGTTCATGGAGCTAAATATTTCGAAACTATTGCGCAGAAATCGATGAAACAAACTCGAGCAATGCAACTGCAGTTGCAGAAGACATTCAGGTGTCTGAGGCAGGGCCGGAGGAGCAAGAGAATGCAGCAGCAGCAGACGACGCAGATGGGGCCGCAATCAGTGCAATAGATGCCGTTGCAACGGCACAAGAAAACAATCGAGCGAGATTGGAAAATATGCTCGAGGAAGTGGACAGTATGTTTGAAGAGGTCAGTGAGCTGATGGTCGATGTCACTGACCTTATGCGACGTGCCAACGAACTGAGGGAGGAAACGGAATCGGTAACGCCTCCGCCCACAGCCCCCAACGATATTGAGCAGGAAGTGGAACAGCAGCCGCCGGTAGCCAATGACAGTCCCAGTGATGCAAGTGTTCATTCAAGGCACAGCGGCAGCGACATGTCCCTAGACAGTCCAGGTAGTGAAGGTGAGTTCCGAATTAAAAAAAAACTATACGGATTTGAAATAAGCATATACTTGTTCACTGTGCAGATGATTCGGATTTGGAGGCTATGCCACGCTGGGTAATGCCTGCCTATCGCGTGCGCTCGGCAGTAAATATGATGGTGTCACAGGCCAGGAATCAAGATGGAGGCATTGCGACACTGTTGCGAAGGGAAAACTTTTTGCAGCGTGTGCGAAGCATGGTCTTCCGCCAAGATCGCATTCGGAACATAGCCTCCGATGATACCAGCCCCGAAGGAAGCAATGCTGTTTCACCAGAGACAACAGAGCCCCCACCAGCGCTACATGACATTGATATGGAGGAGGGTGTACGTTTTGACACGAATTTGCCAGCAGAACACTCTTATTTCGGAACGAATCTGAATCGAGTGCCAGGTGTGGATTATCTGGAAGTTGGCAGTACTCATCGGATGCTCATATTTATGCATAAGCACATACTCTTCCCGGGCGAGGTACTACCATTTATGATTGACGGCAGCATTATCGATGAGGAGGCGAACGACAGTGGTCACGATGGTGTCATCTTTGCCGTTGCCTTTCCACTAAAGCCCCTGGATGAGAGCCCACACAAGCTATACGGAGTCACCTGCCAGATCTACGAGAAGGGCGACAGTGGACGGCATCTTGTTTTCTACAAGTCTCGAGCATTGCAACGGATTGCCATTAATTACGACGATATTCAAGGGTGAGTGGGTGATTGGAGTAACTCTGTTGATGTAGTTCTTATAAAGTAAATTTTTTGTAGACCACCCCCCTACATTGCTAACCATCCGACGAGCAAGTGCTACAGCAAGGTTAAAATATTGCCGGAATACTTTCTTCCCGAACCGCTCAAATGTCTTGATATGGGATCGCTGAATCGATTTCGAGACATCCCCTCAATGCAGGATAAGTTCCAACGATACCAACTGACTAGCACGCCATGGCCATTGGAAGCTTGTCAGGAATACTCGTACGAACATATTGTGGAAAAGGCGCGCAAAAAACTTGAAATACACAAGATCGACACAATGCCAAAGTGTCCCATTCAATTGTCCTTCTGGCTGGTACGCAACTTGCATCTCACCGAGAAAATGATGCGTCTAACGTTTCTAACTGACTCGGTCAACACAAGGCTGCAGCTCATCGGCACAACACTAAAGCAGGAGTCTTTGTTCTATTGTCGATATTGCAACAGCAGCCTGGCTCATTGTTCTGATCTATTTGCCATGTCCAAGCATGGCGTGCAGACGCAATACTGCAACTCAGGTAAATGAAAGTGCCACATATTACAATCATACTCAAATTCATAGTATGTGTTGTCTTTCAGCTGGATATATTCATGAGACCAATACAGTGTATCGGGTCATTTCTCATGCCATCGGTTACAGTGGAGAACCATCCACCGAGTTCAGCTGGTTCCCTGGCTATCAGTGGCACATAATTATTTGCAAGTTTTGTGCACAGCATGTGGGTTGGGAATTCAAGGCGGTTGAACCGAACCTGGCGCCCAAGGTGTTCTTTGGCCTGGCTGGATCAAGTGTTCGCATTGGAAAAACCACAGAACGGACATCCACAAACGGCAGCACGTATGTGGTACGAAATCTTCTTCGTCTTGTCTCCCGGGAACTTGAATGAGGTTGGCGACTGGTGAAACGTGTTGGACGCTTCTGTTGCTGTTGTTGTCAACGATCTGACATTCGTCGACACCCAGAGCTGGATCTGGAGCTGCGCAATCCCTAGCTAGCTTGAAGCATTTACATAAATTCGTTTCACAATTTCGCTTAGAATATTTACAATATTGAATATTCTCTTCTTTTTTCGAGTACTATATTAAAATTAATTAATACTTATGATAACACTAGGTTAAATGATTATATGATTTATTATATCCCAACTAACTTTTTCAATATACTATACAGATACAGTAATCGATGTGTGGCAGATCTCTCTTAATTCTTTAGCAATGCAGCAAATGAGGTCGAAAGTTTCTGGAAAAGATATTTGAGTTTATTAAAGGTTTATCGTATTCTTTGAAGAAAAGCTTACCGCTTTACAGAACGGGCACAGGCCAAAGGAGACTTCCAGAAAGGTTTTGCCCTCGATCAACGTGTCAAACCATTCCTTGAGGCATTCCGCATGACATTTGAGCACGCAGCGCGAGTTGTCACACGAGACAAGAGGCACTTCGCCGTTGTCCAGTCGGTAGACAAAGCAAATGTTACAATGCTGTTCTTCGTGCTTCTGCGGATGGTCAAGATCGCCGCCGCATGCTGGCATTGGAAAGTAGCACAAATCGAAAATACGCAAGAGATTCTTATGCATGTCAAGCTCGGTATCCCAACTGCTTAGTCCATCGCTTAAAACATGCCGCAATTGGGTGACCTCTTCGGTTGGCCCTATAATATTCACAGCCATTGAGCCATAGCTAGAAAATGGATCAGCGATGGTGACCTTTAGATACACTCGATCTTTGAGAGGAAACACCCGGTAATTATGCTTGGTGGAAATTGGAGACGGCTGTAGCACATCACATAGCTCATCAATATCTAAGAAAGTCTCATAGAATGGACGCAAATCATCCAATAACTTAATATAGAGATTCAGGATGTCTATCAATGTACGTGAGTTGCCATCTAGCATATCCTTTAGTAGCACACAATCCGGCAGGCTGTGCTGCAATAGCCGCATTGTGGGCAGTTCCAATTCGAGATAATGTGCCTCATGTTCGGCAAAGTTGCTAAAGCGTATGCGTGTGCATCTTTCATCGAGTTGCAATTTGTACTGCTGTGGCTTATGTAGTTCCAAAATTTCTGCATAAATATTTCTTTGCTTGTCCACAGCAACGTCGGGTGAAATTGTTTCCGGCTGTTGCTGCGCCAAATGCGAGAGTAAATCATCGAGAGTCCAGTCTGCTTGCAATGGAAGATTCTCACAGCTGTAGTTCTTGTACTCTAAATGCTGCTGCACATATAGTTGAAAGTTGTGAAGTTCTGGAAAATGTGGTAAACAGAGTTTCAAACGCATTCGCATGTCCCGAATGGAAACTACTCCGCTAATGATGTAGGCATTGTCCTTATTACGCTGAAACACCAATCCAGGGAATTTTTGAGCCCATTCCCGCGTTAAAATGCTTTCTTCGGTACTCATTCATGCGAATATTTATTTAAAAAAAATTGTAAACAAAAGTGTGGTCAATTTCTTAAAGTGTGACCAGCCCAGCGCGCCATAAAGTATCGAGAACAATTATAAGTTGTGGTGGTTTGTCGATAGGGAAGCAGGCAGTTATCGATAAGAAGATTAATTTAAAATTTTATTTTAGGGAAACTAGCCTCAACAAGTTTGAACAGCTGTGCCGGCTATATTTGTTTGATACTTGACTGTAATCTTACCAACTTTCCCAGCTACTCATGGTCGTAATAGTTGCGTATACTTATTTGGTAGATGTTTCCCGCTTATCAGGCGAATTTTATGTTATTTACCTGATTTTGACGTAGCGTAGACAGCGCAGACACCTGCCGACTATACAATGTTGATTCGTTGTGTTGGGCATTCAATTTAATTTTTTTTCTTTTTTCAATTTGTAACACCTGCGCAAAGTGGCCATCGATAGCCATCCGGTCAGCGTTTGATAAACCTACCTCAGCTTTGTCATCACTTTCGACCGTTTGCTATTTAAACTTCCATCAATGCGACAATAGTTTCATTCCAAGTATTGACCTGCTGCAGTCGCTTTCTTGTCCTAGTCAAAGACACTTAAAATACATTTAGAAAAATGTTTCGTACTGTTTTGCTAACAATTGCTTATCTGTTTGTGGTGGCCAGCGCAACGAACATCCAAGAATGTAAGTGAAGCACAAACAGGACTCGGCATGGAGTGCAGGAATAGCATATTGACATCAGATTACTTTTAAATCTACCTTTTTCAAGGTTATGTCAGTCTAGTTATATATTTAAAGTCGGACATATTTACAAATATATAAAATGAATGCCGAATTTCATTGAACTTTGCGCACATGACTGTGCATAGAAATCTATTGCCGCCTAATCTGAGCGCTTTAAATAAATTCTGATTAACTATGCGCTCCATAAACGGAAGCCAAGAAGTGCTATGTAACCTGTATGTGCATGCATGTATATAGCATGGCTGTATATATATAAAGCACATGAAAATTTATAATCAAAACAGCCGACACTCTGGTCGATAAGGCTTATCGTTAACGCGCTACCTAATCAAGGAATGCAAAGCGTTTGCAGAAAAAATGTAGCATACTTTTGAGAGCTGCACTAAAAGCTTTTCTTTATCTTTCATAGGTAAAAATAAGCCACTCCCACTGAGCGTTGTGGTGCATGACTGTGATGAACCTCCATGCGTGGTTTACAAAGGACAATATGCGATTATGGATGTGCAGTTTTTGGGCGGTAATTAAACTTTTTGAAACTATTTTGCAAACATTGCTAACTCCTTTTGTGTTTTATTCCGATAGACAAGAACAATCTGTCGAACATAACGACAAAGGTGACTGCCAAGGTATTCGGCATGAACATGCCATACGACCTTCCCGAAGAGGTCTCCAATGTCTGCTCCAATCTGTTGTACGGCGCCATGTGCCCCATCGATAAGGACGAGGATGTCACGTACAGGTTCAACTTTTATGTTGAGCCCATGTTTCCGGAAATCACTGCCGACGTTACGGTCACCCTAAACGACGCTAATGGCGATGCGATTAGCTGCTTCATTTGCAGCTGTAAAATTCGCAAGGGTCCCTCATCGCGTAACGATGACCAATTGCTTTTGGAGTCTTCCGAGCAGGAAATCGAGGCATAGAACACCGCGCGACGCGACACTTGTAAGCAGACTGACTCGTCGTCTGCCTAAATTGTTTGACTAATAAACTTTCTAATCTCAGTGATAAATTGTCGATTTTGTTTACTGATGCTACGTCATCTGTGCCTTCCTTGGACCTTCCAGTGCACCAGGTTTCTGCGCAATCGGCACTAATTTAATCATGCTTCGATTACGGCCTAATCGATTGATAAGATTCCACTTAATGACGTTGCGATTTGCACTTAAATTTTTTAGCAATTTGAAATTAGAAATTTATTATGATATTGCCTAGGTGTAGCCTTAATACTAATAAAATCCGTGTTGATAATCATTTATTGACCGGCAGCAGGTTTTTTGATTTGACCATATGGTCAACACTTTGGCGTTTGCAGTAGATAGGGCTGCCATTTCTAAGTGCAAAGCGACACGCGAAGAAATTAGAGTGCAGTTTCAGAATCTTTAAATATAAGAAGAGCATATAAGTAACATTTTGAGGAGTATATAAAATCCAAGTTAATGAATGTTTCTTAACTTTCAAAAATTTAGGGAATGTTGGAGAAGTTTTCAACTTTGAGTTCACTTTATTAATATAATTAAAGAAACTCTCTGGAGAATAAGTTTAATAAAAAGAAAATATACGTGTATATAAGTTGTTATTATATAAAATAATGAGGTTATTTAAAAGATATGTTTAATATATT
Source organism: Zaprionus ghesquierei (assembly GCA_018904095.1). Classification (NCBI taxonomy): domain Eukaryota; kingdom Metazoa; phylum Arthropoda; class Insecta; order Diptera; family Drosophilidae; genus Zaprionus; species Zaprionus ghesquierei. The sequence continues at coordinate 3,463,372 of JAEIGP010000676.1, forward strand.
GTTTTTATTTAAAAACAAACAAAGTCTTTAACTAAATGAAATTCCAATTTATGTTAAAAGTTTTGAGATGATTTAAGACAGGATGTTCGTGCCCATTTCTTGCAGTGTAAGATGACCCACACTCTCAGGCGATACTTTGATAAGTCATGAATCGCTTTTTGTTTTTGCCTTCTTGATAGCCCGGTACATTTCTCTTCGGCCCTCGCCACACTCTTCTAACGGTTAGGGCAGAGTTGCCTGATTTGCTTGGCTGCATGCGCGAACAGGTGTGTCAGGAGTGAGTATAGTACTTCTACCTTATCAATGAGAATGTTTTTAGCGTCTCAATTAGCTCCGGGACAAACTACTGCATGTGCTGGGGATCGCCGAACTTTTACGATTGTTTGCACTTAAACGGCTTAAATTAAATCTCGAGTGGTTACTTTTATGATCTTGCTGTAAATATGTAATCCTAATTAATCGATAGACGAAACTTTCAGTAAAATAAACATACGTTTTTGTTTTAAAATATATTATATATGTGTATATTGATTAAATTATCACAGTATTAAAAATTCAATATTTCCAATATTTTTAGTAGGTATTCATTTTTTGCCTGCAACTCATTAGTTCAGCCAGTTTAGCTCGTAAACCTTGGAGGCGCTGCTGCTGCCCTTCTTAACCTTGATATCGCAGACGAAACAGGTTGCAGTATCACTATCCTGATCCACCAGATAGATTTCAATTTTCACACCAATTTCAGGATATTCACCAATGGGGAAGGCAAAGAGGTAGGTAACATCTTCGGTGGGATATAGCGGACAATAGGCGCCATACATGAGATTGGGACACACAGCAGCCACATCTTCGGGCAGCTCGTAGGGCACCGTTATAATTCCCAATGTGGTAGCCTTCACAAGAGTTGTCAACTTCGTGATGTACTTGTCCACGGCAAAATCAATCTCAAAGAGCTGCGTAGTTCCCTTGATTATATCACAGGGAGGCGTTACACATCCATGAACTCGCACCTCCAGCGGGTAAGGTTTACTGCCAGAACCTGAGAGCAAAAAATAATCATTGTTAGTTATCTTCATCTTGAAGAAAAGAAGAAGAAAATCGTATTGCTTACAGCGCTTCACTTCTGTGGCGGGCTCCTTCTCGATGGGCTGAGCTTCGCAGAGCAGCGAGACGAATAGCAAAACGCTAACGTAGATTACCGATTTCTGTTGCATTTTTCTTTGGCGTTGATCTTCGTACATCAGTTGTGAGAAATATGAGCTACATTGAAATGCTGACTTCGTATTTATAGTTGACTCGGCAGGTTAATTTGAGTGATTTCCGTCGGTCTGTTTATCTTATCGATCCAAGGCGTTTTTGATTTGTCAGCTTATGGAAACTGCCCCAGACAATTGAGTTTTTTCCTGCAGGAGGGGAACGTTAAGTATAACGACTAAAAACGACTTTCGACCTCATAGTATCGTGTAAGTTTCGGGCTCTGAAAGTGTTTTTTTTTTTTAAGAATTGGGCCACGCCCTTTACAGTAAGCGACGTGTCGTTTTCTGAGAACAACTCTTGGAACAACTTATTTGGGAACCCTTACCTCAGACAGGAAATACATCGAATTGTTCTGAATCGCATTTAAATTATTTAGGAAATGTTAACTTAGAATATTTATTTAGGTTTTTTTTACTGAAGTTAAGATGGGTTAGATGTTATGTTTAGGTTGTTACATGTTTTATTTTTCGTCGATTTTAAAATTGTATTTAGTATAGATTCTTAGCTGACTTTTTACCACTGAGTGATGCGTTGGTCTTGATATCAGAAGCATTTTCTTTCAAAATTTCTAAGTATCTAATATACCTACTTACTAAGCGAAACCATTTCAAAAACTTAAAGAAACCCCCGAAGAAAAACAGAAGTTTCAAGCAAAGCCACTGACAATGAAACTTCAAAAAAAAACCTCCGAAAGAGACTAAAAGTAAGCTGATAAATATAATTTTCCCCCTAATACAGCAAAGGTAAAAAGCGACGAGATGAGTTTGTTAGATTTGCGAGTAAGTAAGTACATGAGCCACAATTTGTGCGACAACCCTCGCCATGTTGTGTTTTGCACAAGAAAGGAGGAAAATATTGCAAAGCTGCGAAACAGTGGGTGGGTAGCGGTGGGTGGTGGTGGGTCGACATGTGTGGGCAGCGCAGCATGAGATTTCCGCCTACTCGCCTTTGAAATCGCCCTACCCCCCGCCCAACCCTCCCGCTACCTTAAATGTCACATGCTGCACTGTTGTAATTGTTGTGGCATTATTCGATATGTCAAAGCAATGCCAAAATCCTATACAAAATGTGCTCGCTACGTTTCTTTTGTGTGTGGGTGTGTGCGTGTATATGTGCGTGTGTGTGTGTGTGTTGTGAGTCTCCGTGTGCTGGCGTATATCACCGTCAGGGCTTTTAGCCTCTTATTCAATGGCAACGGAACCGCAACATTTGATTAGCATCATTGGCTCCGCATTGATTTTTCCTATCTGCGATATGGTATATACTTCTATTTTCAGTTCAGTTTTTGTCTAATGCAATTATCTGAACCGGAAAATCTTGGCTCTGAGCTCCGTGACAGACAGACAGACAGACAGACAGAGAGGGACATACGTTTACATACTTTCACAGGCGAATTACTTACCCCAACTTCCGTTTGCACTTTTGTGCGAATCCGGCGAGTACCTTTTGCTTTTCGTCTCTCTTTTTGCATATTCCCAAATGAATTTCCCATTGGGCTTTTTATGCCGCTCGAGGATTTTGAAGCTCACTATGCCCCATGCGTCTTTTACAATCAATAATACCTTGCCGAAATGTTCTTGGGTTGTTCTTTTCTTTTTTTGTTTGCCTTACGCAAATATTGATTTTCGTCCGAAATTATCTGCAATAATGACATATTAATAGATGTATGGATTAACAAAAAAAAGGATAATTCTGAAAACTTTCATAAAGTAGATTTTTATAGGTTATGTTTTCTTTAAATCCTAACATCGCGACGCTTTGCTTAAATCGTGCGAGTCGATTTGAGTCTGTGCGAGCGGAATTGTTAGAATCTTTGTAACGGTTGTTTATAATTAGGTGAAGAGTATCTTACTGTCGAGTGCATTCAACTGTAGCTGTTGTTTTGCGCTTAAAATACGTATAGTATAAAATCCGTTCCAGTTTACAAATTCTTAGATTTTAATTTTAATAAGAAAGAATTTTAAAATTATGTTTAGCTCAGATGTTCAAAAGCAAACCTGAATATTTAAAGGAAATTTTAAATGGTTTTGTTTTTAGTATAATAATTAAATGGAGAATTATTAGTAAAAAAATCCAAACAATTTTGATGACAACTAAATTTAAAAATTGAAATCGATATATCAAGCCAAAAAATGTATTTTTAATTTGTTTTTAATTTATATTAATTGTGCAACTTTCAACAACGCTATTGAGTCTAGCAGGCCAGATAGAGCGCTATACGTTCTCTATTAAAATGGTATGAACTTTGAAATATATACATATATATTATTTCACTGGCTACAATCAGTAAGTTGCTGCCACTAGTATAAGGCAGCGCTATCTGTCTTTGCCGGCCCAATTAATTTGTCAAATTAAAGCTGACAACGAAAAGTCGAACAATTTGTCACACGAAGCGAGCCTCACCCTCTGGTCTCTCTCTCTCTGGGCGCATCCTGGCCTGTCTGAACTGTCACCCGGCACGGCCTCAATGTCCGTATCCCTTGTCCATTTCGGGCGTAATTCAATCGCTGCGAGTTGTCGTTGTCGTTGTCGTGCTTTGTGTGTCTCAATTAGGCGACAATTTGATTTTCGTGTTGTTAATTTTTCATTAAACTTTACAAAGCGTGTTTGATGACGCGGTCGTGTGTTGTCAATTAATAGAGGAATTTTCTGTATGTCACACCCAATTGTCATTGCCCGACGCACTGACACCCTGTCAACAGGTGTGCCGGAGAGGGTGAGCAACCCCAACAGTCCTTTGCTTACTTTCTGTGGCAATGGGCAGGTTTCGAGGTTTCGGGGTTTCGGGGTTTCGGACGAAAGTAGTTTTTCGAGTGCATTCAACTGTTCGCATTTTAACAATCTGTCATTCAATTTTCTTGCGGTCAGTTGGCCTTGAGTTGCGCAAAATTTTCACCTGGCTTTCCGCCCTGCCGCGCACTTTGATATTTTGCTCGGCAATTTGCATAGGCTGTCATGCAAAAATTATTAAATTTTTGCCCTGCCAGCCAAGCAGGCACTAATTAATTTGCCAACCTTACCTTCCCCCCCTCGTTTTCCACTCTCCTGTTGTGTTGCCGCGTGCGCTGTAATTAAACGAATGCAAAATTCATGTTTCCCGAAATCAGCAGAACATGCGTTTCAACAACTTTGCTGTCGAGCAATTTTCCTCTTTTCCTCACGTGTTGGCATTTAATTTCCTTGTCCTCTCCTCACGCCCCACGCCCCACGCCCCACGCCCCACGCCCCTTGCTCTTTGTCCTTCGTTCTTTGCGCCTGCTACGTAATTTCTTTGGCCTGAAATATGCACAAATATTTCTTGTTGCCAGCCTGAGAAAGTTCTGGCATTATTTGCATAAATATGCGGAATATGCCTGCACCTACATGTTGCAATACATAATTAAGATTTAACATTGTTGCCTGCGTCAAACGATTCCAACTATATAATTTCTCGATTCCAGTGAACGAGACGATAAGTTTCAACTGAAAAGGACCTTGAACGTGATGGGAAACTTGAAAGGGCACGGAATGGAACCTAATCGAAAGTTACTCTATATATAATATTGGATTCGTTCAAAATTCAATTCAATTTAATTTACACTGACGCGCAAGCTAATTAAGAAAATGCAAATTAAAGTAAATTGTCCACGCTCTTCAATGTTCAACAATTCTTCTTCTTCATACTCACACAGTGCCTGCTGCAAAATCATTTAGGCATTTTAATAATCTCTACACGTAAATATTTAAAAATCAATTTTCGAAAACAACAAGCAGGGCAACTGACTGACTCGCTCACTCACTCGGGCAATCTGTGGAAAATCGCTTAGCTAATTTGCATATAAAACAGTTGAAATTCATGTAAAATATGAGAATATTGATGAAATTTAGGCTGAAGTGTGCTGTCCAAAAAAAACTTCACCCCTTGATATTTTACCCGCTGCTGTTATTCTTGTTGTTGTTGTTGTTGTTGTTGTTATTGTTGTTGGGGTGCTGCTGTTGCTCTTCGGAAGTCAAGTGGGTGTAAGAAATTGTGTAAAACTTGTTTCAAATTGGCTATGCATATAAATTGACGTTAATACGAAGTGTTGCCAGCTTAGCCGATTTTCGATAAATCTGGCTCTTCTTAAATTTCAACAGCGAGACAATTTTTTTAACAGCGGGCATTGGAAACAGGAAACCAGATAACCATATCTGTCCTCATTTTCTCAATATTCAATAGGTGAAATTAAAAACAAATAAAAAAGGCTGTTTTTCCGCTAACAGCGCAACAACGTACTGTTAACATATTTAGCAGGTTTCTATGGCCCTGGTGGCAGCACTGGTCGGCACAGGCGAACTTGTCGCTCGCTCTTCCTCTCGTAGCAAGTAGCTTTCGAGTGGTTGTTGGGCAGCTGCCGCCCGAAAGTATGCTATGAAATGTGTCGCAGTTGATCGTAAGTTTCGTCACTTTGCCATGGCCCAAAATCATCGCTAATCGTTTGCTAATTTTATCGCCTGGCAATTGATAAGCTAGCAGCGTCCGTTCAGTTGCACTCAAGCAGCCCCCAAAAGCTAAACCGAGACCAGGTGTTATGTTCCGCCTTTAATCAGTTATGGCGCATGATTATAGACTAAAATAAGATTTGCTCAGTGCGTTCGTCTGTACCTAGTACACTATCAGTGGGATCACTTGGTACGCAGAATATGTTTGTTTTCAGGAACAACTGTTCTACACAATTTTCTATAAATACTACTCGAGATATTCTAATGAATAAACAAGTTCGAGGGGCTTCAGATTGATAAATAATTGGTCACACCTTCACACCGTAAAAAAGATACGTAAAGCTGAGATGATTATCTGCCTCAATTTTAAGACTTATGTTGATAGTTTTATCGTAGATTTGTTGCTATTATCTACATAAATTATATGTCATACATATAATAATGAATATAGATCTGATTCTTATGCACCCCATTACCTACGAATATTTAATAGACACGTAATTAGCCGAATTTGGCATTAGATTAACAAGAGTTAACCAACAAAAGAATAATAAAAATGGGTTGCCTAAATTGGTTGATTAGATTAACCAGGCAAGTGCAGGTGAACTATGATACCGATATGGCTTGAGTTTAGAGGCGCTTTGCTATAAAATAAACCGATGGCTCTGCACTGGCATCAAAACACAATTAGCTTTCGAGGAGCAAAGTGAATTCTGTCAAAGAACCCAAGAGCAAAATCAATCCAATTTAAGATGTCTGCCAGTGAACTAACTCTTTCATTCTGCCTGATCTTACCGTTGCTCTGCACATTGGTCAGTGCAGATACACCCGTTAGACAATGTGAGTAACCATGTGGGTAGCCCTTACTGGGGATGACTAATAAGTAGCTTATCTTTCCTCCAGGTGCCGATGCCAGCGATCCGCTGCCTTTGATGGTGCAGATCGATCAATGCGATACGTTGCCCTGTGAACTATGGAAGGGTACCGAGTCGGACATTGCCATTCAATTTGTAGCCAGTGAGTATTCCAGTCGCACATGCCAGACCAGCCGAGTCTAACTAATTGCCTTGTGATACGCCCAATTTAGCTCGCAATTCAATGCGTCACCTAAGCGCCCGCGTGCACCTGACCTCGCTGGGCGTCACTATACCCTACGAGCTGGAAGCTCAACGCAGCAATGTCTGCTCTAATCTGCTACATGGCGCCTACTGCCCCCTGGACTCTGGTGAAGATGTCACCTATCGCCTGCTGTTGCCTGTGACAAGCACACAGCCCGAGGTGCCTACACGTCTGCAGGTGACGCTCTACGATACGGAGCAGCAAGATGGAGCAGAGCAGGTGGTTGCCTGCTTTCTGGCCGATACGCGAGTGAAGAAGCCCAGTTCGTAGAGGGAATTAGATTAAGGTTTCTATATAGAGTTTGAGCAACATTGTATCAATGTTTTGCGACAATTAATTGCAAACTAAGCTGCTAGTCATAAGCTACTCCCACGTTCCCCTCCCCCTCCTTCGTTCTTAAGCACCAAAACACTATTAGCCATAATGAATAAATAATTAAGGCAAAACATGATGAATAATGAACATGAACATGTGAGTTAATTACCGTACCGGCGTGCAGACTAAGCCAACTAAGTCGCCCACACCAGCCCCTCCCCGCCCCTGCTCCAGTTCCTGTTACAGTGAATCGGCTTAATTAAATGATGTAGAAAATTACGCAACACCTGTTAGCTTAGCTCCACAGCACAGGTAGAGAGCCATGAGCAGCTTGATTGGCTGCGCAGTGACGCCCTCACTCGCTCACTCCGTCCCACTCTGTCTTTCTCTCTCTCTCTCTCTTCAGCTGAGCTGTTGACGCTGCGTGCGGTTTTTCATAAATTGAAAACTTTTCATCGCAACCATTTTCCAGTTCCACATTTACATGCAAATTTCACCCACGCATTGCAGCTGCCTCTGCCTCTGCCTGCGCTGCTGCGCTTTGCTCTGCTGCTGCTGCTACTGCTGCGCTCTGCCTTGTGCTGTGGCTTATGGCTTCCTTCCTGCCATTTGGCACAGCAACGCTAATTGGCTTTTCAACACTTTAGAGCTTCCTGACTGCTGCTGCGCGGGTTACGGATTGGGTGCACTGCCTCTGTCGCTACTGTCGCCGCAGTCGTTTGTTTTATGTCGTCTAATGAATGAGCCCTGATTGAGCACATATCCGACGGTTAGCTAATTGAGACGTCGACTAGGTGGTGACATATTGCTGTATACGATAACCCTAGCTGACTAATTGGTCAATTAATCTAGATGGAGCTGCCTGGCCATATCATAAAACTATATGGCAGAGAACTAGCGCAGAACGATAAGTATCGAACTAACATGAAGCAAGCAACTGTACCTCGAAGCTGTCTGTCTTATTATCATCTCAAGTCATTCATCAATTATCTCAAGTTTTCTGTAAATTAAAAATTTGCTTCTCATATCATATAAAGCGTATTTGTAGTCTAATTTGTAATTAATCGCATGTTATCGATAGGAAGCTTTACACATTGCTAAAGCTGTGCTTCACAACTTATGGTCTTTCTCTTGTGGTTATATACATTCACACATATGTATGTAATCGAATACCATTGATAATTATCAAATATGTATAGATTTATCGATTATCTATCGAGGTTTTCTCTTTTAGTGATCACACGTGAAACCTATCTCTGAGTTGATCGATTTATCCTCGTAATTATATGCACATATGTAATCAAATACTATCGATAACAAGTTCAGCCCATCGCTAAAGCTATGCGTCACATCCTATTCTTATTCGGTCGTGGTTATATACATTTGCACATAAGCACATATGTGATTAAATGCTAGACAATTATAACATAATATATAATATAACTATAACATACATAAGAAATTAAATACTATCGATAACAGCCAAAAGCTATCACTAAAGCTGTGCGCCACAGCCTATTTGGTTTCCCCGATATTGTGTGTGTATTACTCTTTGCCACATCTCTTAATTGCAGTTAATCGAGTTAATAGTCCGATTCATAACATAAATAAACAGATTTGGAATCTACAAGCTGTAGTAGTCCCTCAGTACCCTAGCATTCCACCATGAGAGTGCAGCCAGTGCTGCTGTCTCTTTTGGCGCTCTGCGCAATAAGCCACAGCCAGATTATATGGGAGGAAGAATCAGAAACAAAGCCCATGGTAAGTTGCAATGAAAGGTCATAGTTAGACATAACCAACGACCCTCTTGTTTCGCTCTAGCCCAATGTGTATATCGAACGCATTAAGGTGTACAGTGAGCGACAGTATGTGGATGTACGTACCCACATCAATGAGAATCGCACCACGTTCAACATCTACGTGATGGTAACCCGTGAACTGGGCAGCAACTATCTGATAATGAACACCAATTTGCGTGTCAAGGCGCAGGAGGCCAAGGCATACCGCAAGCTGTTCGAGGTTAGACTCGGCTTTTGCGAGTTCCTAACGGAGTACAAGGATAACTTCTTTATGCGATATTTCATTAAGAAATCATTGCAATTAAGCGACATCGTTGTTTGTCCCATTCGGGTGGGCAACTATTCCATGCTCGATGTTAATGTTTCCGATAATGTTAATCCCGCCAATCTGATTGTGGGCCACTACAAATTTTTTACCGAAGTTGTTGAAGTCACCGGCGAATTGCCCAAAGTATTCGCCTTACAGGTGACCACAAAAGTGGATTTTCCTGCATGAAATGAGGGAAAGAGGTTTATATAATTACCGCAAGGACATCGACACAGAGGGCCGTCTAAGGTCACCAGAGCCAACTCCCCTTGCTATGGTCCTTAGCCTAAGCGGATTGCTGCCACAAAACTCTCATACATGTTTTCCTTTCTTCTTTTCTATTTTTCTTTGCCCCAACCACATTTGATTTTCTATTGTGCGTCATACTCGGGACTTGGACGTGGACTTTTCCCTTGACACAACGCGACGTCGCACATATTGAAAATCGTTTAAAGCACCCGAGGAGTGCAGCGTCCGATTATTGTGATTATCTGTGACTATCGCGTGTTTGCCTCTTCCCTCTTCCCCTCCCCCTCCGCCGCTGCCTCTTGCATTTCCCGCGGGACAGTCGCCGTGGTTTACCTCAGCTCTGACCACCCACCCCCCCATTGCGAGCCTTACTATTATTAGAAGCCATATGTGCGCATTGTTGCTGCAATTTTCCTACGTAATTTGTAGATAATTAATGGAAAAACAATATGTTCAATGGCCAATCAATGGGAGAAGCCAGAACAGAATGAGAGGGGATAACGTTATAACCTAGCTATATTTAACCTGACTATTTTATTTTTGGATGTTTATCGTATTTAAGTTTATTGTATTTTATTCAGTTTAAAAAGCTTTCGATATTACTAAAATCTATCAAAATTACAACAAATAAGAATAAAAAACAAAATTGAATTTATTTAACAAAACAAATATTCAATTTATTTAACATATCTTATATGCTTTGAAAATGGGAGTACTAACTTTGTGCAAATGTACCTATGTTACAGGCAGAATATATATATTCGTACCCGGGACCACTAGTCAATTAAGTCATGTTTGTCCGCCTGTCTGTCCGTCTGTCTGTCTGTCTGTCTGTGCGTCTGTCTGTCCGTCCGTCTGTCTGTCTGTCCGTCCATTTGTCTGTCCATCTGTTTGTCCATCTGTCTTTCCATGTGTCTGTCTGTGTGTCTGTGTATCTGTCCGTCTGTCAGTCCATCTGTCAGTCCATCTGTCCGTCCGTCCATTTGTCTGTCCTTCTATCTGTCGATCTATCTGTCCGTCTGTGTGTATAAACGCGTCGATCTCAGCGATCTATAAAAATTGGAGACAACAAATATAGCATGATGATTCTTGTATACCTAACGCAGCTAAAGTTTATTTTAAAATTTTGAAGCCAGACTAACCACCCGCGACAATTAAAAATTTACGATTATAAGGGGAAGTGTTAAAGTGACATTAAACAATACCAATAGACAGTATAAATATAAACCTATTGCAATCACAATCTAAACAAACTATAGACAGAAAAATTTAGTTGGGAATAGTTAGTATGTTTGCAACAGTTTTCCAAAATTGGATAAGGGGTATATTTACTGTCGGGTGCGCTTGGCTGCATCTTCAATTTGTTATTTCATAATTTATTGAAGCATACTTTAAGGAGCACACACACATACACAAACGGAGAAATCCCACATTCTTTTATTCACAAAACGTTAACGCACTGAACCGTCTCTATAAGCCACTAAAACCTTTCCAACCCATTTGGCTTTGACGTTTTTAGTTTGTCGTAATACGATATTTTAATGGATATATCAAACCATTTTACAGTTAATTAAAATCCCTAATGCGGTTTACCTTGGCTTTTCTCCGTGCTCGCAGCACAATACACAAAGGGGTGGCCAATGGTCGCACCCCGATCCGTTTGCCCCCTTGGCACAGGCACAATAAAATCATTTTGCAAAACTCAATTTGCCAAAAACGAAAAAAAAAGAAAATGTGGAAATGTGAAAATAGAAAGCAAATGGAAATTCAAATGGAAATCCCCTAACGCGAGCGCATTCCATCGAGTGCGAAACGAAGGCCGCCTCCGTGCCGGGGAATCTGAAGTGCGAATGCCTGCTATCAAGTGTCGCACTTATGTGTGACCTGTGACCTTTGCAAATTCAATTTGTCGCCTTTTTATTCTCCATAAACATTTTCTATTAGCCTCATGTCGAGGGCGTCGCTCTTCAATTCAATTTCTTCTGGCCTAAACACTGGAATAGCTTAGTAAGTACGATAATAGTCGTTGGCGAGGGAAGGACAGTTACTTGTCGAAATCACTGTTTGTTTCCATTGATATCCCGAGGGATGCTCGAAGATTTTCAGGCTGCCTGTAAAGTGAAGTGATAATGCAATAGGTAAAAGGGGTCAAACCACATCAAAATTTCAATTTAATTTTAGGTTTATGTACTATAAAAAAAAAACGTATAATAATCCTGAAAACTATATCTTTTTTTTAAGATTATTTAGGAATTGAGATTACGTAATGTACTATAAATGTGTTTTCTCTATGTAATCGATAGAAACTGACTCTAAGTACTTACTTAATTCAGAGTTAGGTTTGTAAGTGAGGTTAGGTAGCACATTTTTTGAAATAAGGTTAGGTAATATAGTTTTTAAAGCTTTTAAAGTTAGGAAATATGATTTTTGAAATTCCTAAGACCATTATTAGTAAGGTTAAGTACAACTTTTGTACTTTTTTTAGATGTGGTTATATTACCTAATACTTTGAAGTTCTCAATATAAGATCGATATAAGTTGTATTAGGTATTGATATGATTTCCTATAATTTATTTTCTCTTTCGTAGGATATTTTGCAGTCCTTCAAACGCTCTTTATGCATGATGCCTTCCCGGAAATGCTATCATAGAAGATAAAAATGAATCAATTTAAAAAGATTTTACAACGACATCGGCCTTAAATTCGATTTGCACATGACAAACGCTTTTTCTAGAGTTAAGAACAATGTGTTGGCTACATTTAAAACGTGTTGACGTGGCGTCACTTTGGCAATTTCTTTTAGCCAAGTTAGTTTTGTAACTTTGTAACTCAAGAAGCTCGGTAATTACAAAGGCGTCGAGCTTTGAGCGAGCAATTAAACACACGAACTGGCGCAGCGTAGAGTATGTCGTATGTCGATCGTAATTCCGTAAAATAACGCAATGTTGCGTAATTCAGTTTCACAGTTTTGTAATTAAACGCATTTGCATAAGAATTGCATAGGCCATGAGGCACGGCCGTTGCCGCCGGGCATACTTCCATGCGGCTCCAATTAAAAGTAGCCCCTACACAAATTATGCATCCCTCTGCGACAATTAACTTGGCACGAGCCTAGACCTGGGGATTGGGAATTGGTACTCTGCCTTGGTTGCAGTTCCTGTTGCTTTGGCTTCCCATTAAAGGTCATCAACTGGCCAAGTGGCTGAATGCAGCTAGGGAATGGAATGAAACCGCAATATCGTTTTGTTCTCCATGCCGGGGTAACAGGAAGTTTCTAAGGGCGTAAATGGGGCGACAGTTTGTAATGATTTTCTAAAGATAGAGTTGTCCACAGAATAGATAAAGAAAACTAAAGACGGCTACAGTCCCGCGCACCCATAGTAAGATAAGATGAATACTTTTCTTAATATTCATAAATTGTCAATTTTGATAATAAGCTATTTCAGCCTATGGTATTCAAAATCCTTCTTGTGAAACTTGGTGTGGCTAGCTTTTGTAATAGCTGAGATCAAGACGATCAAACGAACAGAGGGACAGACAGTCGGATATGGCTACAATATAATCTTAAACCTTATATTAACAAATCTTTTAAAAGAAATCCGCATTGAGCTGAGAATATATGCAACTTCGTCAGCTGGCAAACGAATATACCCGATTCTATTGCAAAATCCTGAGGCAAAATATTGGCAAATTCGCAATGCGAGATCGTATCACTGTAAACTGTGCACTTGCCTCATTGGACACGATAACTTATCTCTACAGTAGTGTCTACCTCTCTCTATCTCTCTTCCTCTCTCTCTCTCTCTCTCTCGGGATATAAACATATCAGCGAGCATCATATGAGCCTAATTAAGAGCCCATTACCCACCCCGCTGCGGGGTAAACAGATATGCGCGCGAGTTTTGTTAGCGGAAAAACCGCAAGTCAACTCAGCCACCCCTAGGGCAGCTAAGGGTGCTGCCGACAGTATGGGAAGAAGAGATGTGTGGGGGATGGGTTGATTTTGGGCAGAGTTGTAGCGCGTAATTTGACACCCAAACTTGTGCAGGGTATGCGCAATTAGCTCGAAAATCATTATCAAAGCCGTCGGCATGTAAATGAGTTGAAAAACTGCGTACTTTGCGTTGCCAAGGCCAATTACAGTGCGTGGCAAGTGTCAGCGGCAGGCAATATCAATAACGTCTTAGCCAGAGCCAGAGTCAGAGTCAGAGTCAGAGCCAGAGCCAGAGCTATGTTAATGAGAGCGCACAGCAGGTACGCGCCGACTAACCGACAATTAGCCCGTGGCTAAAGGTAACCGCAAAGTAAAAAAGAGCGAGGGAAGGAGGAGGAGGAGGAGGAGGCGGGGTCCTCCACTTGCCGTGCAACAATGTTTGAAAAGAGCTAAAAACTTAATGGTCAATTTTTTTTTCCTTTCCCAGCCAGGATTTCTTTTTTCCAGGGCGCACAAAGCGTTCATAATTGCATTCCTGCCTCATTATGCTGCCTTGTCTGCGCTGCGCTGCCAGTGTTGGTTAATTAAATTAAAACAGCAAAAATGTTTCTTTTCCTGTATAGAGTGTTGAAAATTTAAAGCAGCGAGATGCAAGCTTTAAGTTTTTCAATTCCCCTTCCCCCCGTTGAATTTGGTGGCCATTTTGAAATCGAACAAAAAAAATATTGTGCACACAAACAGAATCCTTCGCTTCTTAAAATGTCAATACAACACGTTGGATGCCAAGCAGGCGGAGTTGCCAACAAAGTCACATCGGGTACTCCCAACTAACCCACCTCTCCCACCTGCTCCCTCTTAGTCCTCTTGCTGTCAAGGAAGAAACTCCAATGCATTGCATTGAAATTCTTCATTTGCAATTCAATGACATTCCGTTCATGCTGCGACAAATCCTTTCGCCGCATGGGCGTGGCATCCACAGCTCGTGCTACCCAATGAGCGTTGCGACGCAACAGATACCGGAGCGACCCCTGGCGTGTGCCTGACCAGAGCTGTCACACTTTGCATAGCTGTAGGCGTGGCAGCGCATGCGCTCCGCATCGTGTGGGAGTCGATGTCGGTTGATGGGTGATGGATGAGAAGGGAGCACACGTCGGACGAGCCGAGGCTGAGAGTCCCGCTATGCGCTGAGAGCGAATCCAAAGCCAGCTTTGTTAGGATTCCACAGCAGCAAGTGTGCAAGCGCGAGAGAGAGAGAGAGAGAGAAAGAGAAAGGGAGAGAGAGCGTCGCTACTCAAAGCAGGCATCGACCAGATGCCAATGTCTCATCCCAGTTGCTGGTGGTGGGTGGTGCAGTAAGTGGGGGCAGGGTGGCTTCTTTGTGCCCATCGCCTGGGCTTGTGCAGGCTTTCATTGGCTTCGCATTCAAACCCAATTCCGGCTGGCATTGCGACAGGTGACCCAACGAGCCCAACGCGCTCTCTGCCCAAACGGATTTCACTTCAGTTCAGTTCGACGGGCGCGACAGGAAAGTTGTGTGTAACGGTTAACGCGCTCGAATCCGTGCGTGTCGCACACACTCTCTTTCTCACTCTCTGTGAAGCGAAGGACTCAGTGAAAAGCAGTGCAAAAGTGATTCGTGAAAAGCTACTGATAATGCTTTGAAATTCTAAGAAAGCATTACATAAAGCAAGAGAACTTTGTAAATAAACTAAATCCGTGATTTCATTAAATTTGACTTAAGCAACAAATTTAAAAAAAAAACAGTTAAAAAGTAAATATCAGTTTTTTTAAAAATTTCAGTAAATTAGCTCGCAGTTGATTTACTTTTATTAATAACATTTATTTATTTTATTTATTTATTACATTTTAAGACAAATCCCTTCGAAACCATTTGAATTTTAGACCATGGATTTTAAAAGTGTGTGCGTAAATGGCAGAAGGAGACATCTGCGACCCCATGAAGTATATATATTCTTGATCAGGATCAGGATCAGTGTTTAGCCGAGTCGATTAATCCATGTCCGTCTGTCCGTCTGTCCGTCTGTATGAACGCCTATATCGCAGAAACTAAAAAAAGCTACAGCCACCAAATTTGGTGACAGCACTCATGTGGGTCATACGCTGTAAAATTTTTATTAAAATTTGGGCCACGCCTATTTTTGCCCTCGCAAATCGATATACCGAATAGCAAGCGCAATAATAAAGCTACAGTATTCAGATTTGGTGTGTATGATAACTATCACCGCTTAAACAATCGCTGAAAATTTGGTTCCGATCGAATAACGAACATAAAAGTTTAACAAAGTTTCGTATAGATTAGTAGTAGTAGTAGTAGTGTTTTTTTCCAACTGCTTGGACTTCTTGGCGTCTAACTGAAAATTATATGTTTTTCCAATCAGATTTTTTTCACGATCTTCAAAAATGCATTGTCTTATACAGTCAACACTTGACTGTAGCCGTTCTTACTTTTTAATTATGAAAATAACATATCGGAGCTCATAACTTAACACGATGGAGAACTTCAAAATTGATTGAAAATATACGAAAAAGGGTTTGCTTAGATGGTGAAAATTTATGTAACAGGAAAAAAGCCCTGTAGAGTATATGTATTCTTGATCAGTTTCACTAGTCGAGCCGATTTAGCCATGTTCGCCTGTTCGAATCAGCTTTCCGATCTCAGCAACTTAAAAGCAGCTAAAGACACCAAAATAAGCATAGAGTTTTCCATACGTTGATCAAGTTTTTTTTACAGTTTCAGAGCCACGCCCACCGCCACGCAAATCGTTAATTTATAGTCTAAATAAATTTTATTAGTTATTTTTAAAAGAAATATATTATTAATAAATAAATTTATAATAACTAGCAGATGGCTTTGTTGTACGGAATTATTAGCATATTTGTAACGTTTTTTTTTTTTTTTTAATTGGGAGAAGGGTATCTTAGTGCTGGGAATGTTTGCCAGTAGCTCCAGTTTCTTGCCCTTCATAATTTTTTTTTTTTTAATTTGTCTAAGTATTTTTATTTAGCTTTGAAATTTTTAGTTTGCAGGAATAAATTTGTAGATGGAAAGAATAAGCTATAGTTTTAAAATTAATGTAGGATCTTAACCATTAAAAATATTGAGCTTCAATCAAAAATTGTATATTTTTAACTAAGCTATGAGTTTTGTTAATATAATATATAATATAAATATATATTATTTCATTTTAAAGAAATTTAAGTATAAATAAATCAAAAGAAAAAAAACTGATAGCCCTCTTTAAGAAGTCAAACATTAATCGAAAATATTTTGAAATCATTTTATATTTCATAACATTGCTTAATTTTCAGTTAATCAACTCGTGAATCAAAAGGGAAAAACTAAGTTGACATTAAAGAAAGACCTGTAAAAAGTCGGAGATAAATCTAACCAAGTTTCCTGGTCTCATTAAACCACAACCGAAAACACTACCAGCTTAATAGAAAAACCACAAAAAAATGTTGAACATCAACCAAATGACGCAGCCTACACAGCAATTTCAGCCCCAGAACCAGAACCAGCCCCATTCCCAGCCCCATTCCCATTCCCACTCCCACTCTCACTCCCATTCGCATTCGCATTCACCGAGCCAACAGAATCCGCAGCCACACCCCTCGCTGCATTACGGCGAGTGCCGCCCATTACCGGCAATCAACGAGACATTTGCGCAATTTTCGCAGCATCGTTCGCTGCATATTTCGCTGCTCTCCCCGCTGGATCTGTCGCTGCGGACCAGTGCGAATATAGTGCCAATTACGCCACCATCGACGCCGTCGCCGCCGCGCAAGCGGCAGAGATTGATGTCCGAGGAAAATTACCTGTGGCGGCCGCATATGCCGCTGCCTCTGCCTCCGCCTCCGCCCTTGCCTCATGCTGCACTGGTCATGCAGCCACCCCAAGCAACAACAGCAGCTCCGGCAGCGGGCAACAACAGCTCCGCCAGCTCCAGCACGAGCTCAAGCTACTTTCATCCGCAGCAGCAACTTCAAGTGGCAGGCAGTTCCAGCTTTGCCCCACGACGCGGCGGCGACTTTGACGGAGTTTTCTACGGCAAAAGTAATTTTCACGGTTGCGTCACGAAAAATAACTTTGAGCACATTCCGGCAAGTCAATCGAGTGTGCCAAGGACAGCAGGCAGTGCCGGAACCAGCGTGTTGGAGGACGAGACAATTGTGTTGACCGAGGACGAGGATGAAACAGTTGTCAGTTCCCATGACTACAATGAGTATGCCACAGACGACGAGGGCAACGAAGCTCAAGCCGATGGGGAGGATGTGGATGAGGATACGATACAAGTGCACGATGATGACGATGAGGTGGCTGAGGTGGCAACGGCGACAGACAATGGTGGTCACAAGGAATCATTGAACGATGATGACGAGGAGGAAGAGGTCTTTGTGGACATACTGAGCAACGATGATGATGAGCTGCCACAGCAGGTCGGGCTGCCAGAGACCAAAGCGCTGAAACGCAATGAACTACTCTATGAGGATGAGGAGCTGCATCATCAGGCGGTCGATGGTCTGGCCAAGCTCTTTGATCGCGACTTTAGGCCAACGGCTAAGGAGGCATTGATTGCCGAAGCAGAGGCCGCCCTGGCCGAGGAGCAATCCCAGACAGAGAAAATCTATCTAGACTTGAGTGGCAGCCCCTGCGCAGAGTCGCCGTCCAGCCAGACCAATCTCAATCTCAATAATCCGCCTAGCCATCTTCCGCCTCCACCTCCGTCCCACTCTCCTGTGCCGCAGCGGAAACAGAAATCGGAACGACGTCGCACCAAGCTGCGCAAGCACGCAGCCATCGATGAGGAGACCATCAGCCCCGTTTCGGGTACCATTATACGCAAGCTGCGGGACGACGAGGAGCTGGTGGTGCGCAAAGGCGACATTGATCCGGCTTTCAATGTTGTCGAAATCACTGAGGAGGCCAAGGCTATACTCGCCAGCATCGACAACAAGATTGGCGACTATTTGTGCCAGCTATGTCGCACTGTCTACGATGACGCCTTTATGCTTGCCCAGCATCGTTGTCCACGCATCGTTCACATCGAGTACAAGTGCTCCGAATGCGAGAAGGTAATGTAGAGAGACAGTTGGGACTTATGACATGTGCAGGGGATTAGCAAAGGGCGTAGAAGAGAGTATGTTCTAGGAATACAAATAGCCTAGACTAGGCTAGACATCTATGCAACCTTAGGAGTTAACAGGATGTCTTAAATAAGCAGGGAAGTGACTTACCAGATTTGTATTGCTTTGATTTAATTTAGTATGTAAAAGAATGAATAGGAACTCAAAGAAAATATAGGAGTAGGAGGCATCCTTGAGCTCATGAAGTACATATATTCTTGGTAAGCATCGTCGAAAGAGCCAAATCTGATTGTTCTTCTGTCTTTTCGGTTATAACCTTAAACTCGAATGAGCTATGAGCTAGAGCAAGCATGATTTACATTTATTTCTATATAAATATAGATATACACTATATCTCTAAAGAAAGTGAAATAGATTTCTATAGATATTTAAGTATCTTTTGATAGGTAGATATATATAGATAGGTAGGTATAGATAAGTAAATACCTTTGTATTGAAAAACAGAAATGTATTTCTATTGCACGCATATAAGGTTCATTTTTAAATTTAGCCACGCCTCTACCCGCCCACGTTTATTAAAAAATCGAATCTCTAGGGTAATTTAAGGGATAAAACATTGATATGTGGTATGAATAATTACTGTGAGTATATACATTATCAACTTGATTTGAGCTTAAGGTTTAAGCTCTAGAAAATTTATAATTTATATAATAAATGCAACTAGCATAGTTTACGCCTCTATCTGAATGCCGGAATGAATCAGCATAGGAATAGATTACTTTCTTAAGAACTTTCCTGTTTTATACACATTTTCAAGCTTCCAAAGCACAATCTTTCTTCAAACGCTCAATCCTTTCTGGGATTTTGTTAAAGGGGAGTCGAACTGGCCTTTTTCGTCCGTCTGTCCGTCTGTCTGTCTATTGCAAGGCAAACTTTGTTAGTTTTAGAGCTGTCTCAATAAAATTTGCTATATATTGCTGCACACTGTAAATAAGTCGGAACTAGCCGGATCGGACCAATAAGCCATTATACCAATAAAATAAATTTGAAATATTAAAAGTAACTTCTTCATTCCCTTACCAAATGCCCCCTGTTCTTTTGCAGGTCTTCAATTGTCCAGCCAATTTGGCTTCGCATCGCCGCTGGCACAAGCCCAAGTCAGAGATGCAGGCGGGCAAAAAGCGTCCGAGCACGGCTGAAGCGGCCGGCGGCGGCGGCGGCGTTGGATTGGAATCTTCTAAAGCTGGCGCCGAAGAATCCGCTGATGGCATCTATCCCTGTCAGCAATGTGGCAAATCCTTTAGGCGGTAAGTGAAAGTTTTCCCCAGCCTCTTCTCCTCTCTCGTTTGAACGTCTCGCTATGAATTCTGCATGCCCTTTCTCAATCTCCACAGCTACGCCTACCTAAAGAAACACCAGGCCTCGCATCTAATGATGGAGAATCTAAAGAACATGGAATTCTTCAATGCACAGCAGCAGCAACAACAACAACAGCATCACCAACAGCAGCAGCAACAACAACAACAACAACAACTGCAACTACAACATCCCCAGACGCAGATGCAAACCCTACCCGCTGCAACTGGAGCCGCCGCCTACATGCTGCCACGCCCACCGCCTTGCACACTCTATCCCACAGCGGGCAAGAGTTATGCGACTGCAGCGGCTACAGCGACACCGCAACGCTTTGCGGGCTTTCCCTTCCAGCCCTTCGATCAGCGTCGCTTCTATTCCCTGGGCGAACTGTATCTGTCGCAGCACCTGGAACGCTCCTCCGCCTTTCAGTATGTGCACGCCAACCATTTGCGGCAACTCTCGTCTGTGGCACACACCATGTTGCCGCCGCTGCCCGTCAAATGACCCAGCGGCTCCCATGTGCTGCGTCCCGTGCCACGCATTGCATCCGCATCCACCTCGACGGCGACGGCGACGGCGACGGCGACAGCGACGGCAACGGCATCGACAGCAACGTCCTTGGAGGCGCCACCAGTTGCTGCCGCGCCCACATTCAACTGGATGATGCCGCTGCCGACGGCCACGGCAAGTGCAACCAATGCGACGGCAGATGCAGCGGGCAGCGTTGTTGGTGTCTAACCGATTGGACTCGATTGTAGATTCGATTTTTATTAGCACTCAATAAATATTCTAGTTGAAGTTTACGCAATCCAATCCCGCTGGTTTTTATTGCTTGGAGTGGGGAAGGAGGGCAGAGAGAAGGAAGTATAAAGTAGAAAAGATGGAAGAGTAGAGACACATTAGAGCAGGGAAGAATTAAGAGAACTGTCATAACTTATAATTGGAGGCCCTATATGGCTTATCTGAGGGTGATAAACTGGTAGTGCTTGTCGCTATCATATTCTCATAGATTCGTAGGAAGAGATTGTAACTTGTTATTCAAGAACGTATAGTAATTCTTTAAGCAATCAAAGCGTAAACGATTACTCATCAACTTGTGGAGTGGTTCTGGAGAAATTACAAGTAGGATATATAGGTATATAGGTAAGTTAAATACAATTTACTTCAACTTTATAGTTAAAGAAAAGAGGGTTTATTTCACGAGCCTTAGGTGTAGTTTTAAATCACATTCCCAAATGCGAAATCAAAGAAAGAACCAAACAAGAAACAAATGCTCCGGCAAACCTCCAATAATCTTTGCTAATTAATTTGTGTGGGCGTTGGGCGTGGCACTGAAATTTTCAAATAAACTTAATCTTCATATAGAAGCAAGGAAACCATATATCAAAGCGCATTCATACGGACGGACAGACAGACGGACATTGCTCAATTAGCTCGACATGTGATCCGAAGCCAGAAGGCATTTTGAATCTGCGACGTCTTCTTAGTCAGTTACGCTTTTGATCATTTTAATTGTTGCAGAGTATAAAGACAGCTTCGGCTTAGCTTTCACACTTTACTCTAGCTTTCCTCCAAAATCATTTAGTCCCAGAGCATAGGCCAGAGCATGCGCCAGGTAGGTCTCCTCGTGTACGCCATAGAAGAGCAACGACTTGGGTCCTAAGAGAGAGAGAGACGAACAAAGTAGGAGTTAGATAAGAACTCAGCCAGTTGCCCACTTACCTTGCGCAAAGAGCAGACTCTCCGAGGGCATCTGCTGTAGTCGTAGCTGCAGCCTTAGCTCATCCCCTGCGAAGCTGTCTTGCAGTGAGCTAACCAACTCCGTCTCCTCACTGACATCACGACTGGCGGTCAGATAGTTGCCATTGTGTAGTAGCACCAAGCTGAGCACATCACGCTGACCCAAGAGGTGGGACAACGTCTCGTTGAGCTGCTGCAATTGGGCAATGGCATCGGCTTCGGGCTTCACCAAATGCTCCACAATAAGCAGGTAACCCAAGCTCGAGGGACGCCTGAGCACCTGCAGCGCCTTCTCCAGCATCAGCTGCAACGTTGGCGCTCGAGGATTACCCTGAAGATCGCCATTGGCCAACACGCCCAGCAGATAGTCCACATTGCTGGCGTTTAGGGAACTCAACTCGCTGGCCTGCTGCACTAGCTCGAAACGCTTGGCAGGCTTTAGCCTGAGCTTCTGTTGCTGCCAGTCACGCAGCAAATTGCGTCCAACTCTAGCGCGGCACAGCTGCTCCTGCACAGGATCCCAGCTGTAGGTGGGCACCTTGGCGCTTAGCATCTGTCTGCCTCCACCTAGGATCACATTGAGTGCTTGCCCCGCTGCGCCTGAGATCAACTGACCGGCAACATCCTGGCAACCCGATTCGATGGCTCCCACCGGCATGAGGCCATCACATTCCCAATTCGACTGGGCCACCTGTGCATAGAGCGCTGCTCCAGTTGCTCCTGCAATCCGTTGATTCGTCACAAATCCCGTTCTCATGCCCGCCAGCTGTGCCTGATGCAGCACACTGTGTAGCTGCCGCTGTCGACTGCAATTGGTATTGAAGAGAGCAGCAACTGGAGTCACCTCAGCCAGCGGCACTCCTGTCCAGAGCGACTTAAAGACATTGCCTGCATCGCAGGGTGAACTGCAGCTGCAGCTGTTCTTGAGTCGCGCCGTGTGCGGAAAACGATCCCAAACGAATGGGGAATGCTCCAAGCTGTCATTAGCGAATCGTGCTGCAGCCAGAGCACGTCCATCGACTCCAGTGACCAGCAGGATGTGCACATTTCTGGGTCGGCTTTGGCTGCTATAGAGTCGCATAGCGCGAGTTAGCTCCTCAATTCCACGATCATACCACAGCTGCTGCTGGGCCGATACCTTGTCGCGCCAGTAGTCCACATCTGATAGATTGGCCACCTGGTGCTCCACCTCGTAGCGTATGGTGAATCCAATGCAGAGTAGCGTAACCAGCACAGAAAGCAACACGGAACCGGCGACAATGAACAGTTGGGTCGACTTGAAGCGCAGCAACAGGCACAGGCGCTTCCAACGCGGAGACTCCTCCATGCTTTGCCGTACGCTCGTCTAATGAGGAGCTCAGCTCAGCTCGGATCGGATCGGCTCGGCCCGGCTGCATCCCCATTATCCATTATCTGCGCCAGGGGAGATAAGACGGCATGGCACAACTGTTTGAGCGCTTTATTGCCACAATTTGCAGCGCGGGTTAGTGTTGAAATTAGACGGAACGAATTATGAATAATTCAGGCGATAATTGTCAGGCAAACAAATGTCGATGCACCGAGAGAAACCGGGGGGCTTATTAAGCTAACAAGGGAGTTGTAAAACAGAACATAAAGACAGAAAGACAGACTGAAAGACAGTTAGAAAGACAAATGGAGAAACAGACAGACAGACAGAAAGACAGGGAAAAAGAAAGAGAGACAGACAGACAGATAGATGAACAGACAAACAGACAGACAGAAAGACAGACTGACAGACCGACAGACCTATAGACTGAGGGACAGACAGGCAGCCTGACAGAAAGATAGAACTAAACAAGAAACAAATGCTACAGTGGAGAGCAGTAAAATACCCTTCGGCAAAGTTTAAAAATCCGTTGGAAACATATTAACAATTCTCAACAACAAAGTCATCTCATATTGCTTAATTGTAGTTCTATAGTTTTTAGTAACTGTCTCAGTAACCGAGATCGTCGCTTTCATACGGACGGATAGACAGGCGGACATTGCTCAACTAGCTCGACATGTGATCCGACTGAGGGACAGACAGGCAGCCTGACAGAAAGAAAGAAAGACAGACAGAAGGAAAGAAACAAAGATAGACAAACAGACAAATAGAGACACAGACAGACAGACAGACAGACAGACAGACAGACAGACAAGACAGACAGACAGACAGACCTATGAAAAACTTAGCCTGTTATATCTTTCCTGTTTGTAGTCCGATCAAAAGGTAATTTGGAGCATGGATTTATATTGTATCCATCTATGCGCTTACCAAAGCAGAAAGTATTCATTTTAATACTTCGATTAATAATCGTAAGCGATCGATTTACGTGGGCGGTGGGCGTGGCAACTTGAAATTGAAATAAACTTCATCTGCGTATGGTTTACAAGAATCACCTAACCAAATTTGGTATCTCTAGCCCTTGTAATAGCTGATATCTAGACGTTTATACAGACAGACGGACATACGGACAGACGGACATGGCTCTATCGACTCGACTAGGAATCCTAGCCCCCTTTGTTTCGCACAGTGTATTAAATGGACAACCAAATTCTAAACATCGCTTGCAGGGGTCAACGACGTCTCTGTTTGGGTAATTAACTATTGCACACATTCTGTGCTATTATTTGTGGGAGGCCACAACTGTTTGACTGATTGACGGGGCATGGGTCAGCAGCGGCGGGGGAGGGGGAGGGGAAGGAGGAGTGTAGCAGGGACACACACAGAATAATTGTTGTCAAGGTGCAGGGAATGAGGCAGGCAACTATTCGCTTATGAATTTTCAATTAAACGCAACGAGCGAACCTCGCTTCATTTGTCGTTATGCGAATGGCAAAACGTTTGTCGCAATTACCCGTTGTTAACCTGCGGTTACGCCCCTAGATTCACCCCCTCCCCATGACTTGCCCCGCGCCCCCCCGCCAGCCAGCCATCATTTCGACGCTTTGAAGTTGCGTTTGCATTGACATGTGGCCAGTTTTCCCTGTCACAAATGTCACAAGCAGCTCTCGCACAATTGTTTTTCAATTTCTATTATCAATTTTGCTATTTATCTATTCGTATTCGTCTGGTAGACCCATATCGTATTGACAGTTTTTGCGTAATGAACATGAAACGCCCCAGCGGAAGTGACCTTTCCTGCCTGCGTTGCGATTCCAATTGGCAATTTTTCAATCACGCTGCGAACTTCGTCTCCCACCACGGCGCACGCACGCACGTTCTGATTGGAAAGTGTGGGGGAGTAAGTAATGCAGCAGCAGCAGTAGTTCACCACATGGGTTTGTGCATTGGCTAAGCACACGCACTTTGCGTAATTTTTCGTGGGAGAGCAAGCAAATGCAACACATTCCATATGGGTTTGTGTATTGACTAAATACATCCACAGCCTTGCAACCAGAATCAATATAATAGAGATTGGACTAACTCCTAAAAGTTGCCAGGCGAATTTGTGTTTTTTGGCACGTTTCGGTGAGGGGCATTGCAAGCTCTATTATGTTTTATTCTTTTTAAGCCTTGTAATATATTTCGGAGTGAAGTGTGGAAGAGCAAGCAAAACGATGCATTCCACAAAGGTTTTTGCGTTGGCTAAGTACACGCTCAGGCTTGTATATTTAAAAATTGAGAACTTGTAGCAATTAATAACAGAGGCATAAAGCAATTAGTAATTTAATTTTTAATTGTTCTATAGAATTATGATAAATTTGTAGGTGTTAAATTTGCAATGTATTTTTGATTAATCAATCGATTTCCACGGTGGCTTGTGTCTTGGCTAAACGCTGTCCACAACTCTGGCGATAACGTACACAGCGTCCTCTATGGGTAAATTTATAAAACAGCAGCTCTAGAACGTACATGCAACAGGCAATAGCTGCGAATGCTGGCGAAATGCACGCGTGTTTATGTGTATGCGTGTGTGTGTGTGGGTAGATATGACGTATTTGAATTTGCATTTCCTTTGCCGAGAGAAACTTCTTACATAATTTGCGCTGCGGCTGAATTTGTGTCAGGAAAGGAAGGCAGGAAAAATGAGATGAACCGCAGAGACGAAAAAAACGAAACCGAAACCGCGAACGAGGTCGACTTAGATGAGCTTGACCAATGCAAATGGTTCGGTTTGTGTGGGTTCTATCGATTTCAAGTGCTGATGAAATTTGAACAAATATCTCAAGAGCAAAACTATTAAAGAGAATGGGAGGAGTATGAGAGAAATATAGTTAAGTATTATCTGAAAAATGTTATAGATTTAAAGAAGATGCACCCAAACTTTCTCCTCTCCCATTAGAAGCGCTAAATCTCTCTCTCTCTCTCTCTTTATTTTTAATTGTCTGCCATGCACTGCTTTCTGACGGACACTGTAATCCAATTGGATTTGTCTAGCAACAGCTGATAGGGCGTAGCAACGCAGCAACTTGCGCCAGATTACATATGGATGCAGCTGTCCAGCAGGACAACGAGCAGGAGGACCCAATTAGTGTCGAGTGGTCAGTGCAGGCTGTGCAGGCTACGGTACGGCATGTGCAGCTTGTGGTCAGCGCATGTGGCACCACAGATGCAGATGGATGGGAGATGAATGTGAGATGGGTGAGTGAGCCTAGAGCCTGGGCAACAGCTGGCGACGCCCACGCTTCAAGGGCAGCAGCCCGCCCGGATGATGATGCTGCGTGAGTGAAATAGCAGAGTGCAACCAAGCGAGAGAAGGAGAGAGAGAGAGAGAGAGAGAGGGAGGTAGTGGGAGAGAGCAGGCTGCACTGGGCGTTTCTTAGCTGACCTTGGCAAGGCAAAGCAGGCACGGATTTTGCTACGTCATGACCTGCTTCCATATGGCCAAGGTATAAACACACACACACAGACACACATACGTGCACACGTAATTAATCGCTTGAAAAAAATGTCGAATCGAGCTAAAAATGAAAGCTTAATATAAAAATGTAAAACGCAGTTGATTTCGTTTTTGTTTTTTGTCGTCGTGCGGGGGCACTTAAAGCGGGACTATCTGAGTGTGCGGCACAGTGTGTGTGTGTGTGTGTGTGTGTGTTTTGTTTGGGTGTAATCGCATGCTATCAAACATCTAAGTGTGCAATGCATGTTAGTATAAACAAAAGGCGCGCCAGAGGCGTAGTCCCTTAGGAAAGGGGGGAGACTTAACACAGGTCGAACTAATTAGCTTGCCACAGTTGAAACCTTTTCCTCTTCCTCTTTCCCATCCTGCTCCTTCAAGACCCCCAAGATCCCCTCCCTAAGCCATTACGATATTGGCGCCATAATGGCAAAATAATAAAACTACAACAACAATGACAAATTCAACATAATAATAGCTTGATCATATTATATAGCTGTGCATATATGACTGACAGTCACTGTAATTTGCACGCCCGATTGCGCTAAGCTCGGATTGGCTCGGATTGTGCTTTGTGCTTTGTGCATCCAATAGACAATTGTAGATCAGACAGCGTTATATAATGCACCCCTTTGAGACAAGATCACGAACAAGTCCAGTCAAGTCAAGTCAAGTCAAGCCGAGCCGAGTCGTGTCGAGTCTCCACACTCAAGTTGAGGTAGTTCTTGCCGAATGCAGCGAACAAACCCGTTTCCCGATAAGATTAGATGGATGATAATGATTGACCATATGCGAAACGATTAGATATGCCTGCATTTAAATGGTTAGTTACAAAGTACAGTAGGTAATCCAGATAGAAAACGGCTGGCAATATTTTCAGGGGTGTCCAACTAGCCCTGTCCGTCCGTCCGTCCGTCTGTTGCAACGCAAACTAGTCCCTCAGTTTTACAGCAATCTTGATATACATGTTTCTTATTGCTGCACGCCGTAAATAAGTCGGAACGAGCCGGCCCGCACCGATATATCGTATAGCTGTCATATAACCTATCGGTCGAATTTTGTTATTTTATAAGATATCGCTAGTGAACTTCCGATATAAGTTCCTTAAAAGGCTGTTATAATTTGATCGAAAATATACCGATATATCGTATAACTGCCATAGAACCTATGGGCCGACTTAAATCATTTTTCAGGATATCGCTGTGAATCATTCCTGACATATGTCTAATTACATATGTCCATTAAATGCTATGCAAGTTTTCTTAAAACCAGACAGATATATCGTTAAGCTGCCATAGAACCTATCGGCCTATTTAATAGGTGAAGTCACTGCAATGGCATTAAACCTACGGCGTGTCGAAGGTAGCCTTTCTTCCCTGTTTCAATATATATATCTATTTATATATATATATATATATATATTAATATTTTAGTCACTGTGTTTTGGAATTTTCAAATGAAATCGCTTAAAGGAATTCTTGCCCAGAAATTATGTATATATTTCCATGATCTTACAATATTTTTTATAGATTCTCCGAGCTTAATTACATAGTTCGATTTCAGTAGAATTCAATCAGATCAGCTCATCATTTTCAATTATTTAAGTACATAAGAATAATAAATGTGAATCATTGTGTTTCGATTTTGTAGAATTTCGATAGAATCAAATATAGTATATATGTCATAACCATCAATGTATATATTAGTTCGTAGGTTAGTATATAATATCACTAACTACAGTTTTCAACAGGGCTGAAGAAAAAATATTATCATTTAAATTAATGAGTTAATTACAAAAGTCTCACAATTTAACCGTTTTCCTATTTGCATAAGTAAGGTTATGGGGTAAAATATATAATATACTCGTACATACATACATATGTGCAGAAGTTTGTTTAAGCAAGAACAACTCGGAAACGTATGAGTGTATATGAACATCTGATTGCGCATTCCCATCTTATTAACCTTCTAACAAGATTGTCCAGACAATGATCTATTTCAATAGGAAAGTTTTGGCATGTTTTTTACTAGATCTCTCCTTTAATCAATATAAGAGATACTAAAAATAGTAAAATGATATACCTCTAGACTGTATAAAGTTCCAGACCCTTTACAAATTTAAGTGGTAGTAGTCCTTCAATACGTTTTGTGAAAGTCCAAACTCTCTGAGAATTCCAAATCAATTCCTACAAGTCTCAAAAGACCCTCTGACTTTGCCAACTGCATGAATAGTTTTCCTTATCGATAATTCCCTTTTCTGGAATTGACACCTTGAAGTGATTTTTGAGATCGTAAAGCGAATTGAAAACTGCACACGGTCCTCGTGGAGGTCACGGCAGAGCTTTGCCAGAGAGCCAAGAAGCTGCGAGTTATTGATTATAAGTGCATCTATGTGCGCTTATGTATAGGTCTGTCTATGTGTGAGTGTGTTAGTATGTGTGCGTGTGCGAGTGCGTGTGTTAGTGTGTGTGCCGTGCTATGTGCAAGTAAATTTCTTATTATGTACAACAGTCGAACGCCTTAAAGCAAAAGCAAATACAGTTGACAACTGACGACAGCAGCGCACTGTGTGTGTGTGTGTGTGTGTGACTGTGTGTTTGTGTGTGTGCTCACACTAATGCATTTTGATTCTGGCCTTGAACGTGAATTGCATTTGCGCAAAAAATATGCCCAGAGAGAGGGACAGAGAGAGGGAGCGGGAAACAGCAAGTGCGAGTGGGAAAGAGAGAGAGAGGCGTAGTGTGCGAGCAAGCGAGCGGCATGAGAAAGATAGCGTACTAGTGAGAAATTTAAAAAGTGCGGCCAGTGAGAGAAAGAAAGAAAGAGAGAGAGAGAGAGAGAAAGGGAGAGTGAGAGGGAAGGCAGCAATTTTTGCCAAAGCAAAAGTTTGAAGTACATACACACAGAGACAGGGCTGCAGCGTTGCTCGCTTGCATTTTCCGTGGACGCGCGCTCTCTCTTGCTCTCTCTGCCGCTACAGTATGTACACATGCATATACATGCATATATGTATGTACATATATGTATGTACATACATCGCGCTGTGCCCAACTAAATATTTAAAGCAGTCTCAAGGTTACCGTGTAGATGCAAGCACACACGCACACACACACACACACGCTTGCTTGCTGCAGCTGTGTGCATGTACTAGAACGTACATAGGCGTACGTACTCTCTTCTGTCGCTCGCTCTCTCTCTCTCTCTCTGGCTGCCCCCTTGCATTTTTTTGGCAACTACAAAAAGCTCGAAAACTTTCCCATTGCATGCGCCACGCCCCCTCCCAAATACCCAAAAGTGAGGTTGGGCTGCATTTTTACTTCAACTTAGCTAATTTTGTTGCAGGATGTAACGTGACGTGTTTCCCATTCCACTTTGTGCTGTCTGCCTTTTAACAGTTATTTGAGGCCTTATTCTGTAAATACCGTTGGCTTTCACTGACGCAACGCGCAGCGTAATGCAGTCAGGGAGGGAAAGGGAAGGCTTAAGCTGCCTTTGTTTCCCACACATACAGACAACACACGCCCACTTGGTCACTCTCCTACGCTCCCATTCTCTTCTACTCTCTCTCTCTCTCTCTCTCTCTTTTGCACTGTCAAATGTCAGAGTTGAAGATGAAACAAACGAAATTGCATGCGGAAAGTGGCAAATGAAACCGAAATGAACATCATTTCAATATCCAGAGCGCAGCACACACACACACACAAACATATGCACATGCACATAGGCAAGCATATGCATGTATGTTATGTACATAACATTGCATAAATGCGCCCCCTCTCGGCGCGCACTTGCGAAAGCGAAACATGAAAGCGAAATTTCTGGCACATATTTCAAATGTCGACTGCAGACAACAAGTCGCACACGATGATTCATCGCACAGCACACACACAGTACAGTAGCAAGCGTCAGCGCAACGAAAGAGTAAAAGCAAGTTAGATTCAGAGAGAGAGAGAGAGAGAATTGTGCCACTTTGCAGTCATATAAGGCACAAATACAAGCGCACCCAGCTCCCCCTCACACAGCACAGGCAAGGCAGCTGCAGCGAAAGCTCGTACAATGCATGTACGCGAGTCGGCTCTCTTCGCCTTACACTCTCACGCTCTCCCTTCGCTTCGCTACGCTTCGTTCAGTCGTCGTTTCATTCCACAGTGTTTCACGAGCTCTCGCACACACGTACAGAGCGCACACTGAGAGAGCGACAGCGCAATCCTTGTGCGTTTATTTCAAGTTCACTGTCAAGGTCACCTACTCTTGCCATGCGCTAGCATAAGGCGAAAGGGCGTTTGCGGGACTGTAAGGGCTGTTCTGCAGCAACGCCAGCGACAGCATGCATTGCGACCATATACAGTGACAGTCACAGCCAACATTATGCACACACTGCTTGCTCCTTGTTCGAGATGTTCGATTGTTTTATAGCAATACACATACATACTTGTCGCACTGTGTCGTTTTTGCTTTTAGCCATATGTTTTCTCTGGCCAAATTTTCTTCTTGTATTCAGCTGTCTTTACCCACTGCTTTTTCTACTCTGCTTGCATTCGGTTTGTTTGTATACAACGTAAAATTATTTATGCCAATTTTGTATAGTAAACAAATATTTTTGGCTGATTGTGTTTAACCGGAAATTTACCAAAAAATGCTAACTGGGCGTATACTGAATGGCAAATAATGCTTTAAGATATTCCCGCTAAAGTTTGTAAGTCAATCAAGCCGAGCAATCAACCGTTACATTATGTGTGTACACAGTTTCACCACGGTTAGGCAATGTGAAATTACAAAATCTTATAGAATTTATTGCGAGACTCAGTGAAGGACTGAGCTAGTGCTTTTTATAAGCTTCAGGAATTCCCCTTTAAGCTGTGTGAGAACCAACTGTTATGTAAGCATTTAGTTAGATACAATGATATAGATACCATATGAAACCAATAAGAGATTGAAATATTGAAGATTGAAAGTATATTGTAAGGTATGGCAATAGTATTGAAGATTATGGGTAAGCTTTCAAATATTTAAAATGATTTTTAGGTTAGTTTTTTCCGACCTATTGCAACGGAATTCCCCTTTCTATGCCTATTTAAGCTCTTCCCTTATCTGTTCGAATCGTATTAGGTGCAAAAGAATTTTTTCGATTTCGAAGGTCGTGCGATATTTTCACAGCGTTTCGCGCTGCAGATGCTCGGCTGAAATACTTGGAGCACATCAGTGCAGTACCGGGGACTGAGCAATAGCTATATATGGAATTTACGTAGGTACTTGTATTTATATCGACAAACAGATAAATGCGGGTATGTGCAAACCTACATTGTGTGTGTGTGAGTGTGTATGACTGGGTACCTTTTGTTAGACAGCGTTGCGCATGACATAAGGAAACGGCGCATAAAGCAGATTGGCAAACTTATGAAAGTGAAGGCATGCGATATCATCTGTTGCATTCAGGGCAATGCAAAGTCAATCACATACAGGTGCACGTGTATGTACAAATACAGATACACTTACACATACAGATACACAGACGAACAAGTTGAGGTACGTACAAGCTAAAGCAAAAGCAAAAGCAGCTACAGATACTGCCGTAAATTGAGATGCAGATACAAATTAAGATACAGATACATATACGTGTGCACTTACAGATACAGATACACGCGCTGTCTGCGATGCACTCAGCACACTTTGCAATCGATGTAGTTGTGGCATTTAATTTAATTAAATAATTAAACAAACATGACAGAGCGTAGCGCGCACACATGCACGCACACACTTACATGCAAGTATGTTAAGTTTAAAGCGAACACAAAGACATGCATACGTACACATACACACGACCCCAAACAAATTCAATTAAGAATCTCAAAAGGAAGCAACGGGTAAATTGCACTCAGAATTGCAATACACGCACATTAATCAGTGAAAATTGGCAACAGTGTATGTGTGTGTGTTTGTGAGCTCAATAATAGTTGCATTTAGTTAGTAAATGCGCTAATTATATACAATTTGCCCAGTTCAAACCAGCAACCCGGTTAGCCCAGTCCCAGTTCCAGTTTCAGTCCAGTCCCTTTGTTACTGCATACACACGCATGCACGTATACATACAACACACACTGTGGCAGCGGCAGTAAGGCGCGGTCAGGGTAGACTGCACAAGGTAACAGCAGCAGCAGCAGCAGCGGCAGCGACAGTAGGCGACAGATCAGGGGCGCTCTGGGCTGGTATGAGTAAGGTACATGCATGCACATCTTTATATACTTGTTTGCAGTTTCCCTTATATGCACATACATATATACAGCTATATGTATACTTTCATATGGCAGTGTACACTTTTATGTATGTACATATGTACATAGCTTACGCCTCAGCTCTCGCTCAGTTCGCTCTTGTTGCAGTCACTTTTATTGCATAACATCCTTGAACTTGAACCGAGCTGAGCCGAGCTTTGGGTCGCATGGCTGCTCGCCTGGTTCGCTTTGGCACTTGGCTGCGCTCGGCGGCTGAGTCAGCGCGACACGCAAACACAGGCAAACAAAAGCACATACACATACACACACACACACACACACACACACACACACACAAGTACAAACACAGGCACAGCGCAGTGCGAGCAAGACCCACATGCAGCTGACCGTTCCCCCGCAGCTGCAGCGAACTTTTCGCACGTCTCTCTCTCTCTTCGCCTCGTCGCCGCTCAGCTCAGCGACTACCACGGCAGCGAGCAGCGAACGCGGACGTCGACGACAGCGACGGTCGCCTGTGTCTCTATCATTTTCTGCCGTGCTTGGCATTGAAAGCGCGACAAGCGAGCAGAGAACAACGTTCCATTCCCAGCGGCAGAAGCAGCAAACATCATCAGCAGCAGCAAGCGGAGAGAAATCAGTGTAGAACCAGAAAACAGGAGTGAAGAATGTGTGAAGTAAACTAAGTGGAGAACGAACGAACGAAAGAAAGAACGAGCTAAACTGAACAGAACTGAAATGCAATTTATTACAGTAATTATAATTAGACACGCAAATGACATCAACGACAGCATCGAATTAAAGTTGAAATTTAATGGAATTTAAGTCGCAACTCAAATTGAAATTGAAATTGAAATTGACGAAAAAATAAACGTAACAACAATAACAATTGCAATAACAATAACAATGCTAAATAATTACGAATTAATTGTGCAACAACAAAAGCGAATGTACAAAATTATTTGAAATGCGCAGCAACAAATAATCGAAATAGCAACAACAACAACAACAACAAAAACGGTAACAATAATAAATCTGAATTGAAATTGCAGCTCATGTAGAAAAGTTTAAGTCTCTGTGTAATTTCCTAACAATAGCGAAAGCAAGAAAAATAAAAAATCTAAAAAAAAACCCGAAATCAAATTGTGAAAATCGCAAGAAAATAAACATAAATTATCCGTATTTACCTGAGATTATTACGTGTCAAGCATGTGATTTCGTTCTGCTTATATACAAATTTTAATTATGCATTCGAAAAATGTCGGTGAAAATAATGAAAAATAATGGAAGAATATTGCATCATCGAACGGAAAAGCTGTTTGGGGGGAAAAACGACAACGAAAACAAAAACCGAAAACGAAAACGAATCGGGCCCATCATGGATGGCATGATGTTGTTGTGCTCTACCAGGTAATTTATAATAGATACTACAAATAAAACTCATCACATTTGTCGCAATACGTTTATATAATGCAGTCCCTAATATGGCACAAACAATTACCATACTATATACTATATATACTATATACTGTATTGTTCAGTTATAGTTTTTTGCGGTTTCCTTTGTTCTCGCGACTTGATTGCAACACCGCAATATCGTCGCATCAGCTTGAGAAGTAAACGAAAACGTATAGTATTGGATAGTAGGTGTATACCATAAGGTATACGTATACGTTACAAAAAGATTTTTCCCTATGCGATGGGCTTGCATCATGGTTTGAATTTCTCTATGAGTTTCTCTTGAAATGCTTGAATCGTGAATACTTGGAAACGTTTCTTAAATGATTGGTGAAAATTATAGTATTAGTATAGTATTTCTCGTATGCTTAATGGCACTTCCTACATACATACATATCCTTCTTAATTCGACTTTCCAGTTACATGAGATGGAAAGAAACATAAATCAATCTTTAAAAAATATAGATGATCAAAATAGACTAACACTTGCCGTAGAAACCAAGTGGTTCTAATACAATAGCCTCGGGTGTGTTAAAAATTGACTAAAATTTTTACTGCAAATGCACCGATATGGTACATACTCACACACATACATAGGCATTAAAAGCTCAAGATCCTGTTAGCGTTTGCCGTTGTGAAAGAGAGTCAAAAGATGAGAGAGAGACATAGAAAAAGCTTTGGAGTTAGCAGAGCATGTGAGGATATTCAACGTGCCTCGCAATAGCCACGAAAAGCAAAAGTAAAGCTCATTCTCTCTCCCTCTCTCTTTTAAGCAAACGAACACACACACACACACACACGCACATGTCTGCCGTAGATAAAATAAGCAAGAGCATGGGGAAATTGTAGCCAAAAGCTGGAGAGCGAGATTTTAGTCACGGGCGACGGCAACGACAACAACAACACGGGGGGAGTCAACACAAGCACAAGAGCAGCGCGCACAAGCACACGGATAGAAGCGCGTACACACACACACACGCACGCACACAATGGGGAATAGGAATGCCAAAGATATGTGGAGAACACATGAATGAAGGAACGCCAATGAGACGGAGTACAAGAACCAGTGAGCAGAAGAGAGAAGAGAGTAGAGAGTGGAGAGAGAAGCGTGACAGACAGTGGAGCGAGCAAAGAGTGACAAGAGAACACTTAAATAAAGAAGAAGAAGAAGCGAAACTGTGAGCGTGGCTGAAGGCCAACATCGGTGTGTGCTGGGTGTGTGGGGCAGTAGGACAAACGAGATGGTGTGCAGAGCTCAGAAGAATAACAGGAACAGGAAGAAATCGCAATAAAACTGAACGAAACACTCTGGCGAGCGTGTGTGTGTATGTGTGTTTGCGAGCAAGCATGGCGAAGAGTAAGAACTATTGTAGAAGACAGCAGCGCGCACTCAGTTGCCGTCACTGACGCTGTCGCTGTCGCTGTGGCCGTGGCCGCCGCAGTTGCTATCAAATCGTCGCAGCAACGTCGCCAAACACGCAGCGAACTTTCCATGTGGCCTGTGGCGCACGGCAGCGACATTCAACGACGGCACCTTTAGCCGATCGCAGCGAATTAGTCCCTGTTCGCGTGTGAGTCCAGTTTGCTGTTTTTTGATCATGCGGTTTGCAAAAAGTGAATCTAAATGGTTTAAAAAATTTATTTACATATATTTATATATGTAAATATATTGTGCATACTTACATAGATCGTACATACATACATTAACATGTACGTTTGTATTGCGTCGCCGTTTCGTCCTGCCACGAAGAATGCGGCGAAAAAGCAACCCCCAAACAAATCTGACAACGCGACATCGCGCGAGAGATGAAGAATGTATGTAAGAGGAGGCGAAGCAGCAGCAGCGGCATCAAAGTGTGAGTAAGCCAAATTGCGTCGTAGTTACCTTTTCTTGTTTTTATTTTTTTTGTATTTTTTGTTTTTTTGCGATAGCCGTTGCCGTTGTTGTTGCTGTCGCGTAGAAAGCAGATAGTCAACAACGCCACCGAAAGAGAAAAGTTTGCAATCATTTTGCAATGCATTAAACTTTTCGCCGCAAACAAATGTTATGTCGCACACACACGTGCTCACGTGCACTCGCTGTCTCCATTATAATTCCCCACTTAAAACAATGTACATATGTATTTATAACATAAACAAAATGTGCGAATAAACGACACAAAACGTAAAGTGAAAACAAAATTAGCAGCAACAAACCGGAGAAAAACAAATTTTAGAGCGTACATATCTACGTACATTACATACATACATACATACATGTATGTACGTATAGTAGGTGTGTGTTTGCGTGTGTGTGTGTGTGTGTGTGTTGGTGTATCGTATAAACAGTTCTATTAAGCAAAGAGCGTAAGCGGCACGAAAAGAACGCGAAAAGAAAGCAACAATATTTGTTTTTCCCTAGAAGTTACGCGAAACTATAGTATATACATGCATATGTGTGTACGTATGTACAAATGTATGTATGTACATGCACACAAAAGTAAAAACACGTGGGTGTCTTTGTGAACGTGTGTATGTGTGTGTGCTGCTTTCTGAGCTGCATTTGTTGATTACAATTTGCCGTTTAACAGGAAAAAGGGCTCGCACAAACGTCAGAATAATCTCTGGTACAGTTCTTCGCAGAAGTTTGCATACGCTTGTTTAAAAAAGGGTACACTTTGTGCAAGTGCATGGTATATTCATAAAAACCTTGTCAATTTTGCTAGCCACATCTGCTTGTCTGTCTGTGTGAACACACGGAATTTAGCTAATTTTAAAGCTAGAGAGACCAAAAGTGGCATATAGGTTTCTGCATAT
Source organism: Zaprionus ghesquierei (assembly GCA_018904095.1). Lineage (NCBI taxonomy): Eukaryota > Metazoa > Arthropoda > Insecta > Diptera > Drosophilidae > Zaprionus > Zaprionus ghesquierei. Next base: position 3,500,340 of record JAEIGP010000676.1, read on the forward strand.
TATACGCATATAAATGTTTGTTTTAAATGTAAGATGCCACACATATTGCCCCATAAATCTATGTTTACATTTTTAAATAGAGGTTGTTTGCGACGTAAATATTAAAGACACAATTCTCGTTTGGGATATATGTATATTTAGTTCATTTATTCCTACCTACAATTAGCAAAATAGTAAAAAAATGCTAAGTAGCCCAAAAAAATTTAAATTTTTAGAATATAGATTCACTATGGCTGTCCCTCCATTAAAAAAAAAATTAATTTTAAACAAAAAAAAAATGCTAGATTTTTAAAAAAGTTGGTATTGTTTTTAACTTTGCGTAATAAGAAACTGTGCGAGAATAAAAAAAAACCTTTGAATTGATCGCAATCACGTGACTTTATACAAAGTGTACCCGCTATTTAATTGCCGACTTACCGCCTGTACACAATTATCGTATGCATATGTAATTCCATGACAAATGCCGTACAAAGTTGTGAAATTTTAAACTGCAATCGAATCGCACATACATATGTATAATATAAATGCTATGATATGCATATGCAAGACAGTGCACAATATGTACTGTGTACCTTGTACAGTGCCGTGATGCACTCTCTAGCTGCGCCCACACAGCGACTGCAGCTGTGCCCTTTGGTACACAAATGTACCTCACACATACGCGCACACTTTCCGTACACTTTATTTTGTATCTACTACGATTCGCGCAATCAAGATCTAAGCCAGCTCCCTCTGCCCCAACCTGCTGGCTGGAAAAAAAATAACAAAGACTGCATATAGATAGGTACAAATATAGGTACAATTGTACACGATTGTGTAGATACATATGTAAAACAGTGTTCGGCATTTGCTGTACGTGTGGTTGTGTGTGAGTTCTGTTTATATCCAAAGTTGAGTCAAGTTGGCTTTTCGTGTTGTTTTTATTTGTGCAAGATTATTTGTGTATGTGTGATTTGGAAAAGTTTTACGTAACATTTGGCGGCATGCAAACCCCTCAGACATGTACCCAAACGCCCTCACTTGCTGAGCAACAGGAAGGCACAGAGGCGCAGTGAGTGAGAGAGAGAGGGGAGAGAGAGCGTCTTCTTCTCTACGCTTTTGCGATAATTACAAAGTGGCGTCATCGCGCTGGATGTCAATAGAAACGGGGGTTTACCTAAGCAAGTGAAACATACATATTACATATATGGTACATGGTATATAATATATTGTGCATGGTACATGAAGTAGAGCTTTCAATTCGGTTAACATTATCGATAGTAATAAATTGAATCGATAATATTTGTTTGCTAAAATATACTGTACCATTTCCATTAATATATTTGTACATTTGTACCAATTGTTATTTATAACTACAGTGGCTCACAGCTTATTTCGACCAGCATCCACTCGAAACTTAAGAAGCCTATAAACTGTATATCACATCAAGTTCTCTTATTAAAATTCCTGCATTTCTCACTTCCTCTTGCTGCTCTGCCTCACATGAATGCGAAGCTATTGTATATCCTAGAAAAATGCCAGAACTTAACTTAAAGCACAAAACATAATGCAGAATGAAAGCGAATGAAAGCAAAGCGAAAAAAGATGTCAAAACACAGACATAAAGCGCAAACACATATAACACATGGCACGAGTGAGAAAAGAGGAAACACGGCAAAAATAACAAAAGCCAAATGCTTGTAGATGGCGGCGCTGACGTCGACGTTGGCGTCGCTGCTGCTGTGTTCAGTGTGTCGAGTTGGCGTCGGCGTCGGCGGCGGCGGCGGCGGGATGTATTTGTATGTATTTCAAGTTCAAGGTTAAGATACTAGTTGTGCATGCAAGCAGCTAGTGCGAGCGAATAGGCAATAGGGGCCGCACAGTACTTGTATGTATGCCGCTGCCTCTCTGCGTGTATGTGTGTATGTATGTATGTATATTTTTGGCTTGTGTGATAAACCAGTTTAGCACGTTTCGCTGAGCAAGCGAGAGCGAGAGCGAGAGAGAGAGAGAGAGAGAGAGCGAGAGAGTGCAGCGAGACAACAACAGGTCAAAGCGAGAGGGCGCTACACAACGCCACAACAGAGAGTGAGAAAGACAGACAGACAGACAAGCAAAGAGAGCGAACAGCGTCAAACAAAGAGGAAGAGGAAGCCAGCGAAAAGCAATTGCCAAAAGCAGAGCGCGTCAAACACAAAGTTTGAAAAATTTGTTTATATGGCTGTGTGTGTGTCTGTTGGTGCATTTTATAATTCTAACGCGATGTATGTTTGTATGTAGAATATGTATGTATGTATTAATGCATGTGCAGTGTGTGAATAATTTGTTGAAAATTGCATTTAAAATATTTAAAATCTACACACTCTTTCTGCGTGCTGGCTTTGCCCTTTTCTTTGTAAGTTCTCTCGCCCTCTTTCCCACTCACTCTCTTTATCTCTCCTGCCCGCTCTCTTTGCCGTTTCGTTGTCTGCGGCAGATTTAATTAAATTGATTTTGTTGATTACTTTGCTCGCCTCCTAATCGCAATCGCTTTTTGCCACGCCCCCTCCGATCAGACGTTATGCGACTGACCGCATGGCAGGCAGGCAGGTAGGCAGGTAGGCAGACAGCCGCATAAGAGAAGAGGCAGAGCTGACAAATAAACTTATATAGCTTTTCGTTTATTTAATCGCAAGGTTCGTGTTGTCTCGATAGATTTTCGAATTGAACAAAAAAAAAAAAAAAGAACACCTAAAAATCGATGTCAACCCCCGCCTGCCATCCCTGCCCACAAACGCCCATTACCTTGCACTCTGAAATTGCACTGCAAGAAGAATTACCAAGCTCCAACAAGGCAATTAGCCAAAATACGTTGTAAATTCCAGAAATATTTTAGAAACGTGTTTTATTGCGAAATAAAAACGCTTTCATATTGGACTATGCATATTTGTGTTTATTTTTAATGCATATTACTTGCATTTCACATAGTTTTGAGTTCGTTGCACCAAAAACTCTTGCCAAAATGTAAAGATCTGCGAAAAAATTTTATTTAATACTCAACAATTTTTGTACAATTGAAAAGGAATTTCTAACAAATAAAAATATATACATATATATATAAATAGAAAACTATTTCAATCTAGAAGTAGGAAAAGGTTATAAATAGAAAAGAATAAAGAGTTAAAGTAAAATTCAATCCCTACCAATTTAGGATTTCGCCATTTTTTCATTAAAAAAACGAAAGCAATTGTTCTTAACTTATTCTTCTAACCGATAAATACATATTACATTAACATATGCCTGATTGTGAATAACAATGCAAAGTTATTTGCAGATGGCACACATATTTATATGTATGTATTTAGGCACTTACATATGTTCATATTTAAAGATTAGAGCGATAAAAATATGTAATTTAAATTTTATATTTGCATGCGAAAAGCGATGTTCACCCTGCGTCACCTTTGCGTTGTGTACTCAGCATTTTACACATATCTGTACATACTTGTATGTATATACCGTATGTTTTCGCGTATTATGCATGAATGCACAAACATATGTCTGTTTTGAATATATGTACATATGTATGTATGTACTAAATATTCATAGATTTTCAGATTGCGGTTGCCAAGTGCGAAATCAAACGTGTGCCGACATAAATAACAGACTATAAATTTTTAGGATTGTCTATGCGTGGCTTTTTCGTGTTATGAGAAACTCGAAAACAATTTATAGAAATTCTTTAAATCTTCAGAAACTCAATTGCATTCGATAGAAAGCTTTTATATCTTTCGAAACTCGAAAAAAATGTAAAAAAAAATTTGTAGATCTTAAGAAACTCGAATACAATTAGTAGAATATTTGAAAATCGTCAGATTTTTTATATAATCAACATTGATTGAATCTTAATCATGCCTATGATAATACATCCTTGCACTAACTATGACTATAAACAAACTGAGAATGCTAAATATAAACAACAGTTTCTAATAGATATCTTAAAGAATAGCAAAAGTTTACCTATATGCTCTATTGCAGCTATACGATATATCGGTTCGATCTTTATAACATTTGAACAGCCTTTTGGAAACATACTTAGAAAAAGATTGGGAGATTCATATCGAAATCTTGAAAAGTAAAGAAACTCGGCCTTCGTCATGCTTAAGATTATATATTCTTGGAGTTTTCTTAAGTTTTCTGGAAGGTTATTTGATCTTTTATGAAAACTTGAAGAATTTGTTTCCAAAGGTTTAGGTTTTTGGTTTAAAGAAAATATACGTATTCCTTTAATTTTAAATACACGTATCTTTTGTACGTATACGTAAAATATTTATATCTTGATGTATACGTATAAACTTTGCAGATGGCTACACAGACACACACACACACACACACATTCATTTCTCCACACTCTCATTCACACAGATTGCAAATCAATATTTCAATTTCGCATGCATTTTTTCGCTGCGATAATATTTACCTAGGGGAATTTCAAACAAAAATCTCTTTATTTTTTTGTATATTTATTTTTAGTGTGGCCTGCGCAGCGTCAGCGTGGAAATTTAATTAGCGACAGTCGAGTGAGCGAGCGACAACAACAACAACAACAGCAACAGCAACAGCTACAACAATAATAACGCCAGCTAGGCTGACAAACACGCCCACATGGAGGGGGAGCAGAGCTGAAAAAAGGCTTGCGAAATAAAAGTAAACACGCGAGAGGCAAAGAATCATGCGAGCTGAAGAAGAAGAAGAAGAAAAGCAACAAAAAAAATTCGCCCACATTCCGTTCCCTTCTGCACATGGAAAAGAAGAGCAAAGCGCAGCAAATGATAAAGCCGACAAATGGTAAACAGCAAAGCCAGCAACATCAGCAGCGGCAGCGACGGCCACCACAACAATAACACTGAAAGTGCAGCGCAGTCTGCCCTGTCTTTCTCCGCTCTCTCTCTCTCTCTCTTCCCACAACGACAATGCAATGTATGTACGTGTGTGTGTGTGTGTGTGTACGAGCTAGCTAGAGAACGACCAAACAAAAATGGCGCATGACATGCGCACTAAGCGTCCAACTTGAACTTGAAATTGCTTTATTGTTGCGCTAGTCGGCTGTTCCATTTACGTTGACTCGGCAGCGGCAGCGGCAGCGACGTTGGTAGCGCAACGACAAGCCGGCAATTCGAAATGCAGAGAGTGCTGGAGAGAGAAGTAGCGCGCGCGAGCAGCGACGTGACGTGACGTGACGTGAGAGCGAGAGTGCTGCTTTGGTCTCCCCTTCCCCTCCTCCTACCGAAGCTTTGCAGGTATGTATGAATGATTGTTGTGCGTGTAAGTAAGAGAGGTAAATAAGGCACAACAAGCACAACGAAAACAAAAACGAAAACGAGCGCGCGTGAGAGTAAGCGGGCAAAAAGCTCTCTCACACTCACACACACAGCTTTTGCGTGGGCGACTTAAGGCAGGAGCGACGCTGACGCTGACGTCGCTGTCAGCGCCTGCCAACTGTTTGCTTTTTTGTACAACACATACAACACGCCAGCTGCCCGCGACTTTCTCTTTCGCATATGTGATGGCACATACATACATACACCTACATATGTATTGGTGTGATACACTGCTGTTGCATATTTACTGGGATACTGGGATGATGACGCGCACCTGTGTGCTGCACAGCTGCAGCTGGCGCCGAGACAGGATGCTGCTGATACGCTACACGCTGGCTTCCAAAAACGGTTGCCTAGCTGCCTGACTGCCTGACTGTTTGGCGCTGTGACTTTCAGTTTCGAGCGCACTCCCGGTGAGGTCAGGCCTCTCTGCCACAGAGAATAGGAAGTTTACAGTGTGCGTGTGTGTGTGTGTGTGTGTGTGTGTGTGAACTTGGCATATGAGTGCGTTAATTGACTGACGTGTTGACGCACGCCAAGTTACGATAGCATCACAAAAAGGTGTGGAAAATTGATTAGCGTTTGTCCGCTTTTGTGACGTGTATCGTGTTCCAGCATATGGAAATAAACAAAGTAGAATGCATACGCATAGCACACACTGGCACACAGCAGTTATGCTCCCTAGCATATGCAACACACTTTGCTCTCTTTGCTTCTAACGTTTATGGAAACACACAGGGACACACGCACACACAGACAAGAGTCACACAAGAGCACGCCCAAGTAGCGAATAATACTATAAATACATAGTATATATTCTTAGAGCTATCCAAAGTATTTCACTTAATTTCCTTAAAAGACAGCTGTAAGGTTTTTTTATAAATTTATTACACACAAAACTTAGGAAAATTTAAAGTTTTACAATATTTTTTGAACAGTTTCAAAATTTTCAAAATTTTAATTTATTGTGAAATCAAGTTTTGAACGAGTGAAAAAAATTCAGTGAGAATAGCAAGGGCACAAGTGGTCGAACGACAACAATACCGAAGTGAGCAACGACACGAACATGAATTCGCCGTAATGGTGCAATAGCTGGTTTGTGTCCATGCTAAGCTTTTGCAAGCTCTTTCTCTCTCTCTCTATGTATCGTGCCATTGCCAGTGGGATACACCCTGTGCTCGCTTTGATAATTGTGAACAAGTGAACACAGCTGGTGGTATCCAGTGGCCATGGGCAACAAATGCAACAGCAGCAGCAGCAACAACAACAACAAGGACAACAGGGTGCACCGTGGGTAAGTAGCGAAAAAACTTGTCCAAAGTGTTTATATTCTTTGCAAGTTCCAAAGTTTTTGTTTTATTTAAAAAAAAAAAGTTTCGTTTTAACCTTTGTTTATCAATTTCTCATTTAACCATACTAAATATTTTTCTAGTCATAAGCTTTGTTTAACAACTTTTCATTTACCCCAAAAATATATAGAAATTGAAAAGAAAATTTGAAACAAAAGAAACAGTTCATTATAAAATTTTGTAGCAAACAAATTGCTACAATATAAAAATTCGATAATATATTTTTAAGATAGTAAAACAGCGAAGAAAATCGGTAAAAAAAAAACAACAAAAATTGCATATCAATTATCAATTCAGCATTTACTTGTTTTATATATATATTACACATATCGTATCGTATATTCCCTATAATTATTAATTTGTATATCTTCTTTGAGCATCATCATGTTTGGTTTCGACTATCGTTTCGTTTCAGTTGCAACATCTTGCCCTGCTTATCGGGTGCATACTTAGTTATTGTTGTATTCGTTTCACGCACTCATCTTTCGATTATGAAGAGCGGGTAGAAAGGAGGGTAGGGGTGTGTGACCAAGCCAAGCAAGAAAGCAACGCTCTGAAAAGTTTGCAGCGAGAAAATTATGAAAATTTAATTGTGCCTGCAGTCCGTAGTTAATAATGATGATGTGAGTGAAACTATTTCGTGAAGTTTTCTTGGTCAAAACGTATACGAATAGTTGGCATACAAAACAATTAAAACACATTAAACATTTGCACGCTGCAATTCGAATTGCATGAAAAGTAGAAGCAGACATTGGCCAGGGGAGGATGGAAAGAGTAGAGAGAGAGAGAGAGACAGAGGGGGTAAATCGCGTGCAGCGTTTGGCATTTTCTATTTTCGTTTCGCTTTTTTGGCTTTTTGGCTCACTAACAGCCTGAAGCGAACACCCCTCAACCGTCACCCCGCTCCCCCCTTTTCCCCTTATCCTAGAGCGCTATTGAGGAGGGCGATATATTCTAAAATTTCGTACCTTGTAACATCGAGGCAAAGACGAACGGTCCCCGTTGACATTATTTCGACATTTCTTTGCATTTAGCTGCAGCGTCGATTTATCCATTTTGCATTTCAAATGACCCTCAATTATCCTTTGTTGACTGACTTTGTTCGCTGTCCGTCCCACTGTACGTCCCTCCCACTGTCTCTCAGTCTGCGCATTCTCTTGTTTGTGCAGGCATGAGGTCAAGGAAAGCGAAATTGATTTTCTCCCCCCCCCCCCACACACACACACACACTCACACTCACACACACACACTGAAAACATTTCTGTTGACCATTTCTCGTTGCTCGTATAGATACCGATATAGTATATAGACAACCATATATATAGTATATGTGTATATAGTCTATGCATATGTCGTGTTTGCTATAGTTTTGCTCGACCATTATGCAATCAATATAGCTTACAGCTGTCTCACAGTTTATCACATGATTATATTGAGGTCAGTTCGTTAGACCTCTAAACCTAACCTTAAAACCTTAAACATGGGGTATCTCTATTATTTTAAGCTGAAACTAGCTGTAATTGCAGATAGAAGTGATATCATCCTAAATAAGCTATGATTAGTAGAAAAATCTACAAATTCTTATGAAAATCTAGTTTGTCCTACAGCATTCTGGGATTCCCAAGAACGTAACAAGACAATTATAGTACGTGGCCCATGGAGAGCGAAACCTTTCTTTGATTGGGTTTACCATCGATTCACTTCGTAAAAGTGGGCCAGTCTCGGCGCTGATAGTACCATGCGATACGAATCGAATAGATTTGAAGGCTATAAAAGTGCGGATAAGATATGCATACACATGTTTCAGACATTAAACATGTTCCGTAATCTATTTACAATACTTCAATAGACCTATAGACCGTAGAGTATCGTGTATACTAGTTCCCACAGTTACGAAGCCACAAAATTCCGATTCTATTTACTTTATATACGTAGTTAACAACTTAAATAACTCACGAACTGGACGGAGTCATGCATGACGAGATTAGCCCAGACACACACATATATAAACGCCTCTAATACATAAGCACGTGGCTATATAAAACTTAACTTCCAATTTAAGTTGACCTTAGAACTGAATTTGATCGATAATTTCACATAATTGCGAAATGTTGAGAGAAAAGAGGCGGGGGAAAAAAGTCTAACAAAACTGTGACACATGGTAAGCCGCCGTCACACACACACACACACACTCACGCACACACACCAAGCTAAATCACCTTGAACATTAACGCCCAATGCAGAATGCAAGTGACATGGGAAATTTGTGCGAGTGAGACAGTGCGAGAGAGGACGAGTACGAGGACAACAGGGCGAGGACGAGGGCAAAGGCAGAGCGCGTCAATTCAAACGTGAGAGACAGCTTGTTAAACATGCACACTCACGCACACATAGATGAGATGAGACCGCACTACATTTGCGTCATGCTAGTCGAAGCCAGCGCCGCAACAACGACAAGCGACTCGTTAAAAAATAGTTAAAGCAGCAGCAACAACAACAACTACAACTGTATGTAAGGCAACTGCAGCACTGCAAAGCCAAAGCTTCGCTGCTTCCTGCTGCTGCCCAGCTGACAGAGACTGAGCGGAGGCAGCGGGAGAGTGCTAGTATGTGGGCGCACTGCCAAAAGCTTTGCTTGGCTAGCTAACGTATGCTTGCGCTTACTCTCGCACTCTCGCACTCTCCCGCTCTCCCGCTCTGCCACTCTCACACGCTCGCATGCTAACAACGACGACGACTCTTTTCGGTTCGTTAGATTTCACGAACGACTCGAGCAGCTGAGCACAGCTGAGCAGCTGACAGTTGCGCTTCAGCATTAGAGCGGCGTAGTTTGCAGTTTACTTTGCGTCGAACGAAATGAAAAGTGGCCGCGCGTCGACGTGTCTGTGTGTGAGAGAGTGTGCCAAACTGCAGGCAGCAGCACCTTGCTGCAATTGTCAAGAGAGTAGAGGCAGCGGCGAACGACAAAGAGAGAGTGGCGAAGGAAGCAAATGCGAGCGCGACTCGTACAGAAATAAATGCCACACACTGTATTGTAGCCCACAGCGGGCCCAGCGTTTAGTATATTTCACCTTAGAGCGTCTTTGGGCTGCCCAAACCCCCGTTGCCGCTGCCGCTGCCGCTGCCGCCGCCGCCTTCGCCGCGCTGCACTCGCACGCATTCATACTCACACATGCACAAGCTCGCGCAGACTTGGACATGCAGAGCGCTGCAAGTTTCATTCACGCCGCGTAGCCATCGAAATTGTCGTCGTCATTGCCGTCGTCAGCGTCGCCGCTTGCGTCTCGAGTCGCGTTCCGTCGCGTCGCGTCGCGTTGCGTTCATAAAGAAATTGGCCTAAAATTGTAACAGTTTTCTTTCACCACAACAACAAACGAAACTAAACGAAACGAAACGAAGCGCAGCGTAGCAGCTGCTGCAGTTGGCGTCGGCAGCACTGCTTGCTGCCAGCTGCTGCCGCTGCTTGCTGCTTGCTGCTTGCCTGCTGCTTTCTGCTGCTTGCTGGCTGCCTTCAGCTGCATGGCCAACGTCAGTCGTCAGTTTTAATTTCCACATCGAGTTAACAGCACGAGGCGGCGGCGGCAGTAGCAGCAAGAACAGCAGAAGCTGCGAGGAAGCGAGGAGCAGCAGCAAAGCAAAGCAAAGCAAAGCAAAGCAAAGCGCAGCGCCAAAGCCAACGGCGGCACAGTCAGTTGGGAGTTGCAATTGGATTCGGACTCGACATCGACATCCAATTGGAAATTAGAATTCGAAATCAGTTTCGGTTTCGGAATTTGTGGATTTTGTGGAATTTGGACTAGGCGTGCAGCAGCAAGCGAACCGTGTGTGTTTGTGGGCAGAAGAAACAGCTGTTTTTTGGTTCGACTAGTGTGTGGGCTAACTTTGTGTCTGTGTGTGTCTCTCTGTGTGTGTGTGTGTTGATGTTGCATAAACTCTTTCGCTGCACACGTAACGCTACTGATGCCAGCGGTGCATCTGCCTGCAATCATTTTTAATTTGAATTTCGCTTGCACTCGCACTCGCACTCGCATTATGCAACACAGCTCATGAGGCAAGGCGAGAGACAATGCGACTGCCATGTGAATTGAGTTTTTTCCAATGTGCACGACAATTGCGGGGAATGCCGCTAAAATTGTTGTTGCATGTGGGCTAAAGTTAAACAATCATCTACGACTCATCCACACGCCTTCCACACACAAACAGCATCCACACACAGCACTCTCTCTCGATCTGGCAACTCTTGCGTGTGCAGTTTAAATTTAGATTATTTTGCACTTTATTTTGTTGCAACCTCTTTTTGTTGCTGTCGTTGTTGTTGCTGTCGTTGTTGTTGTTGGCATTTGCCTTTGCCTCTTATATAATGTGCCCAAGGCTGCCACTAGAAAAATAAGGAGTGTAGGAAATGTCCTCGCTTGCCCTAATTGCATTTGAAGCTCAACTTGCTCTCGTGCTGTGTCAATTAAAGCGGACGCGCCGCGCCACGCCGCACACGCGGCGTATGCGCAATTTCACGGATTTTCGCAGCAATAACAACAACAAAACTAAAAAACACGCACACACACACTGACTCAGTGTGCAACGTAACCACTTGACCTTGCACACATGCAGCTTGTATTACAAACACACACACACACACTCACACACACACAGTTGCGCCTTTTATTGGCTTATATATTTACCTATATATACAAATTTCGCAACCTCTCACCCTCACCCTCTCTCTCTCTCTATCTTCCTCTCCCTCTCTCTCGCATTGTTTGTGCTGCATTTTCACAATTTTGCAATATTTTTTTGTGTGTAAAAATAACAAGAGGCATATGGTGCCAGGTCTCTCGCTCTCTCTCTCTCTCTCTCTGTCTCTCCCAGGTGTAGGCGTGTGTGTGTGTGTGTGGGCGTTGCAAGGCCTGTTATGAGGTCGCATTGGCGTGTGTTGTTTGTGTAGCAATTTTTATAGTATTTTTTTTTCTTTTCAAGCTAAAAGATGACTGAAAAAATGCATAAGTGACACAGATACAAAAAACGGCCAGGCACGAGAAAAAAAAAACAAAAACAATACAAAATTTTAGCTAAGAAACAGAAACAGTTCAGTTTCAACTTTGCTTTGGCGCACAGCATTTTCACAGCATTTTCAGAAAAATGATTCACAATTCGCTCGCTCGCTCGCTCTGAGGGTCAGCAAGTTGGAGAAATCAGAAAATCAGAAATCAAAATCAGAAATTGCTATGCGGGTCGTTTCGATACGTTCAATTAGCGATTGCAAAAATGTAAACCGGTTTAATGTTTATTTTAGCTTGTACAATTTTTTTTTTCTCTTGTTCTCCCTTCTATATAATTGCTAAAAAACAATTAATTTCACATAGCATATTTTTTGCTGTGAATTAAAACTGCAAAAAACCCCTTGAATCGGAAATTAGTTATGTGTCTTTTTATACCCAGCATTATGGGTAGGCAGGGTATACCTTTCTATACCCTACCATAAAGTATACATTTTTCGGCAGGGTGTTATAGGTTTATACAAAACAGAAACGAGAAAGTATACCTTGTTATAAAGTATAGATATTTAGCTAGATCTATGTAAGTTTATACACAGATTATACACACATACTCAATACTAATGGGTATCTGCTGGTCGCGATTCACTTGACTCTTAACTTGTTTTTCGCCTGCGCTAGACGCTGATTACGTACATATATGTCGCTTTGCCTTTTGGAATCCAACATTCTTCGACTCGTATCAGTCACAGCCACAGCCACAGCCATGGCCAGAGCTATATGTCTAGCTGTCAGTCTCTATCTCTCTCTCTCTCTCTGCATACATAGGTATCTCTGCTAGCTAAAAAAGTGTGTGTACATAGCGTGAGTGACATCATCGTTTCGTGTCTGGGCAGACGCGTCGCATTGCGTTGGGATCATTAGTCAGTTTGGACTGACAAAGATACTTTGTACTTTGGCGACAGAGTGTGAGTGCGAAAGAGAGGGAGAATCAGCGTGTAGACTGATAAGTACGTTAGGCCAGTCCAGACAAACTGAGGGCGGCGGGGGGCGTGGCGTATCACGTGTCGAGTTTCAAGTGTCGGCGATAAGCGCCAAATGTGACGAGCTGCAGCAGCGCGAACACGTGCACGCACACACACACACACACACACATACATATATAGCACACATGTGTGTGTTTCTGGTTTCTGGTTGAAAATCTCATGGTATTTTCTTTGGTGACCTTCAGCGCAGCGTACAAGGTCACTCGATGCTGCCCTCTTTCTCTCTGTCTCCGCCCAGTTTCATCTTTTGCTAACGGTTTCAGTTGCAGCACGAAATTGGGTCAGTGCTATGACCCAGTTTCAAGGAGTCTGACAAGCCCTCGCTTCCCCCTTCCTCTCTCACACTTCCCCTGCTAGACAGTTTGACACCTTTTTGGAGGATAAGGGAGGGGGAAGTATGCAAAGTGCCAAAATGACTAGAATGGTTTACCGTTTCGATTGATTTTCATGCAGGCAACCTACATAACCAGGCTCTATAGACTGCACTGATATACATATATACTGTATGCTATATGCTATCTATAGTATATATATTGTGTCTTGTATCTGCTAGATACCTCGCTGCAGTTGGCAAAACGCTGCGAGCTTAGCCAAATGGCCAAAAATAAAATTCTCTTTTGGCTGCTAGCCAAAATGCACGGTGCAGCACATTGGCAATAACCAAGCAGTAGAAAAAAGGGCGGTAAAGGGGGTGGGTTCTTATACTATATACATATGTGTGTGTGTGTGTGTGTGCTTATACTATATAGTATAGGCAAGTTGAAAGCGAAATGTTGGCCCAAAATGAAGCGTCAAAGCGTCGCTATAAATACTGCAAAATGCAAATTGACAATGAGAACACGAGCAAAACGAGAGCGAAGAAGCACAACGAAGCAACTGCAAAGTGCTTGAATTTATTGTCAGAGGCCTCTACCCCCCCCCCTTTTCCTCACTCCTCCCTCCTCCTGCTCATGCACCTTCCTCTTTTGACTTGGCAAAATCAATGCGCACTTTTGTGTCATTTCGCTTTTCACTTATTACATCACACACACACACACACAGACACACAGCGAGCGAATCGAGGCCCAGCAATTTGGGTCAACCTGGCCAAGAATCTACCATAGGCATTCTAGTACTATCTATGTATGTATGTGTGTGTGTGTGTACATGTATGTAGCACATATGTATATACATAATGCATGGGTTTCTTGGCAATTTTGTGACTTGATTTGCCACACGAAACTATTGAAACTTTAACGAGTTCAATTTAGCCACGCCCAGCACAATTAACGCCCACAAAGTAGTCCGACACACAGTTGTCGCTAGCTACAGTCTTCTTTAGGTTCTTTTGTTTTGTTAACCGGAAATTTGATGACGACAAACAGAAAGCGAATTATATTTTGACATATTTCTGTGTGGCAAGATCAAAGTATTTCTAGACATTTCATTGGGCAAAACAGATTAACCATTTCGTAAAATATACTTTTACGCGATCATTCTCCATATCTCTCTCTCTCTTCTCTATTCTCTATGACTATCTCTACTCTTGCTCGTTCACACGCATGCGATTCGCCTCGATCGTCTGGCCGCACAAATCTTTTCGAGCCTATCACGCATTTGCCACATGACTAAGTTTCTAGCTCGTTTGCCCGCCCGTTGACGTTGACGTTGTCGTCGTCGCTTTTGTTGTTGTTATTTTTGCGTGTTTTTTAAAATTAGCTGAAACACGCATAAAACGAAATCACAGACGTGCGTGTGTGTGCGTGTGTGTACATAGCCCGCCCGAGCTTGCCTATCGAAATTCCCGCAGAAAACAAAAGAAATTGCCTGCTGAGTGCCCCCAGCTGGAAAATGGTGTCTATATCAGCAAAATTCTCTGCATAGCACTCCCTATCTCTCTCTCTCTCTCTCTCTCTTTCTCTCTCGTTCTCCCTTTCTCTCTACCTCTATTCCGGTTGCCAGGCAGCATTTTGAAATGTTTCGAATCGTAGTCAAATTGAGTCACAATGTTTGCACATAGGTGCGAATGTAGTGTCGCTGTGTACTCTCGGTTATGTACTCTGGTTATGTCTATAAGCTACAGTGATCGCTCGCTAAATGTGACTGTACAGATGTGTGGGTGTAGTTAGCCAAAGATCTAAAGATTTCTTGAGCAATAACTATAAGGTAATTAGGGTTACTTACCTGGCCTTGAAAGCTCATTATCTGTTTAGAAAGAGAAGAGATCGATAAAATGTAAAAGATATATATTCTTGTTCTGTTGTATTTCCACTGACATTAACTGGTTCTTGCTTCACAAATATTTCAAGGCATCAACTATAAAGATTAATAGCTAAAGTTCTTAGACTACTTATTTTCTTTTTGCTCTTTGGAGCATATTCTATGCCGTTCAGAAATGTATATAGATATATATTCTTGATGAAATTGTTGATAACTTATTCTGTTCTACAAATATACAAATTATATCAACTATTCGGTTCATTAGCTAAACTTGTTAAGCCACTTCTCTTTTTTTCTTTAGAGCATACTCTGTGCTATTCAAAAATATATAGATATACATTCTTAAAGAAATTGTTGATATATCGTTTTTATTTTGTAAATATTTGAATATATCAACTATAGAGATTATAAGCAAAACTTTAAGGGCTACTTCTCTGCTCGTTTAAGAAGCCATTTTCCTATCATGCATACTCTGTGCTATTCAGAAATGTATATAGATATATATTCCTGAAGAATTTGTTGTTTACTTGTTCTTGTTTTGTGAATATTTAAATATATATATGCATATATATCATATCATACAGAACATTCATTTGAAATGATATCTATTTTTTTCTTCTGCTTCTCTATGTTTTTCTTCTTTATCTCTAATTCTGTCTTTCTCTGCTCACACTCTCTTTCTCTCTCTCTCTCTCTCTCTCTCTCTGTTGCCCGCTTGCCTTCTCGCTACTTGTTTCATTAGCTATTTCCTGCACTCATATCAGGGTTCACAGCATTTATCGAAGTCGCACTGTACTCTTAGGCGACGTGTTAAGTGGCCCCACTGTGTGGCCCACTGTGCGTCTGTTTTGTAGCCGAGACTCGGCAAAACAAATTGCTCGTCATTCAAAAACAGTTTTAGCCAGTCGAACAGTAAATTAATTTAAGTAGCGCTATGTGGTGCTACTTGCGGGTCGCTTACCATGTTTGCGTGGCTGCGTGTCAGTAACTGTGTGTGTGTGTGTGTGTGTGTACTTGCAACTCTTTGGGCAACTTCCGCTGACAGAAAACAACTTGAAACACTTCGGCTCGGAAATTTTTACGACACTTTGGCAGGGCAGGTTTTGTGTGTCGGCGTTTTATGACCCAGATAAAAAAACAAACCTAAGCATGTTGGTCAACAGCGCACTAAACCTCACACACACGCACACACACACGCACACACACACACACAGTGGGAACTGTTAATGAAAAGCGTTCAACATTTGCCTAATGAAATTATAACGTAGATACTAAGTGCTCGAAAGGGAAGGGGAGGGGCAGGTAACGTGGGCTAGCATGTGCAGAGGAGGAAGAAGGAGTGGAGGGGCGGGGGGCTGCAGGGGAGGGGCTCGTCAGTTTTGGAAATATAATTGTGAAAATGCCAACCGTCTAACCCATTTAACACACATCATGAATTACACTATTTCAGTTTTTCATTTTTTTTCTCTGTTCGTAACGCTTTTTAAGCCAGCGTCGATACACCTAAGCACACACACACACACACACGCACAGCCAGGCACACATAGACAAGCTTCTGACACAAATAAGGCTTAATTTATTTAATTGCCAGCGTTGTTTACCGCGTATTATTGTAGTTTGTTCAAGTCAGTTGCAGCTTGTTGTTGTTCTTTTCAGTTTTTTTTTTTTGTTTTTTGTTTCGCTTGCGCATTTATTATTATTTTTCTTGCTCCCTTTCTCTCTCTCTCTGTCGTTTGTTTTATTTGTTCGTTAGAAATTAGAGCACACACAGCACGCGATTAAAAAATGTTGTAAGGCACACACACTCCCGCACACCCGCACATACGCTCTCTCATTTCATAAGCCGCGCGTTTATTAATTGTGCGGCGCATGCGGCGTATGCGTAATTAATTTAGGCCTTTGCGTGACTTCTCTTTAGTCAGACAGCTTAAGAATTGAGTTCTAAGCTTGGAGGGTGGGAGGGGAAAACAGCGTGAAACAATTGACAGCGGAAAGTGCTAATTGTCGCCTAATTACGGCACATGCAGAGATTCGGCTAAGTTTGCTTTTAGCCCTGGATAAAACAGCTAGATAGAGAGAGAGAGCCGCTTTGCCCATTCATACCTGACTACGCGACAATTGACGTCACAGTTTTGCGATAAAACAAAGTTTCCGAGAAACATTTGTGCCCTGCTCTTTTCTTTGCTTAGTTGCGACTTTTGGAACTGCTTCGAAGAATAGCATAAATTGGTTTTCTTTCGTTTTGCCAGCGTATCTTATCTCAAATTCCGACTGGCTGTGCCTGGCGCACGCTTTCGTATCTCTTGTTTGATTTCGACTCTGGGCGAGAGAGTTACGCGTGTCATGCTGCAAGGCATGACAGATGGGGCGGACTCGAGACTGGGTACGACAGTTGGTGACACATGTATATGACTTGTATGGGCTTTAATAGCGCCACTTACACATTGACCTACATACATACACGTACATACGTACATACATGCATATGTTCGTTACATAGTTGAATCGGCGTCGCTAATCATGTGTTCGGAAAACTTTCGATATTTTCAACTGATAACGTTTTGTTCGTTCTCTCATTTTTTTCGTTTCGTTTCCTTTTTCTGCTTTGTTGCTGCTTTGCATTACCTTTTGTCTTCCACTCTCATTTAATTCTCTCTCTCTTTGTCCTCTCTCTCCCCTTTGTATTTTTCTCGGAAATTGGCTGCATGTGCAAGTTTTGCGTTAGTTTTCTGCTCCATTTTTTGTTTCAATTTCAATTCGCTTCTTTTTTATCTTTGTTCCAATTCCGATTTCTTTCCACACAACGAGAAAGTAACAAAGTAAGGAGCAAAATAACAGTTAGATATATATTAACAACTCTGCTGGGCGAGCCGCTGAGAACCGATATGCCACGCCCACGCCCACGCCCCACACTGACACGCCGCCGCCTCCGCCTCGATGCTGCCGTCGATGTTGAGTAATGTTTGAGTTTGTTGAGTTATGCGAGTAAAACGAGTACCAAAACGAATACGAAAACAAATACGATAACAAGAAAGAGTAACAAGCAAAGCATCCTTGAAACAGTTTTGGGCTGCGTGTCAGGAGTGCATTTGCACTGATACATTCTGAAGCTTGTAAATGCACTATCTGGTACGACATTCCAGAACGTACAATCTTCCCAAGTAATGCAAGAAAATGCTGAAACAAATAAATGAACATATGCAATTTTTGTGAAACTATTAAAAAACAATATGAAAATAGTGCGGTTTTTTTCCCCGATTTACAATATATAATTATAAACATAAGTATAGCGTATAGATTTTAATTTAAGTAAATTCCTAGCCTAAGTTAACTCTCTGCCAAATGATATAATAAAGAATAAAGCATCTCTGAAATAATTTATGATATTTATGTGGTTTTATTTCTCAACATTTACAGCTAAATAGAAACAGATCTTTCTAATAATAGTCAGTATAAATACATATACATATACCTTTTGATCTGTGTAAGCCGAGTGCGAACCTTAGGTTCGACCTGCTTGTAATGACCTTGAACTCCCAGCTTTGCAATAACTGGGTCATCCGCCCAACTTCAAGCTTGCAACATACTAACTCACACACACACACACACACTCGCGACCACAATTTTGAAACATGAAAGTTCCGCAATTATAATGAATTGCTGGGAGTACGACTAAATGGCGGGGCGACCTTCAGACGTCGCATGCTGCAAGTAATTTACTCTAAGCGCCGCCTGCCGCCCCACACACACACGCACACACGCACACATGCAGCTGGCGCACCCATATCTCAAGGTGAAAATGTGCAAAGGGTGTTTATAGTCGGCAATTTTGCGTTCAATGCGTTGCGTTTTGTATCTAATGTAAATTTAAATTTTTGAGCTTTTCAATTAGAAATTTAGAAAACTTGAGAAAAACAAACAATATCAAAGAAAAGCTTTCCAATATTATATGCGGCTTTTACGCAATCAATCATTAATAAATTAAATATTAACCATTAATAAGCATTAAAATATTATTCAAAAAGAATACTACCTGTTTTTCATTGTCCCACACTGCATGCCACATTTTCATGTTTCGAAAACAAAACCAAAGATTTTTCAAAAAGCAACATGTTTCGTTTTTTAGTTTTTAGTTTTCAAAGTTTCATTGCATATTTTGCAGCGCCGGCAGCGTTGGAACGCCGCGAAGCTTTTGTGATTTCGACAAGAACCACGCAACAACACGCAATGTAGCATAAAGCGCAGCATAGACGAACGTGCGAACGAGTAGGGGCAACAGCCACGGGCAACGCAATGCAACGGCAAAAAGTGACGCGAGGTGGCGCCAAACGAGCAGTGACTGACAATACGTATACGCAGCGTGTTGAAAAGCTCTGGCGCCCAGCCGACAGTCAGTGGCGCCTTAATTTAAAAGTGAATCAAACTCTTCTGCCATATTCACATACTTTTTCCCCTTTGTTTCTACTATTTTACATTGCTCTACAAAAAAAAAATATTGACATTTCGATTGGCTATGCGCTTTGGCAGTGTGGTTAGCTGGTTGTGTGGCCAAAAACTGTTGCCAATGTTGACAACTCACAGCCACTATCTTCACTGCCGCCGCGACAAGCTGCGCCAACAAGAGACAAGCGAACTATCTATAATACTCCAACTCTATATTGTACTATGCCATTATAAATAAAGCTCTTTCACTTGTGTGTTTTAATTAAAGTAAGACTTGCTGCTTGAAGCCTAGAAGGTGAGTCTGAATGAAGTTCTAAATATGCATACATTATAAAGAATATTTGTTCGTATTCGTATAAAGTTTTGAGAGAGAGTTGCAAACTGAACAATATCTATATCTTAAAGCTTTCAATGGATAATATTTATCTATATTTTCTGTTTATTTAATATTTGATTCAAGCTTTCTAAGAATCGAATTTGAAATTGAGTCAGAAATTGGAAAAATCACACAATTGATTTTTAAAAATAATTCCCTGTGTCTGCATAGATAGAAAAGGAGATTTTAAAACCGGAGAAGAGCCACTTGGTATTTAGATATATCTCTCTCGATAGTTGGAACATATTAGTGTTTATTTATACACACACAAACATCATTTATATGAACCATCGCAGGAAGCCCCTAGAAATTAATGTTATACAAAAGCTAAATGATTTATAAAATAAATTCGAAATTTAGTTTTATGTTTCGTTTTTTTTTTTCTTTTTTTTGTTTTATATATATGCATGTATGTATATATATATATATATATAAATTTTAAATTAATAAAATTTACTTGCTATATTTCTATATAAGTTCATCATTCATATAAATTAAAATAATAATTTTTAAATCGCACAATGTTTGTTTTCATTTTTCAATTTCTTGTTTTTTATTTGAATTACACAACATTACTATTATTATTATTATTATTTATCGTATTTATCGTTATCGTTCATCATTATACGTATGTTAAAAGAGTTTCTTTTTCTGTTTTTCTTACACTTTATTGACATTGCTCTTCAAATAAGAATGAGAAGATCTCTGTTTGCATTTTTTTTTTTGTTGCTTCTTCTTGCTTTTGCTTACTTTGTTCTTCTTATATATGTGGTTTTTCAGTTGTTGTTGTTGTTGTTGTGGTTTATCTTTATCTGTAATTGATGTTTTTTTTTTTGTTTTGTTTATCTAGTTTAAATTATTATAAGGGCTCTATTATGTGTTCAGTAAATAAATTGCGTCTTCAGTTGGTTTTGTTTTTATGTAAATCGCTTCTTATGTTTGTTTCTGTTTTTCTTGTTGTTGTTTGTTTGCTTTAAATAATTTAAGAGTATTTAATAAAGGACTAATAAATTAGTTATACGCTTGGTAGGTGTATTGGCAAAGATTAATATAATTATGATTTTATTAACAAAATGTAATGAATTATATAATTGTTTACCCCATTCTTTCTTGCGTACATATGTGAGCGAGCGTATGATCTGCATGTGTGTGGGTGGGTGTGGGTGTGGGTGTGGGTGTGTAGATGTGTTTGTGTAATGCATGTTAAATAATATAAAAGAATAAATACAACGTTATACAGATAAGAGAGAATTTCCATTTCCATACTGTTGGCCAAGTAGAACGAACGACAAAGTGTTCTCTCATTGCAATTGATTTGCAATTTCACTTTTCGATTCGTTTTCATTTTTTTGCACTTGGTTTAAGACAATTTTCATGAATTATTTTACGAAACTAAACAATAATACAAAATTATGTTTAAATAAAATGTGAAAAATAATAATAATAACTGTTGCATTTTAGTCTGTTGGTTGCACGCACGAATTATACACAAAACCAGTTGGACAAACTAAACTAAATGCTAATTATTTAAAAAAAAAAATAACTAGCAATTACATTGATTTCATTCATATAACTTTATGAAACTAGAAACTTTCAGGTTGAGAAACCCTTATGCGCTTTTCAAGCGCACTTTCGGCAAGTTTTTCTTTATAGTTTTAGTTTGTTTGTGTTTTCAACATCGAATTGTGAACTATGCTATGCCTGTATTAGAGTTAACATTGATTCCAATTTAGTTGTTAGCGCAAGGTTTGGTTTCTTTTTTGTTTTTATACACAATTCGTTTCGATTGTTATTATAAAGTTTTATTTAATTTCAATTTAAATTATAAGCCTAGGCATTTATATATATATAATTCCTTTTTGTGTATAATTCGAGCTGTGTACGTGTTTGTGTGGTGTGTCTGTATGTGTGTTAGTATGCGTGTGTGTAGTTGTATTGTTATTACATATTTTTCATGTATATTATGCAATGTTTTAGTTACTCAAATAGTTTCACAAACATTTTATTCTATGTCTACTCTACACGTTGTTCTTGTTCTTCTTCTTCTTCGTGTTGTTGCTGCTGTTGCTCATGTTGTTACTCTGTTCGGTATTTGTTATGTTGTTGTTGTTGTTGTTGTTGTTATTGTGGTATTGGTGGTGGCAATATTGTTAACGACATTAACATCATAATTTATTTATGCCTGCCTGCGCGCTGCTCTTTCCTGTTCTTTTTCCTGCTGGCAACAATTTGTTTATCGAACAATGTGCAATTGGTGTTGTTGTTGTTGTTATTGATGTTGATGTTGTTTACGTTATAATGTTGTTATTGATGTTTGCTCTTGCGCCGTTGCTCCTGCTGCTGTTGTTGTTATATAATGTTGCTGCTACTGCTGTTTCTGCTACTGCTTCTTAGGACGTACCATTGACCAGCCCCTCTTTCTTAACTGCATCCGTTGTTGCCTGATCTGTATGGTTGTTGCGATTCTTGTTATTGCGTCGAGGCTTTGACTGTTGTTGTCCCGCCTGCGGTTGCTGTTGTCCCTGCTGTTGCGGTGGTTGCTGCTGCTGCTGCTGCTGCAGCTGTTGCTGCTGCTGTGTGCCAGCCTGTTGATGCTGCTGCTGCTTGTCACTGTTGCTGTTTCTCGGCGCATCCTTCAATTTATTGTTTGCACCGCCAGCCGAGTTCGCATTGCCGCTGCTCTGTTTGCTATTCTCTTGTGCATTCACCGGCGCCTTGTTTGCTTGCGCTGACGCCTGTTGCTGCTGTGCTTGCGGCTGCTGCTGCTGTTGCTGTGATTGTTGTTGTTGTTGTTGTTGTTGTTGTTGTTATTTCCCACCGCACCATTGACTGTAATAAAGATGAGCAAAACAGAATTTTGAGAGCACGTTCAGAGATTACAACATATATATTCTACATGAACCCAGCAGTATACTCACTGTTGTTGGGCGCATTGTTGTTCTTTTGCCTTCTGCGTCTCCTGGAGCTGCCTTCGTACGATGAGTTGCTATCCGCTGTGTTGGAAGAATATCGAGAGAGAATAGAGAAAACGAAATGGAATATTGCGATTGTTTGAGAAATGGAATGGAAAACAAATTTATAGAGATTAGGGGGAATTGAACAATGTATTATTCAATTATTAATTAATTGATATCCTCAACAAAACGATATTTATAGACAGGTACAAACAGTTACATTATATACATATTCAATTAAAATACACATTATTCGCTCAAATACTGGTAACAGCGAGCAAGTCTTGACGAGGTCACGTGGTTCCCCCGTACCACTTCCTCTCCCTGTCTTTCTCTCTTGCTCTATCTCCCACTCTCTGTCTTTTGATTTCTCATTATATATTTGTCCTAATCCATTGACTCACCGCGCTCCACACTGCTCACTTCACGCGCCTCCCGCATCTCTTCGGTGTGATTGTGGTATTGATAGTCCCTGCCGTTCTGCTCGTTACGTGGCGGCCGACGATTTACCCCGCGCCGGTCATTACCACCACGGTAGTTGCCTCCACCACCGCCACCACCACCACCGCCTCCGCTACTTCCGGCATTCTGTGGACCAACATTTCCGCGATCGTTGTTGTAACGCTGTTCGCGCTGATGATCGCCGCGGGAGTTGTAATCGTCGTCATCACGTCGGTTGCTGTGATAGCGCTGATTGTTGCCACCGCCGCCACGCCCACGTCCACGACCACGCTGACCACCGCTGCCACCGCGTATCGAGCGCACAGATTCAATGTCGCTACTGTAACCACGCTCTGAGCGCCGCGAGACGGCAAAGCTTTGTGTGGACCCCATGGAGGATTCTTGTATGGCGCGTAGCTGTTGATCGATTTCCAGCTTCTCCTGGCGCAGCTGCTCCACTTCCTGTGCAGTCAAATAAATAATTGCATTAAGTCCTAGCAAATATACCAGCTATAGCTCAGACTCACCTTCAAATGTGACAGATGATACTCCAGCAACACTTTAGCATTCGCAATGCTCTCCATGGTGCCAATGAACACAAAGGGTACATGCGCCGGTTCACGTGGTATATTCAGATCTTGTTCATCATCGCCAGCGATCTAGAAAATAGTTTGCTCGAGATTAGGCCATGTCACACACAGTGTACAATACTCACAGCACTCACCTTGATTCGAAACACGCCGCTTTTATCCACAATCTCTTGAATGATGCGTCCATTTTTGCCAATCACCTTGCCCACTAGCTCCCTAGGAACCTGAAAGAACTCTTCGGCATATTCGAGCATTGCGCGTGCTCGCTGCACCGATTCCTCTGTTTCGCCGCTTATTTTAAATGTGCACGATTTCTCCTCTAGCTCAATATTCGTAACGCCGACCAGCGTGCGTGCTGCTTGAATATTGGAGCCATGTGAGCCAATTGCCAGTCCCATGAGATCTTCGCGCACACGAAATTCTTCAATAAAGTTTCTGTAAGATCGAGGAATTTCGATTAGGTTTATATTACAGAAAGTTATATAGAATGTGAAACGTACCCACGACTCATTAACTTAGTAGTTTCCAGCTGACGCGCAGCTTCTTCAGTCCTTTTCAAGAGCATAACCTGCAAGGAGCATAATGAGAAGGATTGGGACAAGCTTAAGTTATATAGATATTTCACGCACCTTTTGTGAGAGATTACGAAAATGCATATCCTTGAGCATACTGGCGCGCTTCTGAGTGTGTTCCCACTTCGAGATGACAATAAGCACGTCCATTTCGCGATTATAGTTGCAGACGCCAGCATCGATAGTGCGTTGAAACTCCTTATGTATGCCATCCTTCTGAGCTCTGCAAGAGTTAACATAAAACTTTAGATCTTCGAAAAATTATAAAGCTGTACAAAACTTCACTTACTCTTCGCGCAACTCCTCGGGCACGGGGAGCGTGAACTGATAAAACGATTTGGGCGTTATTGGCGGATTTGGATTTTTGGCGCGCAATCTCCCCAGTTCACAGATTTCGGTATAAGGTGTCTCAAAGCCAATGTATGCCACCGCACAGATATCAGCTTTAAGCATTTTGATAACAGCCACCCACCAGCCGCAGGTTTCGCGCTCATTTGTGCGCGTGAACACTTCCACCTCCATGCCCTCCTCAAAAATGGGGGCT
Source organism: Zaprionus ghesquierei (assembly GCA_018904095.1). Taxonomy (NCBI): domain Eukaryota; kingdom Metazoa; phylum Arthropoda; class Insecta; order Diptera; family Drosophilidae; genus Zaprionus; species Zaprionus ghesquierei. The sequence goes on from JAEIGP010000676.1 coordinate 3,525,184, forward strand.
GGCGTTACCACTGCCTCCTCTGGCGGCAGGCGAACATTGACGAATGCGTATTTCAACACTTCGGGCACGCTGCAAATGTGACAAAAGTAGAGGGTGGAGAGAGGAGCATGAACAAAGGGCTCAGGGGTGTGTAACAACAATTAGACTATCGCTTAGCTAAACATAATCAGCCGCCAGACATGAATGCCTTGCCAATCTAGCGGACAACTGTCTGTCTGTCTCTCTCTCTCTGTTTGTCTGTCTGCCAACGTCTACGCTAGCGCAAACTTCTCTGCCGCTGTCAGCGTCACGACGTGATGGCAGCGCGCCAAGCGAGCCTCATTGAGTGTACACAATTACGGGGGTGTCCCGTTTTTCACGCCACTCTCACGGCAGATCGGAAATACATGTTTGCATATGCTTATAGATATGTACTATATAATATAGATTTATCTACACGAAACACACGGTCTAACGAGAGTCGACAGGGTGTAGACTAATTTTAGACTCAGCTGCTGCTGCTGGTGCTGCTTAGCTCAGAGTAAAATAAAACATAAAATCATATTAAATCGAAACTATAGAATTTGTTCCAAAAATGTCACCAAAATGCAACAAACAACGAAGCCAAAAAAAAAAGAAAAAAAAAAAAAAAAAACAGGAAAAATAAAAGAAGCGCGCACGAAAGAAACGACAAGAAAAATTGTTCTTTCCGCGGTTATAAATAGCTAAACTGCGCTGCCGACGACGACGTCGCTTTCGCTGCTTCTGTTGCTGCTGCTATTTAGTGGCATTTGCTGTTGGCGCTTGACAGCTAGCTCGGCGGCGGCGGGCCCTCTAGACATGCAGTACAGTTATTGTCCGGCCGACCGGACAGTCCAAGAACGTCGACTTTGACGTCGCTGTCGCAGTTACCGTCGCTGTCTCTGTCGGTCACTCAGCAGTTTGTCGTCTGTCGGAAGGAGCTGCAGCCTGCAGCGGGCGCAGCAGAGGACGCCGACAAAGGCAGCATTTAACAAATTGCGCCAAATTAAACTCTGGCAAACTGTTGGCGTTGGCAGCGTGCGCCAGGCTAGACAAGCTAGCTGGGCAGGCACATAGGGAGTAGCAGGCGGCATACCTTGCTCTTGTTGTTGTTGTTGTAAATTTTTAGTAAATCATAAAATAAACGTTCGCATTTGTGGGTTCTTTTGATTAGTTTCTTTTTCTTGATTATTGTCGCAACTTACCCGTCCACATCCACGAAGATGCCATCATCGCCGACAGCTGTCACCTGGCCCTGTTGTTTGTTGTTGTTGCGTTGACGTCGACATAGATAGGTAGCGGCGGCAGCGGCAGCAGCAAAGCGTTGAGGGAAAAATGAAAAGAAAATATGTGTCATTAATGCTGTTGTTGTTGTTGCTTGTGTTTTACAATACTTCTTTCTGCCATACATTTATTCTTTAATTATACTTTTATGATCGCTTTACAGACTGAATGAGCAAGCTCGAAATATGGCCACAAAGTCTTGTGATAATGCATGCAGCTTAAGGGCTTATCAAAAGCCAAACATCTAATACTATGTAACAAAAATCAGTTGATTCATATAAAAAATACACAACTATTAAAATGAATTGCAATAAGAAACATTTGATAATTTCAAAAAGGGAAACCACAAAGAAAGCGCAGTTTTTGTCAACAGAAAACGGTATAAGCAACTCTGTGCACACACACACACACATACACATGCAAACATGCTGCGCTGCTTGTGCATGCGGCTACACGCACCCCCACACGAAAGACAAAGTGCGCCCTGTATGAGTGCGTTCGTGTGTGCGTGCGTGTATGTATGTTTGCGCGTATTTCGGTGTGAGACTCCACTCAACAAATGTTGCAGTTATTTATAGATATAAAGCTAAAATTTACGAAATTAGAAACTGAGGCCGTGCAGTCAACTGAGAACATGAACGTCGACGTCGACGTCGACATCGCAGTCGCCGTTCACCGTCTCAGCCAGTAGTAACGCTGACTTCAGATCTCCTCGAGCTTACCTTGTAGTAGGCACCATTATCAAGTCGCACTTCGACCATAAGATCGTCCATTGTGTTAATCCCTTGCAGGTTGCAACTGTTTTTATAATATTGTTATTGTTGTTCTTGATGTTGATGTTCCTGTACTTAAATGTAACAATTACTATACCACACACTAGCTTGCTGCCCCCACCGTATCGTCACACAGCCCAAACTTATATTGCGTATTAGCTGAAAAAGAAGGAAAGAAAATTATCTTTAGCTAATTGGATATTTATGCAATGTGAGACAAGACCACCTACAACGAGAAAATGTCGCGCTAATTCTCCAAATCTTCGTTATTCCCTGCGATTACTTCGTTATCAGTCTTTTTGCTTTGTTACTGTTGTTGTTTTTGTGGTTGCTGCTGCGCTGCACTGCTCTGCTGCTGTTGCTCTGGTTGTGGTGGTGGAAATGCTTGCTGCCGCTTTTGTCAGAAACACCCACACACACACACGTATGTTCCTCTCTCTCTCGCTCACAGTTCCTGCAAAGATAAACAAGAAGAAGAGCTTGCAATAACAACAATAAATAAACGAAGCTCAGAGTAAAAATTATGAGAAAATTCACAATGACGCTGCTGGGCGAAGACGTCGACGGCGACGGAAACGACGACAGCCATGCGATGGCAATCAAAATTTATAAAATTTTGAAGTTATTTTAGGTCGGATATATGAAATTTCCCTCTGATAGAGAGAACGATAGGCAAATATAAAAAACAGCAACAACAACAACAACAAATGCACTGAGTAACGTCAACGCGCTTTTGCCGGGGCAGCGCTGCTGCTGAATCTTCTTCTTCATTTTATAGCCAGCGCCGCTGCGCCGTCGTCTTTCTTTTGTGCCTTCACATCACTCTCCGCTCTTACACAAACGCACAGCAACACTCACTAACCACACACGTACACACACTACTATACAGCTCTGTCAGCAGCCGCCGCCGCCGCCGAAATGCTGAGCACGCTTTTCCAATAAGAATTTCATACATACACATACACGCACACAAGCCCAGCAGCAGCAGCACATGCCGTTTTTAATACATACACACAAATGTATTATATTCACGTAGATTCTCTTTAAACTTCTTTTAAAGCCTTAAATGTAAAGATTTAAATACGTTTAGAATCTTTTTAACACTTCGTGCGCTTTTGGCAGAATTTTCCATATTTTCCACCTCCCTTTTGCTGCACAAATTCGCCGCAGTCGCGGTTGCTGCTGCCGCCTTGCCGCTGTGCAAAATTTTTTTCGCTTCTTGCAAAATTCTTTTCACGAGTTATGCGGCTGTTTAATGACGTTTAATTTTTGAAAAGTTAATGCACTTACGGCTGCCTGGCACTTTAATCCTCAGGATTGTTTAATTTGAGCTTAAACCCTTTGAAAATAAAAAATATATCGCGTGCAGTGCGCTGCTTTACTGCTTCCAAAATTTTTTTCGGCTGCGCTGCGTTCTCTTCGTTTTGCTTTTACGCCTGGTTCGCAGCACAGTATTCACTAATGCTGCCACCTCGATGTAGTTGCCTCGCGTTCGCAACAACTTTTCACAAATTTAGCTTTATTCGCTAGGCTTTTTAGATGCTTGTTATACAAAAAAATGAACAATATTATTTTGATAAAGGGTTTTTATAAATGAATTCGTTGTTCACTTGAAAACACACACGAAAATCATATGTGACATGTATCGCGCGGTGGGGCAACTCTCTCAAATGACAAGTAGCGGGGCGTTGCCAACTGTTTGAATTGCTCGTTTCATTACTACTTCAAGAAATAGGGATGCAAAAAAAACGCAGGGTTGCATTTGAGCGCAAATAGAACATGAATTTAAATTTAAAATTTGACGAAAGTAACGAAAGCATTGTCTGTGTCTATTAAACACACACAAATTGCACACTTGGCAGCCTGTTGAGAATAAACTAATTGAATTGAGTGTCTATTAAAAGAATCGGTTCAATACAGATTTGATCGCTTTTCAATTGATTTATATTTGATTGAAATTCGTTTAGGCAGTCATATGGCAGGCGAGTCACACTTTTATGTGCCACACATTGTTGTGTTGCACATACACTTCCGACCTTTGCCGTTTAATGTAATTGCTATTCTAATTGTTATTAGGGTCGCTGCTGTGTGTGCACAATTTGTAGCGTCACTTTTTATGCTCAGCCGACTCCGAGTCGCGTGATGCGGCCGGCGATCGGAAACATCGCTTTCAATCAGCTGCTGCTGCTTGTGGCTATGTTTTGTGCTCATCCAAACAGAATTAGGTGCAGTGCTTAAGCTATAACCTGAACAACTATTCACTAGAGAGAGAGAGAGAGAGAGAGAGAGAAAGAGAAAGAAACAAACAAAGTTAAAGAGGGTTAAGACTAAAACACATTGACTTCTCAATTTAGCTCCGAAAATATAATCTTTTATTGATTGTATGCCTTTAAATTGTCATATTTTTCAACAAACAAACAACAAAATATGTTTTATCACAGCGAAATCAGAAAAATTGCAGCACCTGTTCTTGATTCGAAGCTAATTCAGCAGTCAAGGTAAAGCGATTGTGAATGATTTGGGCCGAAAGTGCTGATATCTCGCTTTGCATTTTTCTCTCACAATTATTCCCAGCTAGGTATTGCACAGGTATAAAGTATCAAGATCCGCAATTCGATAGCTGTAAATTGCGGCCCAGCGCAAATGACGACAAATGTGTGGCGGACATGCAGTCATTGAATAAAAACACACACAGATGCACAATACATACATACGTGGATATACACATGCAAATATGTATGCTTGTATGTGTGTGTGCTCATTAGACTGTCGTCGCTGGCAAGTTGACATTGACTTTTGTTATGCATTAACTGCAGTTTAACGACGCGTCGTTCGCCGTAGTCTGCCACAAAAGAGAAAGAGAGGGAGAGACACGCCTACAAATTCTCTTCTGCTCGCTTGACGCTCAATTAGTTGCCCCTGCCAGCATGATGTGGGTGACCAGAAATTGGACTACAACAGAACGTCAACGATGACGCGGCAATGGCAACGGCAACGGCAACGGCAACGGCAACTGTAACTTGACCCCAAGCTTTAAGAAATTTAATAATTTTAATTAGGAAATCGTTTGCGGGTACTTTGAATTTCAGTCTGCTACGCGCATGCCTACTACTGTCTGCGTAAATCTTTCTAAATCTGTTTAGATCTTTCAATTTAATTGCAGCGCCGTCATTTCCGCTTCGTCTGTGTGTGCAGGCACACGCCATATTTGCAAATGCTCTCACGTGCGCTCTGTGGTGTGCTCTCTTGCCCGCTCTCTGCAAGGGCTGCCAGCCTGTTTGCGCTTTCCGCTTTCACTTGTCGCAATTAATCAGCTGCGTCGCGGCTGCGTGGGCAGCGTTGCGACTTTGCGTCGTACCTTGTCGCTGCCAGCCGAACGCTTGCAATGCGTTCGGCTCGCTTCGGCTTACTGTGGGTTCGGTTCTTCTTGTTGTTGTTGAAGCTTAATCAGCTCCATTTTGTAGTAATTGAACTGGCGAGCTAAAAGCATAAGAGCAGCAAAAACAAAAACAAAAACAAAAGCAAACGCAAGATCAAATGCAGAAGCAAAGTCAAAAGCAAAAGCAGCAACATTATAACGTGTGTAAAACGTAGCCACAATTCAATTCAATTCTTACCGTCTCTTCCAATGCATTGTGCTCTGTATGTGTATGTGTGCGTGTGTGTGTGTGTGGGTATAGTAGTTTCGTCTGTCTGTGTGCGCGCACTTATTCGCTTGATGCTCGTACCGCCGTACGGCATTCAGTAATCATTCTGTGCTTTGGGCTGCGGGTTCTGTTCTTCGTCTACCGATTCGGTTCGGTACGGTTCGGTTCGGTTGGGCCTGCTTATAAAAGACGGCGGTTCCATTTCAGATTTATGGAGTTGTTATTGAGCATGCAAAACTTGCAAGTCCTTGCTGACTAGTGTAAAGAAAAAGTTCTGAAAATAATAATAAATACAACAAAGTGATAGTGCCTATAGAAAGTGATCGCGATTTAAAAAGATTTTCCATAGTATTCCAAAATATCGAATAATGCATTTTTTCGCCTTAATATTAGGTAAATAATATATTTCAAATAAACGAAAACCCTAGTTGCCTTATGTGAAAATCTTTAGAATGCCTTGAAAGAACTCAAACCCAAGAAGTGAATTGAATTGTATTCTTACCACATAGCCGTGCATTGTTACATTACCTTATACAATTACATATGTATGTATCTGCTCTCGAACATTCTTAGGATTCTTTGGCCAAGTCAGTTTTAGCTAACAAAAGACGCATAGTCACGTTTGGGTAGTCTTTTGTTGGGTTGCCCCTGTCTGAAAAGCGTTCGCAGATCCCACGCTGAAAACGTCACAATCCACGTGCTTTACACGTAGAGTGAAAGACTGTTTTCAGCTCGTAAACCATAGAGATCTCTGGCACCGATAGTTACTGTTTGTTAATTTCGGAGATATCTCAGTTTGCCTTTAGAAATCCCGATCAGTTACTTATCCCATAAAATTGGGGGATTTTCTGCAAAACCCTATGCCACAATATGCGTAGGCTAATTAATAAACCCTAACACATACCCCCAAAAAAGACATTATGGGATCTGATAAAACTGTCGACTCACACAACTTCTGGAGTACCTCGATCACTCCACGTCCGTGAGTCATGCGGTCATAAAGCATGAGGACCCAAAGTCTACGATGTTTGTCAATTGGAATTGGTTTTATTGCCGATTGCCAAAGGCTTTGCCAATGACAATTGAAAAAAGCCTGTCGAGTGCGTGAACAACCTGATACTACAGCAGACCCCTTGACTCATCGCGGGACGATCGTAGAGTCGTAGGGTCGATGAATCTGGCAAATAGCCGCGCCCTAGGAACACCCGTTGACTGCTGACCACATGACGACGACGACGACGACGACGTCGATAAGGTCATCTTAGTTAAACATGCAGTGAACCGGGAGAGGGCGCTCCCAGAGAAGCAACTTGACTAGCTGTCGATCCATTCCAATCCGATCGGTAATCGTTTAGACGGGTAATAAAGCAATTAGCTGCTTTAGATCGAGTTTACATATAGCCAGATAAACCGAACGCGAAAACACTACGATAAGCCAAAGCCCTAGGCATGTCTAAGTGCATATTAAACGATTATTTGGAAATTAAAGGCATAAAGCTTAGGCGGGGGGCAGAATCGTATTGTCAGAGTCATAAACAATAATAATAACAGGGCGCAGGTACAATAAACACACACACACACCATACACCACACACAGTAAGCGCCTCTGCTACTGGTCTTTGTACCGCAGATTAGCACTGATTTTACCAAAAGATATATGACAGGCTATATGTGCGTGTACCTGTGCAGCTGATTAACGCTACAACAACAGCAATAGTATTTGAACAAGCATGGGGTGACACTGCGTCAATTGATCGATGGGTTTCCATTGATAGTTGCAAATGAAGCAAACTGATTACTTCTAAAATGTTTTTTCTGAAGTGCCTGATAAGCACACAATTCATTGATAGGCTTCATTAAAACCCACTAAAGTATTGAAGCGATGCTATCGGATTCCAATTTCTTTAAGCAGACAATTTTTTTGTAATTTGCAAACGGCTTCAGAACAGGAAGCACATTTGTCAAGTCATTGAACCATCACAGAAAGAGATTATCACTAGAGTATATGTCATGCGAATTCGAGCTTTCGTTGATCGGAAGGGCAAAGGGACAGACAGACGGACAGACAGACGGACAGACGGACAAACGAATGGACAGAGGGACAAATAACCGTAATCAACGGCTTAAGTGAATGAACTACTTCATTGTGCGTCGGCTGCACTGAACTCCCTTATCGGCAGTCTGCAATATTATTGTTATTATTATTGCACTTTAATGCGTTGATATGGGGAACTCATTAAGGCCCAGCCCCAAAGACATACATATATCATCTGGTGAATGGAAAGTTTTCGCGCATTGCCATCATAATCGATCATCCACAATCACGGCAATAATAATATAAGATCATAACCCGTCTGGGGAAACAATGCACCACACGCATTTGGGGAATACCAAGATTCAAGCTATGCCCCTAAATAAATATAGCTTATATTGGAATCATCTCTAGTTAGCAACTTCCTTTGCCAACTGTCTTAAGATTTGCTCTTGCCCCACTACCCCTCCCAGACTTAGCTCGTAAATAACCCCGCCTATCTATATTCACATGACCAGCAGTGTGGCCAAAAAAATAAAAAAGTGTAGATCTTATCAGACAAAACTGCTGTGAGTGTGATAATATCGCATAAAACCACGCGTACGCGCACTCCCGAGCAACACATTTGATTGCGATTGTGATTGCGATCATAAAATGTAAATAAATTTCAATATGGAAAATCACCGCCCGCCAATTTTGAGTTAGGGGAGTCGCGCCTAGCGCAGCCACAGAGTGACTTGTCACAATTAGGCCTCGACAAGCGGCGTGTAGAAGCTTGGGCTTTTTTCTGCAGTGCAATGCAGAAAAATCTCTGCTTTTTGTTTCAATTGAAATTTTTTGGCTGAGCTAGCGATAAACAAGCTAAACACACAGAGCGGAGCAATGTCAAACAGAGACAGTTGCGAATCGCGAATCTCAAGCGAGACATGCTGCACATGCTTCCGTTGTCATGTCCGGCGGCAGTAGCACTTGTTGTTGTGTTGTTGTTGTTGTTGTTGTTGTTGTTGTTGTTGCTGCTGCTGCTGACATTGTTGTCATCGCTCTCTGACATCGGTCAGCAGTTTGGCGGTCTGTCGAATCTTTCGCATATACAGTTAGCCGTGTTGTTGTTGCTGCTGCTGCTGTTGTTATTTGTTTTGTGTAACTTTTCACATGGTTGTTGTCTCTACACGGCAATTATCGTTTAGCCAGCAGTTTTGTTCGACACCCCGTGCTAGTTGCACCCCAAGCCTAATTGCAGCAGCTGCCCCTTTTTAGCGGCTTTCAAGCCAAGTTGCGTGCGAAACTTAATTGTTCGCCGAGGGCAAGCTCGCTATGCCATTTAAATAGCTATCTATAGTCGCCTCTACCTGGGAGTAATCTCTGGAATTGAATGGAGAGAGACACAAAGCGAAAAGGGAGAGAGATGGGGAAAGAGAGAGAGAAAGATAGGGAGTGAACGAGGGGGCCCTTTCTTATCAATAGGCTTGTAAACGCGCCCACTTTAGCTTGGTTTCCCTGCTGCCTGCCTTATCAGGCAAACATTGTTGAATTTGCTTAGGTCGCTTCATAGCAAAAGAGCAAATAACTTTCACCAAAAACATATTTTTATTTATTTATATAGCTTGTCAGCCGAAAAACTCAATTATTCTGTGTATTTGCTATTTGCTACAAATATTTTCCAACGCAAGCTATGCAAAAAATCAGCTGTAGAGCACGTTCCTTTGGCTTTTCTTGCATTTCACATATTTTTTGGGGGGGCCATAAATTAAACGTGCAAACAATTTTCAACAGCTGCTGTCGTCATTTCGCTGAGAGCTTTGTTGGACTCTTTCGCATGATGGCTTTGATAAGTATCGCGGGCAAGTCAAACAGCAGCATAAATATGTCAAAGATTTAGCTAAGATTTAGAGACACATTTGCGGGCTCATTACCAAAGCATTTTCCAAGCATTTTCACCAGTTTTTACGAGCCTTTTATTAACCCGTTAATGAGCTTATAAACATAGGTTTAGAGTTATGCACGCTGCTGGCCCGCGTTGATCGCTTAATTGAAAAACTACAAAATATTTTCCATCAAATTGGATCGTAAAAAACGGTTCCCACATAAATCTGCTTTCTGTATACGTCTTGTTATGTTATGTGGACAGGCTGATGTTTGGCTGTCAGAAGGCTTTTAGTCCAGATGGAAATGGGAAATCATGGGAAATGTTTCATGTTTTTTATGTGCGTTTAATTGCAATTTGCCATTAAACGGTTATAGTACAATGTCAGCTGATCTGCCATAGCATAGCGAACATTTGCCTCTGGTTCTTGGCCAACTCGGCATCATAAATAATTCCTCTGCTTATTTTTAGCGTGTGTTGCCGGCCAAGTCAAGTGCAAGGTGCCGCGGCTGTTGACGCTGCCAAGCACACACACATTGACAGACAGACGGGCGGACAGGCAGACGGATCGTTTTGCCTGCTGTTGTTGTTCTTGTAGCTGTCTTTATTGCACACGGTTGCCCTACTAAACATCGAGTTGGCCCTCTCTCTCTCTCTCTCTGTCTCTTTCTCACGCTCTTCGTACATTGTCAAATGCACATTTTGCGCCTTTTTCATGGTCAAATCAAAAGAAACGCATTAAAGCCCGAATGGGTACATTAAACTTGCTTACACACGGCGTATACTTAATATTTATGTTTGTTATACTCTGCGATCATTAAAAGTGGTTCAAAAATTCGTATACAGTGTGTGTGCAAATGCATGTAGCAAGCATGAGTAGACGTGACAGACTCCTCGCGATATATATCTTCTTGTTCATGACGAATATAGCATGATTATTTGGAAATAAGTTAGGCACTCTCCAAAACAATTCAACCCACAGTTTATTGTATATTCAACGGTTTCTTAAAGTTGTTTGCAGGGTATTTTACTATCGAACATGTTCGTTTGCTGCTTTCTTTATTTGTATTTCTTCATATTTGCCTTTTAAATTAACGTTTCGTTCTCTCTTTCTCGCTTGCAGCCTGCACATTGGCGCTGAGCGCCGGCAACGATTTCAGGTATCCAGACCTGGACAACAATCAGGATGAGCGTAAGTAGAGCCAATAAAAGTGAAGCTGAGCAATTTGTTGCCTTTCGCCTCGTTAAGGTCCATTTGCTAAAATTAGTTAATCAACGCCGAGCACAACGCACGAGCGACTACGCTGGGTCAGCTGATCACGGCTGATCATTGTCAAGTGGCCACAACAAGTTACGCTTTCGCAGTTTATTTCAATTGCCCCAAATTGCGACGCATGCAATTTTCCATGTGGAGGCAACAAAAGTTTCGCCTTCCCCCCAAAAAAAAAAGAGAATATGTTCCTCAAAATTTTCTTATAATTATTTTTTCATTGCAGCATTTCCCAAGTGGGGCGGCCTCTGTGACAGCGGCAAGAAGCAGAGCCCCATCAATCTGCACACCAAAGGCGTGCTCAAGGGCGAGTTTGATCCACTGAAGTTCAAGAACTACGACGAGCACCAGGGCTCCCTGCAAATGGTCAACAATGGACACTCCAGTAAGTAGAATATGAATATATATAGATTTCACTTATAGCTGTCATTCCTAACTAATTTGATTCCCCATCTGCAGTTCAGCTGTCGGGCTTTGCGCACGACCTCACGCTGAGCGGTGGCGCCCTGGGCAATGACTATGTGGTGGAGCAGATTCACATGCATTGGTGGTCGGAGCATACAATCAACGATATACGTTATCCGCTGGAGGTGCACATTGTGCATCGCAACAAGATCTACCCGAATCTAACAATGGCTGCCGACTTTAAGGATGGCATCACGGTGCTGGGTGTGCTGTATCATGTTTCCAATACGCCCAACGAGGCCATCGATAGCATCATCAAGAGCTTGGACAGCATTAAGAGCTACGAGCAGTTGAATGTGCCAGCGCCAGTTGCCGATAGTTTGGCTGTGGATGATCTGGTGCCCACTGTGGACACTTATTTCACCTATGCCGGCTCACTGACCACACCCACCTGTGCCGAGGCTGTCACTTGGATTGTGCTAACCGACACATTCCCCGTAACGCTGGACCAGATCAATCAATTCAAGGAGATTGAGTACGAGCAGGGCAAGCAGCTGCACAACAATTACCGTGAGTTGCAGAGCGAAAACAATCGCGCTGTGGTGCTGGTTGAGCAGCGTGGCGGCGGCCGTGATGGAGCAGCTCAGCTGTCCACGCTGGGTCTGGGCCTGATGCTGCTACTGGGTTACGCCTCACAGAAGCTGCTGCTATAATAGGTCAGGGATGCGATCCAAACCAAATCAAACCAAAGACTGCACATGGGCATGGAGTTCCTTGTGCGGGCAGACGACGAATTTGAGAGAGAGAGAGAGAGAGAGAGAGATACTCGAAGAGAGAGCAACGACAGACCAGACAATTTACTATACTATATATACTCAATGTTTGAAATCGGGGAGAGAAATTCAAATGAAATTTACCTAGTCAATTTGTGTGACATTCAACCAAACTAAAATACTACGTACAATATAAAAAGCAATCATATTTAATAAACATTTTATAAGAACTCGTGCTGTGTCTCACTGCGGGGCAACGCTGCGTATGCGTAACTTGAAAGGGCGCCGCATTTCGTTCAAAGTTCGATGTCGACTAATGTTACTAGCGTTTATATTGCCTCATTTAGGGGTAACTACATGCATACCATACATAATGCTAATTATAGCACATGAGCCACGCTCTCTGGTCAGTGCCATAAAACCATTACGCCTCCTATGGTCATTCTGATTCTTCGAATGCTTTGCTCGTGCTTTGTTGGCCAGCTTTATGAGTTTAGTACCGTTAGTCGTTAGCTCGTAAAAATATCACCTGCTTGGTTATGATATAGCTAAATATAATACTGGTAAAAATCACTGATAACATGCGACGACAACTGACCAACGGCTCACGATAATAACAATATTAATGGGCCGTCGTTAAGCAGGCTAGGTGGGATCTATATAGTGTACATATATATCGAGTCAACTTCTCAACTGCACTGCATTTGATTTCTTTACGACATTGATTTCGATTTTGATTTCTTATCAGACGTGCCCAAATATACGATCGCCAATGGTCAACAGTTTGTCTGATGAAAAGAATTGTATACTTACATCGATATTAAAAGCTAATTTCTGCTTTTATGATTGTCATCACGTTATTTATTGGGCTGCCAGTGCACGTTGCAATTCGCATTGATTATGGCGTCTAAAGTACTTTAGATAGAATTAATTATACCATTCGAACATTTAAAGTGCTCAAAAAGGGTATACTAACTTTGTGCAAATATATGTGCGAGGCATAAGGAGGTTTTGCAGACCCCATGTGGTATACATATATATTCTGACTCACGATCACTATCCGAGTCGATTGAGCCATGTCTGTCCGTCTGTTCGTTTGAGCATCTGGGGTTCAGCTCTTACAAAAGCTAGGAAAACCAAATTTCACATGAAAATTTCCTGCATAGCATAGGCTGGTTGAGTTTACATTTAATTTTAGATGCCACGCCCACCGACTCCACAAATGGATAATTTACGATTAATAAGAAAAGTATAAAAGTTACCAAAATTGCTTTGGTGTGAACATACATGAATGCAATAGAAATATATCCTCCGAGTTCCATTTAGATCGGACAATAAGCGCAGAGGTTATTCAAGAAAACGTTTGCCATAGTTCGACTGCTTTCGTCTTTACATTTCGTCTTTGCATATCGTAATGTCATCGTACTGATGCTTCGTTTCAGATAGACTTAATTTGAATAAAAGGTAGCAAAAGAATTTGTGCAGATTTTATTAGAATTTGAAGTGTGATAACATTCTTTCAAACTGGACGAAGTGCATCGTCTAGTCGCGAGACGAGAATAAACTCGGTTAATTATCTTTGAGGTTATTTAATGTTGTTGATAGCATACAATTCGAGTTGGTTTACAACATTTACGTCAAATTAACATGTTGTACATAAAATTTATAGATGACTGTAACGCATTAGGCGTATTGTGACAGCAACTTAATGTGCAGCTGACCAAGAGATGGCGCCACTACAAAATAACGAGCAGCCTGAAAGTAGGCAACATAATAATTTTAATAAAAATTTTTGGTGCAGCTCGAAAGTATGCTACACTTATTTTATACATTCATCTGTGAGAAAGGTACGAATTGTTCACATTGAAAATTGCGGGCATTACAAATTTTTTTTTAAAGGGTTAACATAAATGTAGAAATACAATAATATTTTTTTTTTAAATATTGATCACTTAATCAATTTATAAAATATTTATTGCTCTGCCTACTGTGGTCACTGCGTGAAAACAAGCAACTTAAGTCGCTCCTCATGTTTATGAATTCATTAAGCTATGATTATGCCAAACGTGTTCACCAGTGACTTCCCTAACGAGACGTGCGTTTCGAATTCATTCATCTATTTTTACTACGGCAGACACTAAATACTACGTTGGAGATTTATAACAATTTCGGAATTGGAATTTAAAGTTGTTTGTTTGCATGTTTGGGCAGTTTAGACGGATCCCCTTGGTATATTTTAAAATACATGTCTCTAAATAGCCATCGGGCTATTTATGCAGTTTGTCAATTAAAAGTGTGCTATAATTAATCTGCAGCATTTTCAGGCCAATAATCACAAATGCATTAGTCATTCCAGCACCTAATCATGGACCCCAGTTGCTTTTGTTTTCCTATAATCCTCTTCCCGTACGTATTACCACAAAACAAACACAAAAGTCAATGTCAAAATCGTAGAGTGTGAAGCGTTGGTCGCACAATAAATTAATAAATTAAAAAAAAGTTGTTACGAAAATCCGAAAATTTATGTCTCTCCTTTGCATTCACTTTTCGCCTATTTAAATGTGTTTCATATCAAAATGTTTATAAATCTATTCGTATTAACTTCTTGGCTACTAAAAAGGTTAAAACTTATTGCATTTTTATTGCCATTTGCGAAACGCATAAAAAGTTTTTCAGATTAATTAAGGTCTTCCCTTCGGTTTCACATTTCGAACGGAAGTCGATCAGAGATCTGTCAGATATATATATGTATATTTGAATAGCTAATGCGATTGCAGACGAAACCGAAACCAAGCCAGCCCCGCTTTTTCTTTGGTCACGCCTCGTGAAATTAGCGTGAGAAAGTGTGGAACCTGTTTCGTTTCCAGCTTTGCGTCTATCTTCGCTTTAGAGTCTACAACCACCCCGAAATATGGAGTTATCTTTTCGCCATGAAGTTTGCCGGGGCATTCCCCACACACTTAGACGAGTTGATTTGTGTGTGAGTTGCATTCGTTAGTTGCACTCATTTCTTGCCCAAGTCTGTCGATTTAATGCTTGGATAACTACTGGGCTGCGTGGGATATTATAGCTCTTTTCATAATTGGATAACATATAAACTTTGGTCGTAGGCTTCAAAACGTTCACCGAATCTTTTGGCCAATCTAATTAGCCCAACGAGCACCAAATCAAAATGTCGCATCGTTTTGTATGCATCTCCAAAATTGGATATGGTTATGGAAATGCTTCGTTATGACAACTAGTTTTCGTCGCCAATGATTTCCCTAGCGCCAACTCCAATTCCCTGTCAGCCCCAACTGAGACTTGAACCAGATTTGATAATCGAAATCAGAGCTTTCAAATTGGCTAAGTGATTTACCTTCACTTTTGTATATCGCAACTGACTAATGGCTTAGCTGAGCTAAATACGCGTATCTATATTGATTTGTGTGTATCAATTTCGGTTGACAAAATACATATATGTATCGATCGCACAATATTTACACCCATCGCACAAGACACAGACCTAGACCTTGGGCGTCTCTCTCCTCTTTACAGAGGCGAGCACGCAGACTGTGGCCCACTGCCTGCCGCCCATTTCCATTTGCATTTTATGGTTCAGGTTGTTCGCAATAAAATAAACAAACGCAGACAAAAGTGCATAGAAACTCGGCGATTGTAATCGATTGTAACCTCGTCAATATCCATTATCAATCGCTTGATTTGCATCTCAATGCGCGAGTCATTCAACTTGATGCAAAATTTAGACTGCGCGCTGTAGATTTGCTGTCTTGCGAAGTTTTTTTTTGTCTTTTAACGTGTTTGTTGACACGCTCGTTTCTTCTTTTGTTCTCATATTTTCTAGATTTAATATTTTAATTATCGCAGTGAGTTGTATAGCAAGCGCTTTGTAGGCGCGAGTGTCATGCTATCTTCGCATTTGTTGCTAGTTTTGGTTAATTAATTTTTGGATATAATTGGCGAAAAGCAAAACATACCATAAGCCCGTGAACTGTGTTATACCATTTAACCATTACAAATTATCAAAATCGGGCAGAAGGAGGCGTGAAAGTATCACAAATCGAGTCGATTGAGCCATGTCCGTCTGTCTGTCCGTCTATCTGTACAAACGTCTATATCTCAGCTATTAGAAAAGCTAGAAACACCAAATTTGGAGTGATGGTTTCTGTTTACCATAGGCAGATTAAGTTTAAATAAAATTTAAGAAGCCACGCCCACCGCCCACGCATGTCGGAAATTTCCAAATACTAAGCAAATTATTAAAGTTACAGCTTTCTGCTTCGGCATCCACAAAGATGCCGTCGATGTGCTACTGATTCCTAAGTAACAATCCGATTGAACAATAAACACAGAAGTTATTCAAGTAAATATTTTCCATAGCTCCGCTGTCCGCGTCATTGTAGCATCTCGTTGCATGTGTGTCCGTGTGTGCGTGTGAGGACGAGCAAGCATTGCTGATTGCTATGGAACCTTTGTAGTGACGCCATCTATTGCCAATTCTGATGCGCAACTTTGAAGTTGGGCGAATGGTATCTAACTATCGGCTCTGCTTGACTGTAGCTTTCCTTATATGCTATAAATAGCAGTTGCTTAATGTTGACTAAATTTGTTTGCAAACTAAATCTAAGGGTAAGCGAAGAATTCAATTAATTTCCACCAACATACCCTTTGCTCAACTGCTGCAGGGTATGACAAGGTGTCAAAACTACCGCTCATTCGCTAGACTTGATTTGTTAGTCTGGGACTCAACAAAAGACACTTTCGAGGCGTAACAAAAGGCAACTTCCAGTTCGAGCTGCCACCAAGCATACGAAACGCGACTGTTGCAACGCTTTGGACCATTGTTGCTGCTGATGTTGTTGCTGCTGTTTCACTATTTGTTTCCGATTAAAAAACTTGTTGGGGCAGCACGCGTGCTCATCTTGGTATAAAAGGTGGTGCCAGCGCTTGACCCATCACCACTCAGCCACTTGACACACAGAGCGAAAGCGCAGCAAGCAGTTCGAAGTTCAGCTAACGAAGCAGCTAAGTTCCAGCCTAGGCAACAGCATGAAGATATTTGTGGTGCGTTTGCGGATTACCCAATTGAGGATTGAGGATTATCAGTGACAACCCAATGGTTCTCTTCTCTTTTTAGACATTACTTGTGAGCGCATTGGCGCTGGCTAGTGCCGACATCAGTCTGACGCAGCAGGGATATAACTACCGCGTGCAGCAGCAGCAGCACCAACAACTTCCGCTGCAGACGCCATCGGTTGTGGCGCATCTGCTTAACCAGCAACTGCAGCAGCAGCAGCAGCCGCAGCAACATTCGTCGCATCCGGTGCTGCCGCCGTTGAATGTGCCACTGCCCTACCTGCCACCTGTGGGTCAGTACCAGCCACAGTTGCATGTACCTGCTCAGCAGCCACGCCCCCATACCGCCTCCTTCCCCATGCCCGCCGGATTCCCTGGCACTTTCCAGACAGCTCCAGTGCAGCAACAGCGTCGTGCACGTCCACGTGTTCGCATTCCCAAGAAACCGATTGTGACCAAGAACTTCTTTATTCACTCGGCCCCAGAGGAGTCGGAGGATGAGATTCAGGAGGAGCTCACCCAGCTGTCGCAACAGCCCCGCAACCACTACAACGTGCTGTTCGTAAAGACACCCGCTCAGACCAATCGCGCAGCTGCCCTCAATCTGGCCAAGACATTGAAGCAGGAGAAGACTGTGGTCTATGTGCTGGCTAAGAAGACGACGGCCTCTGATTTGCAGGATGCCATCTCCGAGGCGCCACAGCACATTAACAAACCCGAGGTGTTCTTCATCAAGTATCGCACGCCCGAGGAAGCACTCAACGCACAGCGCCAGATTCAATCGCAATACGATACTCTGGGCGGAACCTCCACCATCACCGACGAGGGTGTGGCACCCATTACCTCTGTGGTCGGCTCTCTGGACGCACCCGAGGAGGAGGAAGAGGAACCCCAACAGCAGCAGCAGCAGCAGCAGCAGCAGCCCGGAGACAGTTCCTTCGATGGTCATGCAGGCAATGGTGGCAACAATGGGCTGGTTAGCAATCAATACCTGCCCGCCAATCAGTTTTAGAATATCTTCATAGCTCACCCCATTCAATCTTAGTTTGTTAGCTGTCCCGACCACCTTGTTGCCTAAGTTTGTAAGTGCATTTATAGCTACGTAAGACCAAAGCTTTTCCAATAAAGATTCCAAATTGTTTAGATATTCGAATGGTTTTATTTGTTGGAATAAAAGATTCAGTTACAGTGCGATTGATTGCCGCGAGCTGCCATGTTCTTGGCCTCCCCCTCGACCTCGCCCTCGGCAGCCTCAGACTGATGCAGATTGAGATGGGTGCGTATGAAATCATGATAATAGGCAATGCTTGCACTGGCATCGGGTTTGCCTCTGGCACAGGGCATACCCCAGTTGACCAGCGCCACCAGCTTGTTGTTGTGCACCAACGGACCACCGGAGTCGCCATGACAGGCACCTCGTCCCTTGTCGTTATAGGTGCACACATGGCCAATGTCCACCGCTGAACTGTTGCCATGTGCCTCGCGACACTCCTCAAAGGGCACGTACTCCACGTCGAGACGTTGCAGCTTAGCGGGCACTTCTCCGCCCAGCGAAAGGGTGCCCCAACCTGTAAGTAGCAACGTATCGCCAGGTGCCAAAGGCTCATGATCCAGTTCCACACGCTGTGTGACATTGTCAAAGACAATGGACTCGTTCAGATGCAACAAGGCGATGTCGTTGCGGTACTTGCGTGGCTCGTAGTTGCAATGCTCAACAATCCGGTCCACATAGTAGTACCTGGATACGTTCTGCTGTAGGTTCTGTGTGCCTGTGAGCACGCGGAATGCATTGGGTGTCTTGCGGTGAATGCAATGCGCTGCCGTGATTATCCAACGCTCATCGATAATGGCTCCCCCGCAGGAATGTTGCCCACTTGCTGCGCTCTGTAGTGAGATCTGGTAAGGGGCCATGCCCTCAGGTGCATCCTCACCGCCCACAATGCGATTCTCCTGTGTGAACTGTGGCGGGTAGAGTATCTCACCGAGTACTCCACTTAACGAGAGCGATAGCAGCAGGCACAGTAGCATTTTGGATCCCAGTCAGACAGAGACTGTGAATCACCTGCGCATTGAGGAGGCTTTTTAAGAGCTCGCGGCATGCTCTTTAGTAAGCTGATCACGTAATTTGCTTCCCATTAAAGGCGCCACCTGTGGAGTAGGTACTCCACATGCCTGACAAGGTTTACCCTATAAAACGCAAAGGTACTCCAGTTGTGCAATGAGGAAGAATTGATAAGGCCCAGCTGCCTTTATTATTTGTCTAGCCTCGTAAGTTCAGGGGAAGTTGTCTATTTATAGCGGAATACGTAATATATTGTTTAATTTTAATTCTCCTAGAGTTATCATAGACCTTTTCAACTTGTCTCTACCCTGACTCTTTGATTGGATAATAGATTAACTCGTGGGTTTTGATTGGTTTAGCCTCGTAAGTTCTGGAGAAGTTCTCTATTTTTGACCTAACATGTGTTGGCCAAGTGAAAAATGGTTCAATTTTAATTTCCCTAGGGTTATCATACATCTTTTTGATTGGATAACAGACTAACTGGTCGGACTTTTCACTTTGATGATTGGTTTAGCCAAGTTAGTTCGACAGAAGTTGTCTTTTTTTGTCTAACTGTCTATTTTAATTTCCCTAGGGCTATCGTTGTTAATTTCATGATTGAATAATAGACTAACTCGTCGGCTTATCAATCGATACATTATCAAAGAAATTTACCGACTTGGCCAAAAATAGACAGGGATTCATTTTGATATCGATATCGATACCAATCGGCTAGCCACTCGATTGGACACTTTTATGACTGACTCAACTATCCGGGTGTCCAGAAAACAAGCGCATAAAATGATAACTTAACTGGGGATCTTTGTGCCCCAAAGCGCAATTTGCTCATAAATAATTTATAACTTCGATATATGTGTGATAAAATTGTTTAATATAGGCACCTATGGACTATGGTATATATATATTATGTATATTTGTATATGTATGTATATATTATAGATTATATGTAAAGTTTTTGTTCGGTGGGGCTTTGTTCTTGGTGTTATTGTGCAGTCGATTGGTGGGTAGGTCTCTCTCTTTCTCTTTCTTAGTTGACTCAGCAGGCGGTTCCCTCTGGTGTCATCATCTTGGTAATCCAGTCATGATAGTAGCCCACGGAGGCGAACACATCTGGGTAGCCAACGGCGCAGGGTTCACCCCAGTTAACCACTCCGACTAGGATCTGTTCGTCGTCGATCAGGGGACCGCCAGAGTCGCCGTGACAGGTGCCTTCGCCCTCCTTGGTAAAGGTGCAGAGATGTCCCTCACCCAACCAGGTGGCATTGCGAACCTTTTGCTCGCATGACGAATGCTCCAGGTAGGCCAGATCAACCTTCTGCAGCTGTGTCACATAGCGTCCCCAGGCCTTCACACTTCCCCACCCGGTGAGGGTGAGCTTATCGCCGGCCTTGTGCGAATCCTTGGTGGCCAACTTGATGGGCTGAGTGCGCTCATTGAAGATAATGGGCGTGGCCGTGTGCAGGAGCGCAATATCATTGTGATACATGGGATTATCGTGTTGGCAATGCTTCTTAGATGCATCCACCAGATATTCCGCTCCAGGTTTGGTATAGTCATTGCTGCCCGTCACGATCTTTAGGTACTGTATAGGCCATTCCAGGCAATGGGCTGCCGTTAGGATCCATTCCTTCTCGATGATGCTGCCGCCGCACACATGCTCGCCAAAGGTGCTCATTATCGACACCTGATAGGGTGCCCAGGCCTGTGGGGCTTCGGTGCCGCCAACAACGCGCCCTTCAGGACGTATCGCATCCTCATCAAGCTGTTGACTTGCATGGCGAGCTAATCCAATTTCACGAGCGCTGCACAAGGCCAGAACTGCCAGCAGCGAAGTTAGCGAAAAAACAAATCGCATTTTGAAGTGGATAGAAAATAATGAAGATTGTTGCTGTCACGAATTTCGAATTCGAATTGTCGAGGTTTTTGTGCTAATTTTCCTTTTATAATGCCCAAGAGTTTCGCTTATCAGGCTAACGAGGCTTTCTATGAATACGCGAAACGTTGAGATAACAAGAAATCGCAATTCTGGGGAAGTTCCGATAGTGACATTACCATAGCCAATGCTTCGACTACCTGATAACGCGGGTGAGTGAGTTGTGGAATAAACAGGAATAGTACCGGGATTGGCAGCCCGCCACTTTGTAATCAAGAATGAGAATACTTCAGCGTGCGCCATAACAACTCGTTACTCATACGCCGCGTGGGATTGGACATTGATCGCTCAGCTTGTTGACGAAACTGTTCGAATGTGCGACGTAATCACCGGAACTAACAATTAATGAGAAGACAATGAGGTGGCTAATAATATAAGATCTGTTATATTTTGGGAAATAAATCTAGTGTGACAGAAGAAATACATAACTATTTATAGTAAGTTACTATCTGGCATATCATCACGTCGCGTTGTCAGGCAAAAAACTTTGCAAAGTATTCCACTGGGGAATTTCGGTGTAGAACTTTGTTTGGGTGCAAAGTATAAATATCGGTCCGGCAATCTATAGACTACACCAGACGTCTAGACGTCAAAGATTGCAGATATGATTACCATATACTTACTTAGACTATGCCACAACCATTGATTGTCGACTGAATCCAGTCATAGAAGAAGCTGACACGCGCGAAAACATCGGGGAAACCGCGCCCACAGGGCACACCCCAATTGCCAATGCCAACCAGACGGCCTTGGCTATCAACCAGGGGTCCGCCGCTATCCCCATGACAGGCACCTGCGCCCACTTTCCCCACAGCGCACAGATGACTTATGTCCAGATCTGAGGTATATTGATAGGTTGAGTTGCACTGCTCTAGCGGCACATAGCTTAGCTCCAGTTGCTTTAGATCATATTCAAAATATCCACCCTCATCCGCGCTGCCCCAACCGGTCATTACCAGCTTGTCGCCCTCAACGAGATCATCGAGTGCAGCGATCGTGATGTTCTGGGTAACATCATCGTAGGCCACCAGAGTTTGTAGCTTGAGCAGGGCGATATCGTTGTGGTACAACGGCTGATCGAACTTGCAGTGCAATATGATCTCATCCACATAATACTCCCAGGCCTGACCCGTCCAGTCGTTGGTGCTCATCACCGCCTTCACGTTGCGCTTGTTCATTCCAGCCACGCAGCTTGCTGCCGTTAGGATGTACTGATCGTGGATGATGGCCCCGCCACACATGTGATTGCTGCATGGGGATCAAAGTGGGATTCATATGTTATCAACAGCTCTTTGAACAGTTACACCCAGAATTGTCCTACACAACCTATGTACTTCTAACACAGTCATAAAGAACAAAAATCTACACAATATTTATACGAAATCCATGCTCGGGTGTCTAGGTCTACAGTCCAGATAATTTTGTTTGCGACTAATGTGTACAATCATTGGCTCTCTTCAAAGCATATATTGAGTTTTTTTTTTTTTTTTGTTAAATCATGCTCATGATAAAACTTGATTAAAATCTCTTTAACAGCTGCTATAATAAAGTGGACTTTTGATAATTATACAAGCTGGTGCTATAATTTTGAAAGAGAATTTCACAAAGTGTGTCAATATATTTAATGTATGATCTTTAACCATAATACTACATGATCACAACTATTCATTTTGTTGAATGCTAAAAAAATATATAATATTAATCCGAAGCAGGGCAAAAGGATTTTTAGAAATTAGTAGATAAATTTAAAGAGAAACTTTAAATAAGTTAGAAGAGGTGCTCGGCTGTAAGATACCATTCACCCAACTTAAAAGTTGAGCATCAGAATTGTCAATAGATAGCGCCACTACAAAGGTTCCATATGCTTGCCCGCCCTCACACGCACATACAGACACACATGCAAACACCAAAGCGACGCGTCACGATATGCTGACACGGCCAGCGGATCTTTGGAAAACGTTTACTTGAATAATTTCTGTGTTTATTGTCAAATAGGATTGTTATTTGGGAATTAGGTGCACATCGTCGGCATCTTTGTGTATACCAAAGCAGAAGGCTGTAACTTAAATGCTTTGCATAATAGTTGTAAATTATCGACTTGCGTGGACGGTGGGCGTGACATATTAAAATTGTAATAAACTTCATCTGCGTATGGTATACAGAAACCTTCACTCTAAATTTGATGTAAGTTGATGTAATAGCTGAGTTCCAGACGTTCATCCAAACAGACGGACAGAGAGACGAACTTGACTTAATTGACTTGGCTTGAGATCCTTAGCAAGAGTGTATACACTTTGCGGGGTCTATCACCCCTTCTTACGCCTATTACACACATTTGGTATTAAATATGTTTAACATAGTCTTCTATGTACCTTAGGCTGTTCTGAATGGAGACCTGATAGGGTGCTGCTCCTTGGGCTGCCACCTCGCCACCGACAATGCGCGAACTCGACCTGGACGCGGACACAGCCGGAAAGTTGCGACGTCCGCCGGCTTTCACCGAGGACACCAGCAGCACCACGAGAAGAAATGCTCCAATTCGGTAAGACATGCTGAAAGCTCTGCCAAAAGTGGACTGATTTACTGGAGTCGCCAATGCCCTCGAGCTTAACAATAAAGCGCTGCATGACCAGTCTGTGGATATTAATGACCATCGTAGTTGGGCCATATAGTTAGGCAATATCGAAAGGAAATAAAACAAGATATTTTGAAGGTTCATAAAGATCGCTTAACATTTATCGAAAGAGCGAGAAATCAAAAGCTAATAATGATAAAGTACATAGATAGGCACATATAGTATCCAACATGGTATCCATTTCTGTTCCTGACATTAAACAATGCCACAGCCGTTGATGATGGTGCGTATCCAATCGTTGTAGAAGGCCACGCGAGCATAGACATCGGGACGTCCAAGGCCGCAGGGTACACCCCAATTGGCAATGCCGACCAGTTGACCGTTCTCATCGATCAGTGGTCCACCTGTGTCTCCATGGCACATGCCCTTGCCCGCCTGCATCTGCACACAGACATGACCCAGATCCACATCTTCGGTATCGCCCAGCGCACTGCGGCATTTCTCCACCGGCAGATAGGTGCCCTCGGATTGTTGCAGGTTCAGTTGATTAGAGCCATCCGCACTCGTTGTGCCCCAGCCAGCGAAGCTCAACTTGTCGCCCTCCTCGAGCTCATCGATCTCCGATAGCGATATGTTAGACGTTACCGTGTTGTACTCGATCTCTCCGCTCAAATGAAGCAATGCAATGTCATTGTGATAGAGCGGCTTATCGAAGTTGCAGTGTATGTGAATCTGATCCACATAGTAGCCCGGAGCAGAGTTGTTCCACGACGACAAGGTGCCGGCAAGCAGAATTAGGTTCGTAGGTCGCAGTCCCGACACACAACTAGCTGCGGTCAGTACCCAGTACTCATCGATGATGGCGCCGCTGCAGAAGGGATATCCAAACTGATTCTGTACCGAAACAATCGACGGCCAATCCCCAATGGTAGCGGTATTCCCGCCTGCAATACGTCCCTGGGCCTTCAAGCTGGGCAGAAAGCGAGTTGCGGGCTTTACCCCCATTGCTGCTTGACCCGGCAGCTGCTGCTCGCCCCGCATGCGCAATCCCTCAGCGGGTTGGGGATGCAGCAGCAGTAGACAGAGGCAGAGGCTGCTCAGCCCCTTCAGCAGCGATGATCTCAACAATGTTCTCATTGTTTTACTGTACAAATGAAACTAAAACGACAACGAGCATTCATGCCGGAATTACACATCGGACTCGAGGCTTATCGAGCAGGTTTCGTTTGATTTTATGGTTCGGGGGGACGATAAGTTTTTTGGGCCATTCATTGCGCCTTCCACTGCGGTGGGCAGGCAGGCGAATTGTGGTGAAAAGCTGTGGACAGCGGCCGCCATTTATAGCTATGGAGCCCGCTGAGATTTGCCGTCCAGACCCGGCACCTCGTGGCTGCAATCGCGCAGAGCGGTTTATTGGGCCCCTCCAATTGGAACTATTTACCGTGTATATCCTTAGGCACCGTAAAGATATACGAATGTTTGGAAAATAGATTAGAAAATTGTTCATAAAGATTTGGTCAGTGGGTTGGAAAAAAACCCTGCGATAGCCCGATGACCAAAGCTTCCAGGTTTATTGCACCTATGGATGGCATCATATAAAAGCTTTGACTGCTCATTAATTGCGGTTCTAAACTCGAAGTACACGACACGTACCCATCATCATCATTCGCAATGTCCGCGTTGTTTTGGCTTTTGGCTTGTCTGTTGCTGCTCTTGGGCAGTTCCATTGACGTCACACGGGCCAAGCGAATACATCATAAATATGCCAGAGCTAGCAATCGCATTGTCGGCGGCCAGGAGGCGGAGGAAGGTGCAGCGCCTTATCAGGTATCGATACAAACAGCCTGGAGAACGAATATCTGTGGCGGAGTCATCCTCTCCAATCAGTGGATACTCACAGCTGGTCACTGTACCAAAGACTTTTCACTGGAGGATTTGCGCATCATTGTTGGCACGAATGAGAGGCTTGTGCCAGGACAGATTCTCTTTCCAGATCAGGCACATGTGCACTCTATGTATGACATACCGGCAGTGTATGCCAATGATATTGGACTTTTTCATGTCAACGATTCAATTGTGTTCAATGAGCGCACTCAAAAGGTGCAGATGAGCACGGAGTATCCGCCCACAGGTGCCAATGTGACAATGACGGGCTGGGGTGCTCCAGAGCTCAATTGGCCGTCAGCGGAACGTCTGCAGACTATCAACTTGACGATTATCGATCATGGCGAGTGTAAGGCAGCCTGGGATGGCGATGACGGTGTGGACATTGGACACTTTTGTACCTTTACCAAGGAAGGCGAGGGCGCCTGCAACGGCGACTCGGGCGGACCCATTATGTGGGAGGGTAAATTGGTGGGCGTGGTCAATTGGGGTAAACCTTGTGCGATGGGCAAACCTGACATGCATGCCAGTAGCGTCTACTACAGGGACTGGATACGTCGTACCATTAACGGCTGCAAGCAGCGCGGAGCGTGCCCCTCCACTTAATCAAGATCATTTTGCTTGGGTAATTCATGAATGGATTCTGCAATATTTTTCGATAATAAATATTATATCCAATCGAGCCCTCACCTTGTTGTTTATTTATCGCTGTGCATTCAACTCTTTTATGGCTCTGTTTAATGGCGAAATTTGTGGCTATTATTTAGTATTATGTATTAGTTAATAAAACTGCGATATGGTACCTACTGATATGAAGCCCAGAAACAATGCGGTTTGTATATCTTTTATCGCTTGGGGTCGGTTGAATTGCGTATACTGAACGTTTTCTAAATTTGTTTAACGAAGTTTGATAAATTATAAGATTTTTCTTACATTTTTTGATATCCGCAAAACTTCTAGAAAAACTACAAATTGCAGTTTAAATTAAATATTGAGAAAATTAATTTAATGCTTAGCAAAGACTCAAACCACACGCTAATTCCCATGCAGCTTAAAAGTATGCAACGTTTTGTTTTAAGTTTCTCTGGAGGCTGCGATACTTTTTAAATTTGAAGATCACTAGAGATTCGAAATTACATGCAGTTTATAGAGTATCTAAGGTGCGTTGTAGTTAGCGCAGTTCTTGCAATAATTGTCAACTCACCCAGCTTATAATGATAGGTTGTATCATATCGTCCAGCTCTATGGGCGCCGATATTAATTACTTTTGCCCACAATATCGTAATCAGAGCAAGTCTATATCATTTTATGGGCTCTCGATACCAGAGCCGGACAATATTGTTTCCGATTTACGATAAAATAGTGTACACCATGTCACCAAGATTTTTTTGATTCGAGTATAAAAGGAAAATCTTGACGCGGCGAAACGTTTAATAAGCGTGAACAGATTGGCCCGTCAGAATGTTAAAGGCTTTTCCCAGTTCTATAGCGTTGCTCCTGCTGCAGCTTCTCTTTGTGTTCAGCTCAATCGACGCAAAGCGGGAAGTTCCAATTAGTACGGAAAAGCTCGAGCAGTTGACTAAGGAGGAAAAACTCTTCGGGAATCGCGTAGTCGCTGGCAGCGATGCCGTGTTGGGTCTGGCTCCCTACCAAATCTCGCTGCAGGGCATGTATGGGGATCATATGTGCGGCGGCTGCATTATTGGTGAGCGTCACGTCCTGACAGCAGCTCACTGTGTGCGTGGCTACAATCCGACTTACCTGCGTGTGGCCACTGGAACTGTAGAATGGTCCAAGCCAAATGCAACATACCACGTCGAGGAGTACTGGGTGCACTGCAACTACAACTACCCAAATTATCACAATGATATTGCGCTGATACGACTTAACGATTCGATTGTGTGGAACGAGTACACCCAGCCCGCTCTGCTGCCCGATACTCCGCTAGCAAATGGGTCACAGTTGCTGCTAACCGGCTGGGGATCAACCTTTTTAGGCAGCGATACGCCCGACGTGCTGCAGCAGGCTTCGCTCACGTATGTGGACTATCCCAGCTGCCAGGCGATAATGGGCGGCGACTCGAACAACGGTTATGGCCACATTTGCACCCTCAGCGATCAAGGACAGGGCGCATGCCACGGTGACTCGGGCGGCCCAGTGGCTAACAATGGTGTGGTCTATGGCCTAGTCAACTGGGGCCATCCCTGTGCCATTGGTTACCCGGACAGCTATGCTTCAACGTATTTCTACCGTGACTGGATCAGACGTACCATATCAGAGTCTAGCTGCAAGACCTGCCACTGCTACGCTAGCAACTACGGTCGCTGATCGAAATAAAACTCAAAATTCTCATAAAGTGCAATCCGAATCTTTATTTAATGCTACAGGAAAGGCTACCAACAAAGCTTATGTGCCGCACTTGGAGTTGCCGCTGATGACATTCCTGATCCAGTCAAGGTAGTAGTACACATTGGCTTGCACATCTGGCAATCCCTGGGCGCAGGGACGTCCCCAGTTGACTAGACCCACCAGATAGCCGTTGCTCACCAGTGGACCACCCGAATCACCGTGACAGGCCCCTTCGCCTTGCCTCGAGTAGGTGCAAATGTGTCCCACGCCAAGTTGGCTGGTATGGTTAAATATTTCAGCACATTCGTCTAGCTTGACGAAACCCAAGTAGAGTTTCTGTAGGTTATCGAAGGACACTCCATTGGGTTCTTCTGCGCCCCAACCTGTCAATACAATCTCTGCTCCCTCACGAACTGGAGCCACTGGCAGCGCAATGGGTTGGGTTAGCTCGTTGAATATAATGTTATCCGTAGTCTTTACCAGGGCAATATCGTTGTGCATATAGGGCTCATCGTACATACAATGCACATGCACCTCGGCGGTGTAATAGACGCCACCAGGTTCCGCATAGCGATTGGTTCCCGTCACTATTACAATTAACGCAGGGGGATAGGTGACAACGCAGTGACCCGCTGTAATGACCCAACGCTCTGTGAGAATGGACCCTCCACAGTTATGATAGCCTACGAAGGGTTGCAGCGACACCTGGTACGGAGCAAAGCCCACCTCGGCCTGTTCTCCACCTACAATGCGATTACTACTGGCGGCGTCGATAATTCGCTTGGCCAGCGACTTGGGTGACTGCAGCAGAAGAATTAACAAACAAAGGTAGAGCAATTTCATCCTGACCGTTAGACTGGCTAGCACAAACTAATGGACACAGTCTGTCTGCAGTTTTATCGCAGGTTTCTGTTCGACGTTTGCTTTATCAACCCCATCAGTTTTATGACACCGAGTTGGCCAGTTTATGGCATCGATGTAGTAGTAAAGTCACTGCCAAGTCTAACGATAACGAGCGCTGTCCAAGTTCACTTGGACATTCTGATGAAATCTCAAACAAGTGAGAATTATGGGTTATCGAAATTTGCAGACCATTTTATCGGAGTTGATATAAAGAAATCAGTTTATGGCAAATCGAAATGGCCCCGTAGCGCTTGATATCCAACCGATACGTGCAGGGTCCAACTAGTTTTGCTCAGTCCGCACTTGAGTATC
This sequence comes from Zaprionus ghesquierei, assembly GCA_018904095.1. Taxonomy (NCBI): domain Eukaryota; kingdom Metazoa; phylum Arthropoda; class Insecta; order Diptera; family Drosophilidae; genus Zaprionus; species Zaprionus ghesquierei. Next base: position 3,554,326 of record JAEIGP010000676.1, read on the forward strand.
TAATATGAAACTACAAGTACTCCACAAGGTCCTGCTCACCTGCTCCTCGGCACTGCTGCTGCTCTGCAGCCCAGTGAAGGCCATTGTGGGTGGTCAAAATGCTGCCGAGGGCGATGCACCCTATCAGACCTCCCTGCAGACACTGGCGGGCACCCATCTGTGTGGCGGAGCCATTGTGGGGCAGACCTGGATCCTAACGGCAGGACACTGTGTGAGTGGTTGGCCAGCAGAGCGACTACAGGTAGCTGTGGGCACCATTCGCTATACGCAGCCCGGCGCACTGTACTACCCCGCAGATATCTATCTGCACTGCAGCTACGATCGGCCCAAATATCACAATGATATTGCGCTGCTGCGTCTCAACGAGAGCATCGTCTATGATGCACTAACCCAGCCTGTGCCGCTAGCTATGGAAGCCTGGCCGCGTGGCACATCGCAGCTGCTATTCTCTGGTTGGGGCAGACAGTCGGTGGGAGGTGACACGCCCACGCTGCTTCAACGTGTGCAGCAGCAGCACATAACGCGCGAGGAATGCGAGACGCGACTCGCCAGCTACGATGACGTCGAGCTGGGGGCGTGTCATGTCTGCGTCTTCCGTCAGCTCAACATAGGCGCCTGCCATGGCGACTCTGGTGGTCCGCTGGTATACAACGGCGAGTTGATAGGCATTCTTAACTTTCTGGTACCCTGTGCACAGGGTGTACCAGATGTATTCATGAGTGTGCGCTACTACACGGACTGGATGAGGCAGGTAATCAGTGGCAACGGCAAATGCGGCCTTGTGCAACAGCAGATTATCAGTTAAAATCGAGTATCGTATGTCATAGCACAAATTAAGAACTGTAAATATTGTATATATCTTTATCCAACTAAATAAATAAATATTATTAACAAAATCTACGTATTTCTCATAAAGAAATTTAGCATTGGCCATATTATAATTCTTTAGGTCTATTTTGATGTAAAAGCTTAATTGTTCACTTGAGTCTTGAAACGCAAGCCATTATCTTATCATGGGTTATTTGCATAGTTAAAAGTATATAAAATCGAAAGCTGTTATAAAAGTAAATGACACATTGAGTTAGCCATAACGAAAATAAAAATACCTGTGATTATTTGCGCGAACTCTTCCTTCGTCAAACATGGGTTTTTTGCACATTTATTATCGGCAAATTGATAACAATGCCTAAACTTAAAAATATCGACTATCAAATACTCTGTATGCATATTCAACTTAAGAGACTATAAGCAATTAATGTTAATTTTAATTATTGTAAACACAAATATATAATTTGTTCAATTATTTTAAACTAAATTTTGCTTGCTCACTTGTTTTGTAGCCTTACTTGTATTAAAGGGAACAACTCTTACGGGGTATTACCATGTTCTTAGACTTCACTTAAAGAATTAGATAAGGTGGTAAAATTACTCAGTCAAACTGGGAATAAACAATAAGGCAAACAGTAACAAATAGTCGCAACGCGAAGCTCGACGGTTTAAAAAAGGCTCGACGGGCGAACAAATCGAAAGAAAAAAAGAATCGAGAATTTTCGGTGATCACACAAATCCTTAAGGCTCTGAAATAAATATGGAGACTGAGCATGGCAAGGATGAATGGAAGAAAATCCAGCAGAATACCTTCACTCGATGGACTAATGAGCATTTAAAAACTGTCGATAGTAGCATAGATGATCTCGAAACAGATCTCGCGGATGGTCTGCGATTGATCGCCCTGATTGAGGTGCTGTCCCAAAAGCAATTGCCAAGGCATAATAAAAATCCTAAGTTTCGGAGCCAGCAACTGGAGAATGTGTCGGTTGCCCTAGAGTTTCTGCAGGACGAAGGAATAAAGATTGTCAATATTGGTGAGTAAGTTAGGGTGTATTCACTTTCTGAAAAAAACCCATAAATTGTTAAGGTAAATACGAAGAAATAATTACTATCACAATGCGTCAATTTCTATTTTTAAGCCTTTCTGTTTGAGTTCGAAGTGGCATAATTTATTACGTTATTATCAAAGAATTTTTTACTCCAAGAGAGATAAGCGATAGGAGACTAACCGAGACTGTTTCTTTGCTTTAAATTGAAGATTCTTCGGATATTGTGGACTGTAAACTGAAACTGATATTGGGACTAATTTGGACACTTATTCTGCACTACTCCATATCGATGCCCAAATGGGAGGAGGAGGAAGAAGAGGAACAACCGAGTACAGCCGGTCTTACACCTAAACAACGGTGGGTTGGAGAATTCATAGATTATTGCATTGTCTTTAACTTTCTTCTTTCTTTTTTTCAGTCTCCTTAATTGGATGCAAATCAAGATTCCTGACTTGCCCATCAACAACTTCACCACGGATTGGTCTACGGGACTGGCTGTGGGTGCTTTGGTGGATGGATGTGCGTCTGGCCTATGTCCTGACTGGGATTTATGGGATCCCAACGATCCCGTTCGGAATGCTACCGAGGCCATGGATCTGGCTGAGGAATGGCTTGATGTGCGTCAACTTATAAGGCCAGAGGAACTGGTCAATCCGAACGTGGATGAGCAGTCCATGATGACATATCTGGCGCAATATCCCTTTGCCAAGCTAAAGCCAGGAGCTCCCCTACGTCCCAAGACCGATCCCAACAGGTGAGTTCGAAAAATTAGATAATTGGCTTGGATCCAATTCAATTTCCGTGTTCCACTTTATTAGGGTGTGCGTTTTTGGACCTGGAATCGAACCCATTGGCCTTTTGGTTGGCGAAACTACTCATTTTACCGTCGCCACCTTTTCCTCAGCCAGTGGATTCGTGGACGTTGACATCGAAGGGCCAAACGGGGAAGTGGAGAAGCCGGGGGTGAATGTCAGCGAAGATAATAACCTGACTTATGTGGTTGCTTATACACCCAAGGTAGCGGGTCTGCACAAAGTGACCATTAGGTACCTAGGCGGTCTTATACCCGATTCAGTGTTTCCCGTTATGGTCAGGTACCCAGTCTCTGAAGTTATAGTTCCACCTGAAGTAGGAGTAGTAGAGGAAGAGGAAGTTGGAGAAGTAGTAAGTATTTTTAGTTGTCTGACATGGTCAACTGATACAACAAGATTCTCTTTCAGATTGAACAACCCGAAAACGTTGCACCTGTACAGCCCGAGTATGTGGAACCCGTACAACCCGAATACGTTCCACCTGAACAGCCCCACGATGAACTAACAGCTTTGGCTCTCGTTGACAATGGTGCAGAAATCGGCGAACTGGAGGAGGGTGTGTGTTTTGCTTTTAGCGGAAGAATTGGAGTTAATTGCAAAAGGTAAATATATATGCCAATCAAATGGAACTTTCCCTTAATTTCCCATTATTCTTCAAACAGTTTCGATATTAACTTTATGTATCTAAACGAAACACGGGACATTGCACTGCACATCAATCCACGACTTCGCACCAAGGCGATTGTAAGGAACACACGAGTAAATGGCAAATGGGGCCGAGAGGAATTGTATCTCTCGCATCCGTTTATGTTTAGACCGGGAGATCGATTCGAGATTCGAGTACTTGTCACAGACGATTGGTATCTGATAGCCATAAATGGTCATCATTTCGCCCAGTACTTGCATCGCCAGCCCTACGGGGCCGTACGATTTGTTGAAGTTCATGGCGAACTAACGGAGGTGCAGATACACCGTTCCCGAGTACGAGGATATCCAAACTGCATAGCCGAGCTGGAGGTAAGCAGGAAAATAACATGAAATCTCTTATAAGATAAACGACATATTTAAATGCATCTTCAGGCTGCGTCACATGGATATTTTCCTATGCCTTTAAATGGAAATATTGTCGAAGTGGGCCAATTGTGCGAAGGTCTTAGCTTTATCTTTAGCGGAAATATTGCCATTAATTGTAATGTGTAAGTGCAAGAACCCTTAGGTCTCTCAAATGCAGTATATACTAATATACTACATCTAACTTATTTTTTTACAGTTTCTCAATTAATTTCCTGCTTAACAATGAAAAACACGATATTGCGCTGACCATTGTGACCCGCATAGCGCAGAAGACCATTGCACGTAATACCAAGATTAACAATAAATGGGGTCGTGAGGAAGGTTCCTCGGCCATACCGTTCTTGCTCAGTCGAAGTGGTCGCTTTACAATTCAAGTGCTCGTCACAGACGGATTCTATTTGATATCGATAAATGGTCATCATTTCACCCCGTACTCACACCGACTACCCTTTAGTGCTGTACGAGCCCTAAGCTTTGATGGAGATGTAGAAGATGTGCAGATCCATCGCACCATGGTACATGGCTATCCTCATCGTTTGTCCATGTTGAGATCGCATTTCAATGGTGATCAATGGTAGCAGAAGGCGATATAAGCAATCGATTTAATATATGAAACATTAATTTATACAAAAATATACACATACATACAAACACATAGAATCAATTTATCGATCATCTTATATAAACATATTGAATTTTTGAATTATAAAAGCAAACGGACTTTGTTTGGTTGTCAAATCTTTCGACATAAAACTTTCTACCTTGCGTTGTCAAACAAAAAGCTTAACATATATCCAACAAATTATATAGAGAAACGCAGACAGATATCGGCTTAGTCAGTCGCTGAGTATTGCTGGCATTTTTGATTTATATTAGTGTCGCAGTAGTTGTCTCTCTTTTCGCACTGGCGCGACACGTGTCGCAGCCTGCTCTAATTAAAGACAGGTAGACCTAGTAGCAGAGCAGACACACAGTGCACACACACACGCATACACACAAACACTTACACACATGTCAGGCGAGACAGCTCTTAGTCATATTCGAAAGACTCAAGAACTTTTCATTGGCATCGCTCAAAAAGAAAATGTTCGCCACATGGAAATTCAGAAAAGTTTTCGAAGAATTTTCTTGGCTCTCAATTCAGCTATGTAGAGATGCTGACATGTGTGTGGGCCATATCTCACCATCGCAGGCATCAGGCACTAGGCATTTTCGAAAAGACTTTTCAGTTGCTGCATTGAGTTCGAAGTGTGCGGTGTTTTTGAGCATCGGCGTGTTGTTCAGTCAAATCGTACCAAGGAATACGCGACGTATGCGCAATATATTCTAGTGCCAAAACAAAGCGTGTGCTTATTTTTGTGTGTGTTTATGTAGGCGCGTGTACATACATATAGCGCCAAATAATTACTCAATTAGTGCATAACGAATCGAGATATACGAATAGAAATCTCGGAAAAATGTCAAAGTATGTGGAACGGTTTGCCTTTTGAAGGCAAAATGCGCGACAAAACCTAATGAAATCTAGATATGTATAATATACATATGTATATACAAGTTCGATGAATAATATATTCAAGATCTTTCTGTGTGTATATACATATGTGCAAATATGTATATAAAAGTGTACAATATTTTTGTGCAAGCGTTTGGAAATATTTCGTCTTTGAAATCGGGTTTTCTTCATATTCTAAGAATATATATATTTGCGGTATTCTTCGCAAGTCTAAAAAGTGTACTTTCTGGAGTCCCGAAAGAACTTGGGCGCCAGATGTTAATCTTATTATAGCAATAGTTGCATGCCCCCAAACACACCTGAACAAATATGTGTGTACTTATTTATGAGTGTGTGTGTGTGTGTTTGAAGTGAGCTCCAATTTAATGACAGTGCGAAGATGTTAATTGGGGATTGTGTTCAAGTGTTCAATTTATAGTTCATCGGAGGTCTTCAAAATTGAGATATTTCACAACGGATATTTTCGGATATGTAGCAAGATTTTCCAACGAGACAAGAGCGAAAGAAATTGGAATAAATACGATTGAGGAAAATTGGGGGGAAAGAGAGCAATTGAACACAAATGTTTGCACGTGAATTGTGTGAGGACGCCAACGCGGCGTATGCGTAACATCAAATGCCAAACAGCTGCTTAAAAGTCATAAAATGTAGCATGAAAAATTATAACTAATATAAATAAAATTTGTTCAAAATATTTGGCAAAGCAAAAATATTTCAAATTTCTGAATGATGTATGTACTAAATTAGATTTATTTTAGGAGTTAATGTTTATAAACCAAAAGATGGTTAGACAATTTATTTAACATGCAATTAATTCCCCAAAATATTAGTTATATATAATTAACATAGCTAAGGAAAAATCTGTTTAATTACATATTTCCGTGTTTATCTCGTTGTTTATGATTTGTGACCGAATGCGAATCAGACCGCATCAACTGCGAATGCGGCGCGTTTTATGTGAATAAAAATTTCGCAAAGTTTAAGAACCAAACGAAATAAAATCAAAGAATTTATGAACGCTGATCGCCAAAAGACTTAGTCATCCATTAAGTCAAAACATGCCGCAAAACATGCAAAAATGTTCTTCATAATTTTATGAAAGCTGCCTATCTTTGTTATACGTATACATATTACGTACACACTATATGTACCTCCATATGCACGGTTAATGTCAAATCGCTTTGAGGATCATAAGCGCAAATTTCGGTTGAGATATGTGACGAGTCACGGGATTTGGGGAAAGAGGGGCATGTCAGTCAAATGACTAAAGGAACTCGGGTTTGCCTGCCTATTGGCAACAAATGAAGCATCATTCTATGCGATTCCGATTCCGATTGCGATTTGTTGTGGCAACAACAAAAGTTCTAAAAATAAAAGAACAACAAAATCAGCTGCGCGAAAAAATCACTGAATTACGAGGAAAATCGCTGCCAAATGGCGTTGAACAGTTTCAAGAGTGCGGTCAGCGTCGGCGTCGGCGTCAGCGTCACATCGGCGTCGTCGACGTCGCGACGTTGACGGCAACGTCACAAGCAACACAGCAACAGAAAACATAAAGCAAAACAAAATATTGAAGAAATTATGTATTGATGATAATTGACAGCAGTGGGCAGACAAATAGATGCGTTGCACAAAAATACTTGATGATCACACAATAAAATCACTTCCCAAATAAAAGACTAAACAGTTGGCTTAAATATTATAATTAAATTATAATTATATTATATAATTTATTTTGTCTTTGTCTCAAAAAAACAGTAAAGAAAACTACACAACTTGTTTGCCAATTTCAAGTTTCTTCCATAAATTGATCACACAGTGTAACAAACTTGGGCATTGCCTTGTTTTGTATAATAAGCGTCTCTATTTTTCTGCACTATGCTGTTGCGTTCTGAAAAATAATAAAGAAATTGAGCAAAAAAAGCTGCGCGCGTTCGCCTGCATAAAAACATTGTGCAAGGAGGCGCACACAAGTCAGTCGAACTGAGAAATTGCCGCGAACGGAACAGAATTTAAAACACAGAACGTTAGGCGTTACGAGAGAGGTCCCAAGAACCGCAAAGTCAGGTCCCCAAGTGGTCCCCACAGCAGACCGCAGACCAAATGCCAGAGAGACAACGCGCCGCAGCTCGCGAAATAAAAATTTGTTTCTAAATCTTTTCGAACTTTGCGTTTTGTTTTCAAAACGATCGGACAAGACTTAAGGTCTTGTGTAGTCCGAAAAACGTGCTAGCCCCCAAAAAAAGCAGAGGCGTTGTGTGATTAATTGGGTGATTAGTGTGATCAGTACAGAAGTACAAAAAAAGAACTGCAAATAGTTTTCAAGTGAACGTGAAAATTTGAAATCTTCCACAAAATGGCAGCACGCAAAGTGAGTGTTCTAACAATTTGCAGGCTCGACTGATCCGCAGATACCCTTTCACCTGTCCCAACTGAACTATTTCATACACTATCTTTCATCGTTTAGTATGTACAGATACATATATGTATATGTGCATATATGTACATATTGGAGCAAATGGAGGACATGTGCTTTGCATTACCTTTTCACAAAATAGTTGTCAATTTATTTTTAGAGAATGCAGGCCATTTCCTCGGTAATTTTAGTTGCAAATAAATTCAAATTAATTAAAATGGAAGTGCAAATTTATTAAGCATTTCATTACGTGCGCTGAATCATGCCCACTGTACCTCCCTGTCGCTTCCCCCGTTTTGAAGGCGATGCAAGCGAGCCAAGTGGCGCCTCACGTTTTGCTTAGCTGGCACCGTTTTTGGTTAGACGCTTCGCATTATTTCCATATCGGGAGAACTGAGTGTCGCGACTTGCGAGAGTCGATTAGTTAGTTGGCCTAGTTGAGGTCAGTCGACTCCTAAGTTGGTCACCCAATTGACTCCCTTGTGGACTGCATCGAAGGATTTGCAACTAAATTCGCAACTGGGTTGCAACTTGCTTGCGTGCATCGATCAGTTTGATCATCAGCATTCAGTTGGCAAACTTTCTTGACTAATTTGGCTAAAATTAACAATTCCTAACCATATTGAGAAGGTCGTTTGGCAGCCTCATCTGTTTCGCTCATTCAACTGTCGCTGCGCGCTGCATTTGCGGCTGCCTCTCGCGCTCGCTTGACATTGGCTCAGGTTGTTAGAGTGAGAGGGAAGCGCGAGGGGAGAACGGCCAAAAAGCATTTCGCAAAAAAATGCCAAATATTTGACTACATTTGTTTGCTTTCAATTTGCTATGTGTGTGTGTGCATGAATCACATTCTTTGGTTGGAATGACAGGCTTAGCCTCTGAATGATATAGTCAGTCCAATAAGTGGAAATAATATGAGAGCATTTTGCTTATAATGACTATTATTGAATGAACTGGACTGTTAATAATATCATGTATTTCTTTAGTGAGCAATTGGCATTATCGATTTGAGTAAATACTGAGCAACCTCTTTTTGCTTTCCCTACTTTTTTACTGAGCTAATCAGTCTTTACTCTTTACTGTTCCAATTTATTGAAGGATTTGTTTATCTCGTACCTTGACTAATCAATGTTTTGAAAGCAATCGCTTCAATATTAAATGATTCCTCAAGTTATAAATAACATTATTGACAAACGATGACTTAAGGGCTCCTCAAGTCAGATCTTTAAAGTGGAATCTTTGGCATACTTTGCGGCGTTTGTAAAGGCTAAAATTTGGATTAAATTATAGGGCTAGCCTAGAAACTTCTTTGTAAACTATGTAAGTGTCTGTTAATTCACTTCTAGTCCGAGAAATTAAATTAACTTTTTTTAGAAATTATGACTATTGTGTGTGACTGTTTGTAAACATATACGTATACATTTTATACTTATTGTATGAGACATCATACATACATACATCAAGTGATCTCAGCTCCACTTGTAGGTTATCTTCTGGCGCTGAGTGTTGTGAACGCACTCGAAGAGAACGCTGAGAGTAAAGAAAACGTATAAGCGCAAAACAACTGAGAGAAAGAGAGAGAGAGAGAGCGTGAGAGACAGACCGGTAAATGAAGCGAAACAACAAAACAACAGACCGGTCATAAAAATGTAGATGTGTGTGTGTGTGTGTTTTTGAATATAAACAGGGGCGTTGCGAGGCACTATCAAAGGGGACGCTACTACAAAGTTAATTAAGTGGATAAATTTTTTTTTATTTACGATATTTAAGATTATAAAGAGAGATAAACATACAACTTAAACTGTAAAAACAATAGTTTAAGAAAATAATAATTCAAACCGTAAAAATATTAGTCGGAAAGCTGCCATAAAAATAATACGCGTATGTTAACTTTTTGCGCAGAGTGTAAAAAGCCAGCAGCTGAGAGAGCGAGCGACCGTGAGAGAGGGAGAGTAAGAGCAGCGCGCACAGCAAAGGAATTTGTAAGCACGACGCCTGAGAGAACGACGCAAGAGAGAGAGAGAGCGAGAGAGAGGGGAGAGAGACCGATAAACAAAAACAAGTAACAAAAAAACGTGATAGCGGCGCAGCGACAGCAACAACAATAACAGAAACAACAACTACAAAGACGAGAACAACAAACCGGCCGTCAAAATGTACAGCGGCGATCAGCAGCAGCAGCAGCAACAGCCGCAGCAGCGGCGGCATTTGGTGTTAGTTAACGGTGGTACGCTCAACAGTAACGACGCTGTCGGCGAAGAGCGCCCGAGGAATCCAGCGACGACAAGCAGAAATAACAATAATAACAACGACAACGACAACAATTGTGGCCACAACGTACGCAACAATAGGAGCCAACAGCAGCCGCAGCAAATACAACGTGGCGAATTAGTGCAAAACGCGAGTTATTCCAATACAAACGCCACAAACAGCCAAACGGCAACAGCGACAACCCAGGCGACATTGTTTCTCAGCCACAACAACAACAACAGCAACCACAGCGGTAGAAAGAACCCGCCAAATTTGCAGACAAACAACGCGCCGCCAGTCTCAGTCGCCGCCAACGCCGCGTGTGTTTATACGAATTGCAACGCTAACAACAACAACAACAACAACGGCAACAATTTTAGCAATTTAAGTTTCTACGCGCAGCAACCGACCAGCGACAACAACAACAACTCCAGCTACAACTACGAGCTTTATCAACAAGTGCAGGTGTGTTTCCCCCGTCCCCGTCCCCGTGCCGGCCACGGGCCTAGTGACGTTCTTTACTAAACTGCAGCTTTGCTTTCTTTGTGACCTTCTTCTCTGTCTCTCTTTTACTGGGAGTTGTGGGGGCGCAACAGAGTTTTTTAATTGCAACATTTCACATTACATACGGTTTTCTCGGTGTTTTTTGTCGCTCGCGGCGGACAATTTCGCAATTAATGAAAATGTTAATGAACTTCACACGCTGCGCACCGAGCGCGGCGAAGTATGTGCAGACATATGTACACAAGTATGTGTGACTCGGTCGTGTGTGTGCGTAAGTGTCTCGCGGTTTCTCGCCGCGTCTCGCCGTAGCTTCCATTTCTCTTCACTAGCCCTTTTAACCAGACAGGCGACTGCCTGCTCTATTTTGGTTGATGCGAGTTTAGCCGGCAAAGAGACCAGAGCAAAGCACATACATATCAGCAGTGTTGCCAAATTTTCTGAGCCAAATTAAAGCTAGTTTTGAAGGGACGGTTAGCAAAAATAGTTAAACTTTAAAATAATAGAACGTAAATAAGTAATTTGAAAATAAAAATAGTGTAAAAAAAGCTAAAACTACAAAGCGCAAAATTGTAGCTGTCTTAATTTTGTTTAAATTTTGACAATTATCTAAAATATTTTATATTTGAGAAAATTTCAAAGAAAAGTTTAAAATAATAACGGAAAAAAGCTTTAAAAAAAATTCAGAATTCCTGAAATTTTTAAATTGTTCCCATAGTTGTTCCCTTAGTAAAAGCCAGATTTGTTAAACTTTAAAATAATAGAACGTAAATAAGTAATTTGAAAATAAAAATAGTGTAAAAAGAAGCTAAAACTACAAAGCGCAAAATTGTAGCTGTCTTAATTTTGTTTAAATTTTGACAATTATCTAAAATATTTTATATTTGAGAAAATTTCAAAGAAAAGTTTAAAATAATAACGGAAAAAAGCTTTAAAAAAAATTCAGAATTCCTGAAATTTTAAAATTGTTCCCATAGTTGTTCCCTTAGTAAAAGCCAGAATTGACGGCAAAAAGCGGTATGTGCAACACTACATATTAAACTCGCACACACGCACAGAACTACTCCGCCATACGAATGTTTATGTGTCTCTCTTTTGGCTGTCGCTTGCCTTCTTCTTGTGTGTTCTTTGTCGGTTTCATAACCTTTAAGCCCAAAAAAAGCTTTTCGAATTTCCCACGCGCCTTGGGTAGTCCTACAATAAAACTGTGCCAGAATTTGAATTACACACTACAGTGGAGCATTTTTAATTTTACCAAAAGAAATGGGATTATTAAACTAAAAAATAAATTGCAGCTACTACGATTTCAAGCTAGATTATAGTGTGAGTTAATTTGATCAGAAAAGTTTTAACAAACACTGATTTTGTTGGGCTGTGTTATAAAGTATACCACACTAAGCTCTAAACAAGTGCAGGATAGTCGCCTTTTAGGGTAGGGTATGCAAACTTCGTTGCGGATCTATGCACAGTGTGGTGGGTTGTGCGTGGAAAGTTGACCGAATGTCCACTCCAACTGAGTTGGAGTTGGAGTTCGAGTTGTGTGCGTGAGTGCGGCTTAAACTGGAACAAGTCGGCGTAATGCTGTCCATTGCCCTGCACCACCACCACTAACACCACCAACAGCAGCTGACACACCTTGTGTGCCGCGATCGTATCGTATCGAATAAAATCCGCCACGCTTTCAGCCCAGAGTTGACAGTTCCAGGCGCACACATTTTTTCGCATCGCATTCTATGGTTTTGCATTCGCCATTCGGCATTAAGTGGTTTTCGTAGTTATTGCGCCGTCCACCCACCCACATTGGGCTGCGCTGTCATTCATGTGTGTCCATTTCCATCCACATCCACATCCACATCTGCATCTGCATCTGCATTCACATCCTGCCTAACTTGTTGCTCAGGTCTTGCTAACCCGCCGTCGAACACGTCTTTTACCATACCCTACAGCAGTCGGAACAGTACGAGGAGAACTTCGACGAAGACATGGAGGCCGAACGTGATCTTGCCGAGGATGCGCAGTGGAAGAAGATTCAGCAGAATACGTTCACACGTTGGGCAAACGAGCATCTAAAGACCATCGATCGTTCGATAAACAATCTGGAAACGGATCTCTCCGATGGTCTGCGACTGATCGCACTCGTCGAGGTGTTGTCCCAGAAGCGTATGCCCAAGTATACGAAACGTCCAACATTCCGTAGTCAGAAGCTGGAGAACGTGTCGGTTGCCCTGAAATTCCTACAGGATGAGGGCATTAAAATCGTTAACATTGGTGAGTAGCAGAAACTCTAATTTATCTCTATATATGTATACATTTTTTTGACAGCTTAGGGTCGTTCTGGGAATTTCGGATTAGTTTTTGGGTTGGGCAGGCTTCCTGCACGTTGACTCTGATGGTCACGTCTGCTAATGACCATGAATGAATCAAACTTCTATGTGCAACTCACAAAGGCAACAAATATTTTCAAATTGCATAATATGCGATAAGAGAGAGAGAGAGATAGAGTGTGACTGCGATAGCGAAAGTCCCTCACCGACTTCTCTATTGCATTTCAAAAAGATCGTTTTTGTTTTCAGTGTTTTTTTGCTATTTGGATTTGCCTCGTTTCCAGACTACAAAACAAATGATGTCATTCCGTATGCGGCCCAGCAGTTAGCTCATAGCGCCGGCTTCGGGTCTCCATTGCGATTTTTACTTTCATTTGTTCATTTGTGTTTTAATGCATAATTTAAGATCTATTCGACAAATTTGCAGTACCTGCACAAGCGAACACGTTCCGAGGCGTCAGGTTTGTCGGTATGTCGGGGTATATGTTCAAATAGTATATATGATGTCAGTTAATGTGCTCAGACGATTGTAATGTTTCACACTCGCGACTCGATCAATTTGATCTGGGCTGTTTGGCACACACAAAGAACTTCAGCGAAGCGTGGACAGAGTTTCCGAAGGTTGCCCCACGAGCTTCGAGTGAGCTATCGTTTTCAAGGGTTTACTAAGATGCGATAGATATCTTCAGGGAGATGACGATCACGAGGTGAATAGAAGTTAACGGCTTCGGGACAATATACAATATATGTATATTCATGTTTAATAGCTTGCTAATTTGCATTGATTAAAACTATGAGCTGCAGAGAGCATGTGATGCCATAGTGTTAATGTTAGGTTGAATGACTCAGGCATCAAAGTCGTTCCAGTCTCGAATTCAGCGTACACTCTAGTAGACCATACAAGTACGTTATAGTACATTAACATATTAAATGACTAGTAATTACCCGTCTCTGTTTATGGGACACCCGTGACGCAATTGATAAGCTGTCCGTGTTGTTTTTTTCAATCAGAGACGGGTTGCCTCTCAGCTCGCTCGCGCTGGGTATATGCGATGAATGTAATTCCATTACGAGCAGAGCAGATAAGAAGGAAGATCGTTGAGTAGGTGTCACCTACTTACCGTCTGTATGTATGTATGTATGTATGTTTGATAATGCATACATACACGCATGTACAGGCGAATAAGTACGAGACGTGGACAGAAAAACCCGTTTGTCAATAATTGACAGCTACGTAAATAATGTTAACATTAATGTTTTCACCCGTTCTTTTACTCTTCCAAAGAGTATATTGGATATCTTATATACTGTTTCTAGAATATATTGAATAGAAAAATATCCCATATTCAAACTTCAATCTTTCGCAAAAAAAAAAACCCAATGATATAAGTAATATGTATACTATATTCTTTCTATATGTCCTCGAGCTGTTAATCTACTGTGTTGACCTTAGTTTATAGGGTATTTCTACTTCTTCTAACTCTGCTCTGTAAGGCTGCCTTTTATCAGCAACAACCAGAGACAGATGTAGCTAAAATATTGAATTTCTAGAGCTCAAACTGAGCAAGTAGGAGTATGTGTGTGAGAAGCATAACTCGATTTGGGGCGTAGGTAAATAATTTGGGGTACTTGAAAATGTCTCATCAACTGATTGCGTAGGTATTTTTATATAAACTGCTAATCAGCGCACGAAACTTTCGTTTTTGCTTCGATGGGAATTTCGTATAGATCGATAAGCTAGCCAAGTGCGAATTTTTGCCAATATCATTTGGCAAGTGCCGGAGGTGGCTATTTTAACTGTAAGCGAGTCATATCTTGTTGCCCAGCAATTTTAGTAGCTATAAACTGATTCATTCAAAAGAAAAGAGCTTAGTTTTGTCCCTTTCAAATAAATGATCTATTGTTGCAAAAAACTGAAAGCGCTTCTAATTAGTTTCCTTATTTTTTTGTGGAATTAGCAAATTTCGTTTTCAGCGAAAATATTAAAGTAAACAAATATACATAAAGTCTTATAAAATACTATAATGCAAGTAGAAACTGTTAATTAATTCAAATTCGACTGAAGACGCTCCACTTCCTGCCGTATAGAGAAAGAAAGAGAGGGAAATGAACCTGGGAACAGGGAGCTGTACAAGTGAAACTGGTTTCACCAAATTCTGCGGGCCGCCACACTGTCTTTTATCTGATATTTTCGTATTATCGTATACTCGTATTTTCGGGGTCTCTTCTAGTATGTGTGTTGTCAATTGAATTAGCGCCGCGTCTTGCAAAATTCTGTGGCCAGTTCCAGCTGGTTCTTGTCGAATTTCCTGCGTCGCGCATATCTCCAAATGTTTGCGCCGAAATCTACAAAAAAAAAAAAAAAATAAAAAACCGCAAAAAGAGCGAAAAATGATAAAAAAGCAGTCACAGGCAATAAATGCAAAAATAAAAAAATTGTAGAAAAACAAAAAAACACGCTAAGCAAAGAGAAACAAGCCTAATACGTGGGGACACAATCAAACACACACTTATGTACAAATGCACATACGTACTCGTCTGTATGTATGTACATACATATGTGTATTTGCTTAAAAGTCGCTCAGTTTGCCCAATGACATCATTCGCAGCTTTCGTTTGGGTTTCGGTTTTCGGGGGCTACGCGCGAAGCGAGAAGTTTGAACTTCTTTATGAAATGTTTGTGGATTGTCTTTAATTTTTCACTTTGAAGATTTTAAGCGATACATATATTTATGACCTTGTGTGTGTGTGTGTGTGTGTGCTTGTCTAGCTCTATGCGATCTCTGGCTCAATTTGTCACAGCCAATTGATTGTTATTGATGGGCAGCGACTCGACGCCCAGATGGCATTGCTAGAGTTTTCAATTTACTGGAAAAAACCCACATTGTAGGGCTATATGCAAGACATAAAATCTAATTGAGGCTTTATGTTTCAGTTGACCCATTTTTTTCCTTGTTTTGATTGTTAAAATTTCGATTAATAATCTTAGTAGATGATTCATCCTACTCTCTTATTATGTGCTTCCTGTCAGTTAAATTCTTGAGCGTGATTAATATTTTGCAAGTTTTTGGGTTGACTTTGATTTCAAGAACTCTAAGTTTATTATTCATTGCTAGAGTTTATTTATTGTGTTCTAACAATAGCGAATTTATTCTAATGACAGTCATATAAGATATATCTGAAAATCTTTGCTGCAATCTAACAAATTTGTTCTTATTCATAGCAGCGTTAAAATTTGTATGTTATTTAAACATAAATTTTTGTTTTCTGTTAATAAAAGGTTTTTATTATTGTTTTCATAAACTTGGTTAACGGTACTCTCATTTAACGGTTTCGACCATAAAATATAGAATACAAAACGTATGCGACTTTAATGAATATGGATAATTTCGGATGTTAACTTGTTTTGCTTATCTTTCTATTTGCACTCTCTGAAAATATGCAAAAACCTGAGGCTCTCGAGAGTTAAACAACAATATTAGTTAAATATTTACTGCATAATACACAAGCTTCTAGTTTACTCTACCTGTAAAAAACAAGATAACCGATGTCGCTTCCGTCTTATATCCATTTTTTGGGTCTCTAAGCCAAAGTCAGTAGATGAATCAGAGGGAATTGAGCCACACTATCGGCGGGTTTCCGCTGAATTCCGCTGACACGTTGAGTCTAAATTGGTATAGATGATGAGTTTTAATGCAATTTTGTTGTCATATTCATCATGGCACATAACTAATTGTATTA